>CAOLHI010002136.1:0-600000 GCA_948474755.1 Ctenosaura bakeri | reverse complement strand
AACGAAGAGATGCGGCGTCTGTCGGAAGGAAGCAGTCCTGTCCATGTAGAAGGCCACGGCCCGACGCACGTCCAGGGAGTGGAGAGACCGCTCCAACGGTGTCGTCGGGTTCGGGAAGAAGGCAGGCAGGATGATGTCCTGGTTGAGATGGAAACTGGACACCACCTTAGGCAGGAACGAGATGTCAGGTCTCAGGACCACCTTGTCTCTGTGGAAGACCGTGAAGGGCTCATCGGATCGAAGAGCTGTGATCTCACCCGCTCGCCTCGCTGAGGTCACCGCTACCAGGAAGGCAGTTTTCATGGTCAGGAGCCTATCATCCGAGGTCGCCATCGGCTCGAAGGGCGGCTTTGTCAGCTGCGAGAGCACCAGCGAGAGGGACCACGGCGGTAGCGGCGGCGATACCGGCGGGTAGAGATGATGAAGTCCTTTCAGGAACCGCTTAACGGTATCGTTCCTGAAGAAGGCCGAGGCAGCCGACCGTGGTGGTTGGTATGCCACGATCGCGGAGAGATACACCTTCAGGGATGGAAACGCCAGCCCCTGTTGCCGGAGGTGCAGGAGGAAATGCAGGACGGTAGAGAGCCCCGCGGGCGATACCGGCTCACTCCTCTCGTTAGCGAAGGTCAGGAAGCGTCGCCACTTGTATTGATAGTTGCGACGGGTGGATTCCTTCCTGGCCGCGACGAGGACGGTACCGAGTACGGGATCGTAGTGCGATATCCTCCAGGCATGGAGGGCCAGGCGTGGCAGGTCCGGATGGAGGACTCGGCCGCCGGAGTGGGAGAGCAGGTCCGGTGTCGGTGGCAACCGGAGCAGGTCGTCTCGCGCGGCTTGTAGCAGGGGTGCGAACCAATGTTGCCTCGGCCAGTACGGGGCTACCAGGATCGCGTCGGCTCGGTCGGCGAGGATCTTCGATATCGTCCGGCCGAGCAGCGGGAACGGCGGGAACGCGTAGAGGAGTTCCCCGGTCCACGGAAACTGGAAAGCGTCCCCGATGGAGGCACGATCGTGGCCCGCTCTGGAACAGAATCGGCGACACTTGCGTTTTCCCTGGTCGCGAAGAGGTCGATCGATGGTTCGCCCCAGCGGTCCCGAATCAGTCTGAACGCCTCTCCGGAGAGAGACCATTCGTGATGGGATGAGGTGTCCCTGCTGAGGGCGTCTGCCGTGGTGTTCTCCTGCCCGGCCAGGTGAACCGCCACGGGATGCGTGTGCAGGCGAATGCACCATTCCCACAGGTCGAGCGCGATGTGGAGCAGGGTCGTGGAATGAGTCCCACCTTGTCTGTTGATGTAGCAGACGGCGGTGGGTTGTCCGTCGAATCAGGACCGTGCGCCCCGCCACGGCGTGGCGGAACGCCCGTAGGGCTTTCCAGACGGCGAGCAGCTCCAGCGCGTTGATATGGAGAGCGGTCTCGTCGTCGGTCCATCTGTCGCGGACTCTGAGATCGCCGCAGTGGGCACCCCATCCATACAGGGAGGCGTCGGTCGTTACCGTCACCTTCGGTGTCGGCTGTTGGAAAGGCATCCCTGACAAGAGATTGCGTCGCGACTGCCACCATCGGAGGGATGAGCGGACGTCTTCCGGCAGCTGCAGTCGGAGTGTCTGTTCGTCTCGCAGGGGGTCGAATATGCGGACGAACCAGTGTTGAAGAGGTCTCGCTCTCAGCCTGACGAGATATGTCACAGCGGTCGTTGCAGCCATGTAGCCCAAGAGCTGCTGGACGCTTCTCGCAGATAATGTTGGGGCCGCACGCGCGTGAGTGGCGGCCCGGATCAGGGTTTGGGCTCGAGACTCTGGTAGGTACGCCCTGGCGGAGGTCGAGTCGAGCGTCGCCCCGATGAAGTCCAAGATCCTCGCCGGCTCGAGGTGGGACTTCTTCGGATTCACCCGTAGACCAAGGCGGGTCAGGAGTGACAACGTCATGTGGACGTCGTGGTAAAGTCTCTGTTTGCAGGACGCCACCAACAGCCAATCGTCGAGGTAAGGGAAGACAGAAGCACCCTTCGTCCGCAGGAAGGATACCACCGGGGCCATGCACTTGGTGAAGACCCTTGGGGCAGTCGAGAGTCCGAACGGCAGCACCTTGTACTGGTAACAGGTGTCGTCGACTGCGAAGCGGAGGTACCGTCTGTGCTGCGGGCGAATGGCAATATGGAAGTATGCGTCTCGGAGATCGATGGAGGCGAACCAGTCCCCTCGATGTAGGAAGGGCAGGATCGACGGTATCGTGACCATCTTGAACCTTTTGGGGCGGATGTAGTAGTTCACCCCTCTGAGGTCTAGGATCGGCCGGAGGTACCGTCGGCTTTCGGTACCGTGAAGTACCTGGAGAAGAAGCCGGTGGTCTTGGCCTCTTGCGGGAGCTGCTCGATCGCCCCTTTCTGGAGGAGGGATTGGATCTCTTCCAGGAGGGCCGGACTCGACGGCGTGGAATAGTAAACGCCTCGAGGAGGAATATCGAGAAACTCGATGGCGTAGCCAAGACGGACGATGGAAAGCACCCAAGAGTCCGTAGTGACACACTGCCACTCCGCGAGATGTCGAGCAAGAGTCGGTCGGTCTCCGAGCGCTGATGGTAGGCTGAAGAGTGGGTATTGGTAGGTCCTGCCAGGCACGTCAAAACCGAGACTTTGTCTCGGAGGAGGACTTCTTGGACGAAGCCGGGCGTCGCCTAATCGTGCGTCTGGCCGATGAGCCGGAGGACGGTCTCGACTGTCCAGACTGGGCCGAACGCTGGAACGACGAGGTGGAAGATCGTCGCCAGGATGGGCGGAAGGTGGAGGTCCTGCGGGCTTGCGTGGCCGGCTGTAGCCCGATCTTCTTGGCGGTCAGCCTCGCCTTAACGAGATTGTCCAAAGCTTCGTCTGTGGACGAATTGAATAGGCCCTCACCGTCGAAGGGGAGATCTTCAATCCTCCTTCTGGTGTCCTCCTGGATGTCGGCCGGCCGCAGCCAAGCATGGCGGCGCAGGCCGATGGATCCCGCCATGACCCGGGAGGCAATCTCCACTGCGTGCCTGGAGGAGGCCATCTGCTGCCGAGCGATGGAGATGGCCTCATTGAAGATCATGGAGGAGGCTTGGCGGATGTCCTCCGGTACCGCCTCCATCGCCGGTTGCAGGCGATCGAGCACCTTTTTCAGGTATGCCGCGAGGCAAGCCTGAGTGTTGGACAGCCTGATCTGCAAGGAGGCAGCTGAATAGAACCTTCTTGCATAGGCGTCCAACTTCCTGCCCTCTTTGTCCAGCGGGGTGGTGTGTTGCCTGCCGGAGCCTTTCGTCTGTGCCGACTCAACCACCACAGAGTTCGGTGCAGGGTGATTAAAGAGATAACCGGCGTTATCCTTCTGCACCCTGTAGAGGTGTTCCAACCGCTGCGGTATCGGCTGAGCCGAGGCCGGCCTATCCCAGGCGGCCTTCACCAGTCTGGATACCCGGGGCAGGAGAGGCAGCGGGGCCGCGGCAGGTCGCTTCTCCTCGAAGACGGAGAAGGCTGGATCGTCGTCCTCCGGCTCCGCATCGGCGATCTTAAGGCCGAGGGTAGTAGCCATGCGGAGCAGCATCGCAGAGAACTGGTGGACGTCCTCTGGAGCAGAATCTGGGATCGGGTCCCCGAATCCCAGCGGAGGAGACTCCTGGGAGGCCGCCTCAGACACCTCTGATTCCGCACTCGAGTCGTACGACTCTGAGGTCGGTGAGTCCTCTCGCCGCTCGCTTTCCGGCTCCTTCGCAATCGCCACAGGTGTTGCCTTCCTAGGCTTCTCTGCAGCCGGGGCGGTGGAGTAGCAGCGTCCCGCTTGGGCTGGCTGACTACTGACTTCACCTTCTTAGTGGTGACAGGGGTAGTCTGGCAGGCTGACGTCGTCGTAGCCCGCTCAGTCACCACCGACTCCGTAGGGCGCGTCGCCGTTGCCGTGACCCTAGGAGGTGGCGATATCGCCCGATACCGAGGTGAAGGCTCCCTCGCCCTATGATATCGAGGAGAGGGAGAGCGGCTGAAGGAGCGGCGGTCCGACGGAGATCGGCTTCGGCGTCGACGGTACCGAGCCTCGTCCCCTCTAGGCGAGCGCGATTCGCGCTGTCGACGAGGTGACCGGGACCTCCGGAAGGTCTCCCAGCGACTCGGGCCACGATGGTACCGATCCCGGTACGATGGCGAATGTGACCGATAAGAGGCCGGGCGCTCTCTCCATTCAGATTCCCTCGCGTACCTGGCCACGTAGGACGCCGAGGTGTATCTGGAGGCAGACGAGCGAGGTTGTTCCTCTCTGTCTCCCTAGGAGGCGGCGAGGCCACTGGACGCTCGGAAGAGTGGGACCGGGACCGGAAGGAGGTCGAACGCCGCTCTGGAGAAGCAGAGGGCTCTCTCTGCTGCAGGTCGGCCGACCTGCGACGGCTAGGAGGGCGGTGGCGCTCCTCCACC
Organism: Ctenosaura bakeri; assembly: GCA_948474755.1. Taxonomy (NCBI): domain Eukaryota; kingdom Metazoa; phylum Chordata; class Lepidosauria; order Squamata; family Iguanidae; genus Ctenosaura; species Ctenosaura bakeri. Next base: position 595,573 of record CAOLHI010002136.1, on the reverse strand, counting down.
AGGGTTGGAGGGTCTGCCACAGGCGAGTCCGGGCGCTGTTGGGGAACGTCCTCGATCTCATCCTCCGAGAGATCGACGGACTCGCCTCGCCCTTTGGAAGGCTGCTGAGTAGGAGGAGGAGTAGGAGGTTGAACGTCCCCAGCCGGGGAGCGCTTCTTCTCCTTCTTCTTCTTCTTCTTCTCCTTCTCCTTGCCCTTGCCTCCATCCGGAGCAGGGCGCTTTTTAGCAGGCGTCTCCGTCAGGGGAGCCTCAGCCTTTCTTGCCGTCGAGGATCCTTTCGCTGACTTGGCAGCCGCCGACAGCTTCGGGATCCTCGGTAACGCCGAGATCGGCGTTTTCGCCGGTACCGAGCCCGATACCGACGAGGTGGACGGAACGGCAGCCGCCGATACCGTCGATGGCGTGGTCGTCTTCTTGTCGGCCATCTTGGAAGTGGAGGTCTCGTCTATCGCCCGCAGAGACTGTTCCCAACAATAAGACTTGAGTCTCGCGGACCGGTTGCGGAGAGTTTGGGGAGTAAAATCCCGGCAAATTGGGCAAGTCCGGATGTTGTGGGACTCACCCAAACAGAAGAGACACTCCTTGTGGTTGTCGTTGAGGGCAACCTTGCGCCCGCAGGACACGCACTTCTTGAAGAGCGCGGACATAAGACGAAGAACGCCAAACTTCGAAAATCCGAAAAGACCAAAGCCGAAGGGGAAGTCCGAAAGAGAGGTCAGAGACAGTCCAAAAGTCCGTAAAACCGTGAAAACAGCAAGCCAAGCACAAAGGTGAGAGGAACAAACTAAAGAACCTTCCGTACGCGACGGCGGACGAGAAAGAACTGAGGAGAGACCGTTGCTCGGCGGGAGGAGCATGCGCAGTACCGGCGTGGGGGAGGGGTTCCCGCCAAGCGAACAAGCTCTAGAAGTTTCCGAACGCTACCGCGCAGGCGCTAAAGCTCCTAGTGTATGAAGGCACAGAGACCACGAAGAATAATAATAATAATAATAATAATAATAATAATAATAATAATAATAATAATAATAATAATAATAATAATAATAATTTCTATCCTGCCTCTCCACATGGATCAAGGCGGCGAAAAATATAAAATACATTAAATATATTAAAAGACATTAAAAACATACCCAATCCTCCCCATCCACCAACCCACCTAAACCAACCCCTTAAAACACACAACAATTAACAGTCCATCAATTAACTATTAACAAAACAGCAAGACAATAGATGGGAGGCAATGGAAATGCTAGTCTTGGAAGGCCTGTCAGAACAGATTAGTCTTGACTGCTTTTTTAAAGCAGTCAAGACTGGTAATATGCCAGGTCTCCTCCGGCAGGCCATTCCATAGCTTGGGAGCGATAGAAGAAAAGGTTCTCTGGGTAACCGCAGCCAACCTAGTTCTGACTGGCTGCAGTAAATTCCTCCCAGAGGACCTTAATGTGCGGGGTGGATTATATGGGAGAAGGTGATCCCGCAGGTAGGCTGGCCCCAAGCCATGAAGGGCTTTAAATGTAATAACCAACATCTTGTACTGTGCCCAGAAACTAATAGGCAGCCAATAGAGAGACTTTAAAATTGGTGTTATATGGTCAGTTTTAGGTCTACCGGTGACCAGCCTGGCTGCCATATTCCGAACTAATTGAAGTTTCCAGACTAAGCACATGGGTAGCCCCATGTAGAGCGCATTGCAGAAGTTGAGCCATGAAGTTACCAGTGCATGCACCACTGTTTTTAGGTGTTCCAGCAGAAAAGGGCACAGCTGGCGTATCAGCCAAAGCTGATAACAGGGACTCCTGGCCGCCGCATCTATTTGAGTTGTCATCTGAAGTGGCGAGTCCAGGAGCACCCCCAAGCTGTGGACACAGTCTTTCAGGGGAAGTGTGACCCTGTCTAGTACTGGTTGGCAGACCTCCGTGTCTGGGCTAGGACCCCTAACAGCAAGTACCTGTGTCTTATCTGGATTGAGCTTCAGTCTGTTTTTCCTCATCCAGTCCATTACTGCTTCAAGACATTCGTTCAGAGGTGAGATGCCACCTTTAGTTGATGCTATTATCTGAGGCATGGAGAGAGATATCTGGGTGTCATCAGCATACTGATAGCACCTTGCTCCATGCCTCCTGATGATCTCTCCCAGCGGTTTCATGTAGATGTTAAATAGCATTGGGGACAGGACAGCACCCTGAGAGACGCCAGATTTAAGCTCCTTTTTCGAGGAGCAGCTGTCCCCAAGCATCACCATCTGGTATCTACCTGAGAGATAGGACCAGAACCACTTAAGTACAGTGCCCACGATCCCTAACCTTTTCAGGCATTCCAGAAGGATACCATGGCCTATGGTATCGAAAGCTGCTGAGAGGTCCAAGAGTACCAGCAGGGTCACACTTCCCCTGTCGATACCTAGGCGAAGATCATCCACTAAGGCGGCCATGGCAGTCTCGACTCCATATCCTGCCCTGAAGCCAGTTTGAAATGGATCTAGATAATCTGTTTCATCCAAGACAGCTTGGAGCTGAAGACCAACAGCCCTCTCGATCACCTTGCTCAAAAATGGGAGATGAGAGACTGGTCTATAATTATTCATATCCAGGGGGTCTATGGAGGGCTTTTTTAGAAGCGGTCGTATAATCGCTTCTTTTAAACAAGCTGGAAAATTGCCCTCCCTAAGGGATGCATTAATAATATATCTTAAATGGGTCTTAATTGCAACTCCTCCCTGGATGACCAGCCATGAAGGGCAAGGATCAAGAGGGCAAGTTGTCTTCCTTATATTTCCAAGGAGCTTGTCTATGTCCTCGGTACTCACTGACTGAAACTGATCCAGTATAATCCTATTCAGGGAATCACCGGACACTCCACTCGTAACCTCTGCAGTAACACCGGCATCCAAATCGGCTCTTATCTGAGAGATTTTATCTGCAAAATGATTATTCAAAGCATCACACCAAGCTACGCTAGGTTCTAACAGCGAGTTTGGGGGAGTGGGTATCTGAGTCAGATCCTTTACCACCCTGAACAGCCCTGCTAGATGGGAAGTCGCAGATGCAGTACATGCAGAGAGGAAAGTCTTCTTCACCGCATCTATTGCCACTCCATAGGAATAAAGGAATTCTCTTTAGCATGTCCTGTCAGATAAGAGTCCAGATTTCCGCCAGTTGCACTCTAGTCGTTGTCCAACCTGCTTCATATTCCTGAGTTCTACTGTATACCAAAGATTATGGTTTGAAGCAGGCCGGAAAGGACGCTTGGGAGCAATCGTGTCGATGACCCTAGTAAGATCATAGTTCCAGGTATTAACTAGGGCTTCAACAGGATCACCGGCAATACCAACCATAAAACCCTTCAGGGCTTTCTGGAATCCAATAGGTTCCATTGATCTTTGAGGGTGGACCATTCTAATAGGTCCACCACTCCTGCAGGGGCAGGTAGCAGCCATAAGTCTAACCCTGACCAGGAAATGATCTGTCCATGACAAGGTGGTAGCATTTATTATTTCCACCCACGGCTATGCCTGTTCCGTACTGAAGACCGCATTGAGGGTATGACCTGCACAATGTGTTGGCCCAGAGACTAATTGGGATAAGCCCATGTTTGTCACAGATGCCATGAACTCCCGAGCTGCACCTGTCAAACCGGTCTCAAACAGGATATTGACATCGCCCAGAACCAGAAATCTGCGTGACTCCAACACCAACTCTGACACCAGTTCTGTTAGCTCAGCCAGGGAGTCTGATAGGCAGCGGGGTGGTCAGTATACTAACAGAATCCCTAGACTATCCCTTGCTTTCAGGCTCATGTATATACACTCAAAGTGGTCTGTTTTCCAGACAGGTATCCTGGTCAGTGTAAGATTGTCTTTATAAACCAAGGCTACTCCGCCCTCCCCCGCCTACTTCCTCTTACCTGCGCACTGACAGAGTATCCGGCTGGGAAGGCCTGAACCCAAGTTGTACCACTGTCATCCTCCAGCCAGGTCTCCGTAAAGCAGATCTCAACGCTGCCTGAAGTCTGTTGCCTAACCTGTTTGCTGTTCCCCTCTGAGAAATGCTCCTACACTTTAGGCTTGAGACAGATCACTGTGTGACCTGTAGGCAAAAAGAGATGAAAGCGTTGTTCAAAGTTGTAAAGTTTCTGGATGAATATGTTAAGTCACAAGCCTAGTCAAGCCAGTGCATCATTTATTTGCTATGGCAAGTCCAGGTCAAGTAACCGAAGTGACTTAAGTCTGACTTGAGTCCAAGTCAATTGATTCGAGTCTACGTCACTGTGTATTCCCCATCCTATACTTGTACATTTGTTAGAAGGTCAAGTCATATCTAGGTCACAAAGCTCTCATTGGTAGTTCTGCTGCTGCCTCTTCTAGACTGAGGTGGCTTGGTCCCCGTGACACATGTAACCTCTGGATTGGACAGTTATAATGCTTGGAGTTGTAATGCTGGATTGGACAGTTGTAATGCTTTTCAGACTCCTTGGAGATTTCAGTTGGTTTCAAGCCAGGTACAACATTTCAGCTAGTTCATATCATTCTGCAAACTACAACTGGCCAAATTCAATGCCATGTGCTAGCTCTTCAAGAGCTCTACTGATACAAAATGCAAGTGCTTACCTTTGATACCTATTTGTAACTTGGGATTCAGGAATCTGGAAGTTCTTCTTCTCTATATGAAGCTCTCAAGTACTAAGAACATTTTTAGAGGCACTTTCTTGGGAGTGTCAGTTATTAAGGTTTCATTTTTTTCTTTGTTTCCACCTTTGAAGATACTTCTGTGCTCTCTTTGAAGAGAAAAGTTTTCTCAAGGTGCAAAAAATAGGCAGCTTTTAAACAGGAATTATATGATGCCACAGTACAGAAGGGGCCTTTTCAGTAGTAATGCCCTGTGTGTGGGAATTCTCTCCTTATGAGGTTTTTTGCCCAAGATTTCTAGCATGTCATCAAACTGAATATAAATGATGGTGAATTTTCTGAAATCTGATAGTTTTACTGCCTTGTGTTTTTTTATTGCTTGCTACTGTTTTAGAGTATTTTACTTTGCAACTCAATGCATAAATGTGGCTTGAAGTGGCATGAACTTCATGAACTGCATGTTAATATTTAAATCAAATGCCTCTGTACTGCAGAAACTCCACTGGACTGTGAGACATCACTCTGGTCTTCTTGGGGCCTTTGCAAAGGGACATGTGGACATTTAGGAAGCAAAAGAAGAACACGTTACATACTTCTTCAGCCTGCCAATAATGGGACACCTTGCCCGATCCTGAACGAAGAAGCAGAATGTGAACCAGACAATTGTGTTTGAGATGAGATAGCTCTTTTACAAAAATTATTTAGATAATTTAAATATAGGATATACTTAGTTAATATTGCCTATTCTATTAACATTCTGTTAATAGTTCAGGGTAGTTGTAATATTTTGTTGACATTTTTACATAATTGGATACATGGATGTATTTATCTCCTGCCAAGAAAACAGTATTTTATTTGTGAATGCCTGCAGTGCCTCCTAGTGGTGGATAAGATAGCAAAACTATATTTTTAGACCTCTAAAAAGCATTTTTGTTGTAAAAGAATTACACTGGCCATTTCCACACTACAGTGTTAAAGTGCTATTACTCTACTTTCAACATCCTATGGAATTCTGGGGTTTGTAGTTTCCTGAGGCCAAAGAGCTCTCTGGCTGAGAATTCTAAATGTCCCTCCCTAAACTACAAACCCCAGGATTCCACGGGATGATGAAAGTGGAATAATAGCACTATAACAATGTAGGGCAGAAATGGCCATTGAGTACTTTGGATAACTATTTGCATCTATTCTGTTCTCTGAATTATTTTTCTAGAATATATTGCCATTTATGATGTGTTCTCTGAAAACAAAAATAACACAAGACAATTAACTTCAGACAAAAACAAAAGCCAGGCTTTGCACATTTTTGGTAGGGTTAAATACATAATATATATAATAAAATACAAAAGATACTATTTAGAGTAATCAGCAAACAGCACAAAAGATCTGTCTTTCTCAAGGTTAAGGAAAAATGCCCTAATGTAAAATAACTTGGCTAGTGTATTTTTGTGTGTGAGAGACAAATGCTTGGTTTAAATACAACATGCCATAATTTGGTTGTTTGTGCTGAAACCTTAGGCTTGTGTGCTCTTTTTCCCCTTGTCTAATTCCCTTCTACATTCCATTTGACTGCAAATCAGAACTATTATGATGTCTTCAAACTAGAGTGGAAATCAGAGCATTCAAAGCCACTTAAGCTCGTAGCTATCATTACCTCTTGTGGAAGTATAATTACCTCCCATGAAAAAAAGTAGCCCCCCCCCGTTCTGGATATCAAAGCCATCAGTTTCTTTGGAGAATCACAAGTTTTTAATATTGTGAGAAGGACACATCCCTACAGCCACTTTCACTTGCCTACATGCCTTTCACATGCCTACAAATGCTCCCATTTTCCTAAAATGAGGTGAAAATCATGTGGCCCTCCAGATGTTGTTGGACTGAAACTCCTATCATTCTCAACATCAGCCATTCAGTCTAAGGCATATGAAGGAAGTCATGGAACCCCATTACTAGGGCTGGATGATTCCCACCCATTCCAAACTGACAAGCTGCAAACACTGTGGCCTTTCCTTATGCCAAAAGTGCTGAGGCCCTGATCATTTTTATTACCCTTTTCAGGCAGAATACATGTATAGCATCTGGAGTCAACTTCTGGCATCTCCAGACAAAAGGGTCAGATCAAACTTGAGTGATGTCACAGAGTTCTTCCCAAACCCAGGAGGGCTGCTTTTATTCAGAGTAGATTATACTGGTCTAGGGAGAAATGTTTTCTCCTCTGTTCTAAAGCAGTTTCCCAAGTTCCAAAAGAAACAGCCTGTATGTCCCAGTTTTTATTTGTTTGAGGCAAAGTAATGTAAGTGGAGATACTTCTAAAACTCTTCTTTTACTATTTCTTCTCATTCTGTAAGTGGAACCAGAGCACTAGTAATCCTTCATCGTTCTGAATTTTGTGCTGGGAGTTGTGGCTGCTCCGTTCACAGACAATGTCATTCTGAACAAAGGAATAACAGGACACTTACAAGTACAATATCAGTGCTTTTCTTCAGTGTTCTCTCAGTAACACGGAAATAATGGAAAGTAACACAAGTGAACTGAAGGTCCTGAAACATGAGGCAAACTGTGCATGCCCAGTCCAGTTATGGGGTTAATTTGAGAAATTCTCCTACTTAAATTAGACATAAGGGGGATTAGAATTCAGGACAGAGCAAAGTTATGGAACAAAGGAAATCTCATTTCTTAAACAGAAGAGTATTTGTAGTTTGTGTGGGACTATATGAAGAGAAGATCATGCAACATGTTATTGCCTCGGTATAATTTGTTGCTTTGACTAATCACAAAGTTAGGTTCTAACCTGGTAAATACCTTAAGTGTGAATATACTGTATTGGTTGGTGCAATCCTGTAAAAGTGCTTGATTTCAGTAGAAGAGTTACTCATTCTATTATCAGTGGGAAAAATGTGCACCCATTTTTGTCTAATACATATGATGATCACACTGTAATTATTATTATTTTCCTGAAAATCTTCACAAATTCTCAGGTATAAGAAGCTGGCCAAACCTAGGGAATATAAGAGACTGGCTCTAGATGTCTGTTTAGAAGTCATGGATCATCTAGAATTCTAGACTACATGCATATGACTGCAGCAAATGTACATATCGATTTTAGTTCCATTGCTATATATCCATTTTCAAGCCAGGCAGTATTTTGCCTGCAGAACAAAAAATGCAGTTAGGCCAGAAATAAGTAATCCTAACAGGCAATGTGTCACCATTTTTGAAAAGAAAAAATGTCAGCCGAAGTTGATTATCAAGATCAACAATGCTATGGGTATTATTGAGAATACTTCACAGTCACAGTACCCATCTCAAACTGATGACCAAACAGTCCACTTATGTTTCTAGCTTGGCCTACCTTGATTTAAATGGTATTTTAATATATGAGGCTCACAGCAGATGTTGGCAGGTGGTAACAAAATGTTGGAGGAGAGAGCTGTGTCCCACTCTGCCTCCCTTGCTACCCCAAACCAACCTTCTGCCTTTATGCTCAACTGAGGATCTTATCCTGCCATGCATACTCAAAGAAGAACCACCTGCCAGTCGCAGTTGGATTTTGTACGTGGGATGGGAGAGGTCCTGTCATTGTCCACCTTAGACAGCCAAATGCTCTGTGCCAGTCCTGATAAAAGAGACCAAAAACAAGCAACCAAAAAAGCTAGACTCCTATGCTAAAGTAAGTATGATGTGAGTATGAGGCATTCTGCTTGACTCTATACATGTTTACTCAGAAGTCAGTCTTGCTCTGTTCCCTGGGAGACGCTCCCATATACAAAGACTGATTTTTTTGCCCTATCTCTACAACCAACATATGGGTCACTCCCTTTTTATACCAGCATAAAAGTGAATTAAAGACAAACTCCATGCATTTTTCAATATTGTTCTTGTGTGCCTTCAAATTTCCAACTTATGGCAGCCCTAAGGCGAACCTATCATGCGGTATTCTTGGGCTGAGTGTGTGTGACACACCCAAAATCACCCACTGGTTTTCCATGGTCAAGTGGGGAATTGAACCCTGATCTCCAGGGTTGTAGTCCCATAATCCAACCACTACACCACGCTGGATCTCTTATTTTTCAATATGGGTCAAGTTATATCTTTGTGGAGAATGCAGCAGTTCTTAAAAAGTTTCATACTGCAAGCAAATGAGCATTCACTGAGGAGTGAATCGAAGTGAATATAGCCAGATTTCTGCATAAACATGCATAGGATCCAGCTAGTAGCATACCATTGTGTGTCAATCAATTTGGCACCTTATTGTAAAAGAAAAAAAATAGTTTTGCAGAGCAAATGCTAAAAAACTGAAGCAGAAGCTATAAGCAAATCTGTCATGCTTCCAGGCATAGAGGTCACAGATCAGAGTCAGATAGGTAAGCCAGGCACAGCCAAGCAGCCAGACCAGTCAAAGGCTGGCCAGAGACACAATCTGAAGAGTAAGGCCTGGATTAAGACAAATAGTCCTACCACAGAATCAGGTAAATCAGAGAAGATGTTCTAAACCAAAGTTCATTAACAAGCCACTGCACATGAGCAAACTGTCAAGCAAAGCACTCATGTCAAACCCTACCTTCATCCTTCTTTATTGTCATGATCTGGGAGCAAGTCTGGCCACATCGTCTGAATCAAGGTGTAGGCATTCCTCCTCAGGAAATATTATTTCCTATACCCTAGAGAGTCCAGACCTGAATGATTTGTGGAGTTTTCATCAGCCCCTGGTTCAGTTTCATCCTGGATGTATCGTAGTGGAGACTGAGATTACAACTCAGTCTCTAGATTGCATCCTCTCATAGAATCATAGAATCATAGAGTTGGAAGAGACCACAGGGGCCAACGACCTGCAATGCAGGAACACCCATCAAAGCATTCCCAACAGATGGCCATCCAGCCTCTGCTTAAAAACTTCCAAAGAAGGAGACTCTACCATACTCTGAGGCAGCATATTCCACTGTTGGACAGCTCTGACTGTCAGGAAGTTCTTCCTGAGGTTCAAGTGGAGTCTCCTTTCTTGCAGCTTGAATCCATTGCTCCTTGTCCTAGTCTCTGGAGCAGCAGAAAACAAGCCCGTTCCCTCCTCAACATGACATCCCTTCAAATATTTAAACATGGCTATCATGCCCTTAACCTTCTCTTCTGCAGACTAAACATCCCCAGCTCCATAAGCCGTTCCTCATAGGGCGTGGCTTCCAGACCCTTCACCATTTTGGTCACCCTCCTCTGGACATGTTCAGATTGTTGATATCCTTCTTGAATTGAGGAGCCCAGAACTGGACACAGTATTCCAAATAAGGCCTAACCAATGCAGAATAGAGTGGTACCATTACCTCCTGTGATCTAGACACCATACTCCTATTGATGCAACCAAGAATCCCATTGGCTTTCTTGGTTGTTGCATCACACTGCTGACTCATGTTCAGCTTGTGATCTACCAAGACTCCTAGATCCCTTTCACATGTACTGCTATCCAGCCATGTGTTCCCCATCCTATATTTGTGCATTCCATTTTTTCTGCCTAAGTGTAGGACTTTACATTTCTCTCTGTTGAAATTCATTTTGTTAGCTTTAGCCTAGCTCTCCAATCTGTCAAGGTCATTTGGAGATTTGATCTTGTCCTCTGGGCTATTAGCAACCCCTCCCAATTTGGTGTCATCTGCAAATTTGATTAGCATGCCCTCCACTCCTTCATCCAAGTCATGGGTGAAGATGTTGAATAGCACTGGGCTCAGGACAGAACCCTGTGGCACCCCACTAGTCACTTCTCTCCAGGATAAAAGCAGCCAATTGGTGAGCACTCTTTGGGTTTGGTCAGTCAATCAATTACCAATCCACTTAACAGCAGCCCTGTCCAGTATTTTAGTAGCTTCTTTGCAAGAATGTCATGGGGAACTTTGTCAAAGGCCTTACTGAAGTCAAGATATGCCATGTCTACAGCATTCCCTTCATTTATCAAGCTTGTATCCCTATCATAAAAAAAGATAAGATTAGTCTGGCATTACCTATTTCTGAGAAATCCATGTTGACTTTTAGTGATTACAGCATTGCTTTCTAAGTAATTACAAATGGACTGTTTAATGATATGCTCTAGGATCTTTACTGGTATTGATGTCAGGCTGACCAAGTGATAATTATTTGAGTCCTCTTTTTTCCCCTTCTTGAAGATGGGGATGACATTTGCTCTCCTTCAGTCTGGTGGGACTTCTCCTGTTCTCCAAGAGTTCTCAAAGATTGTTGCAAGTGGTTCAGAAATGACTTCTGCCAGTTCTTTTAATATCCTTGGATGTAATTCATCTGGCCCTGGAGACTTGAATTCATCTAGTTTAGCCAAATATTCCTGCTAAATATTCCTCTACTTATTCTGTGCTGCATTTCCCTCCCTTCCTCATCTGCTCTCCACACCCCCAGGTTGAGTACTTCTATCCTTTTGGGAGAAAACTGAAGCAAAGAAGGTGTTGAGTAGTTCTGCCTTCTCTCTTCCCTCCGTTAATAACTGGACATCTTCTCCATGCAGCGACCCTATAATTTCCTTGTTTCTTCATTTGCTGCAAGCATATCTAAAAAAACCCTTTTTATTGTTTTTAATGTCTCTGGCAAGCCTGAGTTCATTCTGTGTTTTAGCTTATCTGATCTTCTCCCTACATATCCTGGCTATTTGCTTGAATTCCTCTTTGGTGGTTTCACCATTCTTCCATTTCCTGTACATGTTTCTTTTAACACGTAGCTCAGCTGAGAGTTCTTTAGTCAACCATTCTGGTTTCTTTAGAGACCTGCCATTTTTCCTCCTTATTGGCACAGTTTTCAATTGTGCCTTCAGTATCTCACTTTTAAGAAACTCCCATCTGTCATGAACTCCTTTCTCTTTTAGTATTATTGACCATGGGATTTCAGCAAGTAACTCCCTAAGTTTAGAGGAATCAGCTTTCTTAAAGTTTAGGATGCGTGTCTGGCTACACTTGGCTTCTCCCTCCCACTGAATGACAAACTCCAAAAGAGTCTGGTCACTCCCCCGTAAGGATCCCACCACCTCCACCTCATCTACTAGGTCATCCCTGTTGGTCAGGATCAGATCTAAAATAGCCGATCTCCTTGTTGCCTCTTCCACCTTCTGGATCATGAAATTGTCTGAAAGGCAAGTGAGGAACTAGTTGGACTTTGCAGTCTCTGGAGAACATGAGAGTTAAAAGGCCAAATGTTGTCGACAAGTTCCAAGTTTTCTTCCACCTCTGATGAGAAATTTTATCAAAAAGGTAGATAAACAATAATGCAACATTATATACAGTCCTCCTTCCACATTTGCAGGTTTGCCTTTAGTGAATTTGATTATTTGTGAGGTGCGTGCGTGCCTTCCCCCTTCTCCCATTCCCTTGCATTTTGCTGGGCACGGAGAAGAAAGGCAAGTGCCCAGACAAAAGGCAAGGAAACGAGGGGAGAGAATGCATGCACACGCCTTCCTTTTCCCCTCTGGAGCTCCCCCCTCTCATTCCCTTGCCTCTAGTCCCAGCACTATGAACTAGCATTGAGGCAAAAGGCAAGGGAATGGAGAGAAGTTTTGTATGGACCTTCCTTTGCCCCTCTGGAGTTCTCCCCATTCCCTTTCCTCTGGCCCCGGTGCCGAGAACTTGCCCCGAGGCAAAAGGGAAGGGAATGGGGTAGGTAAAGGCTCACATAAGCTGTCCTTCTCCCCTCCAGAGCTTCCTCCCACCATTCCCTTACCTCTGGCCCTGATGCACAACAGGCAAGGGAATGGGAGGGGGGAGCCCCAGAAGGGAAAGGAAGGGGAATCATGGGGTGGGGTGTGTGGTTTTTCTCATTTTGACAAGGGTTCTGTGCCCCGTACCTTTGCAAAAGTGGAGGGGCCACTAATTATATTACTGTAGTATTTATAACATCTATCCTAACAGGAATATAAGACAGATTTATGGTCATTTCCCCAGGGCTAACCAGAGTGCATTATGTGTGGGAAAGACTTTGCAGTTGGATTGCTTGTCCATCTCCAGACATTTGCAGTGCCATGGACAAATTGTCAGGCAGATACCAATGAAAATTGAGATGATAGTTAAAAAGATCAGAGGAAGATGAAGACTGTTTCAGCACCATACCCCATTAGCACATGTTTCTGTTACAATTGCAGAATTGCCATTCACACAATGGTAGCAAGTTAGAAACACTCTCTTCCACACCCTTCCACCTTAAGTGGATGGGTAGTGGTATTACCACTGGTGTTACTTCCGCACTACAATGTCCACTCCCTTTCTCTGCCTTCACCTGGCCCCAATGTCCTGATTGGTTTGGTTTTTCTATGTTTTTGTTTTGTTTTGTTTTGTTTTTGCAAGCTGTACTAGCACAGCAATGTTGCAATGGCATGACACGCCAGTACACTATTGCACTTTTGAGCTATAATGCTTAAAAATGTATTAAAAAAATAAAAAATTTAACTCAGGTGAGAAATTTAAAATAAACATGAAGAGGTGATAGATTTAAAAGTTACTACATCACAAGAGTAGCTGAGGAAGGGACAAGCTGGGTATACCCAACATCCCCACCCACTCCTGGATCTGGGAGGACAGGAAGTGCTATCAAGCACTATTATGTTACCATATTGAGCTGGCTGATGGGATTGAAGCTCTAAAGGAGGCTCTTCACGGAATTTTTCTGAAAATGGTATAAGACGGTTTTGCAACACTTAGGGACGGAATAGCGGCTGGATAGTAATGATGTCATGAAATAGCATGACTCTTGGACTGGAAACAACTCGCTCCTATTTCAGGATAGTGACATCATGTGGAAAGGGCCTAAGACTTGGAAGAGTGGCTATGAAGGAATTAAATGAAATTCTGAAGTGTAAGGCTATCTCATTTAATGACAAAGTCAGGCTCATCCATACCATTGCATTTCTCATTTCTATGCGTGGGTATGAATGCTTGACAGCGAAGAAAGCTTATCGGAGGAAAATTAACTTGATTGCAGTGTGGTTCTGGAGGAAAGTTCTGTGGATACAATGTACTGCTCGAAAAGACAAATGGGTTCTAGACAAATACGAACTTTTCCTAGAAATGAAGATGATTGAAACTATTGTACTTTGGAAATATCATGAGATAATATGGTTCTCGTATTATCTGATATGATTAGGAAAGATAATAATACTTGATAAAGTGAGAGGCAGAAGGAAAAGAGGAAGACTGCATTGCAGGTAGATAGACGCAATTAAGAAAGCCACCCCCCCCCCCTGAGTTTAAGAAAGTGGAGTGGTCTCAGGAAGTCTCTCTCTCACTCATAGACCACCATAAGTTGAAACTGGTTTGACTGCAAATTGACAACAAATGCAAATGATACTTAGACCTTTCATTGGAGCACACCTGATAATTTTCTCTCACAGAGACAGCACACTGTACAATCTGTACCATTTGACGATTGGCAGCTGGCATTAGAGACCAGTGTGTGTAATCAACTGCAATATGGTGTAGCAGTTACCAAATTCTAACACTGTAACAAAGAGAGAGAAAGAGAGAGCATGAGAAAGAGCCAGAAAGAGAAAGAGAATAGCTGAAATCATTAAAGATGCATACATGTGTATTTAGACTGAACATTTCTGAACAACTAAGACCAGGAGCTGTGTTCCAAAAAATCCACATTTTTAACAGACAGAGTACAATGGAGCTAGAAATGTCACAGTGTTGCTATACTTAGTGTTCAAATTAACCATTTTAAATGTAAACTTTGCTTAAAATAATATGATCATACTTGACAACAATTTTTCCATTTTTTAAAACTTTCATCCTTGAGAAGTCCCCAGAGATTTGCAAAGGTCATGAAAAAGTGAATGTTTTATATTGATTCAGCATTGTCTTTCCATGTACCTAACTCTTTGCAGTGTTCTTTCCCCATAAAACTCGTATTCATCATTTTATTCCAGTGGAAATGCACATGTGTTTATGCACTTGCACACCCACATGTATGCATGCAGCTCCACACTCTTCAAAGCCTTTGAACTTTCCATCCTTAACAAGAGGACAGTTGTATTCCTCACCCTGAAAATGTCAAATTCCTGTTCTTGCATTATGTTAAATAAATCTCAGTAAGTTCTGAGGGTGAAAATATTCTGTCTGAGGTAGAATTAATCCATTGTATGTCATGATCTGGGATTCCAGCTGGGGAAACAATCTCAATGTATACATAGCCCAACTAGAAAAATAAAGGCTCTTGTGTGCTTGCAGGGGGAAATTGTACAGACAGACAAAACTTTCAGCAGTGTTTCTACTGCAGCCTTCCTCATAGCTAAAAAGCTGATTTTAAACTGAAAGGCAATAGTGTCCTCAATTCAGTAGTATCTGCAGTAGCAGTAGAAAGTCTAGACAGTTATCCTGCACATAAGCAGTCAAAACTGAAATCAATTTACATAAGTTCCTGCACTACCTTTGAGAGTGAAAGAAAGGAGTTGTTAGCATAAGCTTTCATAGACTGAGTCTTCTTCAAAAGATGCATGGAGTTAAGTATCTATGGGCAGACATTTATATCTCTAAATGAGCAGTTTGTGTGTGTGTGAATAGCAACAGAAATGTAAAACATGTGGGTATGGTGATGAGGTGACAAATCCAGTTTTAACAACGGTAATTGGGGGACAAAGCTGGGAGGAAGGATATTTCTCTCAGTCTCTAGAGTGCTATAAGATTCCTTTACATACCGACCCAGACTAACGCAGGTATGTCTTTGAATTCTACAGCAGTTCTTGTAATGGTTCTTCAGACAAATGCAAATGTCTATAGCGTGCTTCTTGGAAATTAATCAAATATTACTAACTAAAAACATGGACATTTGCAAATTGCACTGAATTGCTTTATATTTTGATTATATTTCCTATGAGAGTTATGGAGAACAAATTTTCGTGCATGTGTTTTGGATTTTGTTTTGATTTTTGAGTTGATTTATTGTCTTGTCCATTATAAGACAGAGCCAAATATGTGTCTCTGTCTTCACTAATGAACAGACTGGAATTTTTTAAAGAAGACATTTAACTCAAAAAAATCTCTCTTTTTTTAATTGAAGATCAATTTAGATGCATTAGAATAACAGTAACCTTTCCTGTATTAGCTGAACCAAAGCTGAAGAACAGATTTATTCATAACACACGTGTTACATGTGTTCTGTGTTATTCATAACACGTAACACAAAGCTGAAGAACAGATTCATAAATGATATGTAACAGAGTGATTTAGACTTTTTGTTCTAGCTTGGCCCAAACTGGAAAGGTCAAAGGTGAGCTGACCTATGACAGGCAACTACCAGCAAAAAAGTCATTTCAGGCAGTAGAGAACAGGGAGCAGATTTCTTGCAGCAAAAAAGGGAATTTAAGGCAGTTGCTGCAAGGCGTGGGAGAGCTCTACGGGACTGCAGAGTTGCTTCAGAGTTGCTTGGTAATGGCCCCCATCCATTACCAAGCAGGCCTGATGCCCCACACTCCTGAGGAAACTGCAAGGGGCGGCATTTAGTCTTGAAGAAATTGAAACAGTATTGAGATTTTTTGCCTTCTCCACTGGAAAATTCTTAGGGGTCCATTGTGAATTATAATGAACAGACATAGGCCTTTTCTGCACTGCCCTCCCATCCCACAATGGGGATAGGAGGAGGACAGGACCACGACAATGCTTCTGCATGATGTTGTTGCAGTCTTGTCCTTCTTCCATCCCCAGGTGGCACAAACACCGATGAAATCATTGATGGGTTTTCCCCATCAATGTGTTATTTCTGCTATGGCACCCTTGGTGAGGATCCCAAGATATCCTTTTGATATCATTTAATTTGGCCTTAGCTGGACTGGTTGCAATTACCTCATCTCAAGTGTTCGCAAAGTTCTCCGGATAAGCACGGACAGAGAGTGGCCGTTAATGATTTACATTCCATTTCTCTTTGTAGCCAGCAACCCAAAACTCACCCGAAGCTTTAGGGAACTTCCCACCACAGACTCCTCAATAGCCACGTGGCTCTCAGTCAAATTACTCTTGTGAGTTGGGCCATCAACATCTCTGCCAAAGGTATTGTTTCTACATGCAAATCCCATCATGCTAAACCTGACCTCACCAAATCCTTTTGTCCAGCATCGAAACCTCTTTTGTTCTCCTTTGGGACTGCCATAGCCGAAAGGCACGATCTTCCCTATAAAAACCACTCACTTGTAACCGATCCTCAGATCACCTTTGACTGCCATCCCGCCCTGCTGTTGGTGTGTTTAAAGGACTCCCCTTAGCGCCCCACGCTGAGCTTTCTTCCTCGAATCTCCAACCTCTCCCCAGGACTACGGAACAGGTCGTATTGCCTCTCCTTACAACTCTCTGTCTTTTCTACACTAGTTAGTTTATGTTCGTCTTCTGTGTTTTCTTCTTAATAAAGAATTGTTCATTGTTTGGAACCACTTTGTCTAGCCACTCTCTAACCCGACGCTGTAGACATAGGGTGAAAGATCTCGCTTCGTTACCCTGCCTCTTGCTAGCAAAACCAGTGCTCTGAGTTCTAATTTCCCCATCTTTGGTATTTTTAATTGGCAAAGCCAGGTGCCCCTCGCGGGACCCCCAGTTTTCAGGGTAACAAATGACCCTCGATAGTACCACCATCCTGGACTTACCTGTCCTCCAGAAGCTGCAGAAGTGCAATGGCTGTGCTTCCTGCCCCAGCACAGCCTGGGAAAGTATCCAGCTGTGCTGCAGAAGGAAGAGGCACAGCCGTTGTGCTCCCTTCCACAAGTAGCCAGTTGGTGTGGAGGGGAGTGCTCCTGTCAGACTCCCCTCCCCACTAAATGCCTTCGCTAAAAGGTAGGGTGCAGAAAGGGCCACAGTGTTGGCATAAAAATGTAGTATAGCACTCAGAGTGCTAGACAGTGAATTAGGTTCAAATCATTACTTGGCTTTGAAGATTGCAGGGTAGCCTTGACCTAATCACTAAACTACCCCGTTGTTTTAGGGATAACATAAGGTACACCACCTTGATCAACTAAGAAGAAATGGGGGATATAAATAATAGAATCACAGAGCAGGGATTGACAGCAAGGGCCATCTAGTTCAAACCCCTTGGCATACAGGAATAGACAGCTGAATCACTCCTGAGACACACCCATCCAACTTCTGTTTAGACTTCCAAAGGAGAAGTCATTCCACACACACCCGTGAAACAGTCTTACCCCACTGTCAAACAGCTCTGACAATCAGAACAATCTCCATAATGTTTGGCTAGAATCTCTTTTCTTGTAATTTGAATTCAATGTTTTGTGTCCTACTCTTAAGCAGCAGAACCAAGCTTGCTCTATTTTCTGCATAACATTTCTGCAGGTGCTTAAACAGAGCTATTGTGTCATCTCTCAATTTTCTCTCCAAGCTCAACGTATCCAGTTCTGTAAACTGTTCATCATAGAGCATGGTTTCCAGGCCTTTTACCATCTTGATCTCCCTTTGTCTGGATGTGTCCTACCTTGGCAGAATCCTTCTTGAACTGCAGTGACAGAACTGGACACAGAATTCCAGATGATTAATTTTAAACATTTAATAATGG
Organism: Ctenosaura bakeri; assembly: GCA_948474755.1. Lineage (NCBI taxonomy): Eukaryota > Metazoa > Chordata > Lepidosauria > Squamata > Iguanidae > Ctenosaura > Ctenosaura bakeri. The sequence goes on along the minus strand of CAOLHI010002136.1, from coordinate 577,428 downwards.
TTCTCATTTGGAATATGGGCTGCTATGTATAACAGTATGAACATTTCTTAGATTTGTTGTTTTGGAGGAATAAGTGATATTTATAATATTTGTTTTATATAAGGTAAAATTAAGTGAGGCACCTGGGACTTGGTTGCCAGCCACCCTAGCAAACTGGTCTAGCCTTTCTTTCCAGGTCACTTCCAGCAGAGAATTCCCATTTCTTAAACTTTTGAGAGCTTTGTAAATTTTAAAAGGATTTTCTTTCTTAGATGGAACTGCTCCAGGAATCTTTAGGATTCCATAGACAAAAGCCAGTCAATCTTAGCCATAACTGGATTCTTTTACAAACTTATACAACAGTCATTTTTTTAAAAATTCAATGTTAAAGAAATGTACATTTGGTGGCAACTCTATTGCTCTGTTCATGACAAAACTGCCTTTGTACTTGGCCTCCTTAGTGTTACTGGTAATTTATTAGGGCTCTTTTCTGTGGTTGCTGAGCAGGGAGCGTTGCCTCACCCTGAAATGGTAGAGGGAGACACTTTCATGAGATGAAATGGTAGAGGGAGACACTTTCCTCTTAGACCAGGGGTGTCAAACTCAATTTCACCTTAAGATACTGTAAGATATCTGTAAGATTTCTGCTCCCCCTCTCTTGTGGGTCTTTCTGCCCCCTGCCCCTCCCTGTACCTGGTGAGCCCAATCCCCACATTATGGACCCCCGGCTGCCAGTATTCTGAAGAGGGGTCCAGTAGTCAGCACTTGTGATCTACCTCTACTTCTGACTGCTCCTCTGTCCAACTCTTGTGAGCTGCGCAAAGCATTGTCATGGTAACCCATGGCAATGGTCTGATGGTGAGACTTGGACAGAGGAGCAGTCAGAAGTAGACGTAGATTGTGAGCACTGGCTGCTGGGCTCCTCTTCAGAATACCAGCAGACAGGACCCACAATGTGGGGATTGGGCTTGCCAGGCAGGGGGAGAGCTGCAGCTGCAAGAGACGTGTGAGGGCCACATAAAATGACCTGGTGGACTGGATTCGGCCCATGGGCCTTGTGTTTGACACATGTGTCTTAACCAGTTTTGTGTATGGAACGTGCAACAGGACTACTCTTGAAAACATCATGTTCTGGGGAGGCTCAGAAAGAATGAAGCACTACTTCAGATACCTTGGCCCCAGCTCTCTTTGGCTTTATAGATTAAAACCAGCACCTGGAACTGAGCTTGGAAATAAAATTGGAAGCTAGTGCGGTTGATTCAAGACCCAAGACATATTATCTCTAATGTTCATGCTAGTCTGGTTGCCCCATTTTTTTAATAGCTGTATTTGATGAACACTTTTCAAGGGCAGCTCCACTTAGAGCATATATCTCAAATCTAATAAAGAGGCAGTTAAGGCATGGACAACTGTGACCAGATCTACCTTTCAAAAGAAGGGGTGCATTTGGCACATCAACCAATGCCGGGCAAAGGTACTCCTGACCACAGCAGCCACATACTCCCATAGAATCATTATTGGGTTCAAGAATACCCCCAAGATGTGAACCTGATTCTTCAGAGGAGGTATAACTCCATCTCAAACAAGCTGGAATGTACATCTCCATTGCCATGATCTGCACTTTTATAATAAGCTGACTGTTCCCCTCATGAACTTGTATACATATACCTGCCAATTTAGAGGAACACTTCATGCATCTGATGAAAAGGACTTTGGACCATGAACACTAAAGACTTACTCAATTAAGATGCCATATGTAGGTATATAAGAATACCTAAAAAAACCCACACAAAATCATCCCCAAATAATTCTCAATGATGCAAGAAACTTTCTGAGGAAAGTCATGCCTCCTCAAAAGTTCTTACCATAGATCCAAGAACAAGAATTACAGTCCACCAAAATAATTATGCATAGACTAAGGGGAAGTCTCTGCAGTGGGTAACAAATACTCCACAAATATTTCTGTAATTTGCACTCTTTTTTTAAGGTTGTTCACTTGACTGGTACTGTACTATGTATGTGTCAAGTGTGCAGTAGGGTACAAAAAGTATAGAGAAAAATGCAAGTTTTTGGTGAAAATGCAAGTTTCTGCAGGATTTATTGAGTACTTTGCAAAACTTGATATTCTGCACTGTTTGTACCTTAAAAAACTTCAGAATTTTTCATTGAGTTTTAAAAATTCCTTACTTTTTTCAAATTGTGCAGAAATTTCAAATTATTCATTGCAACCAATGCTGGGAATGAGAGCAACAAACATTTACATCCATAGCCAAAGACAGCAGTGGCTCCCCCTCTGGAAATAGCCACCATCTTCACTTCCATTGGTGACAAGCCATTCAGTTTTCTACTGCTATTTTCTTAAAGGAAGATCTAGGTATTTAGGTATTCAGAGTGAAGTACAATGCATTTATTTTCACAAGGCAGTGACAGAACCCTACAACTCTGGCAGGAATTTGCTTCTATCTCCAACATAGGTAGGTTATACTGTTTTTTCCATGGATTACTCAGTCCAGCAGATTATCTAGCAGGTAGCTTGTCTAGCTGTCCAGTCCATTGCCTAAAATGGTTTCTGAACATTGCATAACAGTTCCTAATACATAGCTGGAATCCAATTGATGTCTTCTGCACAACTATGTTGCTCTATGGAAAAAGCTATATATTCTTGCCCAATGTAGAACATCTATACTCATTTATGCATGTGGTGCTGTTGTCCATGCTGACATGCATGTGCATGAGATAAGTTTGACAGGTGCACAAGATCCATATTAAGTTGTACATTCATCTACACAATGTTGTCATTCAACACACTGAATGGGCAGCACTATCAGTGCATAATTCCACTATATAAACCTTCCAGATTTCTAAGATCTGCAGGAGACGGCTTTCTCCCTGCTACCATTCCAGGTTTGCTTGGTGAGGACATGGGAGACATCCTGCTCAATGGCTGCTCCCACCCTCTGGAACGCCTTTCCACAGGAGGCTAAGCTGCCTTGCTCTCCTTTCGTTGACACCCAAAAACATTTCTTTTCAATCAGGCTTCGAATGTGTGAGTGAGGGAGCTTTTTTATTAGGAAGTTTTATTTTAGTTTTTAACTTTTATATGCTCTTAATAACGATCTCCTGCTGATTTATATGGTTAATTTCAATAATTTTAGTTTTTCTTGTGAATTGTTTTTAACTGTTTTGGAAGCCTCCTTGGGTTCTATTCTGGGAGAAAGGAAGCCCATAAATGCAATAGATAAATAAAAAGTAAATAAATATGGAGATGTATGCTATGCAACCCTATAGGATTTATGCTATGAAATTGAATTATGTTTCAGACTAGCATTTGTGATGCACACATATTGTTTGTTATATATAAAATAACTTACATGTGAAGAAACGCTAGGGCTTAATTGATATGTGATTTTTTTAAAAAAAAAAGCAGGCAGATAATTTGCTTTATTGACAATAGCTGTTGCCTATGAGAGGTGCTCTAAAATGTATATAATTTTGAACTTGATTAAATCTTGATGATTTCTGCTTTTTGACAAGGCTCTGGCCGCTAACCTGTTGAATAAACAGGGGATACCCAATCCCATCTGATCTCAGAAGTTAAGCAGGGTCAGCCCTGGTTAGAACTTGGATGAGAGTCTGCCAATGAATAGCATGTGCTGCTGGCTGTATTTCAGAGGAAGGAACTGGCAAAACCACCTCTGAGTATTCCTTGTCTAAGAAAATCCTGTGCAATTCATGTGGTCATCATAAGTTAACAGGTGACTTGAAGAAACACAACCCCCCCACACACAAGCTGAACTTAAAATTTGTAATTTTGGGGATTCATGTTTATAAGTACTGATGATCAAATGTGACCTCAAAAGCCTACCATAGCCAAATAGGTCCCTGACCAAAGTGTTTTTGAGGTGATGCTGATTGGGACACTGGGAAATGACAAGTGTGGCTTCTTCCTGCTTGAGACCATATTGAGACAAGCAGATGCAACAGGAACCAGTGGGGTCTCTCCAGCTGCCTGGTTCAATGTGCGTTGTGACAGAGATCACTTCCTAGCTCTGCTTTGGAATCCCTTTCACTGGGGCACTGCCTGGCTTAAGAGGTAACGATAGGGCCCCATTGCTGTAGTTACACCTGACAGTGCAAGATCTTAGCCTCTCTTTCTATAGCATCTACAGCCCCAGAACACCTCAATAGCATCTGAAAACTCCCATTAATAAGAAGAAAACTACAAGTATGTGTTATTTTTAATGCATAAAAATTAGAGGTATATAAATATGCAGTTATCTGTAAAATATATAGCTTGATTTAAAGGTGTTATAAAATAAAAGATTTTGATAAGTAAATTAATTTAAAAATGTAATTATCAATTACAACTTTCTCTGGGGAGATCTCTCTGAGAGGCAATAAAAAGACTTCTGACACAGCCTGGACTACCCAGTAATTTCAATAAAAGAAATTCAAGATGCAGCCACTGGGCTCTTTGCAATAAAATAAGGCCATTGCCACACGGGGTATTTAAAACGGTGCAGTGCGTCCTCCATGGAGGACTTCTGCACCTTGGAGTGGACTGGGTCTGGACTACTTAGTGTAGATCTGCACCTCAGTCTGCTCCGGAACGACCCAAGTGGTCCTCCAGTGTGCTTTTGAAAGACCTGATTTTTCCGGTCTTTCAAAAGCACAGAGCGTGCTACTGCGAGCTTGCTCCTTTGTGCAGATTTGCAGGCTTGCACCAATGTGAGCCTGCGATCTGCTGAGGGCAGACTTTAGGTTAGCGAGTTTCAGCAGTTGGTCGAGACCCATGACCAACTGGAAGCTGCCATTTTGGATACCGGAGCAGAGCGGATCGACAACCATGCACTGCTCCGGAGCAGCCTGGACCGGACTGGGGAGCCAGAAGATCCGGTAAGTAGCGGCGTGAGGCGATTCCCTCACCCCATGCGGAAATGGCCTAAGTGTGGAAACTATTTTGGAAGGGAGAGACTCATGAATTCATTAGGGTGTTCAGGAAGTATTATTTTGTGGTTAAATTGCACCCCCTAGGGGCTAGTGGAGGAACAATTCTCCAATTTTTGAAGCATGTTCTTTCCTTTTTCTTTCTGTGATGGGGGCATCCAGGGACCTTTAAGGCCCATCCCTAAACTGCAAACCCCAGGATTCCATAGGTTATTGAAAGTGGAATAACAGCGCTATAAAAGTCTAGTGTGGAAATGGTCTATGTCTTAATGAACTTAGTGGTAAATGTGACTAGGCTGTGTATCTCCTCCAGGTTTATGAACCTAGAGTTACATGTTCTTAAGCCCTCCTCTGCTACTTTGGTTCTCCTTCTGTAAAATTCTGTAAAATTTTAACTGTAAAAGCCAGATGTTATATCATAGAACAAGCATTTGCAAGTGCATTTGTCAACAGCACAAGAGAGTGAAATGAAAGGCTATCAAATGAAGGCTGGTAAGATGATTGCTTAGTACTGTGACATACTCTCTGTGTGAGAAGGGGGTCATTTTGGGGTCACTGATGATCAGAATAAGCCTTGGATACCTTGCATCTGCTGAGACAAGGAAATGCCTGATAGGGAGGCTTTTCACATGTTACCCGTTTGCGCGACTGGAGAAGGCATCTCACGCAAAAAACCTCATCTGGAATGCTGCCTCTTCCCCGCTCCTTTGTCCCGCAGGTCACTTCCTGGTAGCGCGACCGTCGTGCTAGCGCCCCACCCCTTCCTTCTGCAACGCAGTCTGGGAGCTGCAGGCTGTGCTGGGGGACGAAGCACGACTGGCCCGGCTCATTCGACGCACCGCATGCAGGTAAGTGAGCAAGGGCCCCGGGAGTATTGAGCTTAGAGCCGAAAATAAGAAAATGCGCTCACATCCCACTTTAGGCTTATGAGCGTTGCATGAATGGGAGTGCGTCGTACGGACCGACTCTCCCATTTACGCGACGCTCAAGGGGTCCTCACGCTACAGAAACTGCGTGCGAAAAGGGCCAGGGACAACTGACTCTTTTGAAGTCCTGCAACATACAAAATGGCCTTTCTTTCCTACAGACTTTCTGCCGCTCAGCAAGAAAAATTGTAGAAAGAAAGGGTAGGAGCTTGATACTGCAGAGCAAGAAAAAATAAAGATCAGCCAATAAGGAGCACAACTGCATTACTCAGATACAAGCAAGTTCTCTCAGGAATTTTCCAAATTCTGTTTGTGTACTGTTAACAAATAAAAACTGTCTAAGATCTCAGATCACTTAATATCAGTTCCCTTTTAATTATTTATTACATTGGTAATATATAACTAGATCGCTCAAAATTTTAATCCTTCTTTGGAATGAAACGCAGCAACTCTAGTTTGCCAGTTGGTTCAGAACAGCACTGCTAGAGGAAAAGGATTTTGACCCTTTCAGTCCACACTGTCCTTTCCTAATGGACAGCAGAACATTTCCAAGTTGGGTTAGGAATCACCCTGAGACCAAGAAAAAGCACTTCCTATGGGAACAGGAAGTGGGAACTTCCCATTCATGGCTGTTTCCACACTGCACTGTTATAGTGCTATTATTCCACTTCTAACATCCTGTGGGATTCTGGGCTTTGTAGTTTACTGAGGCCAAAGAGCTCTCTGGCTGGTAATTCTAAATACCCCTCCCTAAACTGCAAAGCCCAAGATTCCATAAGCTATTGAAAATGGAATAACAGCATTATAACAGTGTAGTGCAGAAATGGCCCATGTCCTGATGCCTAAGAAATATTGATAGGTTTCATCAGAGCTATTTAGGATTTCAGGAGGCAAGGAGAACATAAGAAAAGCTATCCTCTCAGCCTGTCTCCAACAGTGTGTGAGATCCAGAAGTTCTCCAACATCTCGGTAAAGAATCAAACACACAGATAAACTGACTCAGTCAACACAATATATCATCAGTCAAAATGGAATGTAACTTAGATTGTTTTTCAACAAATGTGAGCCATAATTAAAGTCCCTGAGATTGATCATCAGGCCAGCACAAGTAGTCAAATCCACAAAATCCAAGCAAGGTACAGGGTCAAAAGAGCCGCTGGGTGCTCTCTGCAAACCCATTAACCACAGGTTGTCTTATATGCCTTTCCTTCATTTCATTTCTCCCAGGTGGCTCATGTTGCAGAAGTTAAAAAGAAAGAAAAGAAAAGGGAAAAAAGCATTGTGCAAGAGATAGTAAATAAAAAGAAACAGGAGGCCTAGGAATTCTGGGCAGGGAAAAATGAGCAGCCAAGGAAATGAGAGAAGAACAAAGTGCTGAGGGAGTTTAGGGCCAAGGAAATGGGTTTAAAAGGCCTGGGATGGGAGCTGAGAATGTGGCCAAATTGTCACAAAATGTTTAAAGAGGTGCTGCCATACCAGTTACCATACTAGGTCCTACATCAGATGTAGAGTCAAAGTTGGGCAAAATGCCCTCAAAAGTTCATAAAATACAAGCTTCTTAAGAAGCAGATAGGCTGATTTTTTTTAAAAAAAAAGATGTGTGGAAGCCTCCTCTTAGGACAACATGAAAAACTAAATTACTAATCTCTTAGAAAGCTAGTGAGGAGGAGAAGGGGAAAGGATCTCTGCCAAGCAGCCTCCTATAGCAAGGTGACAACACTTTTTTCCCCACCTAAGACTCTCCTTCTTCTTAGGCAGCCAATCATATGAGGTCTTCTCTGCCTGACACAGACAAACAGACCAACGTTGACTTATATATATTAGATTTTTAAAAATCTTTTTAAAGTGGTTTTTTTTTTAAAACGATTAATAGTTTAATTCAGTTTTAATGTTGACTGTTTTTAATTGTAATCTTTTAAACATGTAAGCCACTTCGACTCCCAGGCCATTTCCACACTACACTGTTATAATGCCATCCTGTGGAATTCTGGGGTTTGCAGTTTACTGAAGCCAAAGAGCTGTCTGGCTGAGAATAATAAAAGCCCCTTCCTAAACTGCAAACACCAGGAATCCATAGGATGTTGAAAGTGGAATCATAGCACGATAACAGTGTAGTGAGGAAATGGCCCCAGTCTTGAGAAAAAAGCAGGGTATGAACAAAACTGCTGCTGCTGCTGCTGCTGCTGCTGCTGCTGATGATGATGATGATGATATCCTTCTGGACCTCCGAAGGACCCTTGGGATATCAAGGTGAATGCTGCATCCCTGTGCCTTCAGTTGGAGGAATATAACTGGACATTTCTTTGCTGCCTCCCCATTGTCCACTTGCCAGTACATGGCCAATTTTGGGGAGGGCTGCAGCAGGTAAAAGTTGGGGTCTGGGGTTCAGTGGGAGAGGAGAAGTGGTGTAGTTCCCCCAGCAGAATATTATGTTATGCCTCACTAATACAGGATCACAGGACCTTGTTAACAAATCTGAAGTACCTATGATGTATAAGTACCAAGCTGTACAAGTGTCAAATAGAAGTACTATTAGGGCACATTCAGACTGATTAAAAAGATCAGAATGACCCAGATTTCTTTTTACCTTCTTTTTTTACATTGTATGTTTTGCTTCTGATTAATTTTTTCATCACAGAGAAATACACAAGAGGGCGCCCCATTACCTAAAAATGAATAAACTGGTTTCCTAAATGTTATGAGAATCTGTTCAAATTTCTTCACTGCAATGGTCGTCTGTACAACTTCAGCTTCATTTGGTCTCCTTTCTGTTTTATAGTCATGTAGAAAATCTTCACAGTTTTAATATACAGAAACTACATTACCTAAAACTAAAGGCCTTTCTGCACTAGGCTGTTTATAGTGCTATTATTCCACTTTCAACATCCTGTGGAGTTCTGGATTTTGGAGTTTAGGTAGAGGCATTTAGAATTCTCAGCCAGAGAGCTCTTTGGCTTCAAGAAACTACAAACCCCAGAATTCCACAGGATGTTGAAAGTGGAATAATAGCACTATAAGAGTGCAGTGCGGAAAGGCCTTAAGTTTGGATGAAACCCATAGCACTTAGGACCTGGCAATTCTTTCAAACCTGTTCTAGGGATAGGAGCACTAAAGCATGAGATCTTTTCATACTAGTTAGTGTTAGAGGTATGACTACACTTTAACTGCCATGGCAGCATCCTGTGGAATCACTGGTGTTTATAATTTAGAGACAGGCATTTATAAACTTTAGCCAGCTCTCAAGAAGCCTCAGAAAAATGAAATGGAACTTGCCTTTTTCTGGAAACTCAGTAAAGATTGCCATGTCCTTGCATTGCAAAACTACTAAACTGGTAGTTCTCTATGAAAACATGTCTGTTCTTTGCAGAGATTTGGCTGCACACCCCATACCACAAAAATGCAACTTATACCTGGGAATGATGCTGTGATACTCTGCTCATTAGCTAAGGCAGTAGTAGGCTTGTTTCTTTTTTACAGTCTAGCTCTGGGTCTGGAAGGGCTAAAGACGGACTTTAAAAAAATGAAATGGTGCATATTATTCCAGGAAACTTGGCACTACTATTAAAAATGTCCAAAATTTTAAAGGACTTTTTAAAAGTCATAGTATTCCACTTTGGTATTAATTTCTGATAGACGTATCAACTTGTAAATGTAGGAGATTCTTTTTTACTCACATATTTTCTAGGTCCTGTAGATCTGGCAGCAGAACTAATGTCTCCCATACTTATTGGCTCACCAGTGACACTACCTTTCTGCCATGACGAGACTGTGTGCTTCTGTGAGGAAAGAGGCTATGCTATAGCAGCAGTGCTCCTGCTAGGGTCTCCCATGTCAGACAGGCTTTTGCTAAAAGACAAGCCACACTAAATGTGCCAAACAACAAATCATCAGCAACAGTAAAGTATGCGGGGAAATGATGAAGGATCTCTCAGAGACAACGGCCTTTTCCACATGGGGTTTTTGAAACGGTGCAGTCTGTCCTCCAAGGAGGAGGTCTGCACCTCGGACCGGACTGGGTCGGACCTATTTAAGGTAGATCCGTACCTCAGTCCAGTCCGGAATGACCCCAAGTGGTCCTCCAGCGTATTTTTGAAAGACCTGATTTTTCCGGTCTTTCAAAAGCATGCAGCACGCCACTGCGAGCCTGCTCCCTTATGCAGATTCTCAGGCTCACACCAATGCGAGCCTGCGATCTGCTGGGGGGTGGGCTTTAGGCTGGTGAGCTTCAGCAGTTGGTCGAGACCCTTGACCAACCAGAAGCTGCCATTTGGGACGCCAGAGCAATGCGTATTGACGAGCATGCACTGCTCTGGAGTGCAGTGGACCGGACCGGGGAGCTGAAAGGTCCGGTGAGTAGTGGCGCGGGGCAATTCCCTCGCCCTGTGTGGAAAAGGCCAATGACAGAGACACCTTAGCTAATGCTTGTTAGTGTTGCACAGAAGGAGACATGGTAAACTACTTTTGAATGTATTTACCATGAAAACCCTATGATGAGATGATACAAAATGAAACAATAGACAGTGCCAGAAGATGAAACTCCCAAGCCAGATGGTACTCAACAAGCTTTTTGGGAAGAGGCCAATTATGAGTAGCACTGCGGTTGATGACACAACTGGACTCAAGCTGGAATGACATTTAACTGCTGATATGATCAGAGACAAAAGTTAACTCTGAAGCTGCACAACACAAATTATAGGACCATGGAATGTGAGAAGCCTGAATCAGAGGAACCTAGACATAAGTAACCTGGACATGAATCAGAAGAACCTAGACTTAAAGAAGACCTTGGTGAGGACTGCATGGGGTGGTGAAGGGCGAGGTCTGGGCGGAAGAGCTGCCACTGCCACCACTGCTGCCACCACACCAGGCTGAGAATGACCCCAGCAGGCACAATGGCGGATCAGGCCCAGGTGGAAGGGTAGGGGGTACAGCTTTTTTGTGCCTCCCTGGCATTGGTGCCCTGGGCACACACCCCACTTGCCCCACCCTAGATATGCCTCCAGGGTTAATTCACCACAGTACAAAGTACTTGTCCACTTGGAACTCAATTTGCAGCAACTGAAGTAAGTCGAGGACAAAGGGGGAATTAGGAGGGGGAGAGAGAAACTGGGACATTTCAAAAGCAGTTGAAAAACAGGGATGATAGAGGATTAATTGGGACTGTCCCTGCCAAAGTGGGACAGTAAGAGTTATACAGTTTTCCAACTTTAAACTTATATAAATAAAACATTGTATGTTATTTTCCCCTTAAAACTCTGCTTTTGACATCCTCAAGTTGACTTTTTGTTTATTGTGAGCTTTCCGATCAATCTGTTTACAGTGTTTGTTTGTTTGTTTGTTTGTTTGTTTGTTTTTGAGGATAAAGCATAGAATCTACACACACCAATGCCAATTGCTGGCTCTAAATTTGAAGTGTGATTGATCTGATCTAGTCTTAGACTATTTCCACCCTGCATTGTTATAGTGCTATTATTCCTCTTTCAACATCCTATGGAATTCTGGGGTTTGTGGTTTACTCTTTGTGGTTTTACTCTTTATTCAAAGAGCTCTTTGGCTGAGAATTCTAAAGGTCCCTCCCTAAACTACAAACCCCAGGATTCCAGAGGAGAGTGAAAGTGGAATAGTAGCTCTATAACAATGTAGGACGGAAATGGCCTTAATATACTAATAACTGTGTTATTAGAAGTGAAAAAGTAAGAAAACTCAAGTTCCATGGTTTAAAAATGTATGCAATTATTATGGTTAGGTAATGGTAAAAGAAGAATGTATTGGTCGTTTATCACTAATTGCCTTCCTTGAACTCACCAAAGGTGTGTGTGCCAAATTTCAGTCCCTGAAATATTTCCCCAGTTCCCTTGTTCAAATAACATACACAACTGAGGTGGCTATATCAGTGTACCTCTACTTCAGAGATTTGCTTAATCTCACAGTTAGAAATGTAGAAAGATGGTTGTTTGATATGCAGTAAACCATATTTTGAAAGTTGTGTGTACTCAATTAGTCTTCCTTAGGGTTGCCAGAGCAGAAACTGGAGACAGCTCCTGTATCTTTAATAGTTGTGTAGAAGGAGGAATTGCAGCAGGTGTAGTTTGTTTGCTGGTTGCATGGAATTCCCTCTTCTGCTCAAACATTAAAAATACGTTGTCTCCAGTTTTCTGATAGGCAAACCCAGAATTTTATATTCATATAGATTTGTGTGTGTGTTCACATGTGCATACATACATGCACCTACACACTCTCACAGATACACTTTTATTTTACTCTGTAAGATGCCTTGGGGACATTTGTAGTGAAAAGTCAGGTGAGCAAGCAAGCAAGCAAACAGTAGTGACGCAAGTGCTAGGAACATTTGATTGAATATTAAATAGAAAATTTAATTCATGTTCTGCTTGAGTGCCCTATTTATAATGATCTTAGGAGCAATTATATTTTTCCTTTATTGAAGTCTTTTAAGGGAAATTCCTCCTTTGTGAAAGTTTGTTTTCTGCTATCTGATACTGTGAAATATGTGTCTTTTAGAACATCTAAATTTCTTGTTAGGGCCTTACAATTACGTGCTATAAAGAACAAGGGGGGTATGGAAAGTCATTTATCTATTGTTGATTATATATTACATATATTGGCTGGATTATCCTTTCTCATTTCATCTTATTTTATTTTTTCATTTTTGTGCAATGGCTGGCTGCTAAAATGCAATAAACTTGACTTGACTTGACTTGACTTGATTGAATATTAAAATGAAAGTGAAACAGCATGAATCACTGCTGGGAGAAACCCTTCACCTAATCCTTCCTTCATTTATGTTAAAGTATGAGGTATCTGAGCATGTAGCAAAGTTGCATTGCTAAATCTTTGTATCTGTGGGAATGCTGTTGACCTCACTGTTCCTGCAAAAACACACATGCTCACATCCAGTTGAACATAGATTGATTCCATTTGAGAGGAAGAGGTCAAGACTGGAAGCAAAAGTATTCAACAGCTGTTAGACTGAAGATTAAATTTTGATTTGTAACTTGCACACAGAAGCAAAGGAAGATATTCACAAATCTCATTTACAAAGGCATTGCTAGATGCAGTTAGAAGCTTAAAAACTGCATCCAGGACTTGCGCTTTCAGGATATTCATGGGATCTTCCTTATTATGGGTGACACGTGGCTCTTTGAAAAGTGGGCTCAGGCCATCTCTCCCCCACCACCAGAGAATCATAAATCAAGATGATGCCACATTTGGACATTATCTTCCTGTGCAGCTTGGAAAGAAAGCCTCAGGAACTACTGCCAGTTATCAGTACCTTGTCTGCAGGGCAGCTACACTGCCTGGGAGTGGGAAGGAAATAACCCAAAATAGAATATATAACTGGAAACAGTAATTAAGAAGAGAAGTCTCATGTGTTTTTAAAAAAGATATTGAAAGAGAAGAACCTCTGTACTGGATATCCAACTGTACTGTGAGTACCTTGATGGACTCTCATTAGGCGTTCGATGTAAATTTATCAAACATGTGAAGATAATGCGTTATACCAGCCTGTGTTAAAACAGCATCATGATTATTATTTTTTTAAGCAATAACTTTGCTGCTTATTGAGTGGATGAATCTCTGTTTGGAGTATCTGTATGCAGACTGGTCAGCTTCTCTCATCATTCTCTTGCCTGTTGTCTTCACTATGTTACACTAGTACCATATAAGGTATCCGAGCCAATATTTATTAGATAATAGGACATGGGAAATCTGCAGCAGGCAATGTTTAGTCTGATAGACACAGTAGTTAAGCTAACACTTGCCAGGAAGCCCTCTGCAGTGTGACTGGACAGCCAAACAGTTGCTTTGAATTTTTTATGCTCCTTTGAATTTTTTGAATTTTTTTATGTCCTTCCTTTCTGCTGCCGCTTTCACTGTCTATGCACTGAGATAGAAGAGCAAATTATGCTTATGGCATGTTGGCTCTGAGTTCAGTGGGAGTTACTGTTTAGAGTGTGTTTAGAATTATAGGTGCAGCTTAATTGGTTTATTTATTTAAATATTTATACCCTGCCCTATGTCAAGAGGTCTCTGGGCAGCTTGCAGAAAGCACTGTATGTGTGTCATTTCACCTCTCATCCCCAAACACCTTAATGGTTAATTTGTCAGGGAGGGGGAGGGGTTTGAAAAAAAATAACTCTGTACCTTTACATTACTTAAACTTCTTATTAGTATTACTATTATTTTATTTATCGGTAGCCTGACTCCTCCCCACAGCTTGAACTCAAGATAGTTTACAAAAATTAAAACAGATGAAAAACACATGTATGTTTTAAAGAACATACAAAATTCATAGTTAAAATATAATTACAATATTTATTGTATTTACAGAAATAAAATCAATCCATTTAAAAAGACAAGAATTAAAAACAGTGGAGCACACAATTAAATCTCCTTCCTATAAACAGGCAGTTCTCAAAAGCCTGTTGGAATAAAAACATCATTTTCCCTTGCCAAGAGAAGGACAAGAAGAAGGAGGGAGTTAGTAGTCTAGGCTTTGCGGGAAAGGGATTCCAAGAGCTAGGAGCAGCACCTGAAAAAGATGATGATGATGATGATGATGATGATGATGATGATGATGATGATGGTACCTTAAAATCTTTTCTGACTTAAGGCGAAGGTGTCAGTTTTGTTTTTGTTTTGTTTTTTTGCAAGATCTTGTCAGAAGGATTTGCCTTTCCCTGAGACTAAGAGAGTGGGACTTACCCAAGGTCACCTTGTAGGTTTTCATGGCTGAATGGGGATTTGAACCTTGAACTTTCAGTGTCCTAGTTCAACACACAAACTACTACACCATACTAGATATCCTGGTGTTGTGAAATTTATTTGTATCTCTTTACATTTTAATGTTCACTTTTTGTATGATTTTAGTCATGTTGGCCTTTTAAAATCATACATTGACTTGAGTCCCAATTTCAGGAGAAAGGCTAGATAACCACAACAACAATCAGTGGCAGAACTTGGAGCATGTGGAGGGGGGCAGGGCTACGGCATGAGGGGCATGGCCACTGTGCATGGGGGCATGGCTGCGGTGTGTGGGGGCATGGCCACGGTACGCGGGGGCCTGGCTATGGGCCAGGATGCCCCAAAAACATTGCCACCTGGGGTGAACTGCTCCCCCGCCTCCCATACAAAAATTTGTATAGGATGGGAGAAACTTGCCACAGCAGCAATACCTGTGTAAGGGACCTTGGGATTATTGTTGATCATAAATTGGATGTGACCCAGCAGTGTGATGCTTCAGCAAAGAAGGTAAACGATATTTTAGCTTGCATTAATAGAACTTGCAATTTCCAAGGGCTTTATCACACAAGGCAAGTAAATTGCAATGACAACAGGATAATAACATCTTTGACTGGCACTTATTACATTGCTTCATTCCCTTTCTGTTGTTGTCTGAGTGGGAGATCATTTGGAATGTGTTTCTTTTACAAAGGAGCTCATTAACAGTTTTTTTTTTTAATGTTAATAAAAGAAACACTTTTCAAATGGTCTCCTGCCTGGAAAATAAGAGAAAAGAAACCACATCATGTGGTAAGTCCCAGCCAAAGGCTCCATTATCCTGCTGCAATTGCAATTTATCTGCCTTGTGTGACAAGCTCCAAGTGAAGGGAAGAAACAGTCCCACTGTATTCTGCACTAGCCAGGCCTCATCTGGAGTACCACACTCAGTTCTGGGCAACTCATATTAAGCAGAATAGAGATAAGTCAGAGCAGGTTCTGAAAAGGCAACAAGGATGATAGGAGGTATGCAAAACAAAACAAAAGAGCAAAGGCTGGGGGAGCTGGGCATGTTCATCCTGGTGAAAGGCAGACTGATTAACCCCTTTAACACAGGGAAGAGGCTGCAGGTTTGCTCTTTGCTGCCTCAAAGGGTAGGAATAGGTCTAATGGTTTTAAGTTACAGGAGGGTAGACTTTGATTGAACATTAGAAGAAACTTCTTGATGGTGAGAGTAGTTTGGCAATGGAACCAATCAGCTAGAGGGATGGAGTGAGGAATCTTCTTCTCGCTATGTCTTCAGAAAGAGGCAGGGAAACTGTCTGCTGAGGATGCTATAACCAGAGTCCCTGCATTTAGCAGGGGGCTGGAGTTGATGGCCCTAGGGGAGCCCTTCTAACTCCTTCCAATGTGTGGTTGCCACTAAACGTGCATCAGGGCATGGGCAAGGGTGAGCGACTGAAGGAAGGAATTTCTCTAAAGCTCTCAGAGCCAGGCAGGCTTATATGGAAGAATAGGGTGTTTCACATAACCTGAACTCAAGCCATACAGTTCATCTTTTTAGTTGTTTTAGAAACCATCTGAATGCTAGAAGCTTATGATACAAAACACACACTCCCATTCACTTTGGGCATTGCCTCAACACCCACAAGAAGACATGAGAAACACAAGGCACAGTACAAGCTGTCACTTGAAACATGTGATATTCTTCCTTTCCCACTTAGCAATGCTATACCTATAAACTATGTAAGTAACTGAAAAGCTCGTCACTGCAAAAGGAGTAAATTTATGTACAAGACGGTATTTTATTAATATAGAGAAACTATTACTTAGTAATAGCTACTAATATATAGAAAATATGACTAATACCAAGTATATCATTGGTTGGAGTTTCTTATATATTTATTTTTTAGCTTAGATAGTGGTCCTTTCCGCATGAGGCGAGGGAATTGCTCTGTGCCATTACCTACCACTTCTTCTGGGGTCCGAAGCAACATGGACTGTCCCTGAAGCCCTTCCGCAGGCCTCCTCCTTGGTCCAGGGAGAATCGGAGCAGTGCGAGGTCTGTAGATCCGCACTGCTCCGGCTTCCAAAATGGCGGCTTCCGGCTTCCCAAATGGCAGCTTCTGGTTGGTCATGGGTCCCAACCAACCGCTGAAGCTCGCCATGCCTAAAGCCCGCCCTCCGCAGATCACAGACTCGCATTGGTGCAAGCCTGCGAATCTGCACTAGGGAGCAGGAACGCAATGGCGTGTTCCAGGAAAATGAAGACCTGTTTCTTGCGGTCTTTAGAAAACACGCTGGAAGACCACTTAGGGTCATTTTGGAGCGGACTGAGGTGAGGATCTCCGGTAAGTAGTCCGCTCCTAGCTGCTCCAAGTTTCAGACGACCTCTGTGAGAGGACGCACTGCCCCGTTCTAATTGCCTGGTGTGGAAAGGGCCTTTGATTTTACTATGGATTTGTTTTCGCTTTTCTGTGTTTGTTTTTATATTGTTGTCCTGCATTGTGTTTTTTGTTGTTTTACAATAACAATAAAAAGGAGTAAAGTTATGTTTTGCTGTTGCAATCACACACAAATTTGTTATACCGAAATTGAAAAAAGAAAATAATTACAAGTAGCCAGGTATTTATAACTATTTACTTCCAAGCTCGGGTTTATATTCCTTTCCCAAAATAAGTTGTGGACCATCCTGTGTTATAGATCTACATGACTGCAGTGTTGTCCAGGATAAAAGGTAATCCTCTGTTATCTATACCATCATTTTGTATAATGTTCATTAAAAGCTTATTTTGGAGCTCAAGGCCATCCCAAATTTAGGTGTTTGCATAGTTTACTGATTACTGTTTACTGTTTTGATCTTTTGATAAATATGGAACTAAGAATTGGGCATTAGTAATGTAGTGACAAACGTCATAGTCATGACCCAGGTATTTCCTTCTGAGCTCAGGCAGGCAGAGAAAAGTGAGAAATATGACAAAATTAGCACTTATTTTCTAGGACTCTCCAATTAATTTCTAGCCATTGTGGGCCATTTCCCTAACGAACATGCATAGGGCAACTTGGCTTGCACATGGCCCATCAACTCTTTTCTGTTTGGTGTCCCCAAACTTATAATGAGCATTTTCTATTCCAAAAATGGAGTATACAATTTGGCTTCCTTTGCAAATTTAACCTGTACAGTTGATATATTCTCAAAAGGAAAGTTGAATAACATCAGACCAATAATTAACCCTCAAAATGTGATAATTACAAGCCAATTGGTCATTAAAATAGTAATGTTTAACCTTTAGGGGTAAAAATAGGAAAGGAGAAATCACTTTGGTATGCCTAAGCTGTGAATGTCAGATCCTAGAACAGTTGAAAGAGTTTCAGTTATAGGCATGCATTAAACTAGAATACCTTTGCTATGCTGGATTTCATTTTTTACGTTTCTACTTGTTAACTGTAGCTTCTTGTTAACTGAAATAATGGATGAAAAAAAATGAAACTTCAGTAGTATTTCTCTATAAATTCTTCTGAAATTTCTTTGGGGTAAGGACATACTGAAGTCATCCTTACTAAGACGTGGCTGCTTTCTACCATCACCACTGTCAGAGGGAATACAATTTTAAAATTTCTTCCTTGTGTCTGTGAATAATGTCACTACAGCAGGAGAAATCTCTTTAGATTGGAAAGGCAAGAAGACATTCTTCCACCTGGCAATGCCTGCAAGCTCCTCCTGCCCTAACACTGGTATTCTAATTGTTGTTGTTGTGCAATGCACACAGACAATAATGGCACCAAAGTAGAACACAGTGTTAAATGCAGGTGTCACACTCATGCCATAGCATACTTGTTGTAGATTCAATTGTCAAAAAGAGAACTAGAGTTATATTTTATTGATATAGAAACAACAGAATCTCATAGCATTTACTCTATTAATGTATTTTATTTGGCATAGATTTTCACAGGTCAGAGGCCACTTCCTCCAATGTATAGAGGGTGCCTGAGAAAATGAGTATGCATCTGTTTAGTCGGATGGGGAATGTGAGTGAATTGAAGAAGAGAGTACAAGAATATAGCTTTATCTGAACAGTGGTTATTAGAAATATGAGGGTAATATATAAACATCTTTTCATAGATAAGCTGGTTAACCTTAACCGATATTTGTTGGGAGATGGGCTTTGCAAATTCCTCATGAGCCTTGCAGATAATTTCATTTACAAAAGGTGGAGGACACAATAAGGAGATCCACTATAACCAACAGAGATGAACTGGACAATGAGTTAGAAACATTGGAATGCTTGATTGAGAATGACCATATCCTCTTGGGATTTGTTATATAGATATGCTCTGGGCTTCAAAAAAGGCAGGTTTCAGTAAGCTTAGGGAAATATTGGGTGAGATCCCATGGTTGGAAATGCCCAAAGGAAAGGGAATTCATGGGAGTTTCTTAAAACTGACATATCGAAAGCAAAGTTGCAAACAACTCTAATGAGGGAGGAAAGTGGGAGGTGTCTAAAGAAACCAGAGTGGACATACAAATAGTGGTTTTAAATCCCATTCTTTATGAGGTCAGTTTTCTCGCATTGTTTACTATAGACATGCTGTCGCAACCCAACACTGAAAGACTGTCCTTCTCCCACCCTTCACTGTTCTCCAAATGCCGATACTGCAAAAAAACCTTGAAGCTAGATGGAAAATAGGAACAGGAGGCAGTGGGGAGCAGGAAAGAGTTTCTATAAATAAATAAATAAAAAAGACTTTGGTCATTCCTGCCCTAACTTGTTATAGTGCTGTTATTCCACTTTCAACATCCTGTAGAATTCTGAGGTTTGGATTTTACTGAGGCCCAAGAGCTCCCTGGCTGAGAATTCTAAAGGCCCCTCCCTAAACTGCAAACCCCAGGATTCCACAGGATGTTGAAAGGGCAATAATAGCACTTATAACAATTTAGTATGGAAACGGCCTTTGTTAAAAGGAGCATCTTTGTCAGAGGCTTTGTTAACTGAAGTATGCCTGTAATCGACACTATATATATCTTCATACATTCATGTATACATTTACAAAATCACATGGAGAAAAATCAACATGGCCAAAGAGTACATGTTACATTAAAAACAGCACATTTTTTAAAAAAAACCTGAATGCTGGCTCCATTTTTTAAAGAGTAGCACTAATGTAATTTACCTTTACAAAAAAAGGAAGAGGATTTCAAGATTTTCAACTTTCTATGGTGAAGTGAGAGAGAATTCTTGGAAATACTGCTAAAAACAATCTGAGGCACATGATGCTCATTCATCACTAGGAGTAGCATGTGTGTTAGGAACACCAGTGACACTTTAAAAAGCTCTTAAAGATCTCTGAAGCAAGGGAGGGGGTTGTATGTGACAGCCTCTTCGCACCACATACTCCAGTGCTTTAGGGGATATTCATATGGGAAGATGCATTAAATACGAAGTTCAAGGTAACAGATAACCTGAATGCATATAGTTTTGTGCTACAGCCCTTGGATTCAAGTCAGATCAAGTTAGTCACCTTTAGGTCAAGCAAAATCAAGGAGAATTAAAAGAGGCTAACTTTTTATATTGATTTCAATAAGGCCTATGCATTACTAACTTAGTTTGAATCAAGCATTCCACAAGGACATGACTCCATCTCTGGACATATTCACACATTTTTTTTAAACCTCAGTAATCACCATTTTTTCTGCGAATTGTTCTGAATTGGAAACCTTTAACATCTAGTATTACAGAAGCTGAACAAAAAAGAGGAATTTTGATGGAGGAGAGTGTGTGTATGTATGTGTATAGAGAGAGGGGGGGTCACTTACTGGTGAACTGCTGGGCAAACTCCAATTACATGTAAGAACATGTGGACATGACAACTAACATGATTTATATGCCATTATCACCCAGGAACCTCTGTGATCTTGAAGAGTATGCATTTAAAAAAATAGTGGTTATTGTAACTGAATTAACCCTAAATTAACCACCATTTTAAAAGATAATATAATTATATCATATTCAAACTACACTGTAGCAGACTCATTTTATCACATGCATCATGAGGTATGCATGACTTTCCCTTCAAAACTAGTAGAATTAACTGTGGTTTTCACCTTTAGTTTCCAGCTGCTCTTGTATGTACCCTACATGTGCAAATAAACAGCTGTAACTGTTCAGGGGTGGGGAGAGAACTAAATGTCTGAATGCTTCCTGAAATAACATACTCATCACCACACATTAAAAACTAACTTGTCCTTGTAGGGAGGGTGTACAAGTTTATATGCTTCTCTTTGAAATGCTAAATCTGTATACAGGAAACACCTGTTAATTCTCTCCCCACTAGTCTGAAATGATACAGCTTGGCATTAGAGAAACTGTGCAGAGATTCCATTCTTCTGCTGTAGTTCTAACATTCATAGATATAGGAAGGTAGGGGTCAGGATGTGACTACGGGAGGTCCTGAACAGATGGTTCAGATGTCTGCCCCGATCAGTTCTCATCAGGGCAGGGTTAGTTCAAAATCCTCATTCTAGTACAGCTTTTGAGGCTACTTCTTTAAAACTGCCAAAACCTGTAAATAGGCTCAGTATAGTGCCTAGGCTAGGATGCTTTCCAAAGATATCTGGCTTCAAAAAGAGTCTCGCATTTGACTTGTAAAGCTGCATTTTCCAGACAAGAAAGGTGATATTGTTTCATTTACCCAATGGGCACTTCATCATTTTGTATGTCAGCCCTCGCAGTCACAAGAACACTGGTTTCCAGCCAAATAAAATAGCCAGATTGACATACTGAGGAGCTATTTGGTGAGTGCTTTGCTTTCAAATGACAATGATACCTTGGAACCTCCTTCCTACCAACCAAAGCTGCATTCAAAATATTCCTGTCAATGAAAATGTATCACATTTTGAATGGAAGACACAATGGTTCATCCAGCTTTCAGAAATCAGTGCATGGAGGGGAGGAGGTCTTTTGCAAAGGAGTCTACTGCTGCTTTTTGTTATGTAATTTAGTGGCAGCTGCATAGCTTGGAGTGTGGGTAAGAAGGACTGGGGTGGGAGGAGGGGCAGGGGTGTGGCCACATTGTATGGTGGTGTGGCTACATAGCACGAGGCATGGCCACATCGCACATTTCGCTCCCAAAAAATTGCTGCCCAGGGGGCACTGCCCTCATTGCCCCTCTGTCCATACGCCTCTGTTTAGTGGTGTCCTCAAGCAAAAGAGGGGAATGTGCAGTTTCACAAGAGCAAAAGATGAAGTGGTGGCTTAATTGTTCCATCATGTAGAACATTTTTAGCGCCATGAAGATGTTAAGTGTGTGAGTATGGTGTGGAGAAACAGAAGGAAGGAGAGATGGTGGACAGTGGATGTTCTCTTCTGACCCATGAAGTGGCATATTCCCTGCACAGATGCTATGCACGGATGCACAACTGTTGTTTGAAATAATAATTTTGCACTGGGCAGTGGGGAGGCTCAAAAATGGTTTGACAATCACCAAACAACAACATTTGAGCAACAGGCGGCAAGGCACAGTCCAGCTGGCACTCACCTGCATGTGCTACTGTGTAATACTGGCAAGTGAAGGCAGGGGTTGGCGGGGAGAGGAAGCAGGCAAGAAGACCAAACAGCCCATAGATGAGATGAAGGGGGTACAGTAACTTGGTGAGTGTTTGTGTGTGTCTGTGTACTTGAGCTGGGGTATTTATGAAAGGGGACTAATAGAAGAGGAGTTTGTGTTTTCAATTTTGTTTGGTAAAATCAGTTATTTTCCTTGTGACTCACTTCCCCTTCCTCCCTTTGTAAAATGAATATGGTATATATTTTGTGGATTTTTAAAAAACCACTTGTCCTTAGAGCCTATAAGAGACATCTAGTGCTATTCTTTTTATAGAGCTCACAGCACACCCTCCAACATTTTGTAGATGAAAACTGGGACACGTATAGTCAGGCAACATCAGAGGGTGGTCAGGATGACAAAAGGTATAAAGGAGGAAGAACCTATGAGATGTTGCAGCAGTTGACTTTTGCCTGAGCCTCCTGGGAGAGGCAAGAATCTACTCCCTCTCCTCTCCCACCAGCTGAGGGGTGCAAATTACTTTTGCACTTTGAATTCAGTTTGCAGCAATTGAAGCAAGCTGAGGACAAAAGGGGAAAGTGGGAGAGGAGAGAAAAATTGGCAGCTGAAAAAATGAGGTGATAGAAGATTAATCAGGACTCTCCCTGCCAAACTGGGACAGCTGAAGTTTATGTTATGTTTATATAGATTATCTCCTGCACTGTGAGCCAGACACAGGTGTAAGCTGGGTTGAGTTGTTACCTGAGAGGGCCTGACATCATGGGTATATGATATTGTTACTAAAACCAGGGAACTGGATATATTAGGTGATATCTTTTCCACTTAGCCTTGCACCTGGACATGCCTTCAGGCTCCCAGTTATCAGAACGTGTTTTTTTTTTTAAATTTTACTTTATTTCAAAAGCTGACATTCTTATGGCCTGCAAAACTGAATTCACAAGTGACCTTAGCATGTATAGCACTTTTACTGTCTTGCTGAACAGCTAATTGGATTCCTTGAGAACGGAAAGGCTGCTGTGTCTTGAGATGATCATCTATATTATTTATGCCCGCAAATCAACATTTGATGTTATAGTCACCAAGAGATGCAAATGCAAGGGCAAACATCTTCTACCCAGCCACCAGTTCTTCTACTGAGGTCATGAAGAAGAGAGGCATATGAGCCATTTGCACAATGATCATAATTCTTTGACTTAAAATAGAGAAGGACACTGTGAGAATTATGAGTGCCCAAGTAGCATGCATTTAGGGTGGGGTCAATATAGTTCCCCCATGAGGAAGATACTTGTCCTGAGTGAGTCCATACAGCAACAACAAGAAAGGGAAGAGGACCTCCCACAGCACGGCCCCTGAAACTAATAGTCTACAAAAACACTGAAACATGGTTTGGAGTTGTATGGGTTGGGATGAGGGATCAATAAAAAGTGGGAAAGGAAATAAATCTTTTATAGATAAAGATCCTCATCCAAAGCAACTCACTTCACCTGTTTGGCTTGGCAAGATTTTGGTGGGATATTGTGGACATGGACATGTAGTGGAGATTTTTTTGTTGTTGTTGTTTAGACTGTGATTTATTTCTATCCAGACTAAGGAGTTATATTTCTTGAGCTGTAATCAGGCATTTATGGTAAGGATGGCCAATTATTGCACATAATCATTTCAAGTACATTGCAAATAAAATAAACCGTTTCTGTTTTTAAAATGGCTACAAGGCTTTTATTGTCTCATATAACTGAGCAACATTTTATATAAGGCTCTTTGGGATTGAATCATCAAAATAACCCTGACCTACTTCCTAACATTTTTTAAATGTCTGTTTGAGATTACTTTTATGTTATTGACTAGGTTTACTTGAGAATACTTTAACCTTATTGACTAGGTAGGTATTGCATGTTATAATCAGTTCCATACATTATTGTGTTATGTATCTGCCTAAAATAATATTTTCCCTTCTATTATAAAGACAGAAATTTTCCAGTGTCCTATAATGTTTGCCATTACAGTACATGTTTCACCACCTTTCTAAATTTCCTTTTATCTCCTGCTAGTCATACAAATCTCCTGCTTCCCTGTTCTGGTCAAATACATATTTTGGAATGAAAATATCAACATGATATGCTACCGGTGATCAGATGGTTCTGCAGCTAACTGGGGATCCTTTGTATCTCAGAAACTAGATCATTCAGAGCTTGCTAGTTTCTCCATGATCTTCCAGTCCAGTCAGAAGTAAATATGATTGATGTTGTTGAAATAATATAGTACCATAGATGCTAGTATGCTGGCATTTCACTACATGTTGAGGCCAAGCTTTAAATCCTTTTCTAGGAAGTACCAAGAGACAGGGAGTGTGCAGCATGGAGGCATACAAAAAGGCTAAGAGGCCAATTAGCTTAACATTTGTTCCAAGCAAATTTGTGGAAAGTATTATTAAATTGTCAAGCACATAAAAGGACAAGTCCTGCTGAAAAAGCACTTAATTCTGCAGAAATAAATCTCAATCTCATTTATTTCTTAAGAATACTTTAAGATTGTCAGTGTGTATGAGGACAGGGCTGATCTAGGAAACACTGTTTGCTTGGACTTTCAAAAGGTTTTGACAAAATCCCTCACCAGATAGTGCTGGGTAGCCTTAGTTGTTGGGGGTTAAGATGAAGTTCTCCTTGTGGAATGGCGAGTAGTGCCTACATGACCCCACCCATTTCTTCTAATCTTATGGAAAGGCTCTTCTCTCTGACCCTCACAGGTACTGCTGATGGGAAAATGGCAGAGGGCCTTCTCAATGGCTGCTCCCAGGCTCTGGAACTCCCTTCCCAGAAAGGTCAGACTGCATCCTCCTTACTATCTTTCTGCAAGCAGACCTTTGAGGACTGACCACTCCGGGGAAGGGGCCTTTCATGTGTTATGTTGCTTTTATTTGTTGTTCTTTTTAGTGGCTTGTTTTTAATTGCTTTTAACTTTATTGATAGTTTAGAAGTTTGAAAGATGTAAACATTTTAGCTATATCTGTTTTAACTTTGGTAAGTTACCTTGAGTCCCAGACTGGGAAAAGGGACAGATATAAATAAAACAGTGGCAAGTTGAAGAGAAGAAAGTAAAGTAGGTAAAGTAGCACTGGGCCAATTTTCACAATGGAAGGATGTAAACAGAGGGTTCTCTGAGAGCCTATATTAGGACTGGTGCTATTTGAACAGTGAGGTGATCAAGTTTGCTAATGATAGCAAATTATTTGGGTGATTTGAACAAAAACAGATTTGGGGAGCCCCCATAAAGATTTCTACAAATGGGAGGAATTGGCACTACAATGGCAGATGTGTTAAAATTATGCCTTTTCAGACATCAGATCCAAACTTCAAGCATAAATGTATAGTGCCTGAGCTGGCAGTGACTAACCAAGAAGAGATCTGAGCTGATTTGTTGGTTCCTGGGAGGGGGAAAAAAAGGCAAATTCCATGTAAGGCACAGTTGGAAAAACAATTGGAAATAACAATGGCAATATCATACCATCCATATAACATATCTGTTGTATTCATATTTGTGTATAGTTCTGGTCACCACATTTGGGGAAGAATATGTAAAGCTGAGAGGGATTTACCAAATGGCAACCAAACATGATCAGGAAAGCATCAATTTGTTACTCTGTTTTCTGGGGGTCCCGGGAGGGACACCTAAATGCGTTCTCAATTATGTAAGTTGGGGAAATTAGCAAAGAGCACAAGCTAACAATACGAGAGGCAGGGCAACGGAGCGAGATCTTTTACCCAATGTCTACGGAGTCAGGCCGAGTCAAGGAGCAAACAGAATTGAAATAATAAATGTTGTTTTGTTAAAATACAATCAAATAGTGTATGCAGCACACTCACAGAGATACCTATAGAAATAAAGGTTGGAGTGGGATAGAGGGATTTTTAAGAGGAGTTGTTGGTTTGGGTGATACTACACCTGTCCTGAACCCCGGGTAGTCTGCAGCAGAAGTTCAGAGATATGGAGTCTCAGTACATGGGACTGAGGGGAAGGCTCACCAAGCAAAGCGGCAGCAGGACGGGATGGAAGTCAGGAGCAATCCGAGCAATCTGAGCAATCCAAAGAAGTGCTCAAAGTCAGGGGTTCTTATAGGGGAAAATGTGGCTGTACGCTAGTCTGTACTTGGGGAATACAATGAGTTTTCAGGCTGGAGACAAAGGCCCTTTCCACACGCGGAGGAAAAAACGGGCAAAAACACGCCAGGACAGACCTTACCTGCATCCGGGTAAGTCCGTTGCCGAGTGGAGCAGCTCGTTTTTGCTGCTCCACACTCGTCGGCGTCCTGTGGCTTCCAAAATGGCGACTGCCAGCTGGCAGAGGCTCTCCGCCAACCGGAGAAGCTCACCAGCCAGAAAGCCCACCCCCGGCAGATCTGCAGGCACGCCCTTGCGCGTGTCTGCAAATCTACACCGGGCGCTGCAATGCGGCTGCAGGCGGCTGCACGCCCCGTGCCTTTTAAAAACCACATGAAAAGTGGTTTTTAAAAAGCACGCGGCGCCGCTACTTCCAGTCACCCTAGCGCAGATTGGGGTGTGGAATTACACTAAAGTAATCCGCCCCAATCCATTTTACAGTGTAGACGACCTCCATCAGAGGTCGCGCTAACCATTTTAATACCCCCGTGTGGAAAGGGCCAAAGCCTCCAAAAGGTCAGAATTTAGCATGATTGAGTTAAGTCCGAATTATCAATAGAGTAGCCAGTATGCAAACGCAGAGTGCTTGACAGATGAGGATTCATCTAATCAAGCTGCCTGCTCGGGGCAGGGAGTTCTTTGTGAGTAGCGTGCACACATAATAGAGTACTTACCTTTGAGGTCTCCTGAAGTGGCGGGACGGCTATTTCTGGCCTGCCTGTATTTGTTTGGAATATTACAGTGATTAGCGGCTGTGCCTGTCTGCGAGCTTGTCCAGGGGACCTCGCAGCACGTGGAGAAGACGGCCAAATCAAATCAAAGTGATATCTAATATCCCCCAAGTCCGGGCTAGAAACTACAGTAACAATCTGAAGAAGGAGGAATCAAGGTAGATCTATATACAATTGGGTATAATATGGAGAATGTGGATCAGGAGATTTTATTTTTATTTTTAATAATACCAAAATCCAGAGTTATCCAATGAAGCTAAATGGTGTGGGGAGAGGGAGAACCCAGGACAATTCAGACAAAAGGAACACTTTCCCACATAACACAGTTGAATTGTGGAATTTGCTACCACAAACTGAGCATTCACTTGGAGCCATACCAGGAACAGTAGCAACAGCTGCAGCTATTTGATTGCCCAGTCACTGAAAGTACTTTGTATCCCCTGCCCCTTGTTCTGGTTTGCCATTTTACCTGGTTTTGCCCAAATTCTGGGCCACTATTTTCATATCTGTTTCCACACTTCAACTGACCCCAAACCATTTCCAGCCCTCCCCCCATGACATCACAAGGCTCATCCCTGTGACACCTCATCTGGTCTCAGATTTTGGCCCTGAAATCTCAGGGAATGGACACACTGCTGATCCAGAAGTTCCAGTGCTGCTTCTAGTTGGGCTACCACCTGACTCTCAACTAGAAGGTATAAATTTCTAGTGCCATGACTGCAGACCACTTTAAGGATTGTTTTTCTGATGCTATCTATAAGTAGCAGAAAATAAAACCTGAATGGAATTTGTGGTAGTTTGCATGTTCTGTCTCCCTCCTGAATGTGTCAATCATAGAGAGGAAAAACAGGCAAAAGCACTTAAGGCATCCAGGAAAGGACAGGGGGGATTCTGTTGTTATCTCTCTGTTTCCTTGCACCCATTCAAGCTAATGATCAAAGATATGGCAGACAATGGCATCTCCTGTGTGGGGAAGCAGACAGATCTCTACCACCAGTGTTAGTTTACTGAACCATTCCAAATGGCAATAAATCCTCAAAGGGGACCATGTGAAAATGATACTGGGCATGCAGCCTTGTTGTAAGGAAGAGGTATGTGAGCAGTGGTAGATTTATGCCATTTTATTGAATTATGAACAATCTTATTCTCACATCGGCCTAGATCCACTGGCTAGTCACAACTACAGTAGACCTATTGAGTTCATTGCTAACAAGTACATCAACACTTACGTAAATCACACTGCTGTACTGTAGTTGTGTCTGGCCACTGGATTTAGGGCACAATCTGCAGTTGTTTTACTTATCATCCCTCTAGTCCTGCTTGTAAATAAGTTTAAATTACAGCCTCATCAAGGAGTTGTTCCTCCATTCCATTTCCCTCTGGAATTATTTTCTGTAGTATTTAAAGAGGTGTTTTGTCTACCTTTTAGAAATGAATACCCTAATCGTTTACATATAGATGTTTATTTGTACCTAAAAAAAACCCTTGCACATCAGTTTGGACATTTGTTTGAGCAGGTTCTGCTGCATCTGGAGAAGAGTACATTCCATCAACCCCTGGGGAGCAGGAAAGGTGGCCTTGTGGTAGGCTAAGGAAAAAGAACATTAGCTCTGTTCAGGAATTATTTCATGAACATGGGAGCAGGACAGCACTTAGCTCCACCAGCTCCACTGTTGTCTTCATCATGTGGAAAAATGAGGTCCCTAAAGAAGAGGCTTTCCACATGGGCAAGAGTCATTGACAGCCACCATACAAAGAAGAGCCTCCGTGCCCTTTGAGACATGCCAATTTTCATCTGAAAAATGTGAGAACCAAAGATGGGGCTGGGCACTCCCATCGCCCATGTTGAAAAAACTTGAGGACAGTTTTTATGCTAGCATACATTGATGCTGTTCTCCCAAACTCCAAACATGATATAATAAATAAATGCAAAGGAAATGTTAAATATGCCTATACAGAATCAGCTGTACTGTTGCAGTTCCTCCATTTTCTCCATGTTTCTGCTTCTGTCCGTTGTAGCTATTTAGAAATTTTGAGACAGGGAGCTGAAAAGCAGAATGGTGGCTAGATAGCTGTCAGATGGCGGCAAGGGGATAACCATGGGCATGGTTGCACATATGGATATTGGAGCACTTCCTCTTCAGAGGAGGAGGATCTGTACCTACTAACATATAAAGGAAATGTCTTACTTCCTGCTTCAAAGAACTCTGTCAAAAAAGGAAAAGAAAAGGGATAGTTGTTTGCTCAGCACCCCTATCTTAATCATGGTATCAGTTTGCTGCTGCTCTTAGCATTGTGAGCAGAGAACAGCTACAGCCATTGTGGCTTGAGCATTCTTTGCTCACTGGGGAAAGAGGGACAAGCAGAGCAGTTTCTATTTTGTTTCTGAACAGTTTTGATTGTACTTTATTTTGTCTAAAAATAAAATCTCCCAATTGCTAGGATCTCTCAGCCTGCATGGTCACATTGGACCATGTTGGCTGGAGGAGTTCAGGAAGTAGAGTCCAAAGAAATAATTTCCCCTAATAGTATAGTTATTAGTATTTTTTTTTTTGATCACTACAGCAAAGCTAGCAAGTGTATTTTAAATAACATAATAGTAAGCATGGATCTCCCACTAATCATGGGGATTTTTCGCATAACAGATATTAATATATTATAAAAATAAGGGTTGTAGGATCTACTTAGCTCCGTAAACATGTAGCTAACTAGTGCTTCCTGGCCTGTATGTATGCACATGCACATGTCAGATTGTGCAGGGAGGACTGTGATGATTTTTCTGGCTTTGCATAAATAATCGGGTTCCTCCTTTAATTTCATCTGAATTCAAAGCACTTGGCAGAGAACAGATTTTATTTACATACCCGAAAGATGACTAAAACATTTCAGTAGAATCTTTATTTTGATGTGATAAGTATCTTTCAGGTGAGCAAAAGGGAAAGTGTAATGAAGTGGAATTCAGCCTGGAGTGCAGCTGAGAGGCTCAAATTGTCCCCCACTCCATATTCTCTTCTCCCACAGCAGGTGAATGGGGCCCATGAAATCCACTATCACATCCTTCCTCATTCATCATGACAGTATACAAAAAGCAAGTATTTTATCCTTGCCAGTGACACAGACAGGGTATTTTCACAGAAAAGGTATACATTTCTTTGATGGCTGGATGTAGAGGGAAATGTTTCCCAGCTTTTGATCTCTTGTTTCTAAAGTAAGTTCCGAGAAGATAACAATGTGTGTTTATATAACATTGTGTTGCTGAAAAGCTCCACTGCTGATGAAAAGGCACACCTGTGTTTCACATGAGGTGGAAACAAATATGAAATGTGCCCACAAGATGCCACAAAGTTACTGAGGTCATACAGAGGCTCTAAGTACAGAGAAAGAGGGACTTTTAACAAGGACCAAACCTGTGCAAAAGACTGGCACCATTTCCCTTCTCCACTTTAAGTTGCCTAAAGCAGCCCAACCTTCCCTGCACTCTCGTCAGGCAGGTGTTGTGACCAAAGCTGCTGGTGATGCTCATCAAAGGCCCAGCAGTGCTTGAGCTCTCTGATCCAGATTTTTGTTCCCAGCACCTATGTGGGTGTTTTGCCCACAATGCTCTGGAATAGCAACTTCCTACGCATAGTCCTTGCAAGCAAGGACCTTTAATAAGAAAATTCAGACAAGCTTTTGGCCATTTTGTGGCTGATGCTGAAAGGTCTTTTAATGCAGGAGTGATTGTTGTCCAGCACTCCATTCATAAACTCCATCTTTGTTCTTCCTTCTTCTGCTTATCTCCACCTGTGACTGGCATCAGGAAGCAGCTCACCCACCATGGCATTGTCATGGTAACTGCTGCACCCACTTATGTCCTCCTGCCATTTCTCCACAGTTCTTCCCCCTCTCCACTCACCAAATAGAGAAGGATGGCAGCTGTATAGGACCAAACAGGGCCACACTCGCTGCTCACCATAGCAACTGGAGTAGTCTTGTGCAAGAACAACCCAAAACCTTCTTCTGGACCTCTGTTGTTTCCACAGACTAAAACATTGCACACGTGGGCATGAAATCTGCAGTTGTCTATGTTGCTTAGAGCAGTTCTCAAACTTTTCTCAAACACATTTGTTGTACCTGCAAGATGACTTTTCTTGTTTCTCCGTTAAACAACTATCATGCCTGCCCTTAGCATTGCATTCCACAGTTCAAGAAACTCGCAAATAATCAAATCCATGAAACTGAAGCCCAGAAATGTAAAAGGCTGACTAATGAGAATTTTGGATCATCATGTGCAATCCCCTCACTCCCCCTTTAGTCCAGAGTGAGTTTCACAAGCCAGAGATCCCTCTGGCCAGTGCTTTCACTGTGAAAGCTCTCCTTGCTGTAGAGAGTCAGCAAGAAACATCAGTTTACTGTTCTACCTAGAAGTGTAATTGCAGAGTGATATCCTTCTAATGGTGTGCTTTTTAAACTGCCTTTATTTCAATTTTGTTGTAGTATGCTAATTTGTTTAAATGGTGTTTTAATGTTATATTATTATATATATGTGTTTTTAATTGTGTTGTGGAGATTAAGTCTGTTATGATCTATCAAAAGTCCCAGTTTGAAGAGTAAGGCAGGATATAAAATGAATTAGTGAACCAATGAATAAAATTGAGGAAATAAAAAATGGTGGTGGCAACTGTGGCCCTTGAATATTACCTACCTTAATGATCAGATAAGAGGGGGTCAAAAATATTACCTACAGAGAGCCTGTCTCTTAAGAGACCATCTAAAGACCTCTTAAGAGTTCTGTTCCTCTTATCTCTGCTTATTCTGCTTATAGAATACAGCCATAACCCTGCTTTGCCATGTTGCTTTTGTGTGCTACTGCTCTGGCAGGAACGCGGTGGCCAGTCTAGTACTTCCAATATAATATCCCTTTGTAGCATGACCGAAGTACAGAGCCAGAACCATTCTACTTCTTGCATGCTGATGGCTCATAATGGCTAAGAGAGTTAGTACAAAATTAATCCCAAATTTGAACCTTCTCGCTACCAAGAACTCACTAGCTAACTATAGTTATGCAACACTCTTTCAGCTTCACTTGGGACCCCCACAGCTCATCTGCAATATAAGGGACTATAATACTGACTTGCTTTATAAGGTTGTGGCAAGGATTACAATTAGGTAATAGGGTGAAGCTCTTAGAACACTTGGATGTACTAAATAAATGTTAAGGATGCGTATTTTTACATGGGAAAGAACACAACTATGCTTGAAGTTCTAGTTGGGAGTCCCATTTGGGTCCCAATTGGAGTCTCATTTGGGAGAAAGGCAGGATATAAATCAAGTTAAACAAAAAATAAAGCTGGATTGCCAGCAGAAGCCCCTGGTCCAGGAAATCAATGGAGACAGCCTAGTGCCACTTGCTCCACTCCATGACCTTGTCCCAGTGGTCTGATTGGCTTGGCTTTGTTCTGGTTAGAGTCCTCTTTGTTGCAAGCAAGAAGTTGGTTGTGGAGAAAACAAGCAGAGATCTTAGCTCTAGAGATCGGGCAGACCTGGCAATAGCAGTGGGTCATGGGATGAGGCAACATGTGACCCCACTGGCATACCCTATCCTGGGGACTATAAATTTGATATCAGATATGCCTACCATGCCAGAGAGGTTGCCCAGATAGGCACATAGGCAATGAGATCAAAAACAGGTCAAGACTAGAAAAATCCCTAGTCACATAGCCCAAGGAGACCTCAGGCAGTACACATCTACATAGACAAAGGGTCCTCAGCCAAGAATAGCCAACTTGAGGGGATTAGCGTGTTTTCCCCAGGTTGAGCAACTGTGATTCTGGAAAGATCCTACAAGGCGAGGTCCATCTAGATAAACTTACACTGCAACCCTTTGCAACCGCAAGCCTGAACACATGCAACACAGCATAAACCAATCATGCAAGTTGCCATTGTTTGGCATTCCTTCTTTTGTTGTGACCACTGTTCTCCCAGGGAGTGGGCCTACCCTCAAGGTACATTCTGCCCTTGAAGCAGTCTTAGTTTTTGAGGGTCTCTTCGGAGAATTCCCCGCCACGCTAGCAAACCGGCACTCTGTTAATGATCCCCTCAGCTGTCTCTTTACTGAGCTCTGTTCTTCTCGCCACTTCCTGGACCGAAGACTTCAGGATAGGTGCAGTATCACCACTTCTACATTCCCTTTGCTATATCCCCTATCCATTTTTCACCTCTTTTCCTTCTCAATAGGCCTTGTGTGCATGAGTGAGTGAGTGTGTTGGTGTGTGATAATATATTCATTTTAATAAAATTCATTTATTTGATACATTTGTCTGGCTTTTTGCTTGGCCTGACCCTGTAAAGTTGGGTAAAAGATCCTTCTGGGTTACCCTGCCCCTCGTTTTGCTATAGCCAGTGTTCTGCTAATTTCCCCAATCTTAGCATTTTTAGAGCAAATCAAGGTGTCCCTCAAGGAACCCCCAGAAGTCAGGGTAACAGAGACACTCTGGGAGTTGGCAAGGAGGTGTGGAAGGGCTTAGAGTCAGAGCTGGCCATGCTCATTTCATTTGTTCCAATGTCTTCTGTGTAATGTTTTCTTGGGAACAAAATAACCCCTCCAACACCTACCCCTCCAAAAAAAAAAGTTAAAAAAAAAAGACCAGATCAATGCAGCAGTTTTTTTTAATGAGATCAAGTTCAGCAAGGCTTATTCCCAAATATATAATATTACATCCTAACAGTACCACACACACACACATGTATGTGCTGGTTCAGAAGTAAACCCTGCTGATTTCAATAGATCTTACTCCCAGATACCTAATTTCCTATACATACTAACTTACAAATAAGCCCTATGATCTCCACTGGGTAGATGGGAAGCAAGACTGTATTCATTTTAAAGGTAATTATGGGTATTCATCTTTTCTGGGCCTAGAAAGAGAGCAAAGGGTGAAGAATTTCTCATGAGGTAGGCAGACAGGAACCTCACCCTGCTAACTTCTGGGGAGAAAAGCAAAAGACCAGGGCAAATTCTGCCCTTATTCTCTTTCTCTCCTATCCTTTTAAAGCCAGAGGAGCAGGAAAAATAATTCTAGCCCATGAGTTGCAAATGCTTTTAAGAAGCTGATGAAGGGAACATGTGGGAAGACTGTCTCTAGTGACCAGGGTGATCCAATGACTTCAGCAGTAAGTGAAGCACAGCAGGCATTGGCAGGATGTTCTGAGAGCTGGGAAGGTGAAGACCATGAAGGAGCAAAGGGAGAAAAGGAAGGAACCAAGAGAGGGGCCACCACTTCTGCTGCCCAGGCTGGCAGGCTCTAAGCTACACTTCTGCACAAGGGCCTAAAAGGCTGCTCTCCTAGTGCTTTTGCACAGTAAAAGCCCTGGGCGATTCCTCACTTCGTCCATCCTGTCCACTCCCACTTTTCAGATTTAAAAGAAAGCAAACATTCTAGCAACATACAAAAGATGAGCACAAGAAAGAGAATAAAATTGCAGAATATTAATTAAAGTCATACATCGATATGTGTATAAGCATGGAATTACACAGTACTGCCATTACAGATGACATGAACTCCAAATGTAAGTCTGAACAACTGCATCCCACCCCATGGCACTGATGACTGTAAGCATTCCAACTCACTTATCACTTATCACTTTTTTCAGTGATAAAATGCTACTTTTTGGTTGCTTGGAGAAATTTGGCACTTGTACAACAGCAACAGCCCAAAGGAATTAGAACATTCTGTATCAGATGAAAAATAACTGTATATAGATTTATGTTCACTGTTAGGGAAGACCAATATGCAAGAGGGGTTGCATTTAATTAATGCCTGTGTGACTATAGTACAAATCACAAAGTCATCAGTTCAACTCTGACCAGGGCTGGGAAAATACTAGATTGTTGTTGTTGTTGCATGCCTTCGAGCCGTTTCCGACTTAACGGCAACCCTAGCCTATCATAGAACCTACCACAGGATTTTGGGGGTCTGAGAGTGTGTGATGCACCCAAGGACACCCAGTGGGTATCTGTATCCAAATCCCTTTTCGTACGTAATTTTGGAAGTGAGAGGGCCCCTTGAGCATCGCGTAAATGTGAGGAGCGGTCTGCATGACGCACTCACAGTTACGTGACGCTCAAGGGCTGGATATGGACTGTGCACGCATCTTTTTATTTTTGGTTTAAAGCCGAAAATGCTGCACACTCACGCGTTGCTCCAGCACCCCACGCACACTTACCTGGTGTGTGGTGCGTCGGGAACGGGTCCGGTCGTGCTTCCTGGGCAGTGCAGGCTGGGAAAGGTCCCAGGCTGCACTACGAAAGGAAGGGGCAGGGCGCTCGCGCGAGAGGAAGGAGCTGTGGAGCCCAAGAAGCAGGGAAGCAGCCGGGAAGCGAGAGCATTCCTTCCAAGGCTTCTTGCGCGAGGACCCCAACCCAGCAGTGTGAACAGGTAACGTGCGAAAAGGTAGCAAGTGGGGAATTAAATCCTGGTCTCCATGTAAATTACACTCGAACTCATTTAGCTCCCTTCTGAAATACAACAATCACAATACTCTTAATCTAATTTACAGGGATGTTTTATGAATAAATGAGATAAATATATCTGAAGTACTTTGAAAACTAGTTTCTATATCCATGTTAAATATTATTTTAACATTATAGATGATAAGGAACTTCTGTCTCGCGTTCAGTGATGTCTCCTGCTTTGTGTGTTACATGTAGATTCCATAAAGCTAGATCTAAAACAATAAATGAATCATGGAAAAGTGAATATTTCTAAACTTCCACTTCTGACCTGTAAAGTGTACTAGATGACATAAAGCTTTTAAAACCCTTTTGACTTTAACAAAGTACTACCAGGGAACCCTATAACAATTAATAAGAGGCATTACTGCTGGGCTTTTCAAAATAGAGAAGGAGCACCTTTTCCCAGCCCTGCAGCTGCAGAATAACGGGAAAGAAAGAAAGGAAGGTCTAAAGGAAAGTCGTTGAGAGATTTCTGTCTTCCGTCCAGCTTTGGAAGATGAGCTCTCAAAGGGCCAACAAAAACACTTGGGCTGGGTTGCTGTTGTTTTAGCTTAGTGGAAGCCTTTAAAGCCTTGGCTGAGAGTCAAGAAAGAATACTAGATGTTTTGGTCGTTCTCTTATTTGCACTGATACATAATGGGAAAGGCACGATCTCTGAGGTCTGTGTAACTCTTGCTTACTAGTTCTTCCTTACTTTGTATCACTATCTGAATATCACACCACTGGAAATTCAGGCCAGCAACATGTAGGCTCATAAGAAGGTTGTTGGTAGAACCCAGTTTTTTCACAGGTGTACTCAAGCATAGCTTTTCTGTCTCAGATGTCATCTTGGAGGATTTTCCATTCTGAGAAACTGTAATGATTGACCAAAAATTGTTATTTCAATGGGAAGGCTAGGTTCATCAAATAAACCTTTCTCTTGATCAGTTAAGCAGATGTTTACTTCTTTCTGATTTTATTTATACACTTCTACAGTTTCCTGGCCAAAAGAAAGCTCCACTACAAACCTACTCATGTTCAAATTGTTTCACATAGTACATTTTCTATGGAAATAGCTAGGTAGTATTGGAAATATGGGGAATGAATAAATACATAGGCAGAATTATCTACCTTTGCATGTGCTAGAAATCCAGTAGTCAGTCATCCATCCACCTAACAGCTACTTCTCTCTTTGTACTTGCAGAGGTACTCCTGGTTTTCAGTTAAACACACAAGTAATTTTCCCCTCACCATATCCCCCCAATGCTCTTTCTCTTCTCCCTTGCCTTCTCCCTTTTTAATTCTTCTCGTTGCATCCTGGTATTTCTTCAGCCTGTTCTTCTGTTCCCTCTTCTTCCCCTTTCTCTGTCTTTCTCTTTTATATTTTAAAAAGTTTGCATGAAGCGAATAAAGAACCATCGGTTGTGCTGAGCATGCTGTTTTGGCTACCCGTGTGGAGCTCCCAGGAAGGCCTCCAGAGAAATGAATGATGCTTAGGCTGACTTTAGTTCCCTCACTGATGTCTAAGGCAGCCCTTCAAAAAGTCTTCAGTTGGCTTATCCTTTAAAACTCACCTTAGTTTGGCCATTTGAGATAGTTCAGCAACCTTAACAAACCAATCTTCAATCCACTTCAACTTCACTCCACTTTCAGCTAGTGCAAATAATATTCTTGCAGCTGTTATCATATAATGAAGAAGCTGTCCATATTTACAGTCCAGATCTTTATACACAAGCCCTCCTAGGCTGTTTTAAGGCTTCCCCTAACTTCCAGTTCACTAGGGCCATTTCCACACAGAGTAATAAAAAAGGTGCAGTGCGTCCTCCACGGAGGACGTCTGCACTTTGGAGTGGACTGGGTCCGGACTACTTACTGTAGATCCATACCTCAGTCCGCTCCAGAACGACTCCAAGTGGTCCTCCAGCGTGCTTTTGAAAGACCTGACTTTTCCGGTCTTTAAAAAGCACAGAGTGCACCACTGCGAGCCTGCGATCTGCCGAGGGCGGGCTTTAGGCTGGCGAGATTCAGTGGTTGGTGGAGACCCACAACCAACCAGAAGCCGCCATTTTGGATGCCGGAGCAGAGCGGATCGACGACCACGCACTACTCCAGAGCAGCCCGCACCGGACGGGGGAGCCAGAAGATCCGGTAAGTAGTGGCGCGGGGCGATTCCCTCGCCCCATGCAAACATGGCCTAGGTTTTGTTAAAGCGATTGGAAGGAGCACTGCAAAATTGGAGCCTGCTCTCTAGAGGACATCTGGACAAATTTATTTCAGTACTTTTTAGATATTGGGAGCCCTTAGATATTGGGAGTCCTTCACATTCTTCTACTTTGCTAGAGAAGATCAGAACAGCAAATTATGACAAAGTTTTTAGAGAATGGGCTAGAGGGTGCTGTACCATTCTAATTTTAATTGCTATCTTTTAATCTCTTTTTAGCTGTTTTAATTCTTTAATAGTTTAATTCAGTTTTAATATGTACCATTTATATGTTTTTAAATTGTATTGTTTTAACATATAAGCTGCTTTGAGGTCAGATTTTGGGCAAAAACCAGGATACAAATAGAGATAACAACAATAACCAATTAAGGTGATGAGAAATGCACAAAATCATATCTTCTGTGAAATCTTCTTTTTGTTATATACATAAATGATCATAGAACTGTATATAGTTCTCCAGTACATCTTGGTTTCTTCTAAAACAGGGTTTCTCAACCATATTGTTATTCAATATGCTACCTAAAGCTACTGAAAGAGGTTGTCCATTGCTCTGGAGTAAGGTGCCACCAACATGATGTCAAAAACCGGCTCCTTGTCACTTAACACCAAACGAATATTTGGAACCCTTAATTCAATAATGCACAGTTCCACAGTGCAGCAGCTACAACTTTTACTGAGCTGACCTGACTTGAGTAAAATCATCTGTGTCTTACTTACATTATGTCTCAATGATCATATGCATTGTACCTGGAGTACACTTGAAGAATGTCAAGAAGTTTCAACCTCTGAGAAACACAGAAGCTAGTCTGCTAACTGATCTGTGGTACTGGCATAATTTGTTCCAGTACTGAAAGACCTGAATTGGTTGCCAGGTGGCTTTGGGGCCAAACTGAAGGTGTCGGTTTTTAAAGGATGAAAAGTCATTCATGAACTTTGCTTTCATCAACAACAGCTTACATGCCACCAGACTCCGACCAGCTAGACGCCACTGTGCCAGAGTGGCACTTAAAGTCAGAACAGCATACTAAATGCCTTAAGGCCAGGCTGTCTCAGGGACTGCTGTTTGGATCATAAGACCTTCAACAAGGCCCATCTTGAATTTACCATTATCTGCAGAAGACTGCTTAACAGGTATGTGGGGAGATGGCTTTCTCCCATGTTAATCCTAGAATATGGAATGCGTTCCCCACAGATCAGTCACCATTGCTGCTGGTGTGAAATCATATCTTTTCACTGACACTTTAAACTGTTTTGATGTTTATTGTGACAATTTCAATAGTTCATTTGTTTATTTTACTGATGTTTGCTGATTTTTTTCCCCCAATAAGTTGGGTAAAGAGGTAACAAATAAATCAGGATTTACATCCCTGGTCACATTATCTCTAAATGTGAGTTAGCACATATTTCATTCTTGTGGACAGAGACTATGAATGTTCTTCAGAAGATCAATGATACATTGTTGATCATGTTGTCACCCAAACCTTTAGGTGTCTTGTACCAGGAAGTTACACAGGTTGTAAAAGTGAAGAAATTATATGTTATAGGTATATACAAAGCACCTCCCACCAATGGCACTTCCTTTCTGCTGTGGTTGATTGCAAGGTCCTGTGAAGCAAGAGAAACATGAATCAGGGGAACTAGACATAGTGAC
This sequence comes from Ctenosaura bakeri, assembly GCA_948474755.1. Taxonomy (NCBI): domain Eukaryota; kingdom Metazoa; phylum Chordata; class Lepidosauria; order Squamata; family Iguanidae; genus Ctenosaura; species Ctenosaura bakeri. The sequence continues at coordinate 538,044 of CAOLHI010002136.1, read as the reverse complement.
AGCCAATGTGGTATAGTGGTTTGAGTGTTGGTCTATGAGCCTGGAGACCAGGGTTTGATTCCCTGCTCAGTCATGGAAGTCTACTGTGTAACCTTGGGCATATCACACATTCTCGACCACAAAAAACTCAGTGATAGGTACACCAGAGGGTCACCATAAGGCATAAACAACTTGAAAGCACGCACTAACAACAAACATAGTAAAACAAGAAATGGAATATATAAACATTACAATATTTGGGGTGAGTGAGCTAAAGTAGACAGGGGCCTTTCCATACTATAATGTTACAGTGCTATTATTCACTTTCAACATCCTGTGGAATTCTGGGGTTTGTAGTTTACTGAGGCCAAAGAGTTCTCTGGCTGACAATTCCAAATGCCCCTCCTTAAACTGAAAACCCCAGGATTTCATACGATGGTGAAAGTGGAATAATAGCTCTATAACAAAGTAGTGCTGAAAGGCCCAGGAATAGGACATTTTGAATCAAATAATTACACAGGATTCTATTCAGGAAATGAAAATCCAAGAAGAAAAAGGAGGGGCATTTGTAGTGAGGAGAGATATAGCAAAAGCAATCAAAGGATATAATGCAAAATCTGACCAAATTATGTCAATAAGACTTCAAGGAAAACCCATCAATATAACTATAATAGCACCGAACGACTCACTAGTTGGTGCCTTTGTGGATCAGGGAGTGGCTCCCTCTCCTTTCAGATCCCTCCGGACGCCAGAGACAGGAACAGCCATGTTAGGGCAGGCGCTGCACGCATGCCCAAACTTTCCCCTTTTGTTCCCCTGCCAGCCAATGAATTCAAGGCATCCAGCTTTGAATTTAATTGGCTGAGGGGCCTGAGTGGAGGCTGGCAGGCTTCACTCAGGTCCGCCTGCAGGGTTTTTAAGGAGCGCTGGCTGGGCAGCTCTGCATTTGGTGTTCGGAGGTAGCTCAGGAAGGAGCCTCAGATTGGCAGCAAAGGTAGCGGAGAAGGCGGTGGAAAAAGGCGGCCGCGAGTGGTGGCGAGCAGCAGCGAGGCATCAGGGAGACAGGGCAGCAGTGTCTACCGGAGAGGCGGCAGTGACATGACCCTGTGGGCCCGTGGCCCACACAGCCTAGGCAGAGCTGGTCACACAACACTCCTTTTAAAGGCTACTTAACCACAGCCACAGCCCGAGTGCGCTGTTCCTAGGCCTGGACCAGCGTTAGCCTGGTCAGGCACTCCTGGGTGGCGAAAGTGCTTCTCACCCACAGCCCACCACCCGGCACCCCGTCCTCCTCCACCCTGGCCCATCTCACCACTGCTTTCACACAGCACCTTTGTGTCCTCTGTTTGGGCAGGCCTCTGCCTTCCCTTGAGCTGGCTCTGTCCTCGCCTCCTGGCCTACCAGCTCTGGGCAGACTTTGTGCAGGTCACTATGCCCCCCAAGAGGGCTGCTGCTGCTTCAGACTCATCCCTTCCCAGAACAAGAGGCCAAGCCGGAAGGGCTCACAAGTACTGGACTGACTTGGGGTCCTTGGCAAGCTGCAAGCCCTCAAAAGATCCTGCGAGGGCCCCCCCGGCTTCAGCAGCCAGGTCTACTGGCAATGCTGAACTCAGTGGCAATGCGCAGTCTCTAGAGAGGCTGGCAGAGAGGATGGAGCACTTGGAATCCAGATCGGTCACAGCTCTGGCTGCAAATTCTCCGCAGCAACTAGCAGATTGCGGCCCAAGTCACAGCTGCAGGTCGTCCTCTTCATCCAGCAGCAGCAGCAGCAGCTCTTCTACATCAAGTGCCAGCACTATTAGCCACAGAAGGCGAAAAGGAAGAAAAGGCAGACGCAAGAGGCACAGGAGGTCGAGTAGAAACGAGTCAGACAGTGCGGAATCTGTGAGTGAGTCCGGGGCTGATAAAAAAATACCCCAAAGATTATCAGCAGTTGGTTGCCCATGTCCCTGGGCTCCTGGGGTGGGCCATCAGAAGACAGCAAAGGGTTGACTTCAGTGCTCCTGCTCCTTGTCCTGCATGGGCAGGTCAGGCACGACCCAAAGGGTTGTCTGTTCAGACCACTTATGGGGACCACAAGGACCCACCTGGCCTCCATTTAAGCAAAAAGATCAGGGAGTGCATCATTGATGGGTACTTTGTAGATATTTTTTCTTTGCTTAAACCGGAGAATGAGGAAGGTCACACCTCCAAAAAAACACAGGAGGGAGGACCATGCAGCCTCTGTTGAGTGGTCATTTGATAACTGGTTGGCGGGCTACACGGTTTTCATGGGGGTGATTTAGGTGGCTTATCCTGACAGGGAGTGGTAACTCTCAAACCATCTGGGCAACATCCTCAAGGCACATGCCTTGGCGGGTGACACTGCCACCATCAAATACAATTCCACCTTCAGAAAAAGGGCATCACAAAGTGTGCACACCAGGTGGGATCTCATCAATGACAAACTCTGGTTGGTCATCGTGGGACCTCACATTAAGGACCAACCTGAGGGCCCCAGGCTTTTTTGTTGGTCAGAGAAAAAAGATGCCAGAAAGCTGGTTTGCTGGGAATTTAACCAGGGGAAGTGCCAGAGGGACACTGCAGGTTCAATCACCTATGCGAATTATGTCTCAGCTCCCATCCCAGCCTCTCCTGCCCCCATTCAGGGGGAGGCCAGTTCAGCCCCCGATCTGGCAGGGCTCCCTTGCCTGCAGGGGTCAGACAGGATGGCAGTGCCAGCAGTGGCTCTGGAGCCCACAAGCAGTAGGGTTTGGCTGGCCCACACCCCAGTGCAGCTAATGGCGCTCCTCCTTCTCTTGGATGCTTATGCCGATCAGGAGGCTGCAAATTTCATCTGGAAGAGTTTCACTGAAGGTTTTCAGATTCTGGCACTGGGCCCTCACCTGGTGTCAGATTCCAGCAACCTCAAGTCAGCTCGGAAACTCCTTCACATGGTAGTGTCCAATATTGAGAAGCAGCGCCTTGCTTGGAGGGTGGCAGGCCCCCTTTTCTCAACCTCTGAGTCTCCTCCCTTGGAGTGGTTCCTAAAAAGACCCCTGGTGAGTTCCGGCTAATTCACCACCTTTCCTACCCACAGCGAAAGTCAGTCAATGATGCCATTCCACTGGAATTCTCTTCAGTGTGATTTGCCTCCTTCAATCAGGCTATCCGGCTGATCAAGCTTGCGATCCCAGGACCCTTATGGCAAAATGCCACATCCACTCTGCCTTCCGGCTCCTCCCTGTCCACCTGGATGCTCATTGTTTGCTCGGGTTTAAGTTTGAAGGAGCATGATACTATGATAAAGCCATGCCAATGGGATGCTCTGTCAGCTGTGCAGCCTTTGAGGCTTTCAGCACCTTCATCGAGTGGGCAGTCAGTTACAGGTTGGGGGTCCCCCTTTATCACCCAGTACTTGGGTGACTTTCTCATGATGGGCAGGGATCACCAGGATGATTGTGCTAGATTGCTGGGGCATTTCCAGGCTTTGGCGGCTGAACTGGGCATCCCTCTTGCACATGAAAAGACTGAGGGGCCCACCACCTCTCTGGTCTACGTGGGTATTCTGTTAGACTCTGTTTGGGGGAGATATCTTGCTTGCCCTGCGACAAGCTGGATGCTTTGTGACAGCATCTAAAGGGGATGCTGGGTGGGAAAAAGGCTATGCTCAGGGAGGTTCAATTCTTACTGGGGCATCTCAATTTTGCATGTAAAGTGGTGTCACCAGGCAGGGCCTTCTGTGCGCCCTTGGCCAAGGTCACTGCCAGCGTCCGTGCCCCCCATCACCACATCTGCATCACGCAGGGTGTAAGAGAGGATCTCGAGGTTTGGCTTCATTTTTTGGAGAAGTTCAACGGCATATTGGTATGGCAGAGAGTATTGGAGCCAGGCTCGGACCTCCAGGTCCAGTCAGGTGCAGCGGGTAGCCTGGGATTCGGGCTCTACTTTCAGGGTCATTGGTGTGTGACTAGATGGCTGCCACACTGTAACCACCAGGGGTTACTGCGGGATCTCACATTCCTGGAATTTTTTCCCATTTTGGTTGCTGTATGTATGTGGGTGGACCGGTTTCACAACAAAAGAGTCTGTTTTTCATGCGACGACCAGGCAGTGGCTGCTGTCTTTAACAGACAGTCCTCCAAGTCAGGTCATGGGACTCGTCAGGCATTTTGTGCTGGAATGTTTGGCTGCTAACATCCTCTTCTCAGCCCGTTATGTTTCAGGTTTGGACAACAGGATTGCAGACTCTCTGTCTCGCTTCCAGGAAGACAGGCTCCGGGCGCTGGCACCAAATGCAGACCCACTGCCTGCGCTATTTCCAGAAGACCTTTGGCAGCTTGGGAACACTCCAAAATCCAGGGAGTTCTGCACTTCATAGTCCCAGCAACCTTCAAGGCATACTCCAAGGCTGTGGACAATATCCAGAACTTCCACACCGCAATGGGCTACGCGGACAAGTGGCCAGTCCCAGAACCCCAGCTCACTTGAAAGGTACCTGCGTGACCCCTCGCTCCATGTCTGTTCAGTTGGCTGGCATCTCCTTTTTCAGCAAGGCCAACAGGCTTCTAGACCCGTGTGCTGACTTCGTGGTTCAGAAGGCAGCCGAAGGCTGAAGACAGCTTCAGCCATGAGAAAAAGACAGCAGGAGGCCCTTGTCTTTCAAACTGCTAAAACTTCTTTCTCGCCAATAAGACTTAAGGGAAAACCCATCAATATAAACATAATCAAATTTTATGCTCCAACTACAGAGGCAGAAAAAGAAGCAATTGAAAGATTTTATGGAAGACTTAAGGAGGAAATTGATCATACACCCAACCAGGACTTCTCGTTAATCATAGGTGACTGGAATGCAAAAGCAGAGAACAGAGTGGAATCAAAGACTGTAGGAAAATTTGGCCTAAGATTGAGAAGCAAAGCAGGCGACTAATTGACTGAATTTTCCAAGACCAACAGTTTGTTCATTGCAAACACATTCTTCAAGCAACCAGGAAGCAACTTTATATATGGGCATCACTTGATGGCCAATTTAGAAATCAAATAGCCTACATAATTGGAAGCAGAAGATGGAGAACCTCCATTCGCTCTTCAAAAACAAGACCAGGAGCCGATTGTGGCACACACCATAAACTATTAATAGCAAAAGTTAGAATAACGACAACAACAACAACTAATATTTTTTTCTTGCCTGCCTCTCCCCAAGGCTTGAGGCAGAATATAACACCAATTAAAAAAACCCTATCTAAAACACACCAATTTAAAATTCATAGTTAAAAGTTGACTGGGTAGGCCTGCTGAAAGAGTACTTTTTAAAATTCAGGCAGCGTATTTTGCTGTCTGATGTCTTTCTACAGGTCATTCCACAGGGTGACTGACAAAAAGGTCCTCTAGGTGACTTTTGCCAGTCTAGTCCTTGGTGGTTTAAGTTTAAGTAAATGACCCCAGAGGACCTGAGTGTACAGGGCAGATTGTCTGGGAGGAGGTGATCCTGTAGGTAACTTGGACCCAAACCATGTAGAGCTTTAAAGGTAATGACCAACACTTTGTCCTTTGCCCAGAAACTAATTGGCAGCTAGAGGAGTGATTTTAATGTTCACTCCTTGATGTACCTGAGAACCTATGTGGCTGCCATATTTTGGACAAATTAGAGTTTCTAACTTGGTACAAAGGTAACCCGATGTACAGTGAATTGCAGAAGTTCCCTGTGAGGTCACCAGTGCATGCACTACCATCTTTAGGTCTTCCTGTTCTAGAAAGGGTGAAGCTGAGTGTCATGCCCTGCTTCCAGAACATGGACTTTGATGCAGAGTCTGAAACAGGGGACATGCCAGGACTTGCTGTACAGGAAGAGGTTAGAGTACCACAAACAGAACAGGGGGCAGTGCTAGCTCCACCAGAGAGCCCTGCCCCTTCAGACACAGAAGATAACTTACCAGTACCCACCTTTACTGAGTGCAGACAGCAAAGAGAATTTATAACCACCAAGAGTTGCTCAGACAACAGTTGCATTACGCTGCTGATCTATATAGCTGCTACTCTTCCCCTTCAGGAGTTATCAGAGCTTATCTGACCTTCTGCCCTGCTTGATATCTTGCTGAACTCCATGCCTGACTATGGATTACCCTGACTGACTTCAGACTTGCTTACCTTAAAACTCTGTTGGACTTTATTTATGACCTTGTGCTTAGTGCCTAAAAGTAAGTAACAAGCTGAGAGCTATTCAGTTTGTTTGTTTGTGTTATCAGTTGAGCAGCTCTGACTGAGATAGGACACTGAAGCTAATAAATTCCTGACTGTCACATCTATCTGAGCTGACATTTGGAGGGACAAATTCAGGAGCACCCCCAAGCTGCAAACACAGACTTTTAGGGGGAGTGTGACCCCATCCAGAACTGGTTGACACATCTCTAGCGCCAGCTTAGGGCCTTAATAGTAAGCACCTCTGGATGCAGTTTCAACTTGTTTTTCTTCATCCAGCTCATCACCTCCACCAAGCATTAATTCAGAGGAGACATAGGCCATTTCCGCACTACACTCTAATAGTGCAATTATTCCACTCCCTCTTGAAACTGCAAACCCCAGGATTCCATAGGATGTTGAAAGTGGAATAATCATGCTATAAGAGTGTAGTGTGGAAATGGCCATACTGTCCTTAGCTAAGACTGTTTTTAAAGGCATGGGGAAATATATTTGGGTGTCATCAGCATGCTGATAGCACTTTGGATTATCTCTACCAACGGTTTCACAGAGATGTTTAAAAGCACTGGGGATAAAATGGCCCTTTGTAGTATGCCATATAACAGTTCATTTTTTGAGGAGCAGTTATCCCCAAGCACCACCAATGGGAACCTGCCTGAGAGGTAAGACTGAAACCACTCCAACAGAATGCCTCTCATTCTCCCCCTCCCCAAACATTCCAGAAGGATACAGTGGTGGGCTCACCACCCAGGGAACCCCTTATATCCTGTCAATGCTGGGGAATAGGTGGAGGCTGTGCTGGTTAGCCCAGTACCTGGAGGTTTGGTCCTGGTCCTGCAGGGGAGTAGCTGGCAGACACCATCCAGAGGGATGGAAGCAGAGATGGAAATCTTATCTCCTCTTGATATGCTGAGTCAAGTGAAGGAACACTAGATCAACCATCACATTGAAATACAACCTGAAGAAAATCCCCATAGAATTTAAAGATAATGTGAAAAATAGATTTGCACTAGCAAGCAAATTGACTGGAAAACAGAAGAACTCTGGACATTGTCAGGGAGAAATGTAAAAAGATACTATCTGTAGCCAAAAAGAAGGAGAAGCCTTAGTGGATGACAGATGAAGTTCTTCAAGCAGTTAAGGACAGATGAGAAGTAATTCTAATTAAAATCTGGCAACAAATATGGAAAATATAAGAATGGCCTACAGATTGAAAATGCTCAATATACATTCCAGTTCCCAAGAAAGGGGGCACCAGGGATTGCTGTAACCATAAGACTGTTGCATTGATTCCCCATGCAGGCAAAATCATGCTCAACATTCTACAACAAAGACTTCTAAGCCACTTTGAGTCTCAATCTGGGAGAAAGCAGGGTATAAATAAAAATACATAATATGTTATCACGGTTATGATACGTTGGGTGAGAGCACTAGATATCCTTTTGATATCAAATAATTTGGCCTTTGCTTGACCTTTCTCTGCCACCCCACTCCACGTGTTTGCAGAGGTCCCCTGGACGAGCACGTACGGGCGCGGCCGTTAATGGTTGTACATTCCAAAACCCCATTCAGGCAGGCAATTTAAGCCTCTCCGCTGCTTTAGGGAAAAACCTCCCTGCAAACCGGCTCTGCTCTGCTCGGGTCCACACAAAGCCACTCAGCCAAGAGCCAAGTCATTCTTTTATGTCGGGCTATTAACGAACTGGCCATGCTATTGTCTTAAGAACTAAACCCATCATGCAAAACCTGACCTTTTCCAACTCCTTTTGTCCAGCTCCAAATTTCCTTTGTTCTCACTGAACATGACATAGCCTGTAGGTAAAATCCACCCTATAAAAGGTCCCCACTTTTGGGACTTCCTTGGATCACCCTGGACTTCCGTCTAGCCTTGCTGCCAGCTTGTCTAAGGAGTTCCCCTCGGCTAGCCATGCTGAGCTTTCTTCCCCGGAACCCCGTTTTTCTCTCCAGGACTACGAGACAAGGTGTCATATTACCCATCCCTCAGCTCTCCATTTCTGCTTCCAAGTTAGCTAGTGTGTGTGTTGTTTTATTTGCTGTTTATCTTTCAATGAAATGGTTATTTTTGTTACTTTTAAAACTTGCTTGCCTGCTCTCTGACCTAAAGCCATAGACATTGGGTTAAAAGATCCTTGCTAAAGTTACGCTGCCTCTTGTTTAGCTAAGAGAGTGCTCAAGCTAAATTTCCCCAACTTGTGTTTGTATTTGGATATTTGGGCGCCCCTCCCGGGACCCCCAACATACAGGGTAACAAATAATGCCACCATATGTGGAACTAGAAATACAGATGTCCAAGCTAAGTTAAGGAATGGAAGAGATGCTTGAAATCCTACTGCAAATGTATGTTGGATAGTGAAGTGCACCCAAGAATTTCAAAAGAAAAGCAGCCTGTGCTTCATAGGTTACAGCAAAGCCTTTGGCTGTGTAGATAATAAGAAACTATGGATTGCTCTTAAAGAATTGGGTGTGTGCCACAGCATTGGATGATCTTGATGCATGTATGCAGGACAAGAAGCTACTGTTAGTGTAGAACACGGAGAAACAGAATGGTTGCCAATTGGCAAAGGGGTCAGACAAGGCTGCATTTTATCATCACCCTATCTGATTAACTTGTATGCTGAACATATACGTAGGATATGCAGGATTAGACTCAGAGGAAGGAGGTGTGAAAACTGGAGAAAGGAACACCAACAATTTAAGATATGAAGATGTCACCATACTACTGACAGTAAAAAAGCAAAGACTTGGAATGATTATTGAAGAAAGTCAAGGCAGAAAGTGCAAAGGCAAGTTTACAGTTGAACATTAAAGAAAACAAAAATAATGATCACAGATTATTTACATAACCTTAAAGCAGACAGTGAAGATATTGAAATAGTTCAAGATTTTCCATATCTTGACTGAGTCATTAATCTGAATGGAGATTGTAGTCAAGAAATCAAAAGAATAGTAACACTTGGAAGGGCATCTATAAAGAAACTAGACAAGATCCTGAAGGGTCAAGATATATAATTGAATACTAAAGTTAGGATCATCCATGCCATCCTATTTCCAGTGTCTATGTATGGCTGTGAAAGTTGGGCAGTGAAGAAAGCTGATAGGAAATAAAATCAAGTCATTCAAAATGTGATGCTGGGGAAGAGTTCTGTGGATATCCTGGGGTGCCAAAAAGACAAATGAATGGGTCCTAGAGAAAATCAAGTCTGAATTCTCCCTAGAAGCCAAGATGACTAAATGGAGACTGTGGTACTTTGAGCATATCATGAGAAGACATGACTCACTAGAGAAGACAATAATGCATGGTAAGGTAGAAGGCAGTAGGAAAAGAGGATGATCACATTACAAATCAAGAGACTCAACCAAGGAAGATATGCAAGACCTGAGCAGGGCGGTTGATGATACGGTGACTTGAAGATCTCTCATCCATAGGGTTGCTGTAAGTCAAAGTAGACGATGGCAGTTGACAACAACAATAAAGCAACTACCAAGCTTTCTGTGTCTCAGTTCCTCTCCTTTCACCTTTTTCCTTTACCAGGAACTTCACTGAAAGTGAGCATGGAGCTGGATGACTGGAGCTGAAGTCTGGCTTGGATATATTTCCCCTCTTCAAAACAGAGCTCCTTTTGTATCGTGCTCCCAGGCAGCTAGAATTAAATTGAGGCCAATTTAAATTAAGCCAAATGTGAGCTGTGTATCCTGGCTGCCATTGCAAAGACATATGCCATGCAAACATTCACCCACCAAAATAATCAAGAATAATGCTTTGGAACAAGTTCTCAGCAACTCCAATGTCAGGACTGCAAGCAAAAGAGAGATGCTTGTGGGACTGGTCTCTTGATTTTAGCTTAAGTTATAGTGGCATCATTTTCTCCTTAAACCTAGTACAATATGCTTATTCAAGTGACTAGACATCTCTTCAGAACTGGCAGTTCATACTGAAATTCTGTCCTTGTTTCTCCATGTACGGCTGGCTACTGAAAAAATATGAAAAAGAGATCGTCTTTCATTTTTATTTGAAGACCATTTTTTAATTCTCAAAACTGAGAACATGAGTGCATTCCAGTTTCAAAAATCCAGTGATACCTTTGAAGGACTCAAAATATTTTTCTACAAATTTTTGTGGATTTCGATCAGTGATTTTTGGACAGTGGGTTGGTATCTACACACAGATGCATTCTCACTGTCCCACTTTCTAATGGAGTTGCTGACACAAAAGACCACTGAGTGGGAGTTATGCATGCGTGTCTTTGAAGTTTTGTTAGATCACTAGACAGTTAAAATCCATTATTCTTAAATTACACTGTGCAGCTGATCAGAATATACATTTCAGTATGATAGAAAATTTTGGCAGGAGCACTTAAAATATTTCCTCTGAAACTCACCCCAAACACTTAGTCTTTTTTTCTCCCCAATTATGACTGAGACAAAAGCCAGAATTTACAACACGATGAAACTTTCTTCCTTGATCCACCTCTATGCTGCCAACCTTGCTTACACCTAAAAACTGGCTCTGGAATGGGACTTATTCCCAGGTAAGTGTATACAGGATTTATCCTTAGGATGCTCTTCAGGAGAAATGGGATGGGTGTTTCAAAATGAAATACTCCACTGGAAGGGATGGTGCCTTAAACTGTATCTTTCACTGGTACATGGGGAAATGGTGCTTCCAGGTTAGGATTTTGATCTTTTATGGGGAGAAGAAAATCTTATCTTCAACTAGCTTGCCTTGTGTTTCTTCTATCCTTTTTTTTTTTAATCAGAGAAAATCCATTTAAAAAAAAGAAGAAGAAGAGGTACACAGAGTCTGTATATGTCTTCTGTGTGTATGTTGTGTGTGCTGTTGTCAGAATGTTCTGCCCTGTCAGACAATGGCCAACCACCTTCTTCCAAAATCCTATCTTTTATGTGTTGCTTCCTCCCCAGCATGGCCAGTTAGTGGCTCGTGGAGAGTCTGTGTGATTATGGCCAGTCACAAAATGATGAAGGAATCCTTTGGGATCTGCTGAGAAATCCTCTGGAGGTCTTGGAAGTTTATGCTAATATTGTGCAGCTGGCTATAGTCATATGGACAGATACTTCTCATATCCTTTTCGCACACTGTTTCTAAAGCGAGAGGGCCCCTTGAGCATCGCGTAAATGGGAGGAATGGTCTGCATGATGCACTTCCATTTACACGACACTCAAGGGCCTGACGCAGACTGTGCACGTACCTTTTCATTTTCGGCTTAAAGCCAAAAATGGTGCACAGTCAAGCAATGCTCCCAGGGCCTGCGCGCACTTACTTGGCATGCAGTGTGTCGGGAGCCGGCCTGGTCACACTTCCTGCCTCAGTGCTAGTCTGCAATTCCCAGGTTGCACTGCGGTAGGAAGGGGGGCATTCACACGGCGCTTGCATAACAAGGAAGCTGCTGCAGAACTGAAGCAGCAGGGAAGTGGCAGTGTTCCTGCTGAGGCTTCTTGCGCGAGCACCTCCCCCCACCTCCGTGAAAAGGTAAGGTGTGAAAAGGCTGTCAGTGTATCCTGCTCTCCCCTAGCCATTAAATGGTTTTGGAGAGAGGGTTCCTGTTGGAGGAAGTCAAGTCCTGTGGAATGGGAGAAGCATTGTACTTCTGCCATGGCGAAACTTTACAATACACCTCCCAATGCAGGATCCTGGCTGACAATAGCTGAACCTCTCCTCAATTTCTGTTTTTGAAAAAGAGTAATTGTACAATGAAAACCACATTGGGAAGCACATTATTACTGCAGTTATCTGGCCCAAGCCCGAAGTCTACAATTTCATATTGGTTATGGTTAATATTTTCACGTGGCACTCCATAAGATGAACTCCACGTGTCAGAGCGGATCACGGACAGCCTGTGTAGGCAGGCATGGCCATACAGCCTCAATTATGCAAGCTACGTCTAGGCCAGTAAACAACAATCTGTCGCACAGCTGGTAGTGCCCTCCAGACACAACTGACCATTAGGCAAAAGCAAGGGCTCTCAGCCCCGAACTGCTTGCTTGATGGGATTAGTGCGTCCGTCTATACAATCGCTAAGTGCTCCTCATCTGCATACTGTTCTAACAATTGGCAGTGCTGGCCAAATCTCATCAATTCTGATGTTGACCTTTCAGAGGCTTTGTCTCCACTCAAATTCTTATTGTTCTCCTCGGGAGAGGGCTAGCCTCCAGGTACAATCCTCCCTATAAAAACCCCAAGTGTGAGCTTCTTGTCAGAACACTTGTGCCTTGCATCCCAAACTGCTGCCACTTTGTTTGGCGAGCCTCCCCTCAGCCTCCAAGTGCTGGGAACCACGAACCCAAGCCTCGAAATCTATTTCTCATCTCCTGGACTGCAGGATCAGGTGGAGTATCAGCCCAGAAATCCGCTTAAAACCCCTATCAATTTTCCTCACTATTTCTATAGTTCTTGTATGAGTGCGTGAGTGCGTGTGTCTGTGTGTGCTGAAATGAGGAATTATAATAAAATCTTCTAAATTGAACAACCGTGCCTAGTTCTTGCCTCAGCCTGACCCCATAAACATAGGGTTAAAGACCTCGCTACATTGCCCTGCCTGTCGCAATGTCAGCTTGTGCTCTCAGCTAATTCCCAATTCCCCAATATTTGAGCACATTGTGGTGTCCCTCCTGGGACCCCTAGTAATCAAGGTAACAACACTTTGTTAAATGTCCATGGAAACATCATTCCTGAAGAATGCAGACTCAAATATAATTGTGTATGTGTTGCTGGTTCATGTTTTTGGAATAAATAGAGTGACTCAACATGGATATTCAATTTGCATCACAGATTTATAGACATTCATGTGATGCACGTAATATTTGGTTTCAGCTACTCTGAGATTATACAGATTAATTGAAACAAGAAAATAATCTGGATCTACACAAAGAACCACACCTTTACAGAGACTTATGCTGTAATCCTATACATAGCAAGGAGCTATGCCAAATGGACTAGTGCTGCATATTGTGGATAACTCTGTATAGAATTGCAATCAACTGCAATCAACTCCAGAAATTATAATTGTGTTCATTTATTTACTTCTCTAAGACATTTCTACCTCTCCTTATGGTTAGATATTTAAAATGGCTCAGTAGTTATGCCATAAAATATGCAATAGAAACAAGTGTTTTTGAGATTTGTTGTATTGTAGGCTTTCATTCAGAATTCAGTTTTCAACTTGGATAGCTGACTTAAGCCTGCAATGTTATATAAAGGTAAGATTTTTCCTCATGAAATTCCAAGCGGAGAAGCAGCTGTACAGTTACCCATTATAAAGAGCTTTCCCTGGCATATGATATAGTGCCAAAAATTAGCATTTTGGTCAGCCTCAGAAGCCTATTTTTGAACCCATCCCTCCATATACAAGCTTGGCTAAAAAAAAAAGTTGACCTAATCAAGTTATCTACAAATATTTGAAAGATGTTAGCATTAAAGACCAGACTCTGCCCACACATGAAGAAACAGACCTCTCCTTAAGTTTAATTCCAGGCTGTTGGCATTTATTAGTCACGTAAGTTTATTCAATAAACTGATTTTGCACAGTGATTTTGTTATGTGAAACTGATATTTTTGTGATGTTTATTCTATAGGTTATCATTGTGTGTGCAGTTTTATACGTTCACTAGGGTGAAGGATAACACTTCCAGCTGAATTTTATACATACCTGAAAACAGACATATGTTTCTGCAGGTTTCAGATTTATAACACAGAATCCTGACAATTGCTTATAGGTGCCCATTAACATTCTTCACTGTTGCAAATTGCCCTGTCTAGTTGCCACTATTCGAAGAAGAAACTACTGAAGTTCAGAACTTGGCTTGGCACAGACATGACATGTACCTAGTTCCATGTTTTGTTTTGGTTTTTTGTTCCTTTTTCTGCAACTATCCTGACACTTTAATACCTTGTGTCATCTGCCTCAGGTCAAGAGCTCCCTCTCTTGCCTCCTTTCTTCAGCTTCAGGACTTCAAAAAGTCAGGCTTTCACAAGGTTTCCTGCCTTCCCCACCTTCCTACCTGAAATATGCATTTTGATGGCTACCTTCAGTTTTGACACACAGTAGAACTTTCAGTATTTGGAAACTACATAAAACACTAAAAACTGTAATGTTTCAGCCACATAACAATATCTGTTTGCCATCCTACATGGTTTTTTTTTCAGAATGTGACCTCTAAATTGGGCAAATGCACCAGTTCCATGCTCACTTTGTGTCAGATCATCAGACCAAACATTATTCTTTGGTCCTCATTCCCTGCAATTACTACTTGCATCTGTACTGACCCATTTATTGTAGTTGCATCAACTTTATTACATTAAGTTGCTGGTAGGAGTTTGCATTTTCTGTGTTTCTTAGTGAAAAAACAGTCCCTTAACTAGAAGAAATAGTGTGCTAGGGGAAAGTCTAGGACAACTCCTTTCATCCTCAAGATTGTGATGATAGCATACTACCTCTCTTCACATGACATTTGTGTATTGCTTTTAACTTCAAAAAGACTGGGTCCAGGGTCTTCCATAGTCTTCTGTGTCTGCTCTTATCTGGTGGAGCCAAGGAAATGGCAGGAGCTACTTAAAAGAATATTCCAAGTTATAGTTCATGGAACAATTATGGCCCTAAATTAGGTGGAGTGATGCAACTGCTTCAGTCAGCAGATGCTGATAAGGGGCCTCTAGGACCAACAAACATCTTGATCTGGTCCTGGGGTGGAGAATGACAGTATCTTGAGCACGCCATTCACTGTTTCTTTAGTTCACAGCACTGCCTGGAAGGAAGACACAGTTCTACTAATGGAACTATCTTATCAAGGATACCCTGCTCTCCTAAAGCATAGCTGTGATATAGTGAAGATTATATGTAATGGGATAGGGCTGTATCAGGTCTGAGTGAAAAAGACTTAACGTTAGCACTGACGACAGTCTGAATCTAGGTATCAGTATTCATAGCAGTATTCTGGTGAAAACATAAACATGGCTGAGCCTGCTGGGGAGACATATTCATTTCTCTCAGCAGCAAAGGAACCAAGAAGCAAGGCAGCATGCACTGCAGCCATGTCTGTGGCAATTGCCTTGAGAGTGCAGGCCCCTTCTCTCTAGGCTTGGCTGTTGTGGCTTTGAGTCTGGACCTTTTCCATGGCCATTCATCATAGTAAAAATGTCCACTGTAGCCCAATCCAACTCCTTCTGCATCTACAATTTGCTGTAATCTGAATGTCTTTGATAAAGCCAGAATCCCCATAGATCCTTATTTTTATCTGAGCTGCAGTTATGCAGTTATGTAGATAGGTGCTGCAAATTCTGAGACTGCTTCTGACTTAGGATCACTCAGAGGGTGAAGCATAACATAAACCAAAATAATAAAACCAAAAGTCAGACAGGAACCTGGTGGCACCATGAATCAATCCTCAGCTCCTCACCACTGCAAGGTCTGAATGAGAACATAGATAGGGCAGCACCTGCAAGTATCCTTCAAACATTTGTTCCAACCAGAAAATGGAGCTTAAGAAGCCTCAGCACCCAAGGTGCAAGGCATGCACAACATATCCAAATGGCACCAACTATATGGTAAAAGACTTTCCTGCTTATTGGTTATTGAATATTTCTTAATAGTTGGTAGAATTAGTTTCATATGCCAGAAAGACAGGTGTTGCTACACTTTTGAAAAGTTCCATCAGAAACAATGCAACAGCAAACCATAACATTCTCTATTAAAACCAGGTTTCTTCTGCTCTTCAAGCCTTGATGATAATTCATGATGATAATTCCTTTTCAATCCTTTTATGATAGTTAGTACAGTACAGCACACACCCAATGACACATGCACTATACCTTTTTTTTTAGATGTTCTCTGATTAATGTCATTATTTTTCAATGACCTACTTGAACCAACTATTTATATATCCTTCCAGGCAGGTGCAGTGAAACAAATACATTGGGCTTTGAACTGTGTACACCTTGGCTTGGCCTAGATCTTTTAATATAACAGCAGGCTTTATTTTAACATACAATGGGACAAAGTATTGCATGGCCACATTCAAAATATTTCTATGGCATCTCATTTCTATGGCAGTTCAAAGCCCAGCTGGTATCCATATGACTTTGTTAAAACCCTGTAGACATTTTTCAAATAAATTTGCCCATGCCATTCCGAGAGTAGTGATTTTATATGCAAAGTTCTAGGAACATCAACATATGCATATCCTTCAACTACTGAAGAAACCCAGACACCCAAGGCTGTCCCCCTGTCTTGGCACTGGGCATGGAAAGGCTATTGTTTTTGGTGTAGCCAGAAATGAGAAGTGGTTGCCCGTTTGAGACTCTTGGTGGTGATTACTTTAATGCAAGATTTGCCTGGGAGCAGGCGCAGTTCAAGACATTTTGATGCCTCAGGCAGATGACACTGAACCTCTTTTCCACTTCCCATTCCATGTAAAAAAGCAGACTAGACTGGCAGTTCATCTTACTTCAGTGTAAATATGTCAAATTTATACAGAATAATTGCCTGAAACACTTGGGGACATGTGAATACTCTGCAAAAACTATCCAGAAATATTCTCCTACAGCAGAGAGAAAACTGAGGAAATCTTCTTCCACATGTTGACAAAACAGTTGCATATTTTCATCCCTAGCACTTCAAGATTCTGTTCACAGGCACATGGTCTTAAGGATCACCCACTACCACTGTGGCTTCCTCACCTTTAAGACTCAGATCAATATGCAGAGCCCCTGCCCCATCCCCCTCTCTTTCTTTTTATGTTTATAAACAGAACTCAGACTATGCACAGATGGAAATAAGATTAATATAGTCATCTTTCTACAAGCTTTCACAAAATCATTCTACTAGGACACCGATCCAGTTCATTTACAGCATCACCCTAATCTCAAGAAAGTGCACTTGCAGCATTGCTACTGTTCTAGTTAACCTTCTAGATGTCTTTGTGTTGAAAGACTGGAAAAATTAGCTGTTTGGACTGGTTGTGCATTGCCTACAAACAGAATTTCTCTTTCTTATTGGGATTTATATTTCATTGTAATTTGTAGTCTTTGTTTCCACCAGGGGGCTCAGAGCCTCATATATATATATATATATGTATGTATATGTATGTATGTGTGTGTGTGTATTGATTATCTCATTAATTTTACAGAAGGAAGTGATGCCCAAGACCAGTTATCTTTCAGTTCAACACCTGCCATGTCATAGATTTTATCTCTTTCCATCTGTCTAGGTTAGGTGTTCTAGATAGAGCATCACATTGTCTCTCAATGAATTCTTCAAATATTAAAAGTAAATGAATCATACTGATATCACAGACATCAGTGTTCACAAGGGAGTTTTAATACTGATAGGAGTTAAGATGACTGTCTAGGGAACTTAGCAGACCACAAGTCAGGAAACCAAAAGTAAAATAGTCAAATATGTATATGTATATGTGTATGTATATCCAATGCAACTCTAGGCTGCATCAACAAGAGTGTAGTGTCCAGATCAATAGAAATAATAGTATCACTCCATTTTCCTTTGGTGAGAACTCAGCTTAAAGTCTCTGTCCATTTTGGGCTACCACAGTTCAAGAAACATATTGCCAAACTTGGACATGTTCCAGAGGACCAAGATGGTAAAAGGTGTGAGGAACTATGAGGAACGGCTGGGTATGTTTAGCCTGGAGAAGAAAAAATTGAGAAGTGATATGATAGCAATATTTAAATACCTGAAAGGACGTCATGTAGAAGATGGAACAAGCTTGTTTTCTGCTGCTCCAGAGACTAAAACACAAATAAATGAATTTAAATAATGAGATTCCACTGAAGCATTAGGGACAACTTCCTTATAGTAAGAATTATCCGAGAACGGAACAAACTGTCTTACAGGGTGGTGGGTTCTCCTTTGAAGGCCTTTAAACAGATGTTCAATGGACAGCTTTCGGAAGTACTTTAATTGTGTGTGCTTCTGCATGGTGGGAGTTAGACTAGATGGCTCTTATGGTTCCTTCCAACTCTCTGGTTTTATGATTCTATAAAGATGACTATAATGTAGCTGTACATGTGACACACATTGAGGTCCATCAATAGCAATTCTAGCTTTTAAATTCAAGTGCTTTCTTAACTATCCAGATGTCCTCCAATGTTAGAGAAAGAAGCAAACATTGAGGTGGTGTCAAATCATTTTGCCTCAGATCCTACTTTGCGTTGTTGACACCTATAAGGTCCCTCTTTCCCCTTTAAACTACCATGTAGTAGGGGAATTTTGGGACAGGAGTAGTTGGGGAGGGAAGATTTAGACCTTTCCTTTTCTTACATGGTTTCCCAATACTCCGCATATGCTTACTCTGATAGAAATACAAAGCAGAGGGGTAATGGCATGCTATGTAAATAAGGCAGCATGGAATTAGAGTCTCAGTGTTCAAAGGAAAATGCTTGAGGAATGGGCTGTTCTACTGTGGCCTCCACATTTGAGCTGCACTAAGAGTCAGATTTAAGGCACAAATCCATGGATGGAAACCAAACTCCATTCATTACTTTTCTGAACTGAAAACTATACCAGTTCTACTTCCATGAAAAACAAACCAGTTTGCCAGATTTTGGATGTTATAAGCCTTTGAAGTCCTTTCTGTTTTTCTTCATTTCCCCAAAAGGGTTTTAATTTTTTTTATTCTTGATTTTATTTTATTTTTAATGTTATATTTTACTCCAGGATATAGCTTTGGTAAAATTCATGATGGAAAGATAGTAGGGAAGGAAAGGCAATATAACTTTAGTTTCTGCTCTGTTCTCCTTTTAGTTTGCCTAAAACTCAAGCCAACAGAGAAGTTTTCAATAACTTGCCTCTAAGCTATGTGCATTTGTAGTGCTGTCTATGACATTGTGAGAATCTGAGCTTCTATTAACTTAAATAAAGGAGCAGAGCTTGAATGTTAGTTTTTAAAAGGAACTAATTACTGTTCACATTACTCTGATCATTCTGACCATTTCTTGTTACTGCAGTCTAGAAAGGCACTTGGCTGATAAAACCAGCCAGAGCTGTTCCAGCTTGCATGCCATAACTGAAAGTGTTCCAGTGGATGTAAATTTTGCTTCTGCTTCTCCAACAGTAATGCGTTCTTTTCAGTTTGTATGGTCTGAGGATGGAGAAGTGAGAGCTACCACAGAGCTACCAAAAGAGCCGAAAGACGACTTTATGATTAGATGAAGGGAATAGTCAACGCCTCTTTGCAATAAGGAAGGGTTCTAACATGCTTAAAATAGGCAGTTGTAAGGCCCCTCTTTTTAAAAAAAAGCCTTTCCTGGTTCCCTCCATAAGTTGAGCTGTCTGACTTACCAGGTGGCACATTTGTGGCTTGGGCTGGTTTTGGTGCTGCTGCTTCCTCCATGGTGTTCTCTAGTGCTGTTCAGTTGGCCCTGCTGTGCCATGCAGCTTCCCAGCCGTGTGCTCAGCCCTGCTGGGTACTTCTTCATACCCAGCCGCCTTTGTGCAGCTGGGGAAAGCTCCCAGCCAATCGGGTCCTGGATCTGGACCTGCTATTTCCCCAGGTCTCTGGGTCCTGGGGATGGAGGTGGTTGCCAGGAGGGCAAGGTTGGCAATGGGCACCTGGCACAGATTTAGGTGTCTGTATCCCCACACTACTGGGAGATCAGGTGGCTCACACTTGGCTCTTGGTTTTCAGTCTCATCAGTCAACAAGCGAGTTGGCCAATGCCAAGATCCAGACCAATGCACAAGCCAACCCTGTTTTTGCTATAGCCAATAAAGTTGTGGCCTATTTTTACCAAGCTTCAATGTGTGGCCCGGTTTGTTCCTTGCACTATACCTCTCAGCTCTGAGCACACAATGGCCAATGTCTAACTTTCAATTTTGGGACAAAGTAATAGAGTATGTAATATCCTCCCAGCTCCAGGGAGTACTGTATGAAATGGATTATTTTGATCAATTTCAATCTGGTTTCAGTCCTGGGTATGAAGCAGAGACAGCTTTGGTCACATTAGTGGATGACCCACACTTGGAACCAGAGAGAGGGAATGTGTTCCTGTTGGTTCTCCTGGATCTCTCAGCACATTTTGATACGATCAGCTGTGGTATCCTTCAGTGCTGTCTTGCTGGGATGGGACTTGGGGGCACTGTTTTACAGTGGCTCCATTCCATTCAGGAGGACTGAGCCCAGAAGGTAGTGCTGGGGGGATCCTTGTTTGACTCTTCACCTGTAGAGTCTGTGAAGTGCTCTGTTTTTGTCTTCCATGCTATTCAACATCTACATAAAATCACTGGGAGAGCTCATTGGGAGGTTTAGGGTTCAATGCTGATGACAACAAACTCTATTTCTTCTTTCCACTGAACTCCAAGGAAACTGTACCAGTCCTAAATCAGCATTTGGTATCAGCAGTAGATTAGATGAGAGCAAACTCATTGGCGCTATGGTAGCTATGGTGAGTTGAAAAGCAGATCAAAGATTGGCAATATATCCTTTGCTGGATAGGGATACACTTTCTCTTGCAACACAGCTTCATAGTCCCAATGGAGTGCTAGGCTCAGTCTTGAACCTGGGGGCCTAGGTTTCTCCAGTGGCCAAGAATGCTTTTGCCTACTTACAGTTAATGTGCCAACTGTGCCTGTTCCTGGAGATGCTTGATCTAGCTACCATGATTATGCCTCACTTGGATTATTATAATGCCCTCTGTATAGAGCTATCATATCTTTGAAGACTGTTTGAAAACTTCACTTGGTACAAAAAACTGCAGAAAGTGCTAACTGGGACTGGTTAAGGGATCATATGACTGCCTTGTTCCAATAGCGCCACTGGCTGATGGTCTGTCCCCAAGCACAATTTGAAGTGCCTTTATAACCTATAAAGTCATAGCGGCTTAGGTCCATTTACCTGACAGATGGTATTTCCCCATATGAACCTGAGATCCTCAGAAGAGGTTGTTCTTTCAGTCCCACCACAGGTACAGTTGGTGGGCACACAAGATCAGGCCCTTCTCAGTGGCTGCCCCTAGATTTTGCAACTCCTTTCCCAGGGAGGCTAGATTACACCCCACCTTGTTGTCCTGTTGGTGGGCAAAGACAAGTTTTTAGAGCTGAAATTTTAAGGAAAGAGGATTCTGCATTGTTTTAAGCTATACTGTTTTAACCACTTTTCATCACTTTAAGTGTAGGTTTTAAATTGTTTTAATATTGTTATTAATTTAATTCTATTTCAATGTCAATGTTTATATATTTTCAACTACATTGTAATCATCCCAGATTTTAAGCCATCTTGAGTCCCAATCTTGGAGGAAGGTCTGGATATGAAAATAATAACAGCAGTAGCAAGTATTACACATGGAATTCCTCATTCCTAACAATTTGCTATTGTTACTCTTATGCCTTTGAAAAATACAAGAAAAAGGTATCTGTTTCATCAAAGTGGCCAGTCAGATAGCGTTCCTTGGAAATTCTGAGAAAAATGTAAAAAAATATTTTAAAAAATTAGAGGACAATCTTTCTCTAGCAAACCAGAAGCCTTGGACTACAGGGCCCACCTCAACACATCCAGCTAGTGAAGGAATGGTATCACCACATTAGGAGGGTACAGGCTTCAGGAAAATCTTAATAGCATCTTTGGTCATGTGCACAGAAGCAATCACTCAGCATCTTTTCCTTCTTTGTCTTCGCTTCCCCCAATCACTTCCTCTAAATCCCATGCCAGAGCTGGCCTTGGCATGCAGAGAACACTTCTGCCTCCAAGCACTCTTTCACAGTTCACACTAACTCAGAGTATAAATGTACTCCCTGTACATCCATTGTGAGCAGCCAGGACAACAAGGCAGTCTTCTCCTTCTCCCCAACCCCAGTGACTCAGACTGAGGGCCTCTCTGCACTACACTGTTATAGTGCTATTATTTCACTTTCAACATCCTGTGGAATTCTGGGGTTTGTCATTTATTGAGGCCAAAGAGCTCTCTGGCTGAGAAGTCTAAATGCCTCTCCCAAAACTGCAAACCCCAGGATTCCACAGGATGTCAAAAGTGGAGTAATAGCATTGTAACATGTAGTGCAGAAAGATTCTGAATCCCCCCCTCTGTTTTTTTGTTTGTTTGTTTGTTTTTCTGGGTAGCAGAAAGAATTTCTCATAACGGAGGAAGGCAGAAAATGCAGGTTAACTTTAAAAAAACAAAAACTACAGCTAACCTGAGTCTGTAGCACAAGTCATGTTTCCAGTAGCTACACAACACAACTTAAATAGAGACCTCACCCTTCCTCTTTGTCCTACTCCTGCTCTGTGTCAGCAGACACACAGAATAGTGAGTAACAGGAACAGCCCTATTATGTTACAGCGAAAAGTAGGGAATTACAGCCCTGGCCATGACACTTTAAAAAGTAGCACTGTTCCTGCTTGTTCCTCTCAAAAATTAACTAGTTACCAAAGGAGCTCATTAGCAATATGTTACATCTTAGCTCTAAAAAGGAGAGCGTTCACAGGATTACAGTTATACACACATATACACACAAGCCCATACAAGGCTGGGAAGCACTGGATGAAGGCTCAGACCATTTTGTGTTGTCCATGCTGCTCAGGTCATTGCAATCCCCTGTCTGGAAAGGAATGTGTCAGCAATGCTCCCCTTCTCACCTGCTTGCTCCATGTGGAAAGGAGCACAATGGCACTGCCTCTTCCTTCCACAATGCAACTGGGCACTTTCCATTGCTCCACTATGGAAGGAAGTGTTGCTGTTGTGCTTCCACAGCTTCCACATGGCCAAGAGAGACAGGAATGCCACTTGACCGCAGGCACAAAATGCAAGCACGACACTTGGGAACAGGATGGCAGCGGACCAGTGGTGACGTCGTGCAGAAGCACAACCTGCTGACGACTGCCATCCTGTATCAGAAACTGCGCAGCCCCATTGTGCAGAAATGGCCTTAGTAATCAAAGCAATGCTATTAGGGATTTGGTGGCCACAGAATGTGATTTTATGTTCAAGCCTAGATTTCTGTCCTTCTTTGGCTTTTATTTCCTACATTCTTGTTCTGCTGGCCATTTCTTTTGAGAATTGACCAAATTCATAGCAAACATTAACAATGCAAAATGGAGGAAAAATTAGAGCAGGGTGAACCAAGTGGGTTGCATCCAGACAGAATTCGCAAATCCATCAGCAGAATCCAGGGTTTTTTAAAATTCTGCAGCAACTCTAACATATAAAAACTTGAATTAGCCACAGAATGATACTCACCTTACCAAATTGGGTGTGAGAGACAAACAAGATGCCATTGGTTCCTTTAAATATATTGTAGACTGGAACTAACATTTCTTCTGGGAAATTCTTCTGGGAAATTCAGCAAGACTCTACAAAAAACAATCAAAATAAACAAGATGAACATTAGTTGTGACTAACAGGTTTTATTCACTGCGTTGAATGAAATGCTAGACCCAACAGTGCTAAGTAGGACTAACATTGAACTTAGCCCATAGTCTGCTTTTGTACTTCAGATCTGTGAGAGTATCTGTTTACTGTTTCTTCTGGAGTTCTAACCATGGAACACTGAAAGGGAATGAAAATGCAGATAGACTTACTCAGAATGTGTCAGTGTTCTACAATCTTAGAAAAGAAGCAGCATGAACAACACAGAAATGCTTTACCACCAGTTCCCAGCTACAAAACAATTAAGCATATGCATGGCATATCTTTCAAACAGGTGGAGAAAGTATGAGTTATGGGCTGCATGCCGCTCCTGAACATCAATTTTGTAGCCGTCCTGGAGACTCCAATTTCTGCAAAAAAAACAAAACAAAAAACAAAAACAAATAATTCACCAGTGTTGGGGCTTTCTTGCCCTAAGGCCCACCAAAATGACCAAAAATAATCTGTTGCTGTGGTCGTTTGGGCCATGTCCACAAGATCCCAAATCAAAAAATGACCAACCAACCACAAAATGACTTAAAACCCACCTAAGCGGCACTTCTAGTGGGACCAGCGTGGCCATGCAGCGAGTAAAGGGGGCAAGGGAATTATAGCTGCCCCCCTCCCTCAAGCAGCTGCTCATCCCTGTTTTATAAAAACTGTACATTCACAAACAGATAAGGACATAATGAGCCACAGCTGCAGCTGAGACTGCTGGGACTTTAGGTTAAACCCTTTGCACATATTTATATTTGAATTTGAATCACAGCACAGTGATTAATTCAAATAATTTATTCCACCATAAAGGGATAAAAATTCATCTTAAACCTTGGCAAGGTTGATCAATTCAGTGCCTTTACTGAATGGTTGTTCAGTACACTTCCATTAGCTTTTGGACATTTCCAACAAATGTCTAAGAAATTCCATTTAATTTCTTCCAGAATTTTCCAAAGCAGGAAGCTTCATTTACGTAATAGATGTATGTTGGGACATATCATGAGAAGACATGACTCACAAGAAAAGATAATATTGCTTGGAAACATAGAAGGCAGTTAGAAAACAAGGAAGACTGCAATGCAAATAGATAGACTCAATCAAGGAAGACATGGCATTGAAACTGCAAGAAGACCTGAGCCCGGCCGTTGAGGATAGGGTGACTGGGAGGTCTCTCTTCCAGAGGGTTGTC
This sequence comes from Ctenosaura bakeri, assembly GCA_948474755.1. Taxonomy (NCBI): domain Eukaryota; kingdom Metazoa; phylum Chordata; class Lepidosauria; order Squamata; family Iguanidae; genus Ctenosaura; species Ctenosaura bakeri. The sequence goes on along the minus strand of CAOLHI010002136.1, from coordinate 513,314 downwards.
CTAAGTAGAAGTTGCCTTGATGGCAATCAACAATAAGGGCATATTGATGACTCTCCCTCCCTCTCATTTTTTTGATGGGAGGAGCACAGGAAAATAAATATGTGATGTTTGCCTTTTTTGTGGAAGACTGTTTCTGATTACAGCAGCTAGCAGGAAGCAAAAAAAAAAAAAAGGTACAGTGTGGAAGGGACATCACTTCTCTCTTTCTTTTCTAAAGACAAAATAAGGCCTTGAAGTAAGTCATTTTGAGTTATGCAGTGAGAATTCACCAAGGGCACCTTTTACAGGGGTGAAAATGCTGCCGATTGCCAATTCGTCATCCAAGGATGTCTTTATTGACTCACAGTATGTATTACCATATTTCTGTTCCTTCTTTAAAATGAAAGTTTCCATGAGTGAAACTTACCCCTTGTTTCAAACCAGCACAGTTTGTGCCTCTCAGATCTGCCAAATCAAATGTCTTTTACAAACAGGAATCAAAATCTTGTGTAAGCTTACTCAATATTTTATTTGAGGTTCTTTTTCCCTCCATTAACCTTCTCATTAATGGGGCTATAAAGTGCAACTGCCTGTGCGTCTTGAAAGGTGCTTTTCTTTCCCAGTGTGGTAGCTTTAGAACAACACACTTTGCTCCCAAGAAGCATTTCTTTCAATGTCGGGATTGTTCTGTGCGGGTTGCAATTAAAGGTGAACTCAGATATAATAACAGACACAGTTTTTAAGATTAAATAACTTATAGTAACTGAAGGAGTTAAATTCAGAGAAGTATTGCATGAGTAGGAAAATAAGTGAATTGGACAGCAGATGTCCCTGCCTTATCTCAGTTTAAAAATATGATTGGCCTTGTAATGCTATGCTTAGGTGCCTGGGAAGTAAAAAGGGAGTCAGGCATACTCTCTCTGCCTCTGCTTTGTATTATCTGGTGACTGGGGTCTTTGTTCCCTTGTTTTGGGGGTGGTATTAAGCTCCAAATGTAATGGCTGACGTAGACTAGAAATGTGATTGATTGCTGACGTTGTTGACCAAAGGTATAAAAACTAAGTGTTTTAATCAATCGGGGCGGGCAGTTTTGGACATTGTATTTTCGCTGCTTGCCCTGCGCAGTAAATAAATGGTTTGGAAAATAAAGCTTTCTGTGATGGAACAACCTGAAGGTCTTCATCATTTCCTTGCCACTACATTTTTGGTGCGTTGGCCGGGAAATTGAGAGAAGGGGCTTTGGAGCCCCCCTTGACGGACGCTTGAGTGCTAGGGTCGCTCCCCCCCCTCTTGGCGAAACCCAGGGCGCCCTCGACTGCTTTGGTCGAAGAGGTTTGGCTTTGAGCGGGGTGGTTTCCCTGGCAGCAGCGTTTTCCAGTCAACGGACTCTGGTCACGCAGAAAGCATAAGGCCTCCCCCGGCTAATTGGTGAAGTTGACTCCCTTGGTTTTCAAGGGAAAGAGAGAGCTTGATCACCTCTCTAAGTCTCGCCCTAGTAACTCATGGCTAGTGGGGCCGTGAGTGAAGCCGCGAAGACTTTGGTAAAGAGACGTCTCTTCAAGTCTGGTAAACGGTGGTGGGAGGCTGTGTTTGTTGTCTGAAAGCGCGTATGCGTGTATCGTTGCATTTCTTACTGCAGACCGTTGGAACTTCCGGCTGCGTAAGTCAGCGAGTCTGAAAGGTGTCTACCTCATTGTTTCGAGCTGTTGGGACCCCCTACCCTCAGCTCACCCCCACCCCTACTGTGTGTTGTCGTTTGGGAAGAAATTTGGGTGGAGGGTGGCAGTTGACAGACACTGCTTCAATGCATGTTGAAAACTTCATGAAAGGGTTAAGTGGAAACTTTACTATTTCTGTGCCATTTGTACTTTAATATGTGTAGGAAAAATTCCAGGAAAGGAAAATGGTTTATTCCTCTCTCTGATTATCTTTCGGTGCTTGAAGCCATCTCCCCACAGCCCCTCCTCCTCAGGCTCTCAGATTTAACCATATGGTTGCTGGCTGTTTTTAGGCTAGAAGTTTATTTAGCCAGAGGCTTGGAAATAGCAGAAATTAAGTCAGTATGGAAATGATGAAGCAAGCCCTAGGTGTTAATGAGAAATAGTGAGGAAACAATAGGGTTTCATTGTTTTCTCCAAATGCACAGGTCGGTGATTCAATCAACTGGAAAGAAAATCACTCTGCAAGAGGCAGAGGGAGTATCCCATGGACTGGCACTTCAAAAGTCAAAGGACTTTCAGGAGAAAAAAAAGAAAAAAAAAAGGAAGCAGCAAGCTTTTGAAAAAGGAGTTGAATATAGGAGATTTTTCTTCCTCGATGTTACTTAGCTCAAGTTTTGGGAGCAGGAAGGGGGTTGAGAAGAGCAGCATTCCTTTGCCTGCCTCCCTTTCCCCTCCCTGTAGCCCCTCCCTTCTCCTTTAGTGTTAACTCCATATTTCTTTTTTTGGAGAATGGAAGGTTCTTAGCCAAATGCTTAAAAATTCTGCAGTGTGTAATGGGAAAGCTATGAAGTAGTTTCAATAACTCATTTTCAGCCTGGCAGGCTGAGTGAGGATGTCATAGAAGCAGGGTCTGATTTCTAAATAACCGGAAGCAACCTTCAACACACATCAGAGGTAGAGGAAAAATAATAACAAAAAAGCAGGCTTTCAGGTAAATGAATACAGGATGGCGAAGTTTTGGAAAACATTGCTGAAGACTCTGGTGACAGCTGCCTGTTTCATGTTTTAAACTCTTCAGCCATCAAAATTTTCCCCCCTTGGGTTCAATAAAGGAAAAGAATAGGGAAAAAAAAAAAGAGAACTTTGGAAACTTCTCCTCCAGTACTTTTTGCAACATTTCTAAACAATACAGAGTCCCAATGTTTTCTCTAAGCACAGAGAAAAGCTGTTGGAAAGAAGGGAAAAACAACAAAAACAAAAAAAAAAACCCCACCTTGAGAGTCCGTATAGACAAACATGTCATACAAGAGGTGTTAGTTTCGTTTTTCCCTTACAATGAACAATGAACTATTCTTTCTAGTGTGGCAGCAGTTGTGTCTACCTTTTTGATACATTTCTACATCAAAGAGAGAAAACAAGATTACAATGCAGCTTTAGCACAGGGAAGGCTGCTTCTCCAAAAACATGGCTTTTTTCTCTCACTCCTTGTGGCCATCGGGTGAATGCAACCCCCCCCCTCTTGAGACGGAGGGAATGAGGAGCGTGAATTTGCAATTCTGGCATTATTACGTCAACAACTTAGTTAAAAAAAAAGAGAGAGAAAAAAAAAAAAAAAAAGGGGCTGCAAATCTCTATTTGACAATAATTTTAAAAAAAAAAAAGCATTTAGCATCGAACTTTGGGGCACATGGGAATTGTAGTAACAAGAGAAGTAAAATTTGGGTCCCCCCCCAGGGGAATTAAACACACCAACGGGAAAATGCCTCTCCCCTGAGGAGACAGACAGGGAGGGGGAAGAGCAAAAAAATAGCGTTTGCATGAAAGACCCGCCTGCTTTTGCATGGAAGAGAAAAAAGTAGAAATGGCTGCAGCAGTTCTTCCCCACCCCCAGCTTGCAATGAGAAGGAGGGGGGGAGGATGGGAGTAGCGGCAGACCCCACCAGAGAGGCTGCCTAGGATTCTAAGCAGCAGAACCAGAAGCCATGGTACAGGTACATACCTGTTTAGGCTTATGCATATGTGCCCTTCACCACGTCTGATCTGTTGAATTGAAAGATAGTAGAACTGTGTTCTAGCATATGGCAATGCACATGCCTAACTGGCAAGATTGCCAATCACTACTGAAGAAAGGAGCCAAATTATTTAGCAGGTAGGCGGATCACCCAGGAGAGAACTCCCCACGGGCATGGACAAGGGGGAAGTGTCTTTATGGACCCCAGGGGATCTGAATACACTAGGAATTCTTCCCAGTGTCAGACTCTGCGGTTTAAAGTTGTAGTGGAGAATTACAGGAAACCACAATCCCTGGCTGCCCTTTCCTACCTGAGAGGAGAGGGGGGGATGCTGCAGAACGGTGGCCAGTAGGAGGTGCCATCTAACATAGTAGGAAAAAGCTGCATGAAACCGAAGGGAGCTGAAAAAGAAGGCTTAGCTGCCTACGGCCTACCCCCTGAACACGCCCAATCTCGTCTGATCTTGGAAGCTAAGCAGGGTCGGGCCTGGTTAGTACTTGGATGGGAGACCGCCTGGAAATACTGGGAGCTGTGGGCTGTTGTAAAAACCCAAGGCTATCTGAGTGTTTGGAGGAGGCTCCAGGAATCTGAAGGGACTCCTATTGTTCAACCTTCATATGATGCAGCAGAGGAATCTCTTCAGGAAGTCTTTAAAAAGGCTTCAGGATACAGGATTCCACAGAACAATTAAGGAAGGTTTAGAGGGCCTGCGATTGTAAGGCTCTATGAAGCAAGATTTATGACTGGCTGTCAAGCGGAGAAAGAAAAAAATTTAAAAATGATGGAGAAAGGGGTCAAAGAGATAAGAGCCCCCAGAAGAGGATGAGGGTCTCTGAGAGCCAATGTGCCCAGTGGGGGCAGGAGGATTGGCAAGAGAGCCTGAAGAGGATAGAGAAGGATGTGGACGTGTGTGGAAGAGGAAAGCAGAAAAGATGGTCCAACTGACAGATGCAGGGATAATGGAAGTAGAATATTGTCAGTGGCCAGCATTTAAAGAGGAAAAGTTTTGTTCCTCATCCCACAGACAGAGAAGGGCAAGGGCTTGGAGTTGTACTCTGGAAAAGGAAATTTGGGAGCAAAAGCATGAAGAATACAGGAAAGGGCAGAGTCCAAGATGAAAGGCAGTCCAAGCAGCAAAGGAGTGCCCCCTACCAGTCCCCGATAAGGTGGAGATTGGAATGGCTCCCTAAGCGCAGCCTCAGCTGGATGGAGGAGGTGACAGAGCACCCCTACGAGTAAGCTGGGAGGAGAGGTGATGGTGCACCTCTGAGCTGGAAGGGAGAAAATAAGGGGGCACTTTGAGAGGCGATTGTGCGCCCCTCCAGGCTGGAAGTGGAACTGCAGTTGAAGGACGCTACAAAAAAGGCAAGGGAGAGAGAAAAGAGAGATGCAACTGTGAGACAGCTAAAGGACCAACAACAGCCCTAAAGGCCCACACACCACATATGCTCAAGAGCAACAGACCTGCATCTGCCACAGGATCACCAAAGGCAAGAACCACCGTTCTAGGAATCACCTGGAAGTCACATTGTACCTGCAGCCCCAGAACTCAGGAGAAGTGGGGGAAAATGGGAAAAACCCGAAAAAACAGTAGTTCAACGGAGGCCCAAAAAACAGCCCCGGTATGTCTTTGGACTGGATGCCAACACAGGGCAAGTGATATGATATCACCCACCTAGCCCATTTTACAGAGGCTTTTCACTTTTATTCCATGTGCAGCCCACAACAGAAAAACCAGGAGTTTTTTTTTTCCCCGAGCCCCATCATAGGATGGCATAGGATGAGGTGCACACCTCACAGAACCATAAGGCTGTTTGTTCCCTTTCAAGCCAAAGCATGAGGCCATTTTGGGTGGATCAAGGAGACAAAAAGGGAGAGTTAGTAGATTAGGGAAAGCTCTGAGTACAACAAGGGAGAAAATGTGGGAAAAAGATTCCCCTTAAGTGCAACTGGGTCATAGGTGGAGGGGATTGTATTAGGTGTTGCTGGTTGCCCCTACAGCTGTAAAGGTCGCAGGGTTGAAGCTGGATACTTTATGCCAGGGCTAAGAGAGCCTTTACTGATTGGGTTGTAAAATCCTCTGAAACTGAAGATCTCCAGATGAAAAGGGGGGGGAAAAAAATTACTAAAATCTGCTGTGGCCAGACCAGGAGAAATTGGTCACTCTAAGCACAGTAGATCCGCAACTGGTGAATGAAGAAATCTAAGCTAGACCTTATGCCTGACACACACCTGGAAGCTGTCAGGCTCTACTTACGGTCGCTTAGCAACTGGAGAGGAAAAAGACGGGGGCTAGGCCCTGTTGCGGGTGTGACCTGGGGTACACACTGCTCTAAAACCCAACCCTGAATGTTGGAGACAATATTATAGTTGTGGCAGGCATAGGAGGGGCAGGGAACCTGGCCTCCTGTTTTATCACTACAGACGGATGTTCTGTGGGGGTTTGGGAAAATATGTGTATATGGTAATTGCTGGTAATGATGGTGATGATAGAATGCTGGGCAGGAGAGGCTGGGAAGTGAATTGGTTTCACCAACTGGTCAATCAGATCTTGAACACCCTGAAGGTCAGTAATGGCTGGGTATGTTCTCATGGGCTAAGCAGGGTTTTCCCAATTGTTATGTAAAGTTTGAAATCCCTGAATCTCTACAGGCATGCCCCGGAAAGCATCCCAATGTTGACTTTTCCTTTAGTTATAGCAATGGTTTTATTGAGGTTATATGGGAAAAGGGGGGGTGGTCCTCCATAAATGAGTTCTAGAAAGAAACCAGCTTTTACAATGGTAAATGGGTATATGGTTTGTCTTCTGGGATGAATTGGTGTGGCCACTGAGGGTATCACCTTTCACCCAGGGCACCAACCAATGAAGGTAGCCCAGCATGAAATTGGTTGAACTGTCTTACTATTGTGTAAATGAATTTGATTGTGAAAAGGGAAAAAAAAATTTAGCAGTATTCAATGTTAGAAATATTTTGTACTCTGCAGGCATGTGGACATGATTATCTGGTTCCCCAAGTAAGTATGGGTAAAAGACCTGTTTGTAGAATTGCTTTGTGCATAAATAATGGCCTTACTAAATCTGCTTTTCTGTACTCTGCATGTTAAATAGTTTTCAATCTGTAAATTGATTTAAGAAGTTAATAGAGGGAAAGGCTGCAGTATATGCTTTGATTGAAATCTCTCTGTGTTTGAAAGGAATACAATGGTACTCTGTGGGCAGTGTTAGGGGGGATGGAATTGTGCACAATAAATCTTTCCCCCAAAACCGTGGGTCTGAAAGCCCTGTTCACAGGTTTTGTATACTTGACTGCTGGAGGAATCCTACTGCTGCTATGTATCCTTTGTGTTATAAAGGAAATAGGGAAATGGTATGCTTCAAATTGCAAGGAATTGAATTTGGCATGAAGGGGGGAATGAAGGAGTTAAATTCAAGAAGTATTGCATAGTAGGAAAATAAGTGAATTGGACAGCAGATGTCCCTGCCTTATCTCAGTTTAAAAATATGATTGGCCTTGTAATGCTATGCTTAGGTGCCTGGGAAGTAAAAAGGGAGTCAGGCATACTCTCTCTGCCTCTGCTTTGTATTATCTGGTGACTGGGGTCTTTGTTCCCTTGTTTTGGGGGTGGTATTAAGCTCCAAATGTAATGGCTGACGTGACTAGAAATGTGATTGATTGCTGACGTTGTTGACCAAAGGTATAAAAACTAAGTGTTTTAATCAATCGGGGCGGGCATTTTGGACATTGTATTTCCGCTGCTTGCCCTGCGCAGTAAATAAATGGTTTGGAAAATAAAGCTTTCTGTGATGGAACAACCTGAAGGTCTTCATCATTTCCTTGCCACTACAGTAACCACTATGTGGATAAAATCTGACAAAGCATATAAACAAAAAGACTTATTATATTGCAGGATTTTTTTTAAAAAAAGGGCCCCAGCATTAGCTGGAACTTCAACTTTGAATCTAATGTATCATTAATTTTAGCTGTGTTCAAAAATGAAACTATTGAAGAAGACTGCACAAAAATGATGAATCTTTCTGGATTGGTATTTTAGATGGGACTTTGTAAGTTATTTTTACCTTTCATGGTTTTTATGTTTTGTTTTTATAGGTTGAATATGTGTCATAAACCTTGGAAAAACTGCAAGAAACTGGAATTGTTTAAATTTTTTTAAAAGAAAAAAAAACAAAATGCAATATTTATTCTGCCTCTGTTTTATGATGCCATGCTATACAGTATATAGGTTTTTTCATCCTATAGTGAAACAGACTTGCATGCTGGAGAAGTGTATATGTTGTACCAAAACCCAGTATAACCTTTCATTTTAAAAAGATGTGAATCAATTCACTAATGTGACTTCTACAGCAAGAAATGCATAAATCCAAAGTGGTTGCTTGGGAGTTGGGTTGGGAGTTGGGTTCAAAATTCTTTGGTTTCCTTTTGATTCCCTCCAGATAACACTAAATATGCGTGATAAACACCTCATAGTATCAATCAGAGATGAGGAAATTGCAGTTCCCAAATTTCAGCCATTGATACAGGGCTGGAAACTGTGGTGGATAGGGGGGGAATTTTTTGCCCACAGGGAACAAAATACCTCCCATTTGCACTGGCAAGCCTTTTTCTGTTCCCCCAAAAGCCAACACACACCTCACAACATTAGAAGGGTCACTGACCCTGAAGGCCTCCAGGACCATGTGTTTATATTAATACAACCCCAGCACTTCCAAGCCTCCCCAGCCCTCCAAATCCAGACTGAGGGATCCTAGAAATACAAATGGGAAACACTTTTGGTTTTGTTTTCAGCCAACCTTCAGACAAGAATGGTGCAGCCAACAAATTGTTCTGTATATCCTTCAGGATTTCACAGATAAAAACCAAGATATCTGTGGTGAGCAACATCCAAGAGTGGTCAAGATAGCAATAGTTATTAAGGAGGAAGAACACACAAGTTACTTATTAATGAGGAAGAACACACAAGCTACTGTGGCAATTTGCTTTTGCCTGAGCCTACTGGGAAAGGAAGGCTTCTGCCTGTCCTCTCCTCTCCTCTCCCCTTTGTTGAATTGAGTGCAAATTATTTTTCCACTTTGAAGTCAATTTACAGCAATTGAAGTAAGTTAAGTGGAAAGGAAGAAAATAGGAGGAAGAGAAGGAAACTGGGACATTTTAGAAGTAGCTGAAATGGTGGGATGGCAAAGGATTAATCAGCACTGTCCCTGCCAAATTGGGACACCTAGAAGTTTTGTTCTATTTTGGACTGTAAAACATGGGCCTGATGCCACTCAGAGCAACTTTCTGTGGTTGCGAGAGTGTTGTAGCACTCCGTTAGCCACCCTAGGAAGTGTGAGTGGCTGCTTATCACACATCCTGGAGTGGGTAGAGAGTGAAATGCTACATAATGGGTAGACATCAGAGAAGCAGCAGAGAGGATTGTGTGCTGCACTGAGCAGTGTTTTTACAGTTAAAACACACACACACACACACACACACAGCAACCTTCCATAATTAAGGTAAGGGCTAATGAGTGAAGAGACTGCAGTTCACAATAAAACATATTCCTCTGGGTTTTTTTTTAAGGAAAACATTAAAGATAATGATTTATTCTTCATTGTGGTAGAATGTGCAAGGCATATAATTATTTTTTTTAAAAAAATAATAATAAAATAGCTTATTACCTTGCTTGGTTAAGACTTTTGGAGAACTCGAAACCTTGTATGCCTTGGTAGTATTTTGAATAAATAAATTTCAATTAAGCTATTGTCTAATTGTGGGTATTTAATTCTTCAAAAGTCTTATCCCAGTTGCTTAACCTTTTAAAACAGAGAAGGCTAATTATGACATTTTTGGTAAATAAATAATAAAGTAGAGAAGTACTTGTTCCTCTTGTTGTTGTGTTGTGAGATAAGGGAAGTATTAATTACATTGTACTTTTTGTTGTTGTTGTGCACCCTCAAGTCATTTCTGACTTATGGCAATCGTAAACTGGATTTTCTGGGGCTAAGAGTGTGTGACACACCCAAGGTCATGTGAGTCTTTATGGCCAAGCAGGGAATCAAACCTGGGACTCCAGGGTCATAGTCCAACACTTACACCACTACACCCCAGTGGCTCTCAGGAGAAATAGATGCCCAACAGTTATTTTTCAAGGGAAATTCGATGGAAGGAAGGAGCAGATTCCAAAGAGATTCAGTTAAACTTTTTTCTTAAAGACTTCATGTTAAAAGAATTAAAGGCACTATCTAAAGCCAAAAAAGTGTTTAGTTTCTCACATAAATTCATGTTCATGAGCCAGTCTATATAAAGAGCTGCTAGCTAAACCAGTAGGAATCTGAGAACTCCTGCACTGAGAAGTAAAGTATAAACTTTTGTTATTGTAAATGCAGTGGCTTCCTCCACATAAGCAGCTCTGAACTCTCATAATGTGATTTATAAAAACAGAAGACATTAAAGAGGGAGGTACTGATGTGCATATTATTTGCATATTTGGAAGTCTTAGCATGCGTGTACATATAGATACCATGACAGCTATTCTTATAACTTGTGCCTAAAGCAAGCATTTTGTAGAAAGGGAGGCAGAATTAAAGGTTTTCAGAATTTCAAAGTATATTGGTGAAAAACAGCTTTCAGAATTTACTAATTTATTGAACAGGGTTTTTTTTTTAACCTGGTTTGTCTGAAGAGATATAAGCCATCACTAAGTACACTTCTCACTGTATTCATGATGCAAATAATTTTTGCCAGGCCACCAGCCAGTCCTATTTTACTCACTAAAGTTGGAGTAGTCAAGAATTTTAAACAAAGTGAATATTCACTCACAGAAGCTGGAAGATAAAAATGTGTTTGCTATTATGGGGCTCCAGCCAGCTGGTAAAAGGAGGTTGCAAATTGAGTGTGGATGGAATGAAACCATCTGCTCCCCTTTCCCCCCAAATCACTGTGAATGGCAGCTAACTGTGACATCCAAACAGAACAGCAGGACTTACTCCTGTGTGAGGCAGTAGAAATGGAGTAGTGGGCCATTCACTGTCCCCGGTCTAAAGCAGCTTCCCTTATCTGCCTTCATCCCTGGTGCAGGGGGAATGGAAAGAGACTGGCCACACCACTCCCTCACTCCCTGCCCACAGAGATGCCTGAGGTAAGTGTGGAAGCCAGAGAGAAAGGCAACCCCTGCCTGTGGAGCTGTTCTTCCCATGTCCATGGAAATTCTGTCGTAGAGCAGTTGTATAAAATTGCAAGTGGAGCAGAAATGCCACTCCTCTTGTCCCTGCAAACGAGGGCCAACCTAATTAAAAAGGCTTACTGCATGTTTCAGATGCTTATTTGTGACTTCATCCCTTCCTGCCCCCACCCCCTGCTGTCTTCTGATGATTTTGCTCTGCTGGCCAAGAAGGAAAGCACTGAAGGAAAACAAAAGGACTACACTTGGAACCATACTTTAAAAGCACTGAAACAAAATGTTTTCTTTGTGCTTGGGATGAGTAAAAGTATATGAGATCCATCATCAATTTTTCAGTATTGATTAGTCATTGTAATACATCCAAACATCAGATAGTTCCTTGGTTCTTCAGATTTCCTTTTAACTATCTATACCTATGACAGAAGGAGAATATCAAGAAAGAGTTCAGCCTGTACTTGTGATGACACGTTACCACGTCAGAAATGGCATAGCGAGCTATCTGTGCTGACTGGCCAGTGCTCAACTTTCCTTTCAGAAACAACAAGGATACTGGCCTAACTCAGGTACAGGAATCAGATAGTTCAGATTCTCCAGGTGTGGTTGGACAGCAGCTCCCACCACTCTTCACCATTGGCTAAGCTGGCCAGCACTGCTGGGACTTGCACTTCATCTGCAGGGCCACATGATTCCTATCCCTAGTGTAAAGTCAATTGTTTGCTCCAACTAGAGTAGGCACACTGAATCTATAATACTTACATGGCTGTTTTGACTTATCAAATACCCAGTGATTCAGTGAGTCAATTCTAGTTGAGACTAAGGGCCTTTCTGCACTACACTGTTATAGTGCTATTGTTCCACTTTCAACATTCTATGGAGTCCCTTAGGCCCTTAGTTTGGGCATGCAGTTCTCCAGCATTCACCATCCAAAATACTCACTAAATATGAGTGTTTTAGTAATGTAGATTAGGCTGGACACAGTTTATATAGAACTGAAAGCAGTGTAATTTTTTTTTAATTATTTATTTGTATCCCGCCTCTCCATATGGATCAAGGTGGCGAACAACTTACAAATAGCATGTATTTCGAAACATTTCTGTACATGCCCCCAACAAGCTGGGGAGTTGTTTGTGGATTGTATAGCATACATATTATCCCTTAGATAAGTGAGTGAATTTTCAAAATGTTTTGACAATGTTACTCATGAACGGGTCCTGAATAAATTTAGTAGACATGGAGGAAGATGGATTCTCTTAACCCCAGGCAGTGATTTGCTGAATGACAGAATGCAGCAAGGCAGGTATAAATAGATAAGTGGTGTCCTCAAAACTATTAGCTAAGGCTATTTAATTTCTACATAAATGGACTGGATTGAGGGGTTAATTCATTTGTCAGGTTTGTTGGTCACACCAAATTATTTAGGATATTAAAATCCCAAGTGGACTGCAAAGAGGTCCCCCCAAACTTGAATAGGTAATGTCAAATAGGGTTGTCAGTAAATGTAAAATGGCACACACTGGGGTAGCAAATCCTCACTTCACATATACACTGAACAAGTCTGAACTCCCAGACTGTAATTAATCACAAGAGAAATCTTGGGGGCACAATAGACAGCTCATTGAAAAAGACCAATTCAAAAATGAGTAAGAAAAAGTGAGTAACACTAAAAGCAAAATGGGTCAATCCACAAAATGAAAAACAGAGGAAATCTCAATAAAATAGCAAATTGCCCATCATACGTCAATGGAAACCTTCACCAGGCTCAATGACGTTGGCTTCTTTGTATGATGAAAGAGTAATTCTGCAAAGTATGTTGCATGTTTTATAAAATACCTTTAAAAGCACAATCTGCCTAATTATATTATGATTTTTATATTGTTTGAATGATGGTTTTTCAGTGCCAGGAAGAACGGTTGTCATTCAACTACATTGGACAATTATCTGTTTTATTAAAGTCCCCTACATATTTCACCTGTGCAAAAGCCAAACTCCACAATCAGGAGAGGGACTCCAAATACCCCCCCCCAAATGCTATCTTGTAGTTCTCAAAATACAGAAAAAAGACAACTGTTCTTTATTCCGCAGCCATAAAAATTATAAATATCTTGTACAGTGCATGCCTGATTCCTTGACCATATAGTTCATAAATACATAGATCACTTGGCCACCTTCTTCCCACTATTATGAGATGTACTGTATTTTTATTTCAACAACAGTAATTATTTTGAAATTGGAAATATATGCAAGTTAGCAGATCCTAATTTTATGCAAATCTCTGTACCAATTTCTATGCTCTTTTGGTGATGATGTAAGTAACCATCCTAATTTACTCTTATTCAGCATATACTGGCAAGACCACATAAACTACAAAGCTTGGTTTCTGTCATTCAAAGTAAACCTGATGAGAGAACAACGGCTATACTGTGGGATGAGACTAGCAGGATGAAGGAAAACATCAGTGTCCTTCTGAATATTAAACCACACTCCAGTCCCTGAACTGGGGCACACCTGGGTAGAAAGGCATGGGCCTGCTGGTGCCATGATGTTTCTTTAGCCCCAAAACTTGGTCCCTGCCTATGACATGGGGCTGATATATTGACCTACATTGGACAGATTATTGAGGAAATAAATGAGAAGAAGAACTTCTATTCTCTAAAGTACTAAATGCACACTATGAATTAATAGTTGTGAAATAAGGTCTATTTTTCATAACAGAGTAGAAAAATGGAATATATTTCACGCAAGTTCATTAATATCCCAGAACTCAAACTTTGTGGCCTATAGAAATGGCAATGAAGCCAGTATCAGTAAGAAAATGCTACAGGACTAACATGTAGTCTCCAGGTCTTACCCAAAAAGTTCAAATGGTGCCTCGTTTTACATTGGGAGAGTATCACCAAGTTTCTGAGTCTTGGAGAGAGGTTGTTTTATTTTGTTTTCATTTTTTTTTTTAATTTGGAAGCCTTGTGCTGAATAGTTTAAGAACATTTCACTCTTAGAATTATGCACCATAAAGAACCCATTTTAATTAATGGAGTATAATTTTAAATGAAACCTTTATTGTAACCCTACTCCTGGTGAATGTTTATAAGCTATGGAAATGAAAATGATTCATTAAGGCAATCAGACGTTTAATATGAACACTGACTCATCCACAGAAGGTCTGAGTCATAATCAGGCAGTGTGTTTTATAAATCAAGATGTTGTTAACAAAAAAGTGACTTAATTAGCAGCGGTTGAGCAGATTGCAGAGGCCAGATCTTGATGATAGTCAGCTGCTTACTGAAAAATATTGACAAGCCATAGACTTTCAAATAAGTTAGAGGACCACATTGAACTTTACATATAAGCAATGGAAGTGGGAGAAGTAGATTCCCTGAAGTAGCTGCACAGAGTGTTGAAAGTTCCTGTAGAAAAGGGACTGCTGTGGTGCAGGTGGAGGTACCCTCTATGGACCTCCATGGAAAACAGAACCTGAATCCAACTCAATGGTCCTTTCTGGAATTCACCTTCTCTTGGCGCTGGGGAGCAGAGATCACGCGAGCAGCCTCTGCCAAGAGGCTCTCGTGTCCCTGCTGCTTCAGCTCCACACGAGCTGCCTGCTCCTGAGCAGGCAGTGCAAGAGCCCCTCCTCTTCCTCCCACAGCGCAGCCTGGGAGTTTCCCAGGTTGCACTGGGGCAGGAAGCACGGCCGCCGTGGCTCTGGAGGCTCCACACACACAGCAAGTGTGCATGGGGCCCTGGAGCAATGCGCGACTGTGCACCATTTTTGGCTGAAAACGAAAAAGTGCACGAGTGGTGCCTGCCCTACCCTGGAGTATCACGCTATTGTGAGTGTGTCATGCAGATCACTCCTCACAATCACATGATACTCCAGGCGCCCTTTCACATGGCAAATGCTGTGCGAAAAGGGCCAATGAGTGAAAATTATCTCCAGTCACATGGGTAGTACCTGAGGCAGCTGACAACCAGTTGTTCTTATGTGGCACCAAGCTGGCTTTGACTTTGGGGGCTAGCAAGTTATAGGTGCTCTCCTTCTTTTCCTGCTGTCTTCAGCTTCACCAAGCATTATCTTCTGTTCCACTTATGAGAACTATTCTCTTTCCCTAATTGACACAGAACATAATCCACCTAGAAATTCTGCACAGCTCTCATTGAAATGAATGGGAGATGTTCTAGTGCAATTCTTGTTGCTTCCAATGGGGTTTGTTTAGTGAAACTTTCCACAGAATTATACCTCAGGGTCAGACCTCTTTCTTTCTACTTTCCTTCATGGCATCCAAGTTCTGCTGCCTGAAGTAGGTGGTGGGAGGGCATTCTCTCTGTTTTGCTGTCCCTTGCATGCTGAGGGAGGAATTCCATAGGCAGCTGTTGTTACTTTACCTGTTGTAAGCAGGCGCACACAACTAGAATAGGATCAACTGAGAAGTATCTTCTTCTTTCCCAGCTCAAGTGTTATTGCACTGTTTACCACAGACACATTGTTACAACCCAGCAACTGAAAGTCTGTGTTTCTCCAGTCCTTCCCCATCGTCCCAATGCCAACACTATTTTAAAAAACCCTTTCCACCTAGACAGAGAACAAGAAGGAAAAACAAAGGAACTGGGTAGGCAGAATAAGGTCTTGTATATAAAGGCTTTGTGTAAAAAGGAGTTTCTTTGGCCACTTCGACCCTACACTGTTATAGCGTTATTATTCCACTTTCAATATTCTGTGGAATCCTGCGGGTACTGAGGCCCAAGAGCTCTCTGGCTGAGAATTCTAAGTGCCCCTCCCTCAACTGCAAACCCCAAAATTCCATAGAAAGTTGAAAGTGGAATAATAGCACTATAACAGTGTAGTGTGGAAATGCCTTTGTCAAAGGCTTTGACCCTTTTCGCATGGTTTTTTTTTAGCGCGAGCGCCCCTTGAGCATCACGCAAATGAGAGCGTCGCTCCGTACGATGCACTCCCACTCGCGCAAAGCTCACGAGGCTGAAGTGGGGTGCACGCACATTTTTTGATTTTCGACTTTAAGCCGAAAATGCTGCACGCTCGCGCAATGCTTGCGGCGTCCTCGCGCACTTACCTGCCATGCAGTGCGTCGCCAAGCCGGGCGGGTTGCGCTTCCTTCCCCCAGTGCAGCCTACAGCTCTCAGACTGCGCTGCGGAAGGAAGGGGCGGGGTGCTAGTGCTAACAGGAAGCGCTAACAGGAAGCGACCTGCGGTAGGAAGGAGTGGGGAAGCGGCAGCGTTTCGGATGAGGCTTCTCGCGCGAGACGCCCTCCCCCATCGCGCAAACAGGTAACATGCGAAAAAGCTCTTTGTTAATTAACGTGTGACTGTAATGTTCTTTTACAGTAGAACTCACACAGAAGAGTAAGCAAAGAAGTATTTCTACAGATCTTGTAAACATGTCAAGTAGAGATACTTTCTCTTCTTCTGCTTGCACTTCACCATGTGCTTCCTCAGCTTTTAGTAGGATTTGCCCCTCTGTCTGGCATTATCAAACACTTGTGCTCCATAGATTTTTAGAGTTGCTCCTTTCCACTTCAAGATCTGGATATTTTATGCTCACAGGGTGGGTGGAGTGGAGGTGGGAGTGTGGAATGTTTTACAGTTAATTATTCCTCAATACAGTATGATTGGCGGGTTATTCAGTCACCTGGTTTTCCATTCACAGCCATGAAAAACATACTTTTAGAAAACCTGCCTAAGATCTTCAAATATATTTCTGAAACAGATGGTCAGTGTGCTAGGAAGTTCCTATAGAATATGAGATTTCACAGCCCAGAGTTTTTGACTGCTATTCCTCTAGGATGGTCTTACATTACACTGTAGCCCCAGGGCTTTGTTTGTGTGAGTCATATACTTGCCCTACATTCAAGCTCATGCTCATAAAATTATCCCTCTGTGGTTTGTTTTTGGCATTCTCTCAAGTGGTACCCATTTGTTGTTGTGTGCCTTCAAGTCATTTTCAACTTATGACAACCCTTAGGTGAGCCTATCATGTGGTTTTCTTGGCAAGATATCTATGTTCCATCAGAGACAAGCCTCAGTTGTATATCCTCTCTCCCCTGTAGCCCCCTACAAGCATTCTCTGTGCCTGGCACTAGCCAGGCTTGTCCAGATCTTCCCACCACAGCAACTTACTTCAAGACATACTACATCCATGGCACTACCAAGCTTATAATTCTGTCAAAGAGATAAAATTAGTGCCACTGAAATTAGTGCCCTTGAATGTAGCTAGTTCTGGGTAGACAATGAACATCTGTGTTAAAACAGAACTGATAATTCTTTGGGCTGAAATTTTGAAATACTGCAAGGTTTCTTCCTTCCTCCTCCTTCCTTTGAAAGAGTTAAGCAGCATGTCTACTTCTCTACTTTAAATCACACTGTCCTGATACAGCTCTACATTTCAGTAATATAATTAGGGCACAGGTAACATCTGAGTGGACTGTCTTATGATGCTGAAGCCCCCTGAGCCTTTTGAATCGTTTGGTTTCAATTTGCTTTGCTTTTAGAAAACTTGGTTTAAGTGGCAAAATTTTGAAAGACTTTTCCAAAGAAAAGAAGAGGTAAGCAAACATAATATTCTAAAATGTATTTGATAGAATGTATTTTATAACAGAATCTATTTAATAATTCAGAGAGTAATTTTATTTTCTTAAATAGATGTTGGTTTTAACAAAGGCAATCTGTCACTGTTGGAAAACCCCTTTTATGTAATCATAAAAATAAAGAAATATGCCACTAGCAGGTGAAAAGTTCTCAGTGACTGTTGTTTGCAAGTATTTTTTAAAATTACTGTAACTGCCATTTTTCCTGCAACTTTAACAACTGATAAACCAAAAAAGATGTATGCTGTCCCATATCAACCAAAAAATCCTGAAAACAACAAGAAAAATAGTCATTTTCTGTCTCTCATGTATTGAGAAAGTCCAGTAAGCCCTCCAAGACTTGCTAAGGAGATACAGAAATTCCTACTCATGGAACTTCTGTCTTAGATGAGTTGGAATTTCTCGTATCTCCTGTGTGCCAGCTCATGAAGACTGCTGCAAGAATTTCCATGTGTATCTTTTTAAGATGATTCGTTGCTCAGATGTGTAAACTGCTCATGAACAAACAAGCCAGGAGAAAGATAGTCTAGACTATTTCATATGAGAATAGGGAACAGGTCAGCACAGTCTTAAGATGTCAGCTGTTTTTAAAAAATCCTTCTGCAAGCATGTGGATATTGCTGATTTAGTATGTGTAAATGCAAAGACAGGACTCTTTTCATGGTTACCTAGCCACTGACAGAAATATAGGCTCTCCTTCTCTCATAGCTTTTGCCTGCTCACCAAGTAGTCTCAGCATGACTGACTGACTGCACATCTTTCCTTGCTTGCAACCAATGATTATATTAGTATGTTGTTACAAATAAATTACAGTTATAGAATATAGTTCCTTCATCTGTGTGAATGGCAAAACTGCTAAATCCAGTTGCTAGTTTGAAATCAATGACTGAATCCTTTTGTTCTAATCTGACACTAGGAATAAAAAACACCAGGTACGAACCACTTAGCCTTCTTGGACATTCAACATTGGCACTCCAGGTAGCAATTTGTGAACAAAAAAAGCTTGAAAGGGAGATTGGGAAGAGAAACAGCAGATCTGGGATATGTCTATGAATTCCAATCCATTAGCAGTGGTTTAAACAGAGGGAATGGTTTCCTGGTACACTGTATATATTAAAACATAAGGGTTCATCATGGCTATATGTGTAACAAAAAGATAGTCGTCATGCCTGTTTTGTGCCAACATTTTACTGTTCTTACATCCATATTAATTGCACTATACAAATACTTTTTTCCACTATACATGTATTTACCTGGTATCTATGCTTGTATGCAAAACATGTCTCCCACTCTTATATTTTTAATTTCTGTATGTTAAGATGACACTTAGGACCACACTAACATGTTTTCCATTTCCATTTCATTTCACACACACACTTGCATATGTGTCTACCCATAAACGCTTCATTTCATGCATCTGACTTCTATAGACTGAAGCCATAAAAGCATGAGCCAGAATAAATCAGTCAGTCTCAAAGGTGCTCCTGGATTCCTCATGCCTTTTCATGCTAACTCAGTCTAACACAGGTACTTCTTTGACTATATGACATTTAAAAGAAGAAATACTCTGAGCGGTGCACTATGGGAAATGGCTGTGCAAGGAATATTTCTTCATTACTAAGAACATAAAATTCCTGCACATCTAAGAACATAGGGAGAATTGAGTTGGACAGGTCCAACCAAAAAGCTGCAGACTCCCACACTTTCCTTCTACACTAGTCAACCAGGAAAGACCATCCACTGTTGTGTTCTTCACTAGCTGGTCTTGTGAAATACATGTAATATGCAGCCATTAAAGAAATTGTACTGATAGCTTTGGGCTCTGGATCATGCCTTGCACTTTAGTTCTTGGAGAATAAACTGGCAACTTCTATCCATTTGGCAGGATATCTTCTTGTGCTTATCCACTTTATCACTTCCAGATCTGAGTTGAAAACCCATCTGAACAGCATATATTCAGGACCAACAGGAAAGTGTGATTCTCTTTATGCTCTGTATTTATACATCCTAGACGAAGCTGAACAGCCACTTTAGGAACCAGAATGTTGATGTATATGAACCATTACTACGCTCCAGTAAGATTTTTATTATGTTCTTATCGCCTGTGCTTTTCAACTGACCAGACTAGACTTGCCAGATGTTCAAAACTGACTCTTGTCATTCCATTTTGAACCATTAGATCAGCCATTAAAATTTCTTGGATAAAGATTACTCTCAGCACTGCCCACAGACCACCTAGGCTATGGCCTTGTTAGGGAGGAAGTAATATCCTTTCTTTTTATCTTCTGAAACGCGATGTTCCCAGCATCGTAGTGCCGCCTGACATTATGCGTCCTTACTAAACACCTGCTAGCAAATGCATCAAAATCTTTTCTTGTCATCTTGCGTAATGCTCCAGGTCTTTGCAGCATCAAGCAAAGCTGATACCACACAGCTGTTGTAGTCTTATTTTTTGTTTTGTGGACATGTCACTACCTCACACTTTTGCCCTTCAGTTCATTGACATCTATCTTCACCTTTGGCCAGTCACACCTTTGACGTCATCAAAACAAGCAATAGAAATTAGCCAGAAAAAACTCAACTGGACATTTACCAAAATCTGTATAATGGAAGAGAAAGTACATTAGGAGAAAATGCCTAGCATAAATAGCTTGTTGAAAGAAACTGTAGTCTATTATAAAAGGAAGAAAAATCTAGTGAAGAAAATTGAAAAATGTTTAAATATTTTCAGTCACTGGAGTTTGTCAGGAATGATAAGAATCAAAACAATAATTTTTTAGTTATAATGCTTTCTGTCTGATAAAATAGTTGTTATCACAATTGTTATTATGATAATGATTAAACGCTTTTCTAATATTTTCTGTGAAAATTCTTATTGGATAAATATATTCTAGAACCATGATTATGTCTGCAAAGTGTTCTCAGAGAACATTATTTATAGATATTTATATTACGGAGAGATGTTTTGTTATAAAAAAATTACATAGTTTCATTTTAGTTTGAAGATAAGGAAAACTAAGGTCTTTCTTAGTCTTTAGCTTTGACAACAGAATAGAAGGAAAGCATGTTCTATTCAGCAGAATTTATTGTCTTAAACAGGACTTACTCTGAAAAGATACATGCAGTGAACCACAGTATTCTAATTCATGAACACCCCAATATGTACCACTGTGTACACATATCTAGATATAACAGGTACATAAATAGATATAACAGGTGCATAAATATGAACTATGGAATAAAATTAAATGAAAGATGTTAGGATTCCTTCATTCTATAAGGGAAAGCAAATCTGCAAAATATGTATGTGCATTTTAGCAAAACAATGTCATACTATCTCTGTAATTATTACACAAACTGTGACCCTTTCCACATCGGCCTATTAAAACGGTGCAGAGCGACCTGCGACAGAGGTCTTCTGCACCGTGGAGTGGACTGGGGCGGACTACTTTTCGTAGTTCCGCACCTCAGTCCGCTCCGGAACAACCAGAACTGTTTGCGCAGCATGCTTTTAAAAACCTCTTTTAAGAGGTTTTTAAAAAGCACGGAGTGCGCGACCCCATGTTGCTCCGTCGCCGCGCTCTGGTGCCGATCTGCCAGGGGGTGGGCTTTAGGCTGGCGAGCTTCTCCAGTTGGTGGAGAGCTTCCACCAACCAGAAGCCGCCATTTTGGACGCTGGAGCAGTGCAGAGTGACGAGCTCGCACTGCTCCTCGTCCCGACGGACTTGCCCGGACACTGAAGAAGTCTGGTGGGTACCATTTTTGTGCGGTTCCTTTCCCATGTGCTGAAAGGGCTTGTGTGTAGCCTTCTTGGGTCATGAGAAAAAGTACTAAAATAGCTTACCCACCATTTTGAAAAAAATAATAATATAAATTATTATATCAGCTTTAAATCAGCTTTAAATCAGATTTGTCACCAGCACAAACTAGGGCACTGGCATGCTTGTGCAGCAGGAAAAAAAAAGAAGAAAGTCCAGGGGTTGGAGAAACTCTCAACTTTTGCAAGAGTTGGGGTGCAGGACCCCATGAAAGTGTAAAATCTCTAGAAATTGTAAGTCCCTGAAAGCATATTTAACACACAGAAAAGTACCTGTAGTGGCAGGGTGGCTGGGCCTGGTCATATGTGTACCCTCACTTGTTCACTCATTCACATGGAAGGGGAAGGACACTCTCCCTCCTCCCACCCCATCTCCTTCTGTGTGCTGTCCAAGCAAGTGAGCACATGTGTGAATCTGTGCATGTGAGCTCTTTCCATCCATCTCCTTCCCCCTCCCAGCCACACAAGTAAGCAAGTGAGCAAAGGCGTGTGCCCTCCTTCCTCCTCTCCCATCTTCTTCTCTTCTCCCACACACATACACAAGCAAGTGAACACATGCATGTGTGCCTTCCTTCCATCTCTTCCCCTTTCTTCTCCTACCTACACAAGTGAGCAAGTGTGTGAGGAAGTGAGCAAATGCATGTGGCCTCCCTCCTCCCACCCCATCTCCTTCCCTGCTCCTAGCCATGTGAGTGAGTAAACGCACGTACTCTCCTCCTGTCCCATCCCTTTCCCCTCAGTCTTCTGCAAATAATCAAATCCGTGAATGCTTAATCTGCAAACATGGAGGACCAACTGAAGGAGGACAAGGAGGAGCTTGAATGTCACCGTGATGTACGTCACAAATTAAGACAGGAGGTAGAACTATTTTAGCTAAATCATCAATTTAACAATTAGTTTTGACCTTACTTAGAGTAAAATAAGATGTGGATGTACATTTTATAAACAATTTTTCAAACTAAAAAGTGATCAGCTGCCAGTCAAAAATGGTAACATTTAGCAAACATTATTGTCTGTACCTTTATGTTCCTAAAGTTGCTACTGGACCACTTTTTTCAATTGCACAGATTAGGAAAGATCAATGTATTTCTTTGCATGAAGCAATGTATAGCACTTTGAGATGCAAAAATTCACTAAATGCCGTCACAGAGCTTATGAAGTTCATCATAAAACCAAGCAGTGTGCACGATTCAAGATGAAAAAGCTTTGCAAACCATTAAGTGTGCTCAAAAGAAATAAGAACTCTTCAAATCTATTTATTGCCTTAATTCCATTCCATAGTAATTTTTGTTTGAAACAGTTGTTATATAAGAAAATGCTACATGAGAACTTGTTCATAGTCATAACAGCAGAATTTTTAATTATCATGAATAACTATTAAATAATGCAATATGTGCTTCTGCCCCCCCTTTTTTTTTTTAAAAAAGCTACTCTGGCAGTTTGTTTCTGAACTTGACCATAAAGGTCACACAGTTAACAAAATAGAAAAAAATAAGGATTATTGACCTTAAAATAAATGCCCTATCTACCTTTGTTTCTAAAATTTACACTGAGTAAAGAAAACTTAACTCCCACTGTAAAATGAGCAAAACTTCTGCCTACTCGTTGCAGTTTCTGGGAAGTGCAAAACTTTTATGCTTTTTGTGATGTAGATTGAATTTTTCTCCATTTACTGAACAGAAAGTGTGGTTTTCTCATGGAATGGACAGTTTTGCACGCCATTTCCAACTCTACTTAAAGGCAACAACATATATATGGCACAGTGGATTAGTTCCTGGATTTCCTTATTCCAATATATAACAATGCTCTCTTTGGGATTTTATGGTATTGTTCCCAAATGAGGTCATAATTTGTCTTTTTATTGTAAAGAAGCCAGAATACTAAAATTTAATTGCAAATAAGGTTTTCAAAATATTATCAGCTTTAATTGGTTTCATATCGTGAGTTTTTAAATAATCCCACACCTATCTTTCTCTGGATTCCAATGTTCTTCTACTGATATCAATAATCTGTACATTAAGTTAAGTATTTCCCCTATTATTCTATATTAAAACTTTTAAAAATATGAGAAAACCATTATTGTTTTTTGAACAGTTTACACAATGGCTGACATATTAATATGAAACTTCATCAGAGTAAATCCTATTTTTTCTGCTGCTGTCTGCCAATGTATTGAGCAATTACAGCTAGTATACGCTTTCTTCATTAGTTAAATAAAAGGGGCATATTCCAGGCATTCTCCCTTGATCCAAACCAAATATTGAGGGAGAACTTTCATTAGCTGCTCCCTAAAAATTACCCCCTTTTTCCTACTTGCACAGTCCAGAACTGTTTTTAGCGATCTCAGGAATTCCACCTTAGTGGCAGATGGGTGGCAATTCCAAACTCTGCTATTCAGGGGAGAGATGCCTAACAACAAATCCAAAAAAAAAAAAAAAATCAAATTTATGAACTAATTCACTTACTACATTGCCCATCCAGTCATGACTTCATGTCCAGAGAGTGATTCTCAAAAATGTCATAATACTAGCATTGTCACTCTCTCCTTTATCCACCTGTCTCAGTAAATAAAATGAAAACACGTGTGTGCTTGATTTCTTGAGAAATATCTCAGATTTATTATATATTAACCTAATGTGGATGGTAAGAGCACTGCTGTCACACTACAACATGGTTATTCTTTAAGCAGGCATAGAAAACACAGAAAAATAAGTACTACTAAATAATTCAGGGATGAGATTTTTTGTGTGCAATGAAAAATAAGAGAGTTAAAAACAAGACTTCCTTTCATTTTTGAGCAAATTGTCTCAAACAGCAGTTCCCAAAAGGTGAACAAACTTCTGTCAATGTAAGACACAAGTTACTCATAAAGGCAGAGGCAAAAATGTTTGACAAACCACTATCACACCTATTTATATTTTGTCAATAAGAATTTAACACTAGAAGTTACTTCAGATTGAGGTTTGCAATATTTCACTGTTAAAATTAAAATTCTCTTTTAAAAACATTGTAGATTTGAAAGCTGAGAATTATCTTTTAAATGCTGATTATGTTCATTTATGACATACATTTTATTGATCATAATTCTTCCCATAATGAATTATAATTACTAAATATGTAACATTTCATTTCCTAGTGGTTTTCTGCAATATCACACATTTTAAAACAAATTAACAGGATGAACTAGATTGAGAATAGTGGATTAATGAGAAATACAAAAATGTACCTCAGTACAGATTAGAAATAATTATATTTCTATTATTATTATTATTATTATTATTATTATTATTATTATTATTATCATCATCATCATCATCATCATCATCATCATCATCATCATCATCTCTTTTTGTAAAAAGTTCTCTGCATGTTTAATGGAAACATTTAAGGGTTACTATAATTTTTTTCAAGATGATTTTGAGGTACAATGTACACTGGTATACATAAGATAATTTTTTATTAAAACATACAATATGAACTGTAATACCAATGTGTTGATTTTAATGTAAATAATATACAACTCTTTCAGTAGTGTTCATATGAATTTTAATAATGCCCAGATATAAATAATTTTTCATGTTAGGGACACCTCTGCGAAATCTTGACATTTTCAAAACTTTTATTGGACCTTAGGGAAATTTCCTAGAGTCGCCAAACAATTTTCCTGAGAATGGCTAGCTACTAAATATTTACAAATCTTGTTTTATTGTTTTTACTTTAAAACTTATTATAGTTTTCACAACAAAATGGTACTTATTGCCAAGTGCTCATCATCAGGACAGTAGAAGCAAACTTCTTGTGATCATGATGGTCCTATAACCAAATTTTACATACAAAACTGTGTATGCTTTCAGGGCATTCCTTTTTTTTTTTTTTTTATGATTGGGAAACAGGTGGTTGGTTTTTTTTCCTCTTTTGGTTTTACTATCTTCTTCTTCTTCTTCTTCTTCTTCTTCTTCTTCTTCTTCTTCTTCTTCTGGGCTCTTCTCCAGCATAACAGTAACGCAGAAAGAGCTGTTAAGCATCAAACTGGTACATAAGATAAGATAAGGGTGGTGGCGGAAATATTGCCTGTCTCACAACTGAAGTATGATGTATAGCCACTGAAGGGTACAGACATTTGACCAATAAGTCCAGGGCCACACTACCTAGCTACACCATTGCACATTTATGCAGATAAGGTTCAGAGCTACAACCATCAGCTTTCTAGGTATTCTACATGGAGTGCTGTTCAACAATCCGTTCACTTAGCCATAGTCTCACTACAGTAAGAGGAGGCCCACATAACACAATCAGTGACCCAACTATGTGCACTACACACTGCTGCTGCTGCAGTTAAACATCTTTTGTAGCCAGCCAAGCTTGGATTTTTAAAAGGTAACCTGCTCCAAAGAACCATACTACTAATCAACTCATGCAAAGCCTGCCTTTTTAACTTTCTTTTCTTCATTCTATGGAAAGGGATAATTGAATTCTTCTGTTGACCTGGCCTCTCATAATGAGGGAAGAAAATATTAAGCATTTCCTTTGTAGAATACTCTGTTTCAAACCTGCAAATAAATTATGCTTGAGTATGTTCTTCAGTTATGACTTAACTCACAGAATAGCTAATATAACTATTATAACATGTACTGTATTTGCTGACGTATAAGATGCACCCCATTTATACGTCTGCAAATAGTATTTGCTGGTGTATAAGATACACTGGCATATAAGATGCACCCCATTTTCAAACAGTATTTTTTTGGGGGGGGGGTGAGTCTTATACGCCAGCAAATAGGGTAATTATAGTATAGCATTGTATAGTAAAGTACAGTAACTAATCCACATTTGTGGATTTCACTTTCCCAGATTTGATTATTTGCAAATTTCTCCAATCTCTGGCCTCCCACCTCAGGCACTCCTTTTCTGGAGGAACCTTCCCTCTTAGCAGCTCTGATCAGGCTGCACATCCCTTTAGAACCCATCTTTGATCATCCTCTTCCTCCACCAGCTGCTGACTGGCCAGCTAAGGATAGCCTGCAGTCTGATTTCTCAGCACCACAAACTCTCTCCCAATGTCCCCCCACACCCAAGGAAGGAGATGGGTGAGAGAGAGGGAGTATAGGACCGCCATGCCAACCCACCCCTTTCCCTCTCCTTTCCCTGTGACCTGGTTTGAACCCTGGTTGCCTTGTTCCCCATCCCACAAACACACACGCATATTTTGATATTTGCCATTTCCCCACGTTTCCAAGTGTCCTGAGACTCTAACCCTAGCAAATATGGAGGGCCAGATGTATATTGTTTCTTTGTCTAAAATCGACAGTGTTTGGAATGTCTATAATCACTGCCAATGGCACCAAGGCAAAGTGAAATAAGAGATGCCTAATCCATTGACACAAAATTTTTGTTAAATCTTTCCCAGTGCCTTAATCCAAGAATGCTGGTTATTATGTTAATAGGCAGTGTTATAGGAGTAACAGTTAGAATTTAACCACAAGCCTGAATCTGTTAAGGGTACTGGCACAATCACACTAAATAAAAACTAAATAAAATTGCTGACTGCAAATATGAAAACTAATATTATGCTGCTTAATTTTTATGTTATTTTCATTATTTAATAATGTAAATAATATATGATCAGAATGAACATGCATTATAGAAAGCTATATTTACTATGAAGTACACATTGCAGAATTGCATTGCTAATCTACTTAGGCTAGATAAATTCCCGATTAAGCAAGAAGTTGAATGTTTGCACATCTGATATTTTAAAAAAATTCCAAGAGACAAGCACAAATGCTTTAACCTTTCTGTCTATTCCACAAAGGACATGGACATGGAGGTGCTATATATGCCTTTCGCTTTCTAATGCTTGCAGACAGAAATTAAAAGTATATCAACAAATTCTGTTTAGGTGCTTCTTTAACATAACATATAGTTTAACTGTGAAGATGCAACCCAACGTGCACTTACTGGGAGCAAGTCCCATTTAATTCAGTACGGCATCTGCCTCTGAATAGATCAGAAGGGGCTGCACTTTTAAGACTACCGTACTTGTGAATCTATGCATATCTTAGTTCCATTTAAAAAACATACTGTGCTCCTGAAATAATCTATTTGTAATTTCTTGATTTCTTGATATATTTAATGCATTTCTTGGTTAATTTTCACAACTGTGGTAAATTGACACTTTCCCTATTTCCTCCTATATTTGCCTTATTAAGTAAGATTCCAATCACAGTATTATACACTTTAGACTGAAGGTCCGGGCGTACATGTGACATTAATGACACATGGTCAAATAAGTCAAATTTCTTACTTAATCATTTCTTTATACTTCAGTAGCCAGCACATGATATTAATGATTATATTATTCATTCTTATAATAATCATATTAATTTTTTATCAAAGTTCTTAAGCATCTGCAATAAATGTAATGAAAATAATGCAACTATTTAACAATTCCATATCATACTGTATGCCTGATCCAGCTCACTTTTCTTGAATGTGAACTTTCAAGACTGCACAGAGAACGAAACATCCTGTGTTTATCTAATTTTGTAATGCAATTGTCTATAAGATCTCAAGCCTTTGTGCTCCTGATTTCTTGACGTTCCTTTGCCCACATTTTGGCAAGCAATTTTTCCAAAGTTCCATTTGCAACCAACAAAAAAAGCAACCAAGCACAAGCTGTAATCTCACAGCCCACTGAACAGATGATCCACCTTTCTAGGATCAGAGTGACAGGCTGGCAGCGAATGGGTTTGGCTTTGTAGTTACAAAACTGCTTCGTAAAGTTAGGAAAAATATGGAAGGAATTCCATAAGACCAGGGCAATTTACAATCCACAAATAGTGGAAGTTTGCAAATAAAGACTGTGCAAAGAAGTCCTATTCTGGATAGGTCTTGGCCTCACAATGCTTTCTGCTGCAAATGAGACAATTAATTATAATTAATATTCCTTTTCACAGCATTGGCTTTAGAATCGAGAATGAAATTAAGCTCTGTTTGTAAGTCATTTTTACAGTGGCCTCAGCTTCCGTATAATAAACTTGACATTTTCCATAATAATTAGGAACACATACATTTTATTTCTGTGGAACAGAAATACAGTAATGTAAACAGCCTTATACACAATTCTGCTTTCACAAAAGAATTTGTGTTGATTAAGCATGTTTATGAAAATACATACACATTCAGTTTGGGCATATCATGCTAGTCTAATTATTTTTGCAAGCTTGGGAACATTAAGTGATTAATTTAAATAATTGGTTGTAACTCATATTCGAAAGGGCATGAATTAATGGGTTGATAACACAATCAGAATATTATACATTTTAGAAAGAAGGCCTGTAAATTCATGTGATGTTAAAGACACATGGTCAAGTAAGTCAAATTTCTTACTAAATTATCTCTTTGGACTTCAGCAGCCAACACATGATATTTATGATTATATTATTTGTTCTTAGAATTATTCTATTAATTTTTATTATTATTCTTAAGCATCTGCAGTTAAGGTAACAAAGATATAAGCACATGTGTTATGTTGATACTAAATATTCATATACTGTCTTTAGATTTCCCCCCATAATCTAGGCAAGCATCTAGTCAGGATTATGCAAAGCACATTGATTTGAGGAGCTTAATTTCTGTTCAGATATCACTACTAAAAGATATAGAGGTATAACCACATCATCATAACTAAAAAGACAAAAGAGCTAACAATTCTCAATAAAATATTATATAATATTCTCAATAAAATATTAAAATATAAAATATTATACTTTTGGTGGCATTATTTAAAATAGTCTTGACTTATCTGATTATCATGTCATTCCTATAACCTGCCTTAATTTGGGATTTATCTCAAAATGAAAGCATCCTAAGAGTGCAAATGTTTTGCTCTTAAAAGTACATCACTGTGCTTTCACAAAAGTGGATTGGTAATATCAAAATCAGCAAGAAAAACTAGTAGTACGTGTGAATAAAACTAATCATTTTATTTGTGAATAACCAATTGTGCATAAAACTACTCATAATAGTTGTAATAATAATACTTGTGAAACAGAAAGCTACAAAATGGCAACAATTATTAGATTATCCTGCTTCATTTCGGTGACGAATTCTTTTATAGGAACAAAGACCAGCACATTTCCAAAATCCGTCCATGATCAGCAAATCTTGCAATATGTGCATTTTTTAAAAAACCAAAAATGGTTTTTCCCTACAACAATACTGAATTTTTGTAAACTATTGGGGGAGGGAATCCCCTACACCTGCAAATAAACAAGAGATATGGGACATTGTAATGACACAAAAATAATAAGGAAGAAATCTCACTGACTCATATAATAAACCAAGGAATGTTTAATTATGTTTATCAAAGGTGTCCCTGTTTGTTGTGGCCCACGAACACAGCTCAGTAGTACAACCGGCAACATAAGGCTATAAGATAATTTCTTTAACATTCCTTCAGTCTTTTTTTTAATTAAGGAATTGTCTAACTCAAACTATATGAATAAGGGCTCAATGTTCAGACCCATTCAATATAAACAAACCACATTTATCACTTTACCACATTTGTTTTAGTAGCTGAGTGATATAAATATTATTGAAATCTTCCACAAATTAAATATCTTAACTTTCTTCACATAATTTCTTCCTAGAACTGCAGTACATAATGACGTGACAGAGGATTTTAATTAGTGGAGAGCATCGCCTGCTTACTATAAGTGTATGATTTTATAGAAACAATGACCTCAGATGAAGGGACTCATGAACTGTCCTTACAGCCAAAATTATGTCAAAAAAACCCCTGAAGAGATATTTTGATGATGAACATGTACATGGCTGAGATCATTATTTGGGGGGAATGAGGTAACAAACTTTCCTTGAAGTATTTACCTGGCCAGCAACGCAGAACAAATGTAAACAGCAGTGAAATCAAAATGATTTCACTGCCTGTGTGACTTGGTTCTTTTAAAAAAAAAAAAAAATCATCCACATTTCTCATTATGATAGCACAATGCCAGAACCTCAGAGAGTGGCTCAGAGTATCTATAACTGGATTTAAAATGTATCAGAACACTGAGGCAGAAGAATCAGAATAGAATAGAAATTTGCTTTCAAGGCAGGAGCAAGGCAAGAGCCTTCACTGCAGTAAACAGGGCACTGTCAAATTTTCAGGTGAAATGAGTAATTGCTGGAAGAGAAAAATAATTATGAAACATTTCAGCAAGTTTGCTGAGCACAGCAGATGGCATATTTCCACAACATGAAGCCACCTTTTCTTGCTCCTCATCTACAGATGTAATTGAACAGTGGCAGTGATTGGATGAAATCCAAGTTTTATGTACTCATTTTGGCCAAATTAATCTGGAAATAAAAGAAAGATGAAAGATCTTTGTGTTTCTTTGTATTCTATTCTGAATCAGCCTCTTGCTTTCTTTTAGGCATCTATGTCTGAAAGTCTGGAAAATACAAAAGAAGCTAGTGAAATATCATTAAGCCTGCTACAGTATTCAAAACAAATTCTCCTCATGTATATTTTTTGCATAACATATTGTTTTGCCTAGTTCTTATTACAAGCAATATAGAAGAAAATAGTAAAAAGGATAATGTCTATCTTCACAAAAACAAAAATTATCTGTATTTATTTTACCATTATTCTTTTCAGCTACCATGCCTTAATATTTTTTTGTTTTGGACTAAGCAAATGCAAAGTAGCTTCTTGGGTAATTTTATTCCTAGTTACAAATTTTTTAACAATAACTCCCTGACATATATAAATCTGATGACATTAATGAATTCCTGGTCCAGTATGTAAATTGGCTTTGTTGTGCTAGGAATACACCAAAAATCTCAGACTGAAAGCAGTCTAGGATTAAATTTTGAAAAGCCGTTCAGACTTCAAGAACTCTTTCAGGAACGGGGAGGGGGAGGTTGCTACCTGCAGCTGTGGTGTTGCTCAAGCCATTTAAAAACAATGGGCCATGCCAACTTAAGTCTTCTATGAACTCTCTCAGTAGCCTCCTGAAGTCTAAGCAACTGGCACAAGTTACTGTGTTCAGCAGCTTGAATTCTCACCTGAGCATCCATCTGTACTGCTCGCAAACAGCTCAGAATAATTGTTTACACTATTAACTCTGAATTGCTTATTAAACTGATGGAAATCTGTTTTTATTCTGCAGGTGTCTGCCTGTGAAGAGGGCATTTTTGTCTGACTCACAGGAAGGATAAATGACTGAGGTGCTGGACTGAGTTCTTACTAGAAAATGGTTCTCACAGTCAGCGGCCTGGAACACCTCATCTGAAAGAAAGCGTCTGGATTTACACAAAAATGGTGGATAATCATGTATCATTTCAGTACTATGTACGCAGCACATCTTATTCATGACAAAAAAAGAGAATATCTTAAAGTATAATAAGTACATTCTGGTATGAATTCTTAGAATCAAATGCGTCTTCCATAATTTAATTTTTAGAGTATTGCTAGACCATGATCCATGACTCTTATATCATTCAAGGACTCCCCCCACCCCCGCATCTCCCTAGAATACTGATCTAAATTATGGTAGTATGGTAGTACGCAAGTGAAATTGAGAGAGAGAGGAAGTGGGAGAAAAACAGATTTATTCTTCTTTGTCATTACAGATGACTTTGTATTGGAACTATAAAACAATACCAACAACACCTTGTTTCCTGATATTTAGGAATATATTGTTCAGATGCAACTGATTAACCAGTTAAAATCATTGGGGGTAAATTCTTTCTCACTTCCTAACATTCTTTATTTTAGAAACAGTCATAAATACATTGAATCTCATAGAACTGCAATTATGTAAAAATTCTGCTTTTGAATCTAGGAATGCATCCATTTAACTATTCCTTATCATAGTACACGCCTGATCCAGCTCACTCTTCTTGAATGTGAACCTTCAAGACTGCACAGAGAACGAAACATCCTGTGTTTATCTAATTTTGTAATGCATTTGTCTATAAGATCTCAAGCCTTTGTGCTCCTGATTTCTTGACGTTCCTTTGCCCACATTTTGGCAAGCAATGTTTCTAAAGTTCCATTTTGCAACTGAGAAAAAAATAAAACAAAGAACAAGCTGTAATCTCACAGCCCACTGAACAGATGATTCACCTTCTTGGGATTAGTGTGACAGGCTGGCAGCGAATGGGTTTGGCTTTGTAGTTACAAAACTGCTTTGTAAAGTCAGGAAAAATATGGAAGGAATTCCAGAAAACCAGGGCAATTTAAAATCCACAAATAATGGAAGTGTGCAAATAAAGATTGCGCAAAGAAGTCCTATTCTGGATAGGTCTTGGCCTCACAATGCTTTCTGCAGCAATTGGGACAATTATAATTAATGTTCCCTTTCACAGCACTGGCCTTAGAATCAGAAATTAAATTTAAGCTCCGTTTGTAAGTCATTTTTACAGTGGCCTCAGCTTCTATATAACAGACTTGACATTTTCTGTAATAATTAGGAACATATACATTTTATTTCTGGGGAACAGAAATACAGTAATGTAAACAGGCTTACTCACAAATCTGCTTTTGCTGAAGAATTTGTGTTGATTAAGTGTATTTATGAAAACACACATGCATCCAGTTTGGGCATATCATGCTGGCCTAATTATTACTGGAAGCTTGGGAACGTTAAGTGACTTGCTTAAATAATTGGGTTTAAACTCATATTCCAAAGGGCATTAATTAATGGGCTGATACTATCCTGAAAGATATTGTGATGGAATCTCTTCTACTGAACATTTACACCAACAACATATTTTCATTATTACAAAGGTATAAGGAGGGCAGGGATCTCTTCATAGTATGACAAGGTGTCTCTTCCCTCACAACAATCTCATGAAGAAGATCACATTATGAGAGATAATTGACTTAAGGTCAGTTACCCAGTCAGATTCATAATTAAGCAAGGATTTGAACCCTGATTTCCTCACCTATGTCTATAGGAGAACTCAGAAGATGAAATGGAAGATAAGCAGAGGGATCCAGAGGGATGGCAGACATTTCTGAACAGAGTGTAAGTTAAAATACAAAATCATACTGAGGAGTTCAGCTCACAGCACCAAGAGAAAACTTATCAAAGACAGAATATCAATTTTGAAAGATTAATTCAATTAATACATGTTGGAATATCTGTCTAGATTAAAACAACAACAATAACAACACTTGACTTAATTGCTTAGAGGCTATAGTGAGCCAGAAAAGAATTGTAGATGGGTGGATAGATAGAAAATATTTCCCCGGTGAATAAGGGAAAACAGGCAGGAGCAATGATTTCCTCCTGCTTATTCTTATTCCCCTTGCACACAGTGGTGCAGGTGATTTATGCTCCCTTCTTTCATCCAAGCCAACCTCATTATTAATGAGACACCTGAAGAAAATACCATCAGTTCCCAGTTCCTGACCCATTCTGCAGTGCTAACTAACCTAAATGTATTTTCTCTTTGTCTTCCTCTAATAGAAGGGCTGGGGGAGATACTGACTGCAAACATGGGAAATGGTGATTGACACACTGCTGTCCTTTCTGCCCTGTCATAAAATCTAAAAACCAGCATTGACCTCTGTCACCATTCAACAATTGATTCAGTGGGCCTATTCTGGCTGGGACTAATCAGTCGGACGCAGGCTGTACTGACTGGTCTTGCCACACTGGTCAGTAAGGAAAGAAAGACTAAGATACTCATGTATATTTGAACATGACTGAAATGATTGATGTGATTGGGGACATTGCTTTATCAGAGGCCTTCCATTTGTGTCAACTTGAATGTGAGCAGAATTATCAATATCCCTCCTAGCTGGGCCACTTAACATGGCAAGGTGAGAGACTAAGATGACCAGAACAAAGGGAGATGAAGGGCAAAAGTAATGTCCATGGCTTCATCCCTCTACCTACTTGTAGTCCTCTGGTGTTCAGGCAAACATTAAAAACTATTCAGGTAAATTTGAAATATACATCTGAATAATTAACAGGTGTCTAGTTTAAGAGCTATAGTTCAAACTTCAACAAACAAAAGATTCTTAAAGAGACAAATTGGTAATCTAATTCCAGCTGAACATTTTTCTAGCTGTTACAGCTTGCTATTAGCATGAAGAAATATTGATCTTATTTGTAACTAGTGATTAAAAATAAAATTAATAGTCAATCTAATCCTTCAGAGTTCAAAAAC
Organism: Ctenosaura bakeri; assembly: GCA_948474755.1. NCBI lineage: Eukaryota > Metazoa > Chordata > Lepidosauria > Squamata > Iguanidae > Ctenosaura > Ctenosaura bakeri. The sequence continues at coordinate 478,881 of CAOLHI010002136.1, read as the reverse complement.
ATGGAGAACTAGATGCAAAGGGTTACTTTAACCTAGCCAAGCATCAATTAAAAGTTTGTGTTTTTTTGTCTTAGTAGGTGACATAAGCCATTTCCGCACTAGATTGTTATACTTCCAGCATCCTGTGGAATCCTGGGGATTGCAGTTTAGGGAGGAGCCTTTGAGGCCCTTTCCTAAATTGCAAACCCCAGGATTCCATAGGATGTTGGAAGTAGAATAATAGCATTATAACAGTCTGGTGCGGAAAGCTCTTTAGCCTCAACTGTTTCAATTTAGCAGGGAGGATTCTGATTAATCTTCTGGTGTCCCAGTGTTTCAGCTCCTTTTAAAGTATTCCAGGTTTTCCCCCCTCTGCCTCTCACTTTCTACCTTTGTTGTCTGCTTACTTTGAATGACTCAAAGTGATTTCAACATGCAAAAGTAGTTTGTACTCAGTTAACTCAGCATGAGGAGCAGACAGGTGGGGGTGGATTCTTGTGCTTTGCTGTACTCTCAGGCAACAGCAAACTGCTAGAGCCTCTCCTAGCTTGTGTGTTCTCTGTCATTAATAACTTTTGGTATCATGAGCACACTCTGATGTTGTTTGGCCACATGCGTCCTGGTTTTATCTGTGAAAATGAGTAGATGCTTCTTCATGTCAAACTTCAACTGTTTTGAAGCCCCCTGAAATCTGCCATAAATTTAAGGTGCTACTATTCAACTGGGCTCCACAACATTTAGGTCCTGTGCATATTTTTGTGTGCCCAACTGTGTAATTAAAAAAAAAAGCAATCTGATTCTTGGATTGACAAACACTTTGTCAAAAAGCTGCAGGGTAGCATGACCATTAGAATATGGGAACAAATCAAGGAAAAATCAAAATGAAATAGGCAGTCCTCTGTTTCATTTCCATTCTGACAAATGCATATTTAAAAAAAAAGCCCTGTGCTTCAAACACTTCACCTTGGTTGAAAGTGTTTTCAAAAACCCTGACAGTCAAATAAAAAGCAAGGCAAAAAAACTGTAACATGTTGTTTGAGAAATTTATTTGCACCATATCTGCATTTGTGTTGTAGAATTGAAGTGTTCGTGTGCTCCTAGCACTTACATTTTCGATTGTGTAGCTGGCTCTTCTGTGGCTGAAGAGAGGTATAGTCATCTAAGGCAAATAGCCAAAGAAGAAAGAAATTTCCCCATGCTCCACTGGAAAGCCTCAGGGTACTTATTCTACCATGTTTGCCTTACTGGCTGCTTCTGAGAAGAAGGCCGAGTGGCCCATTAGGAAGGATCCTTTCAGGCAGCAATGCTGTGGATCGTCCAAGCACTTCCTCAAGCAACTATCTGTGACTCAGTCCTGAATGAGTGCTCCCTGGCCCTGATGGAATTTGACTCACTCTAAAAGACAGATTCCCAGTTGCTTCATGATTAAAAGAACAAATTGCTAATGCTAGTCATGCTTTCCAGTCGTCTTTTTCAAGGGAACGCCAGCAGGCACATGCAGAGAAAGAGTAATCAGCAGACTCTTACATTCAGCAAGGCATAGCTCAAGTGCATATGAGAAACGTAATAGTTCTACTTCTTCATCTATAAAATATGACCATAATAACAGCAGAAAGTGACAACTTAATGAGTAACATGTTTTTAAACTACTCTCTGGAGTCTTTGATGTGTCATTTCACTGTAGTCAGCACAATTGTTAACACACATTCTCTCTGAATGCTGGCCAGGAAAAAAAGACGTGGAACTTTTTGAGGGGTATATAGCCGTGTTTGTTCATAAATAACAACCCTACCTCCTGATAACAGATATGCTTCATGTGATCCTAATACTGCAGGTACATATCATGTGCACAGCACTAGTAGCTTTTATCAGTAATAATGCATTAGCTCTGATGTCTTCTTTTTTGATGTGACTGAGACATGCAATAGAGCTTAGCCTCTCCTCCACCCCCCAACACTGACTATGGATGATGTCTTAGACCTTGGGTCATTGTTCTATGCCAGTTATGTGTTCTCTGACTCACAGCAGATTTTCAGACACAGCTCTTTCACAACTTGCTATGCCAAACACCTTACCCAAGAATCAGTTTTCAGAACAAAAAGGGAATAAGAGTAATTCAAATGTTTAGTCCTTGTGAAAATGGCCACATTCTACATTTGCAGTCACAAAGCCTAACCAGATCCATCCGTTGTGTCCATCCCACACCTGTACAAGTCTGTATTTGCTAGTTGTTGTCAATACGCTGGCAAGGACAGACCAACACACAGCTGAGGGAAGTCTTCCAGCCCCAAAAGATGACTTGTTCAATCTCTGAAGACATGCCATACAACACACAAGGAGACAAGTCTGCATATGGCTGCCAGACAAGAAGCCCAAATTACGAGGGTCAAGGAACCACTGTTATGGGAGTAGTTTTTTCTAGCCATCCTCCTTCAGCCTTCTGCAGAGCCTTAGTACATGTTTGCCATGCCATTTGCATGTCTCAAGTTCAAGCACTTATACCTCCTTGGGTAAACCAAGAGGTAATGGGGTTTTGTGTAGTGGGGGGAAGAGATAAATAACAAGAACCCCCTTGTTAAAGAAGTGCTGAGAAAATGAAGCATGGTCATCATGAATACTCCATTTCCACTGCTCCTTCTGAGTCACATGAACAGTTTTTAAAACTGAATAGACTTCTTTAAGAAAGTGTCACAATGATGAATATGCAAAGAAGAGCTTGCAAGTATCTGTGCAGACTAGAAAAATGTATAGTAAATCACTCATAAACATGCACACCAACAAGACCTCTCTAATTTTTTACATATGCTCTTTGAGCTAGTGATCACAGTTCCATTACTAACTTTACAAATAAATAAATATATAAACAAGTAAATAAGTAAGTAAATAAATAAATAATGAGAATTAAGACAGGAACTGATTTTGAACTGTCTTCTATTGGTAAAAAGGTATTTTTGAAGAGTCCAAGCACATAGAATCTACCAGGGAGTCTTCTTCAGGGTACCTCTGCCAGCCATGGTAGGGAGCAACTGGAGAAAATATCTTCCTTATTGGTGGCACCATCTCTGTGGAATTCCCTTCCTAGTGAGCCCTGTCTGGTTCCTGTCATTCTTTCCTTTGGGTGCTAAGAAAAAAATGTCCCAGTTCTTTTTTGCTCCTTGTTTTATGGACTTTTAATATATTACTAGGCTTATTATTATTTCTGGGATTATTAGTGGGGGTTGCATGTGATTGTTTGTGTTAATGTGAAATACCCTAGATATATGTTGAAATATTAGTATATAAACTTCTTTTAAAAAATAAACAATGACCCACATAATACACACTGTTTCCTTTCAGGCTGTAGTGCTGACAGTCCCCACCACTACCACATACACACACTGGCAGTTTACAGTACAATCAAGCAACCATTTTTAAACCCCCACAACAATGCAACCTCCATAATATCTACTTGGGCCTTTAGCAGATGCCCATGTGTCTTGTAGATAAGCATTTCTGGAGACCAAGATTAGTCCCTGCATGGCTGTGCTCTGAAGCGATCGAGAAAAAAGTTCACGTGCTATGTTAAGCCCACTGAGTGACCAATGACTGACCTATGGCTTGCAAGTCAGAAGAAATGGTTTCCTGGAGGGTTTGACTACTACATCTCTCTTGTGACAAGGGAGATGCATTCTTTTGCCATGTGCTGGCATTTCCTTACTTCTTCAGAGACCCAGAATTCAGTTCTCAATCTCTCTCTCTCTTCTGATTTGGAAGTGTGAGGGGCAGAATAGCTCTGGAACTGCCTCTACCCCCCCCCATCATCGGTAAGATTTGGGACTCCTCTGTGTGTCACTACTAGGAGGAGGAAGAGAGGACTTCCTTGGGTGACAGGATAAACTTTATTCTATATGTAAGCTGGCAGTTGAGAAAGAGTAAATTCTAGCATCTTCCTCATAGAGAAAATTATGTATATGACTTCTTAATCTATGGCCATTTCCTCACTAGAGTGGAGGAGTGTTTCACTGCATTTTATGAACGGTGTTTTTTACTCCGACTTACCCCGATTCCTATCTGAATGTTTCTGTCAAAGTAATGTAGAGAAAATCATTTGTAGCTTCTGCATCGTCAGTTCTCCTGGAACTCCTATTCCCCTCCCTCCTCTACTCTGCCGCCACTGATTGGTCAATTTAATGCCCACCTCTGTGGTGTGAATTGATGTAGCGCTTCTCCATGTAGGAAAAAATGCAGCGGCACCGTTGTGGTTGGTTTGCATCAGAGTTTTTCTGTATTTATGTTACACTGGTTTCATAACGATGTGAACCATGCTAAGAGCTGAACACACGCGGAACGAACTATGACAGAACGATGTCAAACTGGTTTGACATGCAGATGTATTTGTGACACAACAACGCTACAGCGTTGTATCTCCCTTGTGTGGAAAGGGCCAAAGTCACAAAAGTCAGTGACACTAGGTACTGTGGAACACAAGATATATGATGAAATTTGTACTACTCAGTACAAATGTCAACTGCTTTACAAACCTCACCTAATTAAAATCATTCTTATTGTTCTGATGAAAATTATCTTAATGTTTGGTTTGTTAATTGTTTTGTCCTAAAAAATAAAATAAATATAATGAATTAGACTCAAAAGGTATTTGTGGCTTGCTTGCCTGCCTGTTTATGAATCTGTCCATCTATCCACTTCATTACAGATATAATTAATATATAATTGATATACAGATCTATGAAGTTATAAAGTATATGGAATGCCATCATTCTTCATAATACACACAACTTCATTAATAATAGTGACAGGGACTCAAACATTTCATTAAAATATGTTGATTTAATTTATCCATGTTACTATGATCAAGGGCAGAGTGCCATGGTTGTTGCAAAGCTACACAGTCATTGTGGAAAGACAGAAAAGCTGATCCAGAATCATTCTGTAATAGATTTGGTGCAAAACTTTCTTGTCCTTAGCCTCAATACCCCTCCTCTGTGCAATACAAGAAAGACTGCTTCTCTTTTGATTTGATACTAGATTGGAACATGGGGCAAGGAAGTCTAGCAGCAGTCACTCACACAAGTTACTGAAATCTCATAACAGTCAGTGGGGATTAAGCAATCCCTAGCAGCATGGAGGACTGCAGTCCCAATTTTTAAGAGCCTCTTCAGCCTCCTTAAATTGTCTACAAAAGCTACAGTCATGTATCATCCTATTTAGAAAATGGCCAAGGGCTCTGGTTAACAAAACAGCCTGCATGCCCACATTGTTTCAGTTTTCTGCAAAGAGTTATTCACTAAAAGCACAGCAAGCTTAGTGTTTGCACCAACACACAAGAAGTTAGCAAGTAAATGCATTAAAATAAATATTTAGTAGATGTTACATTTAAATCGTTTAAATGCATATAAAAATGTATCCAATAATATACTTGCTTGAGCCGCACATGGATCATCTAAATGTCTTTGGTTCTTGGGGGAAACCAAATGACCTCTTTCTACAGATAGTAAGATCAAAGCACTGAGTTTAGACACTCCAGCTGTCTTTCGCATTGGCATTTGACATGTAACGGGCCATTTAAATTCAGGGGGTATGTAAACATTTTAACCCTTGGCAGTGGCATCTGAAAAACACACAGCCAATAAATGGACGCTCAATTCCCTGGGCTAGATGCATGCTTGGTGTCTCTCCTTTGAAGTCTAAGGAACGACGCCAGCCAGTGAGCTTTGCTAAATGACTTGAATGGAAACTATCTGATAACAAAGTGCCTCCTTGCAAACTGAAACACTGACATTTGGAAGGCACTTCTACTCTTGCTATCTTCTTGGTGCCTAGGAAGGGAGATGTGTAGCTTCTAACGCTGTATTAAGGTGGTCAGGCGATCAAATGCAATCCTTGCTTGGTGGCTACAGAAAGGATATTTGTAATGCAAGTTAAGCAGTCTAAAGCCAGATTCCTGGAAGACTTTAAAAAAAGTGAGGTCACTATTGGTAATGTCCAACAGTTTGATAAGCTCTACTTAAAGACCAAAGATGAAATTCACTACAGGCACTAATAGGCAGATTCATGCAATGTTTGCTTCCATGGAAGTACTTTTGGAAGAGTCCGCATGGAGGCAGACATGTCAAAGATATTACACTGTGTGTACTTCTTTTCTAAGAAAGAAAGAAAGAAAGAAAGAAAGAAAGAAAGAAAGAAAGAAAGAAAGAAAGAAAGAAAGAAAGGAGATGAAAGGAAGGAAGGAAAGAAGGAAGGAAGGAAGGAGGAGGAGGGAAGGGAAGCTAAACAAGATAGTGCCTACCTTTTGGTGTCTATTTACAATCTCTCCTAAAGAATCTGTTCCAAAATCATTTTTCACACCCTTGGTCACCTCGAGAGGTACTCCTTATGTACCAGAAGACATAATACTCCCTTCTCAGGCCATTTCTGCACTACCACCGTTATAGGGCTATTATTCCACTCTCAGCATCCTATGGAATCCTAGAGTTTGTAGTTTAGGGAAGGGCATTTAGAATTCTCAGCCAGAGAGCTCTTTGGCCTCAGGAAACTACAAACCCCAGAATTCAACAGGATGTTGAAAGTGGAATAATTGCACTATAACAGTGTTGTGCGGAAATAGCATCACTTCCAATGATCTGCAGATTGGAACACAATTTAGAACAGTGGCAGGAATCATGCAGCTCTCCTCCAGAGGTTGTTGTACTACAACTCCCAACATTTCTCACCATTAGCTATGCTGGCTAGGGTTGCAGAGGCTTGCATGTCAACAGTATCTGGAGAGCCACATAATTCCCACCCCTGACCTGAAGATTAGCTTCCTTTACAGGGACATGATTTCACTCAACCTCATTCATGGCCTAAGTGATTTCTTCACTGCAATAAAGATCTCGTCTTCCATACTTCATTTGGTTGATTTGCATATGGTATCTACCACTGATTATTACTCTCAGCTTGCAAAACACCCTCCTACCATTGCCACTGAATTCAAATAACGGAGGTGGCTTTTGCATATGAAAACTCATGTCAAAACAATTTGTTAGTCTTTAAGGTACCATGGGACTCTTTTGCCCCTAAATCCTGCATTGGAGGCCATGATACACAACTTTACAAAGATATGCTTGACATGATACAGAACCCTTCTAATGAATTGCAACAATGTCTATCAGGGTGTCTTGCACAGAGTCCCATTGTACAACAGGACCCATAGCTATACGATGCTCATTGTGCAACAAGACCCACTGCACAGTGGATGTGCTGCTGGCTCCACTTACACACTCATCCGAGATGCATAGTTGTCTCTCTGCTCCACTCCTGAAAATATGGGTGTTGCCCAATCACATTATTCAGTATGTTTTTTTAAAAAAATTGTTGTAAACCATTTTGAGTTCCTAACTGGGGAAAAGGTGGGATAGAACTGGGGAAAAAAGCAGGATAGAAATGGTAGTAGTAGTAGTAATAATCATAATAGCATAGTTATTATGATTGTTATTGTTCATATGCTCACAAGACAGTTTATGATGACACAAATACCTAATTGGATGCCAACCAGTACTGTTTTAGCTTCAGCTTGGACTGTCTGGACATTATAGGCTAGTCAAAGTACTGTTGGTACATAGACCTTATACAGCGCATCTCAAGTCTTTAAACACTCTAAATATGTTATTTCAGCACTTCTTAAAACAGTTTTGTCAGGTAAGACTAATATTGTTATCCTCACCCCAATGCTGTGATAGCAGTTTGAGTTCATCGTGCAGATGTGAGTAGAAGAAAGACTTTCTACCTTGTGCATTTCTAGAACTTAGAAGATTAGGAGTGAAGCAAAAAGAAGGGACCGGGAGGGGGGGAGGAGAGAAATTCCCATAGGGCCAGGTAGCTAGCTGCATGCTGGGAGAGAAAAACTGAATCTTTGGGACAGAGATGGTACTTGGGGAAGTACAGGCCAGAGCAACCAAAAGGCAATTGGATGGGGATAGGGCTGATTTTTTAGTTACAACATTTTTAATGCATGCCAGTAGTGAATCTCAAAGTATTTCAATCATACCAAGTCCATTTTAGTCAAACACTTATTTAACCATGAAGAACAAAAATGTGTTTCTTCTATTGGCTGGCTAAATTGGGAAATCTGTCTCTGTGTTACATCTAGCTACATTTTGACAGCTCTGGGGCCAAACTTTTTGTTCAAGGAGTAGCGTGTATAATTGCATTGCTGGTGTGGCTTTAAGGAGTGGTGGAGGATACATATTTTTTTCTTTCAGCTCAGAACCAAGTGGCTTTGTATCTGCTGACCCTGTTCTCTGCCCAAACAGGCCCTGATATAGAATCATATCCTAATGCTGTGGTTATGTCCAGTTTCACTAAAGAAACCTGAAAACTTGATGGCTGACAGAGCCGTAGAACCATGTTCCAAACATATTTGTTCATTGTTCATGTTCCAAACATATTTGTTCATTGGAAAAGCCACTTATAGTTTGTACCACCTGAAGGAACCAATCTGATTATAAGTACCCAAATGGCAACTCGTGCTTTCAAGACACGTATGACCGTACTGACTTTCGATTATTGTAGTCTGTCACTACTGGAGAACATCAGTTTGGGGAAAAGTCATTTGAAGTATGTCACTCATCTCATCATTTGGTCATCTCCCCCACCCCATTTGAAAGTATTTCTGCATTACACTGTGCTATTATCCCAGTTTCAACATCCTGGAGGATTGTGGGGTTTGTAGTTTCCTGAGGCCAAAGAACTCTCTGGCTGAGAATTCTAAATGCCCCTTCCTCAACTGCAAACACCAGGATTCCATAGGATGCTGAAGGTGGAATCATAACACTATAATAGTGCAGAAATGGCCCTAGTGTGGTGTAATGGAGACAATGTTGAATGTGTATTGCACTGAGTAGAAAAGTTTTAATTCTATTCAGTCATGAAAATACATTGAGTGCCCTCAGGCAAGTCTTTCAGTTTGGGGCCTGAACTACTTCTCAGGTTTATGAGGAATAATATGAAATTAGAAGATGGATGGGACAGAAGTGAGATAAATAAACAGCAACCATCAGGTATACTAATGCCTGCTACTCATTAGGGGTGCTATAAACTTTTCTTCAGGCAAACTGACTTGACCACAAGCAACACGCAGCCTAGACTCAAAAAACCCACACTGCAACTTTGCTAGCTTTCTCATGGGAATTTGTTTTAATCTATTGAGGTGAGATGCTGGGTGATTTCTCCTTTCTTAATTTGCAGAATGAAGATAAACTAAGTAGCTGTATTTTTCCCTCTTGTCAAGGTCAGGGAGAGACTCAAGCACTGAAACACTATTACTGTCCTCATCGTGCCATGGCCCAGCTATTTAAACCATGCACTGTCCAACTGTTGAACTTTTGTGTCTTCAAAATTACACTCAAAGACAAGTGGATGGCATTTAATCCAAAGAGACTTCAGACAACTTTTGCTATATTTGAGTTTTCAAGGCAATGACAGCCTCTATTAACTATAAATAAAGCTGTAACTGCTAACATAAGTGCTAGGGTATGTATTTGCATTCAAAGCCTATCGTCAGTAATACAGAAAATACTTTATACTGATGAATGATCTCAGTGAAACTTGATCTAAGGTCCACAATGAACGGATATGAATGTAATATAGTATTCACATTTGAAATTCTCTGGTTACTGGCTTTGGACAACTGGGACTATCAAATGCATTATTACATGCATCGAATTTAAAAATCAGTTTATATGAAACTGAACTTTTTTTATTTAAAAGTAACTTTAAGGATCATCATATGTAGGAGGAAGACATGATTGCCAGATGACAGAAACTGATTTTCATGGCAGTTTTTTGGTCATAATTTTGCCTAACAATAATTTATATCTGAAATAGGTCAAGATGCAGACCATGGGCACTCAGGTAGAGTTTACTGTTCTTTTATTGGGGAAAGTGTATCTAGCACACATGAAGATATGATGACGTGATGACTAGAAGCACTGTCTTGTGTCCCACACTATATGCCTTCATCAAGGGCTGGCTGGAAAGAAGCAAAAATGACTCTAGTGAGCTCCGAGAGATGCACATATAGACTCAAGCTCCGGTATTAGGTTAAAGACAGTAAGCCATCAGGGGAAATGATCTAGAAGAGAGAAAAGAAGAGTGTGCCACCCTAAAGAAAGCCATGGAAATGTGGATATATAGGGAGGAAAAGTGAACCATGTATGTTGGGTTGAGATCACAAGATTGGAATCAGAGGGAGAGCAGAGCTAAGAAAGGTTACTTTTATTAATGTAAACAATGGCTGGGGCATTCTGGGAATTGTAAGCTCTGTGACAGAGTGGAGATGAGGAAAACGTTAACTACATTGTGTTTCTACTGTTGTTGTTGTGCACCTTCAAGTCATTTCTGACTTAGGCAATCTGACTTCGGCAATCCTAAGGTGGAAGCATCACTGGATTTTCTGGTGCTGAGAGTGTGTGATAAGCTCAAGGTGGAGCCCACTAGGTCTCCATGGCTGAGCAGTGAATCAAACCTGGGTCTCCAGGGTTATCGTCCAATGCTCAAACCACTACACCATGCTTGGCTCTCAGGAGAGCTGGATGCAGTTGTTTTTCAAGGGAATTTCAAAGGAAGGAAGGATTTGTTCTCCATTAGCCATACCAGAGTGACTCTCTTTTGAGATCTGGGGATATATCTGTCCTTTTGCTGCCAAAAGTCAATTTGGAGGTAGACCCTCTCAGTTCTGAAGATGGCTATACAGATTTTAGCTGATAAACATGCCAATTAAAGTCAATTTCAGGAGGTTTTACCTGATGTTGAAGGTAAAAACCTCAAAGAGTGTGGCCATTTCCACACAAAACTGTTATGATGCTATTATTCCACTTTCAACATCCAGTGGAATTCTAGGATTTCCAGTTTACTGAGACCAAAGAGCTCTCTAGCTAAACTGCAAATCCTAGGATTCCATAGGATGTTGAAAATGGAATAATAGTGGAATAACAGTGTGGTGCGGAAATGGCCCTGGTCTAGGCTGGGATTCCTTTTCTCCAGTGGCTAAATGCAATATCTTCAAATCTCAAAAAATTGTAGGAGTAGCCATGTTGGTCATACAACAAATTCCAAAATACAATCACAGTGATACATTTATCAGGCAAACCAAAAGGTACAAAATACAGCACAGTCTTTTTCTTATAATGACAATGATCAATTATATTCAAGGTAGGCTTAAATACCCCAAAGGCACCAGTTCCCATTTGATCTTGGATGCTAAACAGGGTTATCCCTGGACAGTACTTGGATGGAAGACCACCAATAAATACTAGGTGCTGTAGGCTGGCAAAACCACCTGTGAGTATTCCTTGCCTAAGAAAACACTATGAAGTTCATGAAGTCACCATAAGTCAATAGGTGACACGAAGGCACATGTACACACACACACATAATATATTGTGTAAGGCATTAGTTCTTAATATTTTCTTTACCAGGACTTCCTGTAGGTACTATTTATTGCCAGGAACTTCCAGGACTTAATTCTTTTAGACAGGGAGTTTAGTCCTCTTATGTTCCACAAAGTTATTTTTATATTCCAATTATTCCTCCGATCTTTCTTTCCTACTTAGAATTTTTAGTCATATATCTATTATATCTCTCTTCCTCCTGTCTTCTTCTTCTTCTTCTTCTTCTTCTTCTTCTTCCCTTTCTTTCTTTTCTTCTTCTTCCTCTTCTTCTTCTTCTTCTTTTGGTCTTCCTCTTTTTCCTTATCTTGTTTCATATTTTGTCTCTTTCTTTCTTTGTTGTTTCTTTTCCCTTATTTCTTCCTGGCCTATAGTCTGGACATTATCTGTTGTGTCTTCTGATTTTCCTCTTTGTTTTCTCAGAAAAAAATTCCATTTTTATATTGTATTTATTCTATATCACTTAATATTGAAATACAAAGGACACTCAAATTTCTCCCATTTGTATCTTTCCCCCCCTTTTTTCTCAAAAAGTCATATTCTTTTCTTCTATGGAAGATTTATGAAGGAATATCCTTAAAAATCTGCATCTCTTTCCCATCAATCATTAGTTTATTTCTGTAGCTTTGTTGTATTTTTTAAAAAAATTTTTTTTTAAGTTTCAACAAAAAAAAGAGTTGCATAGAAATAACATAATATAATCATTACCATCAAAAACAAAACCAACAAAGAAAGGAAAAAGAAAGAATGTATACAAGAAATAAAGCATAGAAAGGAAAACAGCATGGAAAATAACATACCTAAGATACAATTACAAGAGTTTTATAACACAGGAAATCAAGTGTGCCTAGTCATCCGCTATTTACAATATCAAGATATGCTACAGAAGAAATAAATGATTAATAAAGATAGATGAAAGATAGAGAAGCAAGGGAAAAAAAGATAGATATAAGAAAGATTATAGAATGAAAAAAGTTAAAAGAGGAGCGGAGGGACACTACCAAGTTTACTACTTACCTCCTCCCCCACTAGACTTCCCACACTTTCCAACATCAGTTATTAAATAAAAATAAAAATAAATCCCCTCACTTGGGGAAAAAAAAAGAAAATTCTTATATATTATTTTGTCTCAGAGTTTCAGCGCTGTTTATCCACCAAGCATCAAAACGTAATTGCACTTTTTTTTTTTACCAAACCTGTTCTTAACATAAAGAATAAAGGATCTCCAAATTTTTAAATATGATATATGGATTTGCACTTCAAGCAATTAGAAAATTTATCTATTTTTGCCAGTCAATTTCTCCAGCCATTTGTTTATTGAGGGAGTCAGTTTTTGTTGCCAATATGCAATATGTCACAAAAATTGTCCTAGCTGCTGTCACCATATAACATAACAGTATCCTATTTTCTTTTTCTGCTTTGTCTTCAAGGTCTAACATATTCAAAAGAAATAACTCCGGTCTAAACATGATTTTTGTTTTTAAATTTTTTTGCATTTCCCCATTAACACACATTTAAAATTTCCTGGCTTTCTTACAGATCCATCATAACTGAAAAAATGTTCCTTCTTGTAATTTACATTTCCAACATTTATTACTAATATTTTTATATATTTTCGCCAATCTAACCAGGGTTAAATACCACCTATACATCATCTTAACAAAAAATTTTTATAATCATAACTATTTGTGAATATTAATCCAGATTTCCAAACCCTTTCTCATTGCTCTAATCATACGGAATGTCCTGTATTCCTTACCCACTTTAGCATACAATCTTTAATTAGTTCATCCTCTTTTTCATAAGATAATATTAATTTATATGTTTTTCCTATGGCTGTGGAAGCTCTATGACCCCCTTCAGCTCCATCTACCTCAGGATTCATATACTTTCAATCTTCACACTTCCAGTCTTCTCAATTACCAAGCATTGGTAATTGAAAAATGTGTCATAGCCAAGCCCCTCCATTTCCCCCTTAATTACTCAAGGAAATTTGTCCTGTCTAGAATTACTAAACAGGCTCTAAACCTCACTTAGTGATTAGAATTACCGCAGACTCCTCCTCACACCACCATCTTGCCATTGGTTCTCACCCCGTTGACTTAACTTATGATTTAAATATTTAAATTTAGATTTAAATATTAAACTATTTATTTAAATAATAAAATATGTCTTTAAAATTGCTCATCAGTTGCTCCTCCTTATTCTTCCAGTAGGCAATGCAAAGAAAAGGAGCATTGTTAATGGTCTGTGGAGTAGCATGCTGAGATCCTTCAAGTGCCAAAAGAGTAGATTAAACTGGAATTTCCTAAATCAAGAATATGAATGAGAGGCAGGCCTAAAGAATAATTTCTTTTGCCCTTTGACCCAAAGCAGCACTTGGAAAATAAGGGTCTTGGTGCACCTTTGATGGAAAGAATGAAAGAAATGCTGTTTCCCTCTGAAGGAGCACCAAGAGAGTAGAGAGGATAGGTGTTTCTTTTGAAAGCACCTTCCCTCTCTACTTTCTTGGTACTCCCTCAGACAGAAATTGCATTTATTTTGCACTTTTCTCCAAAGTATCACTGAGACCCCTGCCTCTTCACTTCCAACCAGTCACAGGAGTAAAAGGAGTCCCCTCTCTTCTAGTGGCTGCTTGGAAGCAAAGCTCTACTCTGCTTCCTGGTCCTGGGCAAAAGCAGTGGTGCCACACTCACTACCCAATGCCCTGCCTGGACTGGGCATCTTCTCTTGTCTTCTGGGCTTTCCTCTCACCTTCTTGCCTTCTGAGCTCTCTGACATGCCTGCACAGTAGTGCCCAGAGCTTCCAGGACAGGGTGAGATGCCTGCCAGAGCATCCTTTTTGCTGCCACTGCTGCCACCATCATCACTACTACCTTTGAGGAACCCAGGACATGCAGCATCCACCAGGAACAACTGGCTGGGATATTTTTGTCTTTAAACCCATGATTTTCTCATTTTGTGGGATGAATGGCAACTCTATATGGACCCCTATGAAGGGTCCGCAGACCCCAGGTCAAGAACAACTGGTATAAGGTATAATATATTTTATTATTTTTCCCCCAACACAACTTTTTTCCTATGAAGAAATAAAAGAATCTTTGGTGACGTTATAAAATACTTTAGATTTTATAGGCTGATTACTGGTGGTTGTATCTTTTTCATCCAATTATTTTATCTATGTGATTTCAATCTCTTTCTCTTTCTCTTTCTCTCTCTCTCTCCCCCCCTCTTTCTCTGTGTGTGTGTCTCTACAAACATACATACATAGATAGTTGAGACCCTGCTGAATTTGTAAAATTCAGGTGTGGTTATATTTCTTTCTTCTTCCTGCATGATTGACTTTCTGTTTTTTTGTCTGGGTTCCTTCCCCACATCCACTTTCAGTGGCCAGGTGAGGATGGGTGGAGGCCAAGGCATAGCTAGGCAGACAGCCAGCTCCATTCTTGCACCTGCTGTCAGGAAGGAAAAGACAATCCTCCTGGAGAATTCTTCTGGAGAGCCAGGAAGATGAGCCTCTGCACAACCTCTCTAGCCACAGAATGGCTGTGGGGAGGTGGAGCCAACCAGAAAACAGATATATAGCTCATAGGTAGAAGATGGAAGTGCTGAAATCCTCTATTTCAAAGTCCAAAAAAGTTAAATACTCAGGTGCAACAGAAAGTCACAAACAGGATGCCACATGTTCACTCAAAGCAGTTTTCTTGCCTAGGAGATTTATTTTTGGTAGCTTTATAATGCCTTTGCTATCGTTTTTTTTTTCTTGTGTTTTTTTTAAGTATCAAAGCAGTGCTTTTCAAATTACTTAGTTCTCTTTTTCTTTAGTTTTATGAATCACTAGAAGAATAGCACAGTTGCTCCATCAAAATCATACAGGGACTCCTGGATGAAATTCAAAGATCTTCTTTGATAGACTCTTCCTGTGATTTGTTTTTTCTGTATTCAGATTGATATATTGAACTGTTATAAATTGCTTTCAGGCAGTGATATGGATTTGTATTTATTATTTGTTAATTGTCTAATTTGTCAGAACATTTTTTTTAAAAATGCTTCTAAAACACGTTCTTGGCCAAGAATTAGTTTACATGTTTGTCATTGTCTGCTGGTGCTGGAGTTGTACCTGTTTATACACAGTTGAGACAAAAACAATGTACAAAATCTTAATTTTTTTTTTTTTTAGTTACAAGCTAAATCAAGAACAGAGAATATACATCTTATCCATGGAAAGATATGCATACTCAGTTTAGATTTTCAGATTCAGGAGGCCTGGGAATAGTTGTCTAGATACAGCAATTTTCATTTTATTTTTCATTTGTAAATAATTGTGTGATTATGCTTTAATCAACAAAGATGTGCAAAAACAAGAAAGTGTAAAAATGAAGAAATATTGGGTGATCAGAATGTAATAACCTAAGATATGATTGAAGGATTCCTGAGGTACAAAGGGAACTTGTACCATTTCTCATACATACAGTTGCCATGGTTCAAAGCAGACTTGATGGCAAATAACAAGAATAAGCAATGGAAGGAAAGTGAGTAAAAAATATAGACATCATGAATATTTCAATATGATGATGATGATGATGATGATGATGATGACGACAATGGTGGTGGTGATTTATATCTTGCCGTTTTCCTCAGATTGGGCCTCAAACAGCTTACAATTTAAAACAAGTACAATATAACTACAAAAATGCAAAGGTCAATGTTAAAATAGAATTAACATTGAAACAATTTAAAACACATTTTAAAAGGATAACAAGCAGATTAAAAAACAGTTCCATAGACTGTTCTTATTTCTACCAGTTATTTTCTGTGCTGTTATTTTCTGTGGTAAGGAAATGATGAAAGAAACACAAGATGGAAGGAAAATACAGGAGGATTACAGCTGAGATCTAGCAATGACACAATAAAAGCTTCATGAGGAAGTACCCACTTTTGGCCTTAAACTACACTCATCCTTGAATGGGAACACTGTCAGAATGGGGCAAACATTTGAAAGCCATTAGGCTCGGGTCCATTGTCTCAGTTGTCACCAATTTAAGAAATCAGCATAGTTCACAGATGATTAATCTCTCAAAGAAACCACATATGATTCATCACATAAAATTCAAAATTAGTGAATGTGACACCAAGTGGTGCCATAGTGGCTGGGGATTTGACAAATTTGGTGATTTTATCCATGGGTAGAGACAAACTAAAATTATAACAATTCTGAAATAAAATTGAACTACAGGCAAATTTATGAATTATAACCATTCTAAATTAAAATTGAAGTAAAAAAATTATAACTAAAAAGAAGTAAAAGTGATCTAAGAAACAATAATGATAGGAAAAATAACTTTGTGTGATTAGTGTGATCAAGAATGCCTGTGCTAACAGAGAGATCCTAGTAAATTGGTCATTTTAATTTTTTAGACAAACTAAAATAGAATAATAACCATTCAAAAGTAAAACAACTTGCTTTCTCTGTTTGTCCATTTGTCTTTCTCTTTCCCTCTTGAGGAAAGAGCAGTCAAGTCAAAATGGCAGCAGCCCTTCTCCCTTCAAAACTTCAAGGGTATCTGTAAACTAATATTTATTTACTTATTGACTGGCTGACTTAATATTTCTGTACTGCTCTGTATAAAAACAGTTGAACAATTTAAAATGTAAACCAATAGGACAATAAAACTTAGAACATACTAAACAATTACATAGTTTTGGGTTGTTTGTTTAAATTAACATTAAAACAATTTAAAACTATTTGTACAAAGTCTTTAGGTCCCTCAGTTTTGATAAAAAGCCAAATTTTAACATGGTGCCAGAATGAGACTAATGTAGGTACCAACCAGGTTTCCAAAGGGAGGGCATTTTATAACAGGGGTACCACAGCCGAGAAGGCCCTTTCCATATCCTCACACAGTTTATTGCTCCAACTGATGAGAGATAGAGGAAGGCTCCTCCAACAGATCTCAGGCAGGCATATGTGGAGAAAGGAAATATTAAAGTCCCAAGTTGTACCAGCACCTTAAATTCAGACTAAAAATATACCGGCAGCCTATGCAATTGCTTTAGAACCAGGCTTGTATAGTTTCTACAAACTGTTGCTGTCAGCACTGTACCTGTTGCATTTTGTACTAACCATAGCTTCTGAAAAGGGCACCTCCATATAAGGGGGAATTGCAGTAGTCTAATCAAGAAGTCATTAGCTTATGAACTACTGTGGTTAAGTTGTTCCTATCCAAGAAAGGCAGTAGCTCCTGAAGCAGTTGAATCTGGCCCCAAGCACTAAGAAACATGGAGTCCACTTAGGCCTCCATTGAGTGATAGATCTAGGAATTCTCCCAAGCTATTACACCTGCTCCTTCAGGGAGCAGGATACTGTACAACTTTTTTTGGCCTTCATCCAGCTTATTACAGCATTCAGCCACTAGTCCCTCACTTGCAGAGCCCCAACCAATTCCAATGCCAGGGACAAGTAGAGCTGATTGTCATAAGTCTAGTCACAGGCTTTATCACACCAGCCTGTTGTCTCACAGGAATAGTGTTCTTTAAGCAAACAGAAACATATCCATAAGGAAATAATCACTTTCACTTATTCTCTACAACAATGCTATGGTGCTACTTTGGTGATACAGGTTCCCCACCAGGGCCCTTTTTGCATGGCATTTTGCAAGCCAGAGGCCCCCTTGAGCATTGCATAAATGTGAGGAGCGGTCTGCATGACGCACTCACATTTACAGGACGCTCAAGAGCCGGACGCGCAATGCATATGCATTTTTTTTATTTTTGGCTGTTAGCAGAAAATGCTGCGCACTCGCGCACCAGTCAGGGACCTGGGGCGTACTCATCTGCCATGCAAAGCCTCCTGAGCCATGCCGGTCATGCTTCCTGCCCCAGCGCAAGCCTCCAACTCCCAGGCTGCACTGCGGAAGGAAGAGGTGGGGCGCGGGCGGGGCGCTTGTGCAATCAGGAAGGAGCTGCGGAGCCCAGGCAGCAGGGAAGCAGCAGGGAAGCGGCAGCATTCCTTCCGAGGCTTCTTGCGTGAGAACCCCCACCCAGCAGTGCGAACGGGTAAAGTGCGAAAAGGGCCCATCAATCTTCTGCGCTCCCTCAGTGATCCTACCTTCCTGCCCCTGTTCACACTATGGCTCTTTCTGCACAGCATTTGCCATGAGAAAGGGCACCTGGAGCATCACACAATTGTGAGCAGCGATCTGCATGATGCACTCACAATCGTGTGATGATCCAGGGTAGGGCAGGTGCTGATCGTGTACCTTTTCATTTTCAGCTAGAAGTCGAAAATGGTGCATGATCGTGCATTGCTCCCGGGCCTCACGCGCACTTACCTGGCGTGTGGAGCCTCCAGAGCCACGCCGGTTGTACTTCCTGCCCCAGCACAGCCTGGGAAACTCCCAGGCTGTGCCATGGAAGGAAGAGGTGGGGCTCTTGTGAAGCAGGCAGCTCGTGTGGAGCCGAAGGACCCTGGACCCGAGAGCCTCTCACCAGAGGCTTCTCGCACGATCACCACACCCCAGCACCGGAAGAAGGCAAGGTGCAGAAAGGGCCAGAGTAATGCATGAACACTGTTTATGTGGCAGAGTTCTGGGGGTGTGGCTATCCTAAGTGCCAGAGCAGCAAAGCAACAGATTACTGGGCAAACAGAATAGCTCTTCAGGAGAGAAACTTGACCTATATCAGAGGTTCTTATACCCAAAAAATATCCTGTGGATACGAGTACGAATTGCTCTCCCAGGCAAGCAGACAATGAGAGTTGCAACACAAACGATGAAGTCCAGATGGAGGTAATGGTCTTAGTGTTAGGTGACAAAAGGATAATGGCTGTCATAATAGCCCAGTATTATGGAGCGGTGGGGAGAACAGTAGGGAAACATCCAGGTGCTTGGGGACAGAGTTAAGACAATCACAAATTGGTGGGGATTTCCCCTTTCAGCTCTGAGATGTCTGGCTCCTTATTTTTAAGCCTATTGTCTCAAGATGGTCCATGCTATTAGCCTGAGAATGACTTGGTTCCTGCTTAAGAAGTAACTTGGCTGACCTGCCTTGTAATCACATGCTTATATGTCTCTTCCAACATGACCTCTGAGTCAGAGAACTCTAAACGCTTTGAGAACCTACAAACCCCAGAATTCCCTGGGATGCAGCTGTAACAGTTAAAAGTGATGCAACCTCAGTGTGGATAAGACCTAAAGTCCTCCAACCAACTCCAGCACTTGTGGCCTATGCTATGATATACAGGCTCTTTTCGCACAGCGTTTTTTAAGCGACAGGGCCCCTTGAGCATCACGTAAATGTGAGGAGTAGTCCACACGACGCACTCACATTTATGTGACACTCAAGAGCCTAACGTGAACCAGGCATGCATTTTTTTATTTTTGGCTTAAAGCTGAAAATGCTGTGCGGTCGCGCATCGCTCCAAGGCCCTGTGCGCACTTACCTGCCCTGCGGAGCCTCAGGAGCCAGGCTGGTTGCGCTTCCTGCCCCAGCGCAGCCTACAGCTCCCAGGCTGCACTGCGGAAGGAAGGGGCGGGGCAGGGGTGGGGCGTTCGCATGACCGGCAAGCCAGCTGCGGCGAGGAAGCAGAAGGGATGTGAGCGCCTCGTGCAAGAGGCTGCTCGCGCAAACACCACCCCCCACCTCTGCAAAAAGGTAAGGTGTGGAAAGGGCCACAGATTTGAACATTCTCCAACCTTTGTGATTTTGGCCTTCAGTGTTGGGGGAGAAGGCTTTTCACTGGTGGATAGCGAAGGGCACCCAGGGCCACTGCTTCTCCTCTGTTGGAGGTGGTGGGCTCAAAGTACCTTGTATTGTTTCTGATCACTTCTTTTCCTTACCAGCTCAATAAAGTGAATTAATGGATCCAAACAGTCTCAAAACTGAGTGAGCAAGATAACTGTTGAGGAAAGGGAAGGAAAGATACTATGTTCATTCATGGGAGAGCGGAAGTTCCTGGCAGGGTCTGGAGATGAGACAGAGGTGAAAATGCATGTCAGCAATGAAGGGACTCTCCTGAGGAAGGGCATAAAACGCAGGTCTTCCAGTGGCTAGCCAATCTGTGCATGACCTTTGTGCTTTGCTAAATGGTGTGGTCCAAGCTCAGACTTTACCCAAGAAACTGCCTTTGTAGTTTCTATAAGCATACATTTAGAACAATATAGTGTTTTTGTTTTTGTTTTAAAATGTGTTCCACGTTCTCCCTTTATCTGAAAAGTTTAATATCTGCAGTTTCAAAAAGCAGGACCAATTTCTTAGTTGAGTCTTTCAGCTATTGCTGCATTATAAATAAATGTTGGAAATGTTGGAACCATCTCTTTACATCCAGTATGGTAAATAGCTAAATTTATCATTGATGTAACGACTTAGGCTGCAAGGAGACACCGGGGGGCATACTTCAGCAAGAGGTTCTTGAAAAATGGACTTGCAAATGAATGAACCCTTTTCAGTTAAGTGATACATCCAAAGATCTCATCAGAAGGTTAGTACTTACTTAATCATGAGTTATTATTTTAGTGTGCCAAAATGTTGTGGTTACCGACAAGTCTTGGACAGCTCACAATTAGTAATTTTGGAAAGGGCTCATTTGCCAAAAGCCAGTCTGAGCTGAATCCTGAGTAAAGCTAGCTGTACTGCTGATTTCCTCTGCATCTCTCTGTAAAGGATGCCAGGTGCATTCCTTTCCAGAGCCAGTAACTCTGCAGCTTGAAGAAGTGCGGGGGAAGACAAGAAAAGAAAAGAAAATGAGGTGATTTATTCCATGCCAAAATTGTATGCTGGAAAATCCATTGGTTAATTAACATTTTATTTGCCTGCTGTCCACTCATAGTGCTGACAGGAATTTAGGTAAGAACCAACATGGATATGAATTAGTGCATTTTTTTTAAGTACCAACCTCACATTTTGAGAATCTTTATGGCAGACCACAGGACAGAAACAGATTGACACTAAAACACTGGACACATTTTCCTGGAATTAAGTCCTGCAGGTTTTAGTGGATCTTGGTAAGTTCAGTGACAGATAGCGCCAAATTACACATTATGTGCAGATGTGTATAATGTTGCCCTTGTGTCCTTTTGTAAATGAGGCTTGGCTGTTTCTGGTGGTGTGCTGAAGGGCCTTGTAGCACCTTTGAAACTAAGTGAAAGAAGTTCGTAGCATAAGCTTTCATAGGTTAAAGTCTACTTCACCAGATGCAAGGAGTGAAGTGTCTAGGTACAGACCTTTATAGTTATGAATGAGCACATTGTATGTGTAAATAGTGACAGAAATGCAAAAATTCTATTTATGTTCCTTGTGGTGTGATGCAGATAGAGAAGCAATGCTGGAGAGACTGGGGACACAACTGCTTTCCTTATCTTTCTCTTCTCCTTCCAAATTGCTGTCAGTGGCTATTCTGGCCTCTGTGGGCTACTAAATGTGGCTTTATTTTTCGAGTCAAAGGTGTCTGAAAGAAAGATGTACATTTTGTACTAGTGAAGTATAAAACTGAAAAATGTAATAATACAGAAATTGCTTTGTGTAGGTTTTGAAATGAATTTTTGAACAATATTCTTTGGCAGTATGGAGGCTCTGAGATCATATGACTGCTCTCTGGTATGTTTTTCATACTTTGGAAGGCTGACTAACTTTTTTTCCCCCACTTACACATAGTCTACAGACTGGAGACTGAATCTAGGAGTTCCATTCCTCTAGTGGAAAGGCTCTTCTCACAGAAGGTACCTCTGCTTGGTTGGGAGGATCTCCTTTCTACTTCCTTCCTCTCCCTCCCCTCTCCCAGCTCACTTGATTGAGCAGGTTTCCTCAACCCACTGCATAGTGTTTTCAGTGAGATGAAGGCTCTCCCAGAGGGAAGAGGATGGATGGAAGTTTCCTTCTGCAGCCCGGGTTCACCAGGTTAAACCTGGATCCAATATTTCTGGATCCAGTATCCCCCTGCTAATATTGCTATCTGTCCTTGGTCATGTACTCATGTAGGATTGTCTCTGGTGAACAGATGGTTCATGTAGGCAGCCATGGTGGCAGAGACACAGAACTACGCGAGTCACAGTGACACAGACCTCTAGTTTCTGCATTGTGATCTGAACATGTTATACTTTGGCTGGCATCCTGTTTAGTAATTATAATGTCATAAGTCCAGCTTATGGCCTATGTATCCAAAAGGCACCAGATTCCATCTAATCTTGGAAGCTAAGCAGAGTCAGCACTAGTTTGTACTTGGATGAGAGGCCAACAACAAATATCAAGTGCTGCAGGCTGTATTTCAGAGGAAGGAACTAGCAAAACTCCACTTGTGAATATTCCTTGCCTAAGAAAACACTATGAAATCCATGGGGTCTCCGTAACTCAGTAAGTGACTTGAAGGCACGCATACACACACACACACACGTCTGACTTATGAGATCATAATTATTCCAATTGATATCATTCCTTGATTGCATATCATCCAATTCAGTCATTGCATTTCACAATGCCCACTAAACTGCCCTCCCAAATCCTACCTTTTAAGCTTCACAGCCCCACACCCATTTCTGAAGTGAGAGTGAGGAGTGAATAGTGATGCATCCAGCCCTCTCCCAGCTGCAACAGGATCCTTGGGGCCCCACTTAGGTCTCTGCAGCTGCCCATCTCAGCACATCCTGCAGCCAGGAGAGGACTGGGCACATTATTATTCCCCACCCTGCTCTCCATTGCTTTGGAAATGGATGTGTTGGAGGGTTGAGTAGGGTTCTGTGAGGCTTCAAAAGAGGGTAGCATTGAGAAATGTTGTCTCTGTAACTCTATCTCTTGATGTTTGATCTCTCCTCCACCTCCACCTCCTCCTCCTCCCTCTTCTTCCTGCTCTTTCCTTCCTTTTTCTTGTTTCTCTCATTATTGAAATTTAGATTTAGTAAACTCCTTAGCCTGTTTTTAATGTTACTTTGTAAAATGCTTTGCATTTTGGTAGGGTCATATAATTCTGTAATTTTATTGATGTGGGTGCACTCTTCCAGCTGCTGTCATTGGAGGAATTGTTCCTTGACTCATCTCTATGCAGCTTCTTGGTTTAATTTTATAATTCGAGTCCATAAACTAACTCAACGAGCAAACAGGAGGGAGAGTGTGGGGCTCTTAAAGCCATGCCAATCCCAAAATGGCAGGCATAGAAAATGTTCCAAATAATCCTGGCTATTGTTGGTAACAAAGAGTGTCACAGGTTTATTTTAAGTGCTGGTAAAACAGGGTAACTATTTTTAAACTGTTCCTTTCAAGTAATCTAGACCAAGAGGGTTCTGTTTGGGATATAATTAGATCCAGACTTTAGTGTGAAGTAGACTTTATGATAGCTCCCTCTTGCTTTTTAATATTACCACTTGCTAAAAATAATAAAAACTAGGAAAATGTTAGCGAATGAAATGGTAAAATAAACTCTTTTTTTAAAAAAATAGCCAGTAAAGCTTTTCTTAGAATTTCTATTTCTGTTTCTTGTATTTGGTATAAAAATGTAGCTCTTAATATAAGAACACATCATATTGCATTTATCTCATTCACTTTATACCACCTACAATTGTTTTTTGGCAAAATTATTCTAGTTACCTCCTTTCCTGTTTACTTTCTGCTTTCTTTTCTTTTACAAAAAGGACAATAGCTTAGACCCTGGGGCTTTTCAGACTACACAGTTTTAGCAGTATAATTCTACTTTAACTGTCTTGGTTCCATTCTGTGGAATCTTGGGATATGTAGTGTAGGGGAGAGCATTTAGAAGTCTCAGCCAGATTGCTCGGGACCAAACTACAAACCTCAGGATTCCATAGGATTCAGCCATGGCAATTAAAGTAGAATATAGCACTATAATTGTGTTGTGTGAATGCACCCAAAGACTATTGGTTGGTTTTTTCCCCCAGTTCTATCGGTTTTGTGATTTTTGCAACCACTCATGGGGTTTTCTTGACAGCCTTACATAGGAATAAAGTGTAAGTTAGGAAGAAAAGGGGTGAGAAAAGGTGAAATGTTCTACAGCCTCATCAAATTACAAACCCCAGGATGCTATAGAATGTTTCCAAGGCAGTTAAAGTGGAATCATAGAGTTATAACTGTGTACTGTGAATGGTCACCTGTGTTTGCCTCTCTTCTACAAAATATATCTTTCAAAGGCAAGGGTATTGCCTCAGATCCTCTTATTATCTCCTTGTTCAGCCCATGGAATCCAGATGTGATATGCAGATGGTGGCTTTTTCAGACCAACTCAGATGCTACTTCTCCTTCCAGTCTCTGCAACACAATGAAACTTGTGAGAGCCCAAAGCTCCCTCCCATCTACCTGGCCTATTGTCCTTGCATGCATGCATGGAAATGCAGTGTCTGATTGCTTGGGTGATGTAAACACACGCAGGAAGCCAACAATCTTGTCTCCATGTGTTCCCCAAGTGGATGTGGAACAAGACTTTTGTACACTCACCTTTCTCCTTGTACTGGGCCAGATCAATGGACAAGCTTGCTGTGAACTGACCATTTTTTATACCATCCATTGTCAGCACTTTATACAGTAAAATGTGGAGGTATGTTGTGCATGCCTAAATATTTCCCATGCCACAAACAGCAAGGCAGTTCAGTATACATTTTTGCATGACTAACTTGGACATTCCTTTCAATGGATTTTGTGTATTGGGGGGGGGGGGGCATTCCATTGTGAGCCTTACTCAGTATTTTTACATTTTCAAAGACATGAGCTATTCACTTTCTAGTCACATGATATTTAGAGATTAAAAACAAACACAAATTTGAAAGTTTTCTCTTTGTCAGGAATATCACCCCTCTCTCCTAGCACTTTACATTTATAATAAGATTTTTTTTAAAATAAACATGCAAAAATGCCTAGTGAAACAGGCATATGTTGTTTAATGAAAAGGCTGCCAGGAATATGAGCCACTCATTCATCTTTGTAATTGTGCAAAATCACACAGAGGTTCATAAGTTGTTAGGTTGTTAAATTAAAAACTAAGTAGAGTTTTAGGCAAGCCCAAAAATAATAAGTCATGGCTTTTGGCAAAGAGGTTCCACAATGGGACTAGAAATTTGTGCTGTGGTCACTTTTGTGAAATGGCCACATACTTTTTAAACATGCATTGTGATTTGCTCTGAGATATTACCCATGAAAGTTGAGTGTAGGAAAAGAAGCCTTTCAAGGAGTTCTTTTCTACAATGACTGGTATTTTTAAATTAAATAGCTGAAATAATTGAAGCAAAGGAAGTAAGGAATTTATTTTCCCCCCAGCCCCAAATGCTACTTTGTATATGATACGCATAACACTCTCTTTCAAAGATGCCGTTCTTTCCTTGTTAGCACCCTTAATGTCAGCTAGAATTGTAGCTTTGAACTGGTCCCACGTAGTAATTAATGATGAGCTGCCAGAAAGGAAAATTTGGAATCCTATGTTGATTATAATCCAGTGTGTTTGGTTTGTCCAAAAATTACCAAAAATCATAGATGAAGTTTATTTAGAAAGTTAGGACATATTTCATTTGATGCAAAACAGTCCATGGAATTTTGCTCATTTCTGATTTGCAACCATTCTGTCTTTTGGAAACAATTGCCAGAAGGTAGTAGTGCTATACTTCATGGCCATTAGTTTCTGGGCAGATTATTATTAATCACACTAATAGTGTTTAGTTAGGTGTAAGGGAAAGTATAGCCCTCTAGATGTTACTGATTCCAACTCTCATCAGTCTCAGCCAGCAGAGCCAATGGTGAGGAAGAAAAGCATAAATGAAAGACTAAGGAATGAATAGTATTCTTCGGCTACACTATGCTAAAATCTTTGCCAGGGAGCATTGTGATACTAGTATAGTGTAATCTTCTCCTTTGATAAAAATTTGTCTTTAACACCCCAAGTACTAACACTGCTTTTGCAGAAGAAAAGCCTAATTTGTTGTAACTTCTGGCTTCATACATTTTCCAAAGTGTTTTTTGGAAGAAGAACTTGAGTCTTGTTGATAAGCATGACAGACTGCCCAAATTTGATCATTACAATTTTCCTATGGAGGGTTCAGAACAAAATTGACATCCGAATGTGGCTTTGTAGCCTTCCAAAACAGCCATATGGATAGAGGCTTCCCCCACTTCTCTGACAGGTTAAGGACCAGGGCACTGTTAGAAAACAGAATTGACTGGGAAGCAGAACCCTTGTACTGTACTGTAGAGAGCATGAAAGACTTATGGAGACTCACTTGTTGCTGACTGTGTGGATGCTGCTTGAAAAGTCTCTCAGCTGGCTAAGTATCTTTTTCTGCCTCTCAGCTTGCTTTTCAAGCAGCATGTGCATGTGAGTGATTCTAAATGAGCCTCCATAGGCAAGAAGAACTGATGAAAGAGTGGAACCCTTGTTGAATTAATAGAACTTGTCCTTAATTTGGAAGTGTCAAAAAAGCAAGTCATCAGATAATGGGGCATCAAAAGATGGAAGCTTCCTGTATCTTGAACTTTGGTGTATTTTGTGTTTAGCTGACTCTTCCTGCCCACTTAACCTATTCTGCCAAGGACAGGTTATGAGGAAAAGCTTCTGTCCTGCAGTTTGTGCACAAAGTGCTACACACAGAAGACTGTAGAAAGTGTGAGGGTCTCCTAAACCTCCTGTCCTCCATGTGTACACCAAACCCTCTTATCTTGAAGTGGGTCAAAAGCTCTCCTTCTCTGACAGGAAAAGCTATTTATACATTTTTGAAAGTTTAAACCTGCTCTGAAGTTGGATTAGTAATGGCAGATCCCCCACTAAACTATAGGCATCTAAACTAAGGATGGACAGCTGTTCTTGGCTGGGAATCCAGCTCTAAAATGCACTTGATGTACATACATGGCTTCTTGGCTACCCCATGGGTGCCCATCTGTTATGATGGCACTGTGCCTGCTTAGCCGTTGGTCAGTCCTTTGCCCTTGGGTAATGCACAAAGCGTTCCATGATGCATAAGGGCAAGCTGTATCACATGGCAGGAGACGTCTCCTTGAAGAAGTCTTCTCTTCTTTGCTTTTGTGAACATGGGGACAGCAGTGCTTTCCTGCACTTCACTCACACCTGTTCATAAGAATCCCCCAGTATTAGAACAAACAAACAATAGAAGCTGTGGAATCCATGGAAACTCGTTGCTGTCAACAATCAGACAGGTTATGTTACACTGCATTCTTGAAATACACATGATTACCAATTGGGATATTAACATTAAAGTACCCGCCCATAGTCAGGCATCAGGACCAACAGGACAAATCAAATTTCAAAGGAGTGAATGCAGCTGACACTCAAGATACCACTTGTAGAGACGACTCAAGAAGGGAGAGAGGACCTATACCTAACAGCCCCCTTTACATAGCAGAAAGATGACCTTAGATTATCTAGAGCAAGATAAAAGAGGACAAGAAGAATTAATATATCTGGAAAGGAAGAGAAATGTTAAGGATAAATCTATTTTGACCATTTAGGACCTAATCCAAAGTCCATCAAAGGTGACATAGATAGCACTAAATTTACTGGGCTTTGATGAAACTGACAACCTTGCATATTCTCTTAAAATAGACACACGGTGCTTAATAAAGGCTTTAACAGCAACCCCATGAATCCCATAAAGACAGAAAAAGAGAGAGAGAGAGAGTCTCTTCAGTTTCGTGGAGAATTTTAGGTTTGGTGGCACTGAAATTTACTAGTACACACCAGCTGGAGAGCAGTAGTTCTTTCTCATTTCCTACTCTCCCTGCACTTTCCAGCCTTGTGTCTAGCCTATTGGGCATTTGGGCCACATAGCAGACCTGTTTTCTTTTAAAAAGTGGGACCTTGCCATCTTGATGCTAGAACAGATAAGATTTTAATCACTCACCAAGATTGACTCAAGCATTTTGGCATCTGAGAGACAGCGTTTAAATTCCTTTTGGAGTACTTTTGTTGAACAAAAGTTGTGTAATGTAATCTGGCATCTGAATTTTGGTTTTCAGAATTTACAGTTGTCTAGAGGACTATGTTTGTGTTCTCCAGTGTGAGTGAGAGAAATCAGAAAGCTAAGGGTGAGGGGAAGATAACATACAGTTTCTTGTCAGTGAGACAATCTATTTAGTGCAGCAGTTTCTGTTACTCATGAGGGAAAATTGAAGTCCAGGTCATGATTTCTATCACATATTTTATTTATATATTTAAATCCCATCTTTCTCTCAATAATGAGACTCAAGGCTGCTAACAACTTATTCTGAAGATTCCTGTCTCAAACCCTACTCTCTGCCTGGCCATGTTGTAGGACTTACCTTGGACTCTTGAAGTGTGAACTCTGGCAGGTTCTACAAAATTAGTAAGGTTTCATGTACATACTAGGCAGCTGACTGCATGTTTGCTGATTGAGGGGCAGCCTTAGCTAAGTACAGAGAGGTTCATTACCTGAAGTTTGGTCGCAAGATTATGAACTGGTCACATGAACATAATGGCAGTGTAGAACAGTTGTCATCTGGAGAGGCATACCAGTGAAATCATAGAATCATAGAATCATAGAAATTCAGAGTTGGAAGAGACCACACAGGCCATCCAGTCCAACCCCCTGCCATGCAGGAACACCCTCAAATCAATCCCGACAGATGGCCATCAAGCCTCTGCTTAAAAACCTCCAAGGAAGGAGACTCCACTACACTCCGAGGCAGCAGATTCCACTGCCGGACAGCACTGACTGTCAGGAAGTTCTTCCTGAGGTTCAGGTGGGATCTCCTTTCCTGCAGCTTGAATCCATTGCTCCTTGTCCTGGTCTCTGGAGCAGCAGAAAACAAGTCCCCTCCTTCTTCTACGTGGCATCCCTTCAAATATTTAAACATGGCTATCATGTCCCCTCTTAACCTCCTCTTCTGCAGACTAAACATACCCAGCTCTCTAAGTCTATCCTCATAGGGCATGGCTTCCAGGCCTCTCACCATTTTGGTCGCCCTCCTCTGGACTTGCTCCAGCTTGTCAATATCCTTCTTGAATTGGGGTGCCCAGAACTGGACACAGTATTCAAGATGGGGTCTAACCAAAGCAGAGTAGAGTGGTACCAGTACCTCCCTCGATCTAGACACCATACTCCTATTGATGCAGCCAAGAATTGCATTGGCTTTCTTGGCTGCCGCATCACACTGCTGACTCATGTTCAGCTTGTGGTCTATGAAGACTCCTAGATCCCTTTCACACGTACTGCTATCCAGCCACATGTCCCCCATCCTATATTTGTGGATTCCATTATTTCTGCCTAAGTGTAGGACCTTACATTTCTCTCTGTTGAATTTCATTTTGTTCGCCCTGGCCCAGCTCTCCAATCTATCCAGGTCATTTTGAATTTTAATCCTGTCCTCTGGCGTATTAGCAACCCCTCCCAATTTGGTGTCATCTGCAAATTTGATCAGCATGCCCTCTATTCCTTCATCCAAGTCATTGATAAAAATATTGAACAGCACTGGGCCTAGGACAGAACCCTGTGGCATATAGTAATAATATATCCTTATAATATTCTGAATATTAAAAAAAAAAAAAGAATGCACAAAAGTGGCCAATACTAAGAATGCACAAAAGTGGCCACTGTCAAAAATAATGCTGTCTGATGTGAGAATCCAGTAGCAGTATATTTCCATGGATGTCCTCCTACTTTCAAAATAAATGTGTTTAAGGCCTTAGTGTGTCCACTGTGATAAAGATGGGGAATGATAGCACATCACATTAAAGACAGAAGAAGGAAGTGGGATAGTGCATGCTAAAATCTATCACCCCTACCACGCACTACATCAACATAGTCAATGAATGCATGAACTTTGCAGACATGAAGGCTATGCACGTGACACTAATAGTCCAGGAATAGGCAAGGTTCATGACCATGCCTTCATAGCCTATGTCTGTACAGTTTATGTGCATATAGGCTCTTTCATGGTTTACACTGATTGGCTATGGAGTGTGGAATGGCATTAGATTCATCCACCAGACTCAGTCTCTTTCATGCATTTCATGTAACAACTGACCTATCATCAGGTCATGGTGACACATACCCTGGTGACATAGATTACTGTCTTGTCTTCTGTATGGATAATGACCATAGAATATGATGTGATCCTCTTGCTGGCCAAGGTTAGTTCTAGTGGGCATCTTCTGTATGCAGTGATTGTCAGTCTCTGGGCAGATTTCCAGATGCTATTTTCGACCCTTTGCTCTTCAAGTGGACTCTCTCCCCAGGTATTCTCAGGTATACCTACTGGTCGCACACACACTCCACTCCATCTTTATTGTGTGCTCTGGAATTAAACCCTGTTTATATTGTACCTTTTCCAGGATTAATAATGTGATGTTATGATTTTATTTCTGTTTTGGGCACAAAGACCCTCATAAGCTTAAAAAAAAAAAGACAGCAAAATAACTTGACACCTTTAAAAATCAGATAGATAGATAGATAGATAGATAGATAGATAGATAGATAGATAGATAGATAGATAGATAGAGATAGATGATTGATAGATAGATAGATCAGACAGAAAGATAACAATATTCCAGGAATTTGCCAGCTCAGCTGTCCTTAAAAAAGGCCCTGCCCCAAAAACAACGGTCTTTACATCTGAAGGAAGAAAAATGAAAAGGAAAAGCCCCTGAGAGAGTTCCAGAGCTTGGAGCCACCAGACAGAAATCTCACTGCCAAATATGCACCATCCTGACATTAAAAGATAGTGGAATGCAGAGGTGACTGTTATGCCGGCTATGTTATCCCAAATGGGGGCTCCTAGATATCGCTTTGATATCATTTAATTTGGCCTTGGCTAGACTCTGCTCGATGGCCCCGCTGCACGTGTTTGGGTTGTTTTCCGAAACAGGCACGTACTGGCTGCGGCTGATTAACAGTTCACATTCCATTCCCCATTCAAGCCAGCAACTCTTAAGCCTCACGTAGCTTCAGGGGACTCCCATACCCACACTCCACAATAGCGGCATGGTTTCCTGCCAAACCATACTTTTCAGAGGGCCATCAACTCACCAGCCACTCTGTTGTCTTTCAATGCAAATCCCATCACGTTAACACTGACCTCACCAGATCCTTTTGTCTAGCATCGAAACTCCTTTTATTCCTATTTGGTTTGCCATAGCCGACAGGCATAATCCACCCTATATAAGGTCCCCAATTTTGAAACTTCTTTGGTTCCCCTTGAACATCCATCTCATCCTGCTGCCAGTTTGTTCAGGAGTTCCCCTCAGCATTCACGCTGAGCCCATCTTCCTCCGCTCCAGTCTCTTCAGGACAACGTGACTAGGTGTTGTATCACCCGCTTATCCTTAAAACTCCCTTTCTTATTCTTCAAGATAGTTAGTGTGCATATTGCTGATTTTACTGTTATGTTTAATAAAGTTGTACTTGTTTAGTTAAAATCCTGTTGACTGTCTCTCTGACCTGAAGCCATAGACACAGGGTGAAAGATCTCACTGCGTTACCCTGCCTTTTGCTAGCTAAAACAGTGCTCTGAGTTTAATTTCCCCATCTTCAGTATTTTAATTGGCAAAGCCGGGCGCCCTCGCGGGACCCCCCAATTTTCAGGGTAACAGAGTGGTGGAGAAATGCGGGCAAACCCTGGTACCCCTATTTTGAGAAGGAATCCAGAACCTTCCCAGAACAGGCGGTACCGACCTAGCGGACGGTCAGTGAGTGATTTTTAGATCGCACGTAGGCAGGATTGTGTTTTGTGTGCAACTCTGGTATGCTTGTGTCAGTTCTATCGGGTGGTAATCTGTACCCCTCCTTTCTCTTGTTCTGAGAATCACCTCCCCATCTTGGGTCTGTCGTGGGCTGGAATTCTGGTACTAGTGGATAGGCTAGGAACAGTCCACACTCACACAACACTTTATGCAGTAAGGTACATACCGTAGTCTGTTAGGAAAGGTGTGGCTCACCTGGTGCCCCTTTCCTTGTGAATTCAGGTTGGTTTAGAGGAGACCTGGGAGGACCCCCGACTCCTTTTGTTTGTGGGTAGGAATCCCATTAGTTAAATTGGCGGTTAGGAATCCCGAAATTTGACCGGCCGACTAAGATCTGGGTAGGAATCCTGGCTTAGTCTGTATTTAAAGGTTTAGCGGTTTAACTTGAGGTGTAGGAAGGCGCCCCTCACCCAGAAAACCAGATAGGGACGGTTTGACTTGTGGCTCCCAAACCCTCTTTCCCCGTTGCTTGGCCAGGCAGCGTTACGAGTTCCTCTTCGGAGTTGAGCTCACTCACCCCCTTCTGCAGGTAGTCGGATAACTCCTGCAGAAGCCCCTCTAGGTCCAATGAGACCCCCCCATCCACCAACCGTTCCCTCAGTGTAGCCCAGTTTGGCTTGCCTTGGCGATGGCTAAGGAGGGCCCTAGTGCAGTTGTGAAGGACCTCATGTGTGAGGAGGAGGTCCATGGTAAATTAGAGAAATGGGTGCTTGGTAAGGGAAAGTTCCCCTGGAAGGACTCCGTCTTTCAGACGGAAGACCCCTTCGCTTCCCTTCATGAAGCTTATACCCTGGCACGAAAGTCTAGGAACCTGTTCGGTCCGGCAAAGGATTTGCAGGCCGCTTGGGGACTCTGGCTTGCTGCCAGAGATGCTAGCTCAGCCCTTGTAGAGACCCAGGCTAGGCTAGCCAAAGTAGAAAAGGACAACACCTGGCTTCAGGCCGAAGTTGAAGCTCTGCGAGCGGACAAAGTCACCTTTGCTGCCATTGTGCAAGCTTCAGCCCAGAAGCTGAGCGATCTCACCCTGGTAGCTCAGACTTGGGAGGAAAAAGCTCGTGCCTTAGAGGTCGAGCTGGATCAGGTCCAAGCTGCAGTGAGATACATGGTTGGGCAGGTAAAGGAACAGCACGAGGCTGCCATACATGAATTGCTGCATTAGAGAGCCAGCTCCAGACCCGTAAGGCCATTATCTTGGTCGTTTGTCCGGAGCTGCTCCCCTTGTTTGAGCAGGACATGTCCAAGGAACCCGAGCCCCTCCTGGAGGAAGCTCTGGTTTCTCCACCCGGGAACCCAGACTGGGATTCCCCTAAGGCTCCAGTCCACCCAGTAGAGACCCGGAATAAGAAGAAAAAGACAACCCCAGTAGGAGCAGGCAGTTCCAAAGGAGAAGCCGTTGAGGAGACCCAGGTCAATGAGACTAGGATCCCTTGGCACGCTACTGAGGCAAAAGCTATTGCTGAACAGCTGGGTCCGCTCACGCGGTCCACTGGCATCATGTGACTAAACGCCATTATCAATTCACATCCTACAGCCAATGGTCAAGATTTGACCCAGTTGGCCCGCTTGTGTTTGTCCCCTTCTGAGATCCCGACACTGGAATCCGCCGTAGCGGCTCGCGGCTTGGTCAAGCTCGAGGCGCATGATTGGATGCAGGAGATCATTAAGATCCTCTGGTCTGGTCAGAGTGCTAGTGTGCTCTATGTCATGGAACAACAGGGTCCTCGAGAGAACCCTGAGGCTTACATGGCTAGAAAGCAACTACTGGCCATTCTGGCTGAAAAAGTCCCCCTCACTGCTTACGGGTACTGCTTTGACTCGGAGGAGTTCAAGACACTGTTATACGGTGGCTTGAACCACGAGACAAAGATGGCCCTAGGCATGGTGGACCCGGCCAGCACGACTTGGGAAGAATTTGGGAACAGGCTCCGCAGGGTCGTGGACCTCTTGCGCGAGGCTAATGCCCTTAGACCTCCTACCAAGGCCCAGAAACTTGAGCCAGGAAATTGGGAACCCGTATCGGGGGTCACATACTCCAATTACGGTCCCCACTCCCAACATCGGAAGACTGCTCCGAATTCTGCTCCCAAGGGGAATTGGAATTCACGCCCGGTGCCCAGACAACCTAGACAGTGGCAGGGGCGGGACAACCGGAGCCAGGCAGGCAAGGCAGGGAGTCCCTTCAACCACCCCACTGCCCCAAAACCGCATCCAGATTCTGGATCGCCCTGCAAGACGTCCGGTGGGTATGATCCCACCACCCAAGGGTACTCATCAGAGCGTGCCAAAATCTGCAATATGCTCTGTATGGTCGGACTCGACCCGTGGGAGTACAAAAAACGGCCCACCACAGAGCTGATAGAGGCCATAGAGAAGAGGACGTTCGGAAGCGGTAAGCAGCCAGTCCAGGGCATTACAAACGGCCCACCTCCGGCTGGTTACTATCCGACGTTGGATTTGGATTTGGACTAGGGGTGCCCTCGGTCCAAAAAGTTTCCCCTTAATGCTGTAACCGCATCGCGGTCACGCACGAGGTGGAAATGAAAGGTGAAGGTAGGCACCAAGACCGAGGGAGGAAAACCTCCTGCCATCCCAGATGTTGAACCCGGTGTGGCACCTAGGGTGCTGCCCTCTATCCCAGTTAGTCTTTGCACACCCACGCCCGAGCGTGCCCCGTCTTTGGGTCACGACAGGGGGGATTGCCTAGTAATAGCCCGGACCGATATTCCTCGGCCCCTGGAGATGTATTGCTGTGCGTTTTCAGCTTGGAGGAACCACGGCTGGAATGATGGCCTCTGGGACATCATTTTTCCGCGGAACCACGAGTCGGATGGCCACAGTAGGGACATGTCCTCACGGCCCTTAGATCAGGGATCTTGTGTAGTCTCAGCTGCGCACAGCGGTGCCACCATCCAAGCTCTCATTGCAGTCCCATTTGCCTTGGGACCAACTGTGTGTTCAAATGTGGAGGTGATTGTGGCTACGGCCAGCCCCTCCATCTGGTTTTCCTTCCACTGCGTTGCCTTTATGGCTCCTGGTGGCATTCTGTTTGTGGCTATGGTAACTGTTGGCTGGGGTCCAACGGTGTATAGTCTCCTGACGACCGCCGTCCTACCCAGCAGGGCTGTTGCTGCGGAGGTCTGTGAGCCTAACTCCAACCCCCGACTTGAATTGAAATGGTGGGTCCCCACCAGGGAACAAATGGCAATGTTCCTACGAACACTGACAATCTGGCTGCTCTTGCATGCAATTTGGGGAACCTTAGGTAAGGACTGGAAAGGGAAACCCCCAAACAGGAAAACCTTTTTGTTGGTGCAGTCCAATGCACGCTGGAAGTGGCCTCCCTTCATGGGTTGGTGTCCGCCTTGAGGAGATGGTATCCGAGCTCCTCTTCCCCTTTTCCCTGGGTACTTAGATCCTTAGAAGGGTAGTTGTGTCTGACGGAGCCCTCCTCTCTGTATTTCTTACAGAGATGAAGATGGGTCTGCTCTTGTGTATTTTTGTGTTTCTGTCTTGGCCTGGAAGTGTGTATGGGGCCGTTGTCTCCCCAGTATACACCTACATACCAACAGACTGGGATGCCAAGGTACAGGTGGTGTGTAATTGGAATCCTTATCCAGAAACTGATGCAGTATTACGTTATTCAGACCTGTAACCCTACTATCAGAAATGATACCCGTTCCAGCTGTTCACACAACCCTGGGTATTCTCAAGCGATTGGGTTGGCATAGGACTGACCATGTCCGTTGTCAACAAAAACCTCACAATGTGGGTGAAAACGGAGATCCATTTGGCCCCCTCTAAGGTTGTTGTGTACCAAAGTAACCTCAGGCGGGAAGCACCGCTCCTTGTCTCCTTCGACATGGACCAGTGCCGTCCCAAATAGGTTTGGGAGACATACTTCTTCAATTGCCAGAATCTCACCCAAGTTCCGACAGGCTGCACGTTTACGTGCGACAACAAATGGTGCCTTGATTCTCCCACCGATCACTGGAACCCTGCAGGTAAGCGTCCGTCTATGTATATAGGTAGTTCTGTTGTGTGCAAAGACATGGAAATGATAGCCTATTCTGATGTACAGCCCATACTCACAACGATGGTATTGAATTTCACCATTGTCAATATTTCTAGAGTTCTTCCGACCTGCACGCCTTATTTAAAATTGGTATGGACCCAGTGGGAGCATTGGGAAAAGAGGTGGTTGTCTTTTCCTCACGCACACACTCGCCCTAAACAAGATCTCTTGGAGACCATATTAGGAGGAATAGGAACGGGTGTGCAATTTTGAATACCATAAATGAAGAAATTTTAGCCAACAAATTGGGCGTAGTTGGCACCAAGACCAAGGAAATTGGCATTCATTCCGCTGCGGGTCTAAATAACTTGGCAAAGGGCATGGACTTAATTAGTCAACTGCTACCCCAATGGGTTGGGGTCGAGAGGGAAATAATTTCCGACCTTGGACGTGTCTTAAAGAACACGACGCATGATTTATCAGTTGTGATTCAATGCACGAAACTGCAAAGCAGCGTGATCACCTTCACCACCCAGGTGATCCAGGCGAGCCTCATTGGTTTAATGCACCCTGAGATCCTGAGCCTGCTGAGAGAGCGTTACCCAGAATCTCTGGAACACCCTTCCGCTTTGGCAAAAATATGGCATGCCTCCTGGCAGAATTTAACACTCATGGTTGAGGTTGCCCACGAGAAGATTCTGGATCCAGTAATTGTTCATCCAGTCTCTCAATTAGGACTACCTTTGATAGGCGCGAACGCCACTTTAATTCCCCAACCGCTGTACCACTGGTCAAACGGCACTCATCTTTATGATTTGTCTGGGTGTGTGTCCCACCAGCACTGGATACAATGTTTTGGTAACATTGATATGTCCAGTCATGACAATTGATCTGATTATGTCCTGGTTCCCGCCAACACATCTGCCATGGCGCAACTTAATAGCAAATGCTTTTGTTTAAGAACCCCTTGTGAAAAGGTGACTTTAATACCTAGCGGTAACACAGTTTTGATTGACCGTGAGGCGGGCAATCCGTGTTTTTGTGGCCAGCATGTGAAGGATTGTTTTGGCCGTGACTTTTTCATTAGACAGAAAAAAAGTGACTACATGTTAGAAATTGAATATGCGCCTAGTGAATCGGAACTGGTTGGATTCCATCTAAATACAGAGATTGGATTGTCTTTATGGCTCAAGAATCTTAGTCAACTGGCTGAGAAGGTGAAGGAGGTTTCACACGCCCTCCGTCATATTGCCATCAGTGTAGACCACATCTCACAGAAGGTTGTAAAAGCCTCTGTGGAAGTAGAAGAGGAGACTACCCACTCATGGTGGGACATATTCAATTGGTCCTCCACCGGACAAGTCATAGCCAGATATGCCATCCATTCTTTAATTGTATTAATTTTCTTCCAAATTGCACTCCTCATATGTTTGCTTGTCTTGGCATGTTGGGCCACAAGGCAGTTTTACAAGCTTCAAGTTTGAAGATATCTGGCCCCCACATGTTTCCATTAGAAGTATAGTGAATAGTGTTTAACTAGAACGTAGTGTTTGTGTTTTACTGTGTTTAATTACCAAAAAGCCTATCCGGCTGTTTAGTACTAGCTCGGAGTCCAGCTTATTTATCGGTTCCATCAGAACACCCATTCGTACACTGAATCTGCCTGACAACCTAGCAATTCCTTCATCAGGACTGTATAGGGAAGGGAGGATTTTATCAATGGAAGGAGGGTAAGGGGGATAAGCAGCTTGCTGCCTCCTTTGAAGCCCCAGCCCTCGGGGATACATCATCAGGTTGAAGCCATGTGGGTATGAAGGGCAGAGAGAGAGAGAGAGATGGTTGTTCCATCTCAAGCCGGACGATTCTGGCCTGGAAGAGACCACACGGGTCAGTGAGTGTCTTGGGATCCAGCTACACAGATAGGAGTTCTGAATCTCCTGTCTCACTTCCACTTTACTGGCCTGGAGGCCAAAGCAGTCTCAGACTCAGGCGGTATTTATGTCCCTGCCAGAGCAAACCTCTTTAGGTCATGGTGAGAGCCAAATATTTATACCTCTCACCCAGCTCCCAGAAGGCTCCAGGTCATCATTTGCATTAATTATTGTTATTGGTGCTAATCTTTGTCAGTTTTCTTCTCTTTAGATCTATAGGTTAAGAGTCCGGTTGCCAAGATCTGCCTTGGACCGGCTCACACCCTTAGACACCGGGGGGGGGGTGTAGTGAAAATTCCAGCATTCCAGTTCCAGTTCCAGCACCAGATGACTCCGATGCCCATGTGCCCCCAGGAAGACCTAACTGCAGCCATCCCAAGTCAAAATCCACCTGTATAGCCACCGTTATTCTTCGGAACCCCTTCTCTGCTACTTAGGCTGTTCCAACCTGTTCCATGCCATAGCCGACAGGCATGATCCACCCTATATAAGGTCCCCAATTTTGAAACTTCTTTGGTTCCCCTTGAACATCCATCTCGTCCTGCTGCCGGATTGTTCAGGAGTTCCCCTCAGCATTCACGCTGAGCCCATCTTCCTCCACTCCAGTCTCTTCAGGACCCATCTTCCTCCGCTCCAGTCTCTTCAGGACAACGTGATTAGGTGTCGTATCACCCACTTTCCCCTCAATTCTCTCTCCTTCTTATTCTTTAAGTTAGTTAGTGTGCGTGTTGCTGATTTTACTGTTTATGTTTAATAAAGTTGTACTTGTTTAGTTAAAATCCTGTTGACTGTCTCTCTGACCTGAAGCCATAGACACAGGGTGAAAGATCTCACTGCGTTACCCTGCCTTTTGCTAGCTAAAACAGTGCTCTGAGTTTAATTCCCCCATCTTCAGTATTTTAATTGGCAAAGCCGGGCACCCCTCTCAGGACCCCCCAATTTTCAGGGTAACATGACCCCTTCCAAGTACCAAGATATGGGCAACATTCTCATAGAAAAGAAAGTAGTCCTTTAGATACCCAGGACACTAACTGTTTGGCTTTCAAAACATAAAAGCATCACTTTGAATTGGACTTGGAAGCTGCTTTCCTTGCAGAAGTAAAGTAGTAATTCCTTCCTAGAGGCCATCTCCAGGGGCCACCAAGCAGCAGCAATCTTCACCAGCTAGAATTTCTGAACATTCCTTCAAAGCAGCTCCTCATGAAGCAAACTGTCATAGGAAGGGCCAATGATGCACCAGCTAAAGCTGTGCAAAAGCACTCCTTGCTACAGCCACTGTCTCATTTAACTATTACAAATGCAAGACCCTCCCACAGGCTCTGGTTTTAAATCAGTGTGTGAATCATATGACCGTCCAGAAATAGTGGAATAGAACTCCCAAGTTAAGTCACTGCAGCAAGGCCTGCTATTACTTCTCAAAGACTAGTATGACAGCTTCCTCGTCCCTCCCCTGGTCTGCTAAAGCACCTTGCCAATTTATACAGCTCTACCTTTCCCTTTAAATTATCACCTTCGTGTAAAAAGGGTAAAGCCTTTCTCATTTAGAATTATTTAATGATCAACAGTAGCAAGGTTCTGTTTGGTTAGAACTACTGAAAATTACTCAGTTGTGTCAAAAATATGCTATAATCTTTATTAAAATAACAGAATAAAGTATTGATTTTCATATGTATGTCCAAGCTCAAACAGATATTCAGAATGTGGATAAACAGTTTCTCTTTACATCAGCATAAAGGCACAGGTCTCTCTCCCACACGCAGCCCTCTGGCTATCCTTTTGCCAAAAGGTCAATTCCCAAATCTAGGTCTCCCTCACTGACCGGTTTCAAATGTGGGTTGATTTCTCTTCTGTCCCTCTTTCTAGGTTTTCTCTGAGAAAACACACCCTTCTCACTCACCCCCCCTTTGTTGACTAAGAAACTCTCTAGCTGAAGGACATAAGGACATAAAGTGGAAGGCTACCCTGTTGAGAAGAGGGGAACTACTGGCCAACAGTCCATTTTAATTGTCTGAAACAAAGCTTTAGTTTGCTGTCCCAAAACAACAACACAGCTGCTGGTGATAGTTACATCAACCTGATTATTTTCCAGTCCTATCTGCAGATGAGGTATAGATCAAAAAACAGCAAAGGAGAATTCTGACTTCACTTCCAACTGAACTTTGGAAATAGGTTGAATATACTGGAGTGGACAGTGAACACAACTCCAGCAAACAACGTGGGTCACAAAATTAGGATTGACAAACCTCTCAGCATTCTTCCAGTCACTAGGAGATGGCTGGCATCTGAAACAATAATTCTCTTTAAAATACATACTTAAATCTGTATTAATATCTGTTTCAGAACATGACTGGAATTCCATTAATGTACTTACTGTGCAATGGCACAAATCCCCCAACCCCCCATCTTTTCTTTGCTGCAGCCACACAGCAAGGCCTTTTCCTGGCTGGTGAAGAGTGGAGGGAGTGGCAAAGAAGTATCTAGCTGTTTTCCTATAGGCAGCCTTTAGGGATCTTCTCTGGAAGTCATTGCACTCTCTCTCTGTGTGTGTGTGTGTGTGTGTGTGTGTAGTTTGCACTTGGTGCATTTAGATATGCAAAATTACCACCATCCATGGTGCTATTTTGTAAAGAATAAAGATAGATTTTTCTTCTGACTCACTACTTGGTGAAAAAGAATGGGTGGAGGAGGGGTAGTAAATGACCAATACCTGCAATCAAATAAGGTCAGCACTTTGGATAATTCCTTTAAAATTTGGACTAAAACCCAGAGTGGATTCATTGCCTCACTGACAAGAGGGCCAGCAATCACTGTTCTGTGCAGTGGAAGAAAGTATGAACAACTGTCAGTAATGAAACTAACAGCAGCAAAGTGGCCAGCTTTGCAAAAGCCATGAAGTTATTCAAGATGAACCTAAGCAGGTAAACTAGAAACACAATGACAGCAAATATGGTGTGGGGTGAAAGAGTAAAGTAGTGCATATTAAAGGGGAAAAATGCAATTAAATAATCCCAATCACCTATGGGCTGATGGGTGAGGATGAAGGGGACAAATAAGGAAAGGCATCTTGGATTGATATTGGATATAAAACAAATGAAACTGTCAATTCAGTGCACCATAGTCATGGGAAAGGTAAATTTTACATTAAGGAATATGAGGACAGGAGTTGAATTTTTTAAAAAACAGTATAAAAATAAACCTCAGTCAGGGATCTAGACACATGTGTGTGTGTGAATGTGTGCATGTGCATTAGCCTTTCCTCCAGACTTCATTGTTTTGCTCACATGAAAAGCAACAAGTCAGAAATGGAGAAATTTCTGTACTGATGGAAGCTGTTTATACAATTCTGATTCCTGATGTTGCAAGTTTCTGACTTCTCTGAAGACTCTCCACACAGATGAAGCTCTGTCCTTCAGATCTGTTGCTTTTTATGTGAAGAGGCAGTTTCTCACCTAAACTCTCATATAGAAGACCAGAATAGGCCTGACTTCATACAAGCCTATGGAGAAGTACCATTTGGAACATGGAGTGCATCTCTGACCAATGTTCCTCAGCACAAATACTGTAGAGCTGAAAAAAATAAAGATGCCAAATAATTGGATAATGTTCTCTAGAAGGCAAGAAAACATTTGGAGCTTCTTTAATTTGTGGTGTGTGCCATTTCGACACTAGACTGGTATAGTGCTATTATTCCACTTTCAACATCCTATGGAATCCTGGAGTTTGCATTTTAGGGAGGGACCTAAACTGTAAACCCCAGGATCTCATAGGATGTTCAAAGTGGAATAATAGCACTATAACAGTCTAGTGCGGAAATGGCCAGAAGTTGAGGCAGATATATCTATCTATTGGCCATTGTTAACTGTTAACTCAGTGAAGAGGAAGAGCGCCTGATAAAATGTCGCTTAAGAACCCTTGTATACCAGGGTGTGGAGTGACTGAGAGCAGCCAATCCCAGCACAGAGAACTCTGTTGGGAGAAGGAAGGACTACAGTGAGAGGGAGATGGAATTTTTAAGAGGAGACTTCATTGGAGACCATTGGGAACAGACTGTTGGAGGACTCAGTTGAGAGTCTGAGGGCAGTTTATGAGTTCTGGGTTTAAGGAAAAGGGTCTAACAGAACTTAATGTGAACTTAATTTGCTAAATTTTGGAAACTAAGAAACTGGAACCTGAATGCAATCGTTCTGTCTGTTAATAAATACAGTTAAACTACTTGTAATTTTGTAAAACTGACTCTGGACCAAGGATGGGTCAAGCCTATCAAAACGAACACAAACACACACAATAGTCCATAGTGAAGTCACCTGAAGGCCTAGGACCCAAATCTAAGGAGGGATTTTAAAGGAAGACCAGAGATCAAGGTGAAAGTGACAAGTTTCAAGGGCTCTGGGACTAGCCTGGAAGGAGATCTGTCACAACTATGTTAAGTGAATGGTATTTCCAGTATGGCATTAATACCTGAGGGTGGGGCATAGCAATGCCTTTGTTTTCATGTCTTGCTTTTGGAACTTCCAGGAAACATTTGGTTGGTTACTGTAGAAAACAGAATACTGGACTAGACTGAACTTTGGGCTGAGCCACTAAGGCTCTTCATCTGTTCTGAAAACTCCATCAATGAATGCCAAGATGAGCCCCTCTTGTTTCATGAAGAGTAAGGAACTTGGCTGCCACAACTGTTGTTCAGCTACAATAAGCAGTGACTGTGAACTTTGCTTTCTTTCCCATTTTTAAGGCAGGAGCTAAAACTTGAAAGGGTTGTCAACCTTATTTGTAAGGACACCTCATGCATGCAGACAGACACATGTGCTCCTCTACTCAGAGAAGCTGGATCTAGGGCCATTTCCGCACTAGACTGTTATAGTGCTATTATTCCACTTTCAACATCCTATGGAATCTTGGGATTTGAGGCCCCCTCTCAACTGAAAACCCCAGGATTCCATAGGATGTTGAGAGTGGAATAATAGCACTTAACAGTCTAGTGCAGAAATAGTCTAGGAGTGTGGACTGTGGGCAGCTTGTTCTCACACTGGTCTGCCTCCACCATTGTCATTTTGTCAACATGAAAAAAATGGGGTGATGTGGACTCAGTTCCCTATCCTGGAAGAGATGATCAGCACAAAAAGGCAATGTGAAATATAAAGGCTAGTATGGTATAATAGGAGTCTCCCCCTACAACTTTTATAGAAGTATCTATTTAAAAATACCCTAATTTAGCGAATTTTTCTTCCATTTTCTCCTAACTTGAGCAACAGAGAGCTCACAGCCCTAGTCCAGGGCGGTCCTTGTGGTCTTAGGTAGCAGGATAAGTTGCAGGGAGAGCCACTGCAGGAGTTGACAGAGTCTGTTTGTTCAGTTGATGGTCTTACTCTGTAGCAGGAAGTTCAAATGCATTTTATTGCTTTAACATTTCCTAATAGCTATGAGGAGAAAGCTAAACAGCATGAAGGCTTCTGATCCAATCTTGAAAGCAAAGCAAGTTCAGCCTAGTTAATATCTGGATGGAGGACCACCAAGGAACATCAGGTGCTATAGGGCAGTGGTTCTTAACCTTTCTTTAGCAGGGACGCCCTGTAAATATAATTTGTTTCCAGGG
Organism: Ctenosaura bakeri; assembly: GCA_948474755.1. Classification (NCBI taxonomy): domain Eukaryota; kingdom Metazoa; phylum Chordata; class Lepidosauria; order Squamata; family Iguanidae; genus Ctenosaura; species Ctenosaura bakeri. The sequence goes on along the minus strand of CAOLHI010002136.1, from coordinate 435,245 downwards.
GCCACTGTCGACTTAACTCAAAATTTAGAGATTTCAATTTATATTTAAATATTTGTTTAAAGTTGCTCATTGGTTGTTCACCCTTATCTCTTATTCTTATTCTACCTTTGAGTAGTCCTTGCCTAAGAAAAACCTTTGAAATTCAGGGCGCTGACATAAGTCAACAGGCAACTTGAAGGCACACGTGCACAAACTTGCAAACACACATACACGCACACAGACAGTCTGCAGAATGACTGAGCAACTGGCATATGAGCCTGAGTGGTGTAGTGGTTTGGAATACAACCCTGGAGACCAGATTCAATTCCCAGCTCTGCCATGGGAAACCCATTGGGTGACTTTGAGCATGTCACACACTCTCAGCCTTAGAAACCCTGTGATAAGTCAGAAACAACTTGAAGGCATGCAACAACAACAACAACAGTTCTAGCTAGCCAAGCAAACACTGATATTAACACTCTTTTTTGTATGAAAATGAGCCAGAAGTAATAAAACTATCCTAAAAATGTCAAAATGACACGTGATAGAATGTGGGCTACTAATAACTACAAATTGCAATTAAATGGAAAATAAAGTTTATTGATGAACTGGCATTTTCATTAAATTTCTTTCTCAGCTTGCTTTAATAATAAAATAATTAATGTAGACATGTACTTTGGTTGTCCGTGTGTATCTGCCTTTTACAAAATGAAACTAAAAGGCATGGTTTAAAATGAAGGATAAGATGTATAAATCTATCAGCATGTGTCCTACAGCTCAGTTTTTTTAAGTAGACATCTGAAAGCAAGCATCTGTCCTAAGTGTTATTTCTTACTCCCCATTCTAAGAGTACAAGGAACCCCAGAAATATATCTTTCATCCTCAGTGTTGGTGTAAGCAGAAAGCCTGGACAGGAAAAAGAACTAGCACTGAAGGAAGTGTGGGTTCTTGACCAGCGGCCTTCCCAGCCTGTGTATAAATGCTCTGAAGGGCCCGTCATTGGCCAGATTTAAGCCTACATGCAATGCATTTTCATCACTAAAGTGAGAACAAAGCTCCTCAGACTGTTATGGTTCAACCAGCAGAGAAGTCTGTCTTTTCCTACCCAAGAATGAAGGAATCAGCTGGATCTGAAGACATGGATTATTCTTATGCTTAAGCACATAGCAGAAAACGAATGGCTTTAAGAAGTCCATAGTGGATTCTGGGTAAATGTATATTTATAAAAACATCTGTGTCAAAAAGATTTTACTGGTTGTCTTTTATCAACTGGCAATTTTCAAAATCTCTTCACTGGAATCCCTCAGGCTTTACATTGTTGATCTTTTGCAGGCACAGAAGATCCTTTTATATGTGTTTTAAAAGTTTAAAGCTGACCATGCATATGCTAGTATAAATGTATACATAAATCAACCCCCACCCTTTATATATCTTTTTCAGTTCTCTCCCCATTCCATAATTATATTACTGCACAACTTGGTTACTGATTTCACACTTTTTAATTTGCAACTTTTTGATAAAGCTTTCACCTTGAGAAGGCTGAGAAGTACAAGATTGTCAAAATAAAATTCAAAGACACCACGAACATAGACATTTGATACCAAGTTCAGTTTAACAATACAAACCATATAGACAAGCCATTTATGTTATAAGTATGATCATCTTTGACCTGAAGATCAGGCAGCTAATGTCAATTCTGTGTAGGTCAAGTCCTGTGTTCACTAGAGATGCTGGTAGGTTTTTGGTAGACAAGCTGGCTTGCAAAATATTTCAGTTTCGTTGTATGTTCAGTAAGTAACATTCCATTTCTAAGCATTGTAATGCCTCAGAAATGGATCATAAAACAGGGTAATATGTTTTTGTAAATGGTAATATGAATAATGGATGTTATCTGTATACATGTGTGTATAGCCTAAATCCTGTTGTTAATCCCAAAGCACGCTCAAACTCTCAGTGGAACTTACATTAGTGAATTAAGTTCCTATTTGAATAATTTAAGTTTACTGTAGTTGGAACTAACAATAGGATTTAAGCCTATGTCTCCTGCTGTACTTCCTGGAGGTTTCATGCATCACTGATGGCAAAGGGTATTTTGAAGAGGGTAAAAGGGTTGAAATGTTGCATGATTCCAGTCCCCAGATCTTAATGACCATTCTATGCAATACTGCAATAACCATGTTATTTAATTTAGTTCTGTGAAATGAACTCTCCAGTAAATGTATTTTATGACTGGATTGCAAGCCTCCCTCCTAAAAATTTAATAAAATTAACTCAAGATGTACAATCAGACTTCACTTTGAGAAAGGTTGATTGAAAATTGAGATAAATTTTGGAGTAATTGTGCATAGGATCAGGATATTGAGGCCCCTCCCGAAACTGCATACTCCAGGATTCCATAGGATGTTGAAAGTGGAATAATAGCCCTATAACAGTCTAGTGTGGAAACGGCCCATGTCTTCCAAATCAGAAGCCAATGGCCCATTTCTTCACATTTGAAGATTGTGGTGTCTGGAAACACATTTCCCTGTGTTGGGAGGAGGGGGAATTGGCCATCTTCAGACAACAAAGGAGAATCTGAGCTTTTCCCTTCACAACACCATGATAGATTAATGTCAAGACACAGTTATTAAAGCAGACAAATTATGATGTTTCTAATGGAACTGTTTCACATTATAGTGGTGGTACTTTTAGGAAAGAAGAGAGAGAGAGAGACAGTGAATTTTATACCTTCCAACCTTTCACAGACAAAAATTAGGAGCTTGTGACCAGGGAACATCAGAATGTGTTCAAGATATTAAGTTATTAAAGAGAAAGAACACAAAAGCTAAGGGAGGATATAGCAGTTTGCTTTTGCCTAAACCTCCTGGGAAAGACAAGATTCCACCCTCACTTCTTCCCACTGCTGAGTTGAGTGCAAACTACTTTTGCATTTTGAACTCAAGAGCCATATGTTAGACCATTATAGCCATGTGTTAGTCTCACCTTGCCTCAGCCATAATGCATGGTATTGTTGTTCTCCAGGAGCTATTGAGTTGCGTTGGGCTGCAGTTGTTGGAAATGTGTTTATTTCCCATAGTAGAAATAATTAATGACCCCTTTCATGCAACAATTCAGTGGTGTGGATGTCTCATAGCACTTTCTGTTGCCCATGAATCATTAGTGGGTGAGTCTAGTGTTGTGATGTTGTAACACTATGCTGCTATTATAGCTACAGGAACCAATCATGAAGCAAGGGGTGCTGTACAGGAGTCAGTAATGAAGCCTTAATGCCTATGAAAATAATGTGTTAATGACACTATTAAAGCACCAATGCAGCTAGGGCGCGATAGAGAGTGTCAACAATCAGCTACCCTCACGAAAATGGCTGGAGCAGTTTTCAAATGGAATAATGCGGCATAAGGAGCAGTGTGATAAGGCTCTCAGTCTGCAACAACTGAAATAAGCTGGTGACAAAGGAGGAAGATGGGAGGAAGAGAGAAAAACTGGGACATTTTTAAATCTGTTGGAAAAGTGGGATGACAGAGGATTAATCGGGACTGCCCCTTGCCATCTCAGGACTGTTGGGAGGGTATGAAATTTCTCACTTGGCCAAACAAAGAGGCACAAATACAGTTCGAACTATGGGCAGGCTAAACCTATCTAGCAAATTTGAAACACAGTCTCACCTTCAATTGATATTATACCTCTTTTTCTCATATGGAATCCTTATTGAACATTATTGGATTCCCCCAACTGGGACTATCATTCTGTAATATATGTAAGATCTTCAGTAGTAGCCTGGATGTACTGCTTCCTTAATTGGGCACAATTCTATGCAGGCTCCACTGAAATGAATCAGAGAGTGCCAGCACATGGTTGTACTTAATTGTACCTCGGGGTAGTTGTACTCAAATCAAAAGTATCAACATTACGTATTCAAGGATCCAAAAAGTTAACATACCAAATATTAAAGAGGGAGAGGGCACCCATGTCAAGTGGAATTTAAAGTCCGCATGAGACCTATAAAGTAAGCAAGGAATTTGGCAGATTGGTGGTAGCTATTTACGATAGCATGATAGGCCACCTGATATCTATGTGGAAGCAAATATTAAGCAGCCCAGTGTTGGAGTAGTGGGATGTACTTCTGAGCAAACGTACTTTGGAAAGCGCTGTCAGTCTGGAATTCAAATTTAGACTACGGCCATTCCTGCACTAGACTGTTAAAGTACTGTAATTCCACTTTCAACATCCTATGGGATCCTGGGGTTTGCAATTTAGGGAGGGGCCTTTGAGGAACTATAACAGTCTAGTGTGGAAATAGCCTACCTCTAATTCAGTCAAATGTGGAAGTACCTGAAAAAACTCTGCATGGATTCAGGAGAGCCTGATGCTTCACCCCACAAGCAAATAGATTACTCAAAAAAAGTGATCAACCTCTATGGTGTGGAACTCTAGATAAGACCATGTGTGAATGGAAAAACTTACTGTTCCATCTCATTTTCACACAGGTCCATCTGTGTTTCATACATAACTATGATTAGGGTTACAAAGTAGTTTCAGCCATTTCTTAAGTACTCCAAACATTTGCCAGTTCCCAATAACATAATATACATCTTTCAGTAAGACCAATACTCATCTTTGTTTTTTTGTGATCTCAGTATTAAACACTGTTATATCTTCCTTAGCCTATATTCAACAGCTTATCTGCAACACTAGAACACTTGCTTGCTAATCCACAGAAAAAAGAAAATGTGGCTCATCATTTAAAAGTCCTGCATTGCATTCCATTATAATTCTACCTTAAGTTCTACCCCTAGTTGCAATAGTTAAAAAGTTGTTAGGGTTCACATGTAGATTTTAATTGCATCTTTCCATCATAATCTCTAATCTGCTCTCCTTCTGGCTGTGCTTATGTGATCAGGAGATGAATGGTAAAGATGGTCTGAAAGTAAGTGTTTCTCTTTGGGAAAGGGCCAGATCTTCTGTTATTCGCTGAAGGGCTCCTACTCAGATGGGACAGAAGATGGGGCTACCTCAGGCTCTAGCTATTCTCTCTCCACGGCCTAAGTGAAAGACTGCCTGCCTATCTCTATATGTGTGTCCATGCGCGTTTGTTCATGTGTGTGTGAATTTGCCCTTGACACTACTGGTCACCACTTTGGCTCTGCTCACCACTTATCACTCTGCTTTCCACCCCAACAGAGTGGATACCAGGAGCCACTGGGCTGGAGAAAGGAATACACCACTGGCTCTTTAGCCAGAGCATTATAAAAGTAGGAGCCATCTTTGGTGCCATGAGGGGAGATAGGGAGCATGTACAACCTCCAAATGAGCAGTGGCACTGATGAACCTCAGTATTCTCCCTAGATTTGCTTTAGTTTAAAACAACAGTTGCTCAAATGAACATCACTTGTGGAATTATGCAGTAAAAGAGCTCAAAACCTTTGGAGAATGTTGCAAAATAATCAGTGAAAAGTGGTAATGTGAGATGGACCTGAAGGGCAAGGGAAGTTGAGTCACATCATTGAGGTCATCAAGAGGCCTATGTGATACTGCAAGAACTACCTTTCACAAGGCATTCACAGGTGAATTCTGCACAAAGGAAGGGACATTTCCTCAACAAACAAAATATCCCTTAAATCCAGGAGAAATAAACTAACCACATAACAGAAGTGCTATTGTGGATCCCAGCCTACCCTGAAAACTAGATGAATCCTCTCCAACACAAGAGTTAAGACTGCACATTTCTTGTGCGAAAATGGGAAGGGCAGCATGTCTTCTGGAAAAAACTATCCATGTAGGACAATGATTTGTAGAGTTCCATAGAATATGACTCTCTGCACCACTGTGTAACTTTACTGCACTAAGCTTAATCACTATTGAGCTGTTATTTGATGGTTGGCAGTTTCAAAACTGAAATCATTAAGCATTACTGAATATATTACCTGTTCAAACATCTCATTTACCCTTGCAGTGCATGTTTCAACCATAACACTATTTTGCTTAAAAGCCCCTATTATCTGGACTTTGGAGAGTCAGTTGTTAGAGGGGGAAAGAACCTGTACTTTCATTTGTACAAAACACAAGATCTAAGGAACAAACTTTTTTGAAGGCAAAGGCTGAAAAGAACACAAGAGAGTAGCCTAGAAAAAGAAGAGTAGCAGATACCTAGTTTAACAATCCATACAAATATATGACATTCAAGATGCTAAATAAAGTATTGTTAAAAGCTACATTTCTCATATTTCAGAACTTGGCATCTATAGCAACCTGGGAAAATCTTTATTACTTGACCAAAATATGTATAGAAATGCTTGATTTTTTTTTCTTGAGGAAAATATCATACATTTTTCTTTTTCTTCTTCTTTGTTTTAACAAAATAAATTAAATATACATGTCTTCTGTTAAACTCTATATAGAATTAAAAAGGTTTAGATTTTTGACTGAATTCATTTCTACACCACTGGGATATTATGGTTCAGTTTTGTTAATTCCCCCCACTCTTAAAACTGAACTGAAAGGAGATTGCATGATTTACTTTACAAAGGCCATTTCCGCATTAGCCTATTACAGTGCTATTATTCCACTTTCAACATCCTATGGAATCCTGAGGTTTGCAGCTGAGGGAGGGGCCTCAAAAGCCCCTCCCTAAACTTCAAATCCCAGGATTCCACAGGATGTTGAAAGTGGAATAATAATACTATAACAGGCTAGTGTGGAAATGGCCAAAGGGAAACTCCATTCCCTTCCTCCTCCCCCCCACATACCCCCATGCCCACAAGTGCATACTCAGTAAATTCATTATTCCCTGGAGACTGATTTTAGACTTTCTAGTTTAAAAAAACTGTTTTCATCTTGCTTTGTGTTGTCACTTATCAGTTTATAGTTTTCCCACTATAAACTATGAAAATCTGATGACAGGTATTTAAGGGCAACATGATTTTTTTTTAAAGAAATCACCAGTTCAATTATTATTAGCATTATTATATTTAAATATTAAGCATAAAGATGAAACGTAAAATGTCCTTCGCTTTTATGGCAGCTGTGAGGGTAGGGAAGGAAAGCTAAGCCCTTTGAAGGTTTAGAGAAAGGCCCTCAAGTGAAAGAGGGACACTCATTCATTACTAGCTTGCTTATTGCTAATTTCCAGGCAGCATTACAAACTTTCACAACTATATCTATATATCTGCCCGTCCATCCATCCATTCATCCATCCATCTCCCTTGCTTCCTCCGGAAAGAGCCAGGATGGTGTTCTTCCCCTTTGTAAGGCCACTCAGATGCTTCTGTGTATCGTGTTGCTTTGACATTGGGCCTCTGGTACCTTGCTTTCACTTCCTCTGAAGGAAAAGGGTCTTTTGTGCATGATCCAAAGGAAGGAGCCACGGGAGTCTTGCCCATCTGCAACTGGCTCCAGAGCAGAAACAGCAACAGAAAGAGAAGGGGACCAGACCCCAGTTTCCTTTCATTTCTTCCTCTTGCTTGCACAACAGGCCTTTCTGATTTTTCAAAGACACAAGTGGTTGTCTTTGCCCCTGGAAATTCCTTCACTCTTCCTTGTCACAGTAAAAACAAACAAACAGCAAACCTTTACTCCACGTTTGTCTCCTCCTCCTCCTCCTTCTTCTTCTTCTTCTTTTGGTTTCATTTAAATTTGGTTTCCTTCCTCACCCAGCCCCATACCTTGGCAATATAAGCTAACCCAAAGCAGTGCCTGACTGTCTGTAGTACCACAAGATAAAAACCCACACATGGCTGCCTCTTAGCACTGATAATGAATGTGCTGATGCTGGTGAACTTTGCCCTCCACGTGTGAATGAGTGTGAGTATGGATGTCTGTGTAAATCTTTGGGTACATTTTGGAAGCCATGTTTGGGGCCAGAGCTGGCCCTTGGGCTAGCAAGTGCTGCTGCTGTTGCTGTGTGACATATTCCTCATAGTTCATGGAGGAGATGCAGTCTTTATCTGGGACCTGGGGCACACAGACCCGGTCCCGGGGGTGAGGTCTGTGTATGGGAGCTGCTGATGGAGGAGAACACGGCTTCTTCTTGGTTTGGCAGAGCCACAGAAGGATGGTTCCAAAGATGAAAACAGCTCCGGCAGGGATCCCAATGATCACAGGCCATGGGAGATTGCTAGCAGAGGAAGGAGCCACAGGCTGACTGGGTGGTTTGGGATCTGGACAGCAGGTTGCACATAGACAGAGAGAAAGAGAAAGGGAAAAAATGTTAATTAGAATCAGGGCAGGGAGATTTAGACTAGATGTCAGGTTGAATTTTTGTATACTTTTCTTGGATGATGCTTTGTATGTTAATTTTATTTCAGCCAGTTTGACATATAATTTGCTAGCACCAGCACTTAGTGATAGTATGGCTTAGAACAGAGGCAGAAACAAAGCCCCTGTCAACAATGCCTTCCCCCGATCAACAAATGAGAAATCTGGACTTCAGCTCTATGATCTGCTCATGCAGTGACTCGGCATGGATGTGACTCAGCCACATGCAGCGGGTTTTGTTCACTCCTGGATCTTGCTATCAACTCTGCCGGTATCTCTTCTTCTGAGCCTGTGGAACCACACAGAGTGCTAGCTCTACAGCCTGACTCATATGGAAGCTTTTGTGAAAGAAAGTGGTGTGTAAGGCTCTTTGAGAGCATGAATAAGAAACCTGTCATACTTCATTCTGTCACTCAACTTCCACGAGCTCAAGCCAGTATGGCTAATGCCCATGGATGAAGAGAACTGCTGTCCAGTGTCTGAAGGGCCACAAGTTCCCCATCCCAAGTTTAAGAGAAACCCTAGGCAGGAGGAATGATGCAGTGACTTTTCCACCAAAGAGTCACAGAAGTTTCTACCAATGTAACTAATATTACATGCAAACAACATCTGGAAATTTGCAGTGGTAACTTAACTCATTAGACTTAACCCTTTCCTGAACTGTTATGTCTCTGTTCTAAATACTCCTGCACAGGATCCCTAATGGTTTTAATCTTACAAGTATGCATCTGGAATCCCACAGCAGAAAAGCAGTTGGTGGGTTATGCAGAGAAGAGAAAAAAAAGGTATGCATTCCATTCCAGAAGACTCATTCCTGAAGCTTCTTTTAATTAAAAATGTAACTGTTGGGCATTTGCTTCATACGAGTGCATGTAACGTGTAGTTAGATCCCTAGTGTCAATAAGGAGGTCCTCAAGAAGAACAGTAACTGTCCATGCAGATGCAAAGTGCTACCTGCTGACTTCCCCTTATTTAGTCAGCTATTAATTTTGCTGATGGTCAAGGATTGTCAATGGCCAAAACAGCCTCAGACACACGCACAAATTCCATTACACATGTGGTTGCACTTTTTTGGCTGTCCTGCAACAGAGATAAGCAATTCTTTGTTCCTTAAATGCACTTCCAAGCATAAACATTGCATGCGGGCCTAAATAAAATGAACAAAAGGACGAAGAAAAAGCCAAGAATTTAGACAACCACTCAGTGAGGAAGCCTTCTGAACTGCTAACAGGTCAGCGGACGAAAGAAACTGAGGGGAGACCATTAGCTTGGCGGGACTGAGCATGCTCAGTACCGAAGGAGGGAGAAGTTCCTGCCAAGTTGCTCAGCTCTGGAACTTTCTGAAAAGCTACTGTGCATGCGCGAAGATTCCCACTGTATGAGGCACAGAGACCACGAAGAAGAACCTATTGTTAGTCCCAAGTGCAGTCGAATTATTGACTCAACTGGATGAACATAAATGTTGCTTCACGATACAATAACTGGGACAAACCAAGGGGTTGTCAGCCATGCAGTTATGCATCTTGGATCTATATAGCTATTTTATCAGTGCCTTCAAAGTATTACTTTAAGCAGGCACAGGGGGAGATACAACATCAGTTGCACAATGCCCATATTCAGCAATAAAGGTGGCACTGTGCAACCACAATTGACATACATTATGCAACCATGATATAAAATCTTGGCCAATGTCTAGAAGTATGTGCACTTTCAAAACTAGTTAAGAGCAAAGCAGTCTTTTATATACCACCAGTTTAGACAAATATAGCTTTAGATTTCATGGTCTTTTCCCTTTGCTCCCATTTTGTAGAACTGCACATTAGTGTAGCCTTTTAATGGGGTGGGTCTGTTCTCACAAAGTCCCATGAAGGAGACAGAACAGAGAAGAACCTATTGTTAGTCCCAAGTGCAGTCGAATTATTGACTCATAAAAAGTCCACAAAGAGTTGCATTCATGGGATTCATATAAGAAATAAAGACCTCTTTTTTCTTTATATCCATTCTTTCACAGCAATTTCACACAGTTTTTATTCTTTCTTTTCTTTCAGTGTTCTGTTATATTATTTTCATGGGTTTTAATTTAAAAAAAAAAACCAAAACAAAAACAAAAGATGCAAGAGCTTCAAAGACATTTGTGTTTGAAAGTCTGGAGGTGCTCTGCACTGATTTCTAATTCCTATCAATTAAGGGGCTCTTCAAGGACTCTTCAGTAGTACCCTTCCATGAGATCTTGTGGAAGAATCCTCCAAAAAAGGTGCATTAGTTTAACTCCACTGCTAGTTACTGCAAATGTTCCAAGTTGTAGGGCCCTTACATAATACACAATTGCAGCACTGTGGTTCCACTTTAACTGCCATGGCTCTTTCCTATGGAATCCTGAGAATGGCAGTTTAGGGAAAGACATTTAGCCAGAAAGCTCCTCTGCAGCTGCTGATAAAACTACAAACCCCTGGATTTCACAGGATGCAGTCATGGTGGTGGAATCACAGGTCTACAACTCTGTAGTGTGAAAGGGCATCCAGCCAAGTTGATTAGATAGAGCAGGTTGCTTAGAATCCATCCAGTTAAGTTCCAGTAACAACAGCAATAAACTAAGAAATAGAACATGTACAAATAAAGTTGAAATCCTGTGGTCCCAGAAATACATCCCAAGGACTATAAGAAGGCCTCTGACAATGCTGAACAAAGCTCTAAACCTGTAGGGGAAATCCAATGCCTAGATCCCTCCTCCAGGCCTCTCTCCAGCAACCACAGTGGTTTCTTGTCCTGCAGGAAAGAAGATCCCAGCAGGACTTTTCATCATGTCAGAGGCTGCAGTATCAAAACAAACCTTCTTCTGCACCCTGACATTTATGATGGAAGCCTGAATGAAAAGGAAAAGGGAGACTTAATGCCCAGCAATAAAGGAGAACCAACTGCCCATTATATCTTACCTGGCAGCACAGTGAGAAATGCACTTCGGAAGCTGTATCCCATGGTGTTGGCACCCAGGCAAATGTACATCCCAGCATCCTCTTCTTTGGCTCGTGTGATCATGAGTTTGTTCAGGTAGGAGCCATCAGGACGAGACCAGACCTCCCCCGTGGGCAGCACCACAAATTTCTGTCCCCCAACGTCGATGGTAGAATTATATTTGTTCTCAGTGCCATACTCCACTCTCTTCAGCCACTGAATGACAGGCTTGACGTCACTTCTCACCTTGCACTGAAATGAAGTTGTCCCTCCATAGTCAACTGTCGTGTTCACAGGGTGTGTTCCTGTAAGAATTGGCTTGGATCTTGTTCTCTCTGAAAATAAGTACAATCACCTTCTTTAAAAATGCATTCAAGAATGCTTTATGTGGTGGAGTGTTCGAAAGGTCCTTCTATCAATGCTAATTAATAAAAAGTAAATTTTTAGAAATTCTTGAGATTCTAAAGAAATAATAAAATAAAGACTAAACCAGAACAATCTGGTATCGGGATTAAATGAAATGAATTTCATTTCATTTGTCCCTAAATTAGAAACTAAGGCATGTGGAGTGCTGGCAATCAATTTCCCTGCAGTAGTGATGACAGCAAATTAAAGTGGAACTTATTTTTTTGGTGAAATATGATATGGTCATAACCCTTGCAAGTCTGGAAACTGGGGAATCCCCGCCTGATATTTCCTCTGCAGACCAAGAAGATTTCATATTGACTTTGAAATCGGAACAAGAAATGATATATCTGTATCTAACTCTTATGTAGGGATGCAGAATGTGAGGCTGCAAATCACACCATTGTATTCATGGCAGTCATAAGGATTAAAGTTGGAAGCAGAAGTTTTGATAAGCAGGTGAGCCTGACAAGTGACCAGTAGCATAGACAGAAGGTTTAAGTGAGGAAATAGGATAACCCCTGTACTACCCTACAGCATGCTGTCAAAATATAAAGAAACCCTTCAAAAATGTGTCTGCCAAAGTCTGGCAACTCTTTATGCTTAGCTTACAAAAGCTAACAAAAACAAAGGATACAGACATCTTTGGCTTGATAAAAACCAAGATAAATGGGGACAGAAGAGGACTGCCTGGTTCTGATGAAGTGAAAATGCTGCATCTGACATTGAGATGAGGCTTGATTCATTTTCCTGTCTGTGCTCCTGGTTTTAATGTAAACACATGTTTTTACTGCTTCTACACAGCTGCATCTTTATCAGTCCCAGATGTCCAGCAGGTTTGTATAATCTATATACAACTGAATCCTTCCACATGTGCTTTTCATTCACATTTTTACACAGAAAAAAGGGTTATCATTGAGCAGATTAGTGCCTTCAAATGTGGGAATTTCCACACCAAAACTAATTCCACCACGCTAAAACTAATAATGGGAATCAAGTCAGGTCTATGAAATCACAGAGAGCGATGCTACTAATTACTGTAGTCATGGTTTAGATTTACTAGAGTGGACAATCCACCGCATATGTTATGCACTTGTGATACTGGGGCAGACAATCCACTGTATACATATGTATATGTATTTGCATGGTACATGCCACATCCAGACAAGATTATGTTTCACAACAAAGTAATGACTGTTATATTCTACCTCAAGTGAATCTTACTGTTGGAAAGTAACAAGAAATAATTTGTTTTTTTAAAAAAAGACCTTTCCTCTTACAGTTTTGTTTTTAGCAGTGCAACATCATAATGTCATAACATCAAGGCATATATAGCCACGTCAAAAACAGAAGATTTTGACTCAGCATAGAAAGGGAAAAAAAATCACAGTGCACAATGCATTGACATACAAGAATTAAATATGTAAGAGGGAGATAGGGAAGGAAACAACTATGCACATAATCTGAATGAATCTGCTTTTGCTTACAAATTTACAAATTCAAGTGATTCAATTTTACTGTTCACTTCACTGATTTTTCAGCAGTTCTAATTATTTTCTCCCTTGTCTTGAGTCTAATGCATTTGGTACACTACTGAAGGGACTAACATCAAAAAGTAAGAATAATTTTCCAGGTTTATTTATTTGGAAAAAATATGTTACCAGCTCTTTTTAAATATATCTGTGAGGTGATGATATTCTACTACACCATTACCATCACCATCAGCAGTTTTCACCAAATGATCCAGATATTCTAACAAAAAACGAAGACCTCAGTACACAATTTATAAATCCTATCCAAAAATAATAATTAGAGCTTTACTTAATATGAAACTACTATTCTAAAATGTAACAAGTGGGTTCCACTTTGTGGAAAGATCTTGTCCATTTCTTCTGTATTCTGTCAATTCTGACAATTTGTTAAATTGGGTCAACTCCCGTTTTAAACAGATAATCTCTAATACTTGCCAATATAATACTTGCAAATGCCAATGCCTCTTTATTTTAACAAAACCCAGTATGATTCTTTCCTTAAAACTAAAATGTGCAAAATTCTTTCTACCTACCTTCAAATCACAAAGCTGCCTCAGTAGCCTTTGTTGCCTTTATTTTTTATTCTTTTTTATTTTTATTAATTACTTAAATGATAGGTAGAAGAGTTTGTGTTTGACACAAAACTGAGAGGGTAGTCAAGACAGGAACAGAAGATAAGAACAGAATTCAAAGAGATCTTGATAAATGTTAAAAAATGGACAATTTTTAAAAAAAATGAAATTCAATGTACACAAATGAAAAATTCTATATTTAAGTTGCAAAAATCAGATGCAAAGGTGTAGGATGAGGGATACACTATTGGCAGTACTGAAAAGGACATTGGGATTACTGTTGATCATAAATTAAACATGACACAACAGGGTGATGCTGCAGCAAACAAGGTGAATACTAGTTTAGCCTGCATTAATAGAACCATAGTTTCCAAGAGAAGGGAAAAAATGGTCCCATTATTTTCTGTGCTCATCACACCTCATCTGGACATCTCATTTTAGGAAGGATTTAAGAGAAGCTGGAGCAGGTCGGGAGAAGGGTAGCAAGGATGATATATGGAGAACAAAACAAGTGAGAAAAAGTTGAAGGAGATGAGTATTTTCAGCTTAGTGAAGAGAAGGCTGAGGGGTGACAAGATTATACTCTTTAAATATCTCAAGGACTGCCACAGAGAGAAGAGTACAAGCTAGTTCTCTCCTGCTCCAGGGGCTAGGGCCATGTCTAATAGTTTTAAGTTACAGGAGGTTACATTTTGATGGACATTAGAAGGAATTTATTGATAGTACAAGTGGTTTGGTAACGGAGACAATTATCTAGAGAGGTTGTGGGATCTCCACTGGACATCTTCATGAAGAGGCTTAACAGCTTTTTGCTATGGTTGCTCTAGCAGGAGATCCTGCATTGAGCAGGGGGCTGAGTTCAATGTCTCATGGAGCCCCTTCCAACTGTTATGATTCTATGATTCTGTGATTCTTATAAGACTTCAAAGCTATTATGCTTTGGATAATAACATTAAATTAATTCCATAGTGTATACTATCAACTGAAACTCCAATTTCTTGAAAAAAATAGTTAATTTACGAGTTTCCTTTGAATACTACCATTCTGCAGTAAATGAAAAAAAGTCTTGTTCCTACTTGTATATAGAATGGACAGGGCTCATCATTAGATTCCTAGTGCTTTAAATTCTCTTCCCATGTTATGTAGACTTGTTCCACACCGCAGACCTGTTCCAATGCATGTGAAATGTTCTGATAGTCTTCACTTTACATTTTTGGTCTGTAAGACTCCTGATTCACTCAAATGTACCCATTTGTATGGACCACTTCCCCACATCTTCCTGGGACCCACAACACTTTTTACATCTCATAAGTGTGCAGAGATTAGAGGAACACTGTTATACTCATTGCCTTTCCCAGTACCAAACAGTCCTTAGACCCAAGCTTCTCTAAGTTCACTTCTCAGTGCATACATAGGAGCAGACTTCAGGCTGTTTGCCTAAGAAGAATATCTTCCCATCTTCAGACTTAGTGGACTACTTACGGATTACTTCGACTTTGTAGGTAGCATTGATTTCTCCAATTCTGTTGAAGACACGGCAGGTGTATTTCCCACTATCCTCAGGCTTCAGGTTTTTCAAATTCAGTGTCCACTTCTTCCGTTTATTCTCACCAATCTCCTGTGGGCTAAGAGGCTTGTTGTCTTTCAGCCAGGTAATGTCAGGGCGAGGATTCCCACTAGCAACGCATTTCAGGCGGACTGAACTCCCCACTGGTCGAGCAATCACTCTCCGTCTCATCTTGGCAGGTTGAGTAAATCTAGGCCGAGCTGCAAAGACAAACAAGGCACGGGTGCAGGAGGGGATAGGTAAAAAAAGATACTGATTATAGGGCACTGAGTTCTAACAGTGAAGGAAGCATTGCTATATGAGGCAGAAGATGCTTTTCATGCTGTTGTTTTTGTTGTATTTGGAACAACTACCTCCCATTATGGGAGTCATTGTGGTGTAATGGTTTGAGTTTTGGACTAGTACTCTGGCAGACAAGGGTTAAAATCCCCCTTCAGACACGGAAACCCATGGGTAACACATTCCCTCAATCTAAGAGGCAAGCAATGGAAAATCTGCTCTGAAAAAAAATCTTGCCCAGGGTCACCAAACAATTTGAAGATGCAAAACAATAAGCCTACCATTATAAGATCAAAACAGTCAATTTAAGGAATTCATTTTATAAAGCAAAACAAAATGCATGGCTTAAATTAAATATTTATATTTAAGATACAGCATTTATCTTTATTTATTTAAATTTATTTGATTATTTAAATTTATTGTATTTAAGATACAGTATTGAATGGCTTCATCATGTCTAGATTCTATAATGGAAATAAAGCAACTGACCTTTACTGTTTCTACATGTTCACATAAAGTAAACAAAAGCAAAATTGAGCTTGCATCTACAGATAGGTGAGGCTATTTTAAAAATACATATGATCATATAAATGGAAAGAAAAAGTGAGATGTACTGACTGCTACAGCCAAGATATAAAAAGAATTTACAGTGCACTTCTCTGTCAAAATAAGCCTCACTGAGTTCTATGAGACATCCAGTGCTATGCTCACTACAGAGTAATTCCCCTTGAACTCAACTGTTAAAACTAATCGTACCTATTCAGAAATAAGCTTCACTGAGGGCTATATGACTCTCAAACAAGTGTGCATAAGAATGCATCCTAAATATCCATACATATAAGCTTCTGGTCAACAAGGCACACAAACACACAGAAAGCTAAAATAAACTACACGTTACTTTTAAACACGTCTCTAATTAAATTTTAATGTTTCATTGTCTTCTTTGCATTTTGCTCTTTTCCACTAAAAATGAAGGAAATTTCTTGTACGATAGCAAATGATACTCAAATGAATTCTGAACAAAAGGAAGCCAAGGTTGAAGAAGATTGTCTTCTACAGTGAAAAGATTATCAGTATCCAATTTGAAACTGAATTATTATACAAATTTTACTGAATAGGTACAATTTGATAACAAAAATATGAATGGACATAATGGGTATGAATGGGGATAAAGGCCCTTGGAATAACAGTATTGTGCATTAAGAAGTAAGCTTGATGTTATGGTCTAAAATGGTAAAATACCAGGATGAATTGGAGGGGGAAAGCCCTATATTATCACATATTCTTAAAGTTGGGAATTGATGTCTACTTATAGTACAGTTATCAAAGTCACATATAGGCCGCCTTGGGTCCCAACTCTGGGAGAAAGGCAGCCAAAAATACAATCAATCAATTGGCTGACCCAGAGTTTAATACACAGGATAGGTTAAGGAATCCTCAATTACAATCCTGTTATAGCACCCAATATCACACACAATTAATCTAATCTAATATTATGCCTGTGCTTGTGACAAACCGATGGCATAGCAGATGAGCAACTGAGAATTTTTGTTGTTGTTGTGTGCCTTCAAGTCATTTTCGATTTATGGTGACACGAAGGTGAACCCATCATGGAATTTTCTTTGCAGGACTTTTTCAGAGGGTGTTTGCCGCTGCCTTCTTCTGAGGTTGAGAGAGTGTGACTTGCCCAAAGCTGCCCATGGCTGAGTGGAGATGCAAACTGAGGTCTCCTTGGTTCAGTCCAACACTGAAACCACTACACTACACTGGTGCCTGAGGATTACTGAGTTTTAAAAATGTTTTAAAGTTCCACCTAGGCAGAACTCCACCTTGCCTTCCATCATCCTAATTTAAAACCCGCATTTCTCATGGGGTGAGCCTTTGTGTCCAAGTGCAGGCACATAGCTGGAAGCTCCTCTGCCCATCCCGCTCACGTGGCCACTTACTGGCCAGTGGAGAGCGCGAGAAGAGGGGGCAGAGGAACTACATGCCTACACCTGGACACAGCGTCATCTTCCAGGAACTGTAGAGGTCCTGGAGGATGCCCTTGTCACCGAGTGTCCAGCTATGAGCACATACTTGAACACTTTTCTGTCACTCTCCAGTGGGCATGCCCCATTCTCCACTCATGTGGGGGAAGACCAAGCATGAATAAAGTGGGTTTTGAGGGGGGGTTTGGTCATTGTGCAAAGGAGGTAATTAATTCTTCCCTCTGTGACAACCAAAAGAAGAAATACATAGATATAAGTTGGACTTACACCTGCCTTTGTCACTAACAAGATGCAAACTGAAATGTTTGAAGCCTCTAGTGCCATCTTTATTTAGGTGGTGGCCTTTCCAAATCAGCGGATAGTTTTCCAACTGACAGAATTTGAAGCCAGGAGAGAGTGGTTCAAGGACTACCCCTCCCTCTGCTATAGGACAGTTCCTTCCAAGAGGTAGAGTGGTGATCAAATTCTTCCCTCAGGATGCACAGGGACTGTGGGCACCTCTAGTGGTTTCAGGTCTCATGGCGTCCCTCAGACAGGGCAGGCAGAATATGTTCACCTCTAACTAGTGATATATTTAAGTCTTTCACTCCAGGTCTCAAGTCAGGTCTCAAGTCCTTAAAGATAATTTCAAGTCAACTCTCAAGTCTGGAAGTCAACTTTATACCTCAATCAAAATTCCAGAATTCTTGGACAGAGCCAAATAAAGTCAGTTTTAATAATTTAAGCAGAGTTGGGCCTCCACATGTAATTTTGCCATCTGTAGCTTCAAAAGTGGGGAACAGGATCCATCTTACTTCCCATTATTGAAGCTTCAAAAGCTTTAGAGGGAAGGATCCTTCCTCCTTAAGCTTGTTGTCTGTACCCTTCTGAGAAATGCACTCTGCACTCTGGGGGTGAGTCTTGTCTTCTGCTCTTAGGTAAAGTTTTAGAAGGCTTCTTGAATATGCAGCAGGGACAGACTGCTGAGCAGACCTCAAGACTGATTGCCTAACCCATTTGCTGTTCCCCTCTGAGAAATACGCCCACACTTTGGGCTTGGGACAGATTGTCAAGTGACCAGTAGGTGAAAAGGGATGAAGGTGTTGTTCAAAGTCATGAGGTTTCTGGAGGAATGTGTTATGTTACTGAACCAAGGGCAGCAAGTCAATCATTAAAAATATACAAATCTCAACTCGAGTCAAGTCAGTGCATCTTTTGTTGCTGAGGCAAGTCCAAGTCGAGTCACTGAAGTGATTTAAGTCTGACTTGAGTCCAAGTCTATTGACTCAAGTCTATATCACTGCCTCTAACACCTGCAAAACTTTGCTTGAAAGCTAGCTCACAAAGGCATGAATTTTGAGCTGAACATGGGATGTTTATTCATCTCTAATATTAAGACAAAAGGCAGAACTTGAAGAAGTTCTTTTTTCCAAAGGGACATAAATCTCTAAAATGTATACAGCTATTGCACAGACAGAAGTTTGCTGCCTGCATTCACTTAAGTCTGCTACTATATATCTGGCTAAGGCCAACCTCATCATGAATTCTCTGCTCCTCATGTCTCTGACTGCTAACTTGGGAGCTCCTAAACATCCTCTTTCTCAGCAAGGACATTTTACTGCCTGAAATACAGGGGGAAATGGCACCCTTCTCCATTCAATGTACAAACCTGACTGGCCAGGAAACTGGGTCATACTTCCTGGTGATGAATAGCATCTATCATTTTATCACAAAGTAGCAGGCTAGGCTGGAAGGTATAAGACAGGTTGCAGCCTCCAGCAGTAGTGACTGGTTTCTTGTCCCCTAGCACCTGCTGTCACACTTTGCTTAATAATACAGTCACTTCCCTTCCCCCCCAAAACACCTTCATCCTCACAAATGGTTATGATCTTATTCTGTCAGGCTCCCGGTCCTGTGCTGGAACTGAGATGGGCCTGGTCTACAGGGCCGCATTTTGGAATTAACACAGAAGCCTTTTTGATATTACAAGAATTTTGAACATTTTTCTGCACCAGACTATGTTGTTTTATGGTACTACTTTCCATATATTGCTGGTCTAAGTAGAAATGAAGTTTGTAATGATGTGGGATTATGCTTGCACAGACACCAAGGATGCCAGAAGATGATGTTGATCACTTCATCAAATTCTAGAGAAGCGGTCTCATCTCAGTACCAGTGTCTGACAGCTGTAATTGCCTGGATGATTTGTTTGAAACTGAGTCGAGAAAAGATGTAACATGATGGAGGCCCTCCGTGTTCTGAGGAGGGAAAAAGATGCAGTATTGACTTTCATGGAGGCAAAGAGTTATTTTGGATCTTGCACAGCTGTTGTGGTCCTAGGAAAAAGTGGTAGGCAAGAATGCAGTCTATCACCACCTGATTAGGCAGCTGTAGCCCAGAGGTGCAGTGTCACTGATGTAATAAAGAGTCTTGTGAAAAGCTAAGGACTGTACTTTGGTTCTGTCAAATCAACAAATATCTACAAACACAAGGACAAGGAGACAGAAGTGGGGAATTGTACGCTTTAAGATCAATGGAAAGCAAACAATACAGATTGTGACAATCATATGATAGCCATAGCCCAATGATCCAACTGATAAATAACACAACTATTGTGTTGGTAAGTTAAACAACAAAGCTAATTCCCAGAAGGAGAGCTAGCTTGAGAAAGGGAAATTATTAACGCCTCTTCGTAGAAAGGAACTACTATTTCCTCCAGCTTAAAGGAGGCAATACTGAGAAGCTTTTTAAAGATACTTACCCTTGACTCAGAACTAGTAATCAATTATAATCCAGTCCTGAATTTACCATTTTGGCTGAGATGTCTGAGAAGGTGGTGGGTGACATAGTGATTCCAGATACTCCTGTGATGACAGTGGTTGTCTGGACTGTTTCAGTCAGGCTACTGGCTGGGATATAGGACTGAAACTGCCTTGGTTACTTTGGGAGATGACTTCTGCCAGGGTCCAGATGGGCAGAGTACAGCCCTATTAAATCTCCAGGACCTCTGGATGCCTTATGATCCTACTGACCATGGTATCGTCTTGGATTATTTAGCTACACTGGGGTTACTATATTTCAGTGTTTCCAGCCATTTCTGTTCAGTCATTCTAGAAGGTGGTGCTGCGAGATCACTGTTTGACACCATAGCACATGGTGTTCCACAGGGATTTTTTTGCTATCTATATTCAAGCCACTAGGAGAGGCCATTCAAAATTTTGGAGTGAGGTCTCGTCAGTGTGCACCTTCTCACCAAACACTGAAGAAGCAACTGATACTTTGAACACTGCCTGGGTTCACTAATGGGGTTGCTGAATGTGAGAATTTCTACTTATCGCACCAATGTGGGGACCTCCACATATAAAACTGCTGCCAACACCATTTGTGGGGACCTTGTAGATGTCCTTGGGGTTCTTGTGTGACATTCTTTCCTCCTATAATCCCACAGCTATACACCACCATTTCTGAACCACTGCTGTCAACACAAATGCCACATGTCTGAACTCAGTCAACTGCATTACTGTAGCATTCCCAGAGTAACAGGTGAGTGATAACAAAAATAATTTATTAAACAGAGATATGACACACAGTTAAAAATTACTTATTTAACACATCTAAATCCTAATACACTCCTCTAACTCCTTCCCTATCTCCTTATAACCATAGCTCAACCTAACGAACTGTACTGAGTCTAACTAAATCCCAATCTCTCACTGACTCACTGTCATACATGACCACCCATTTTAAACATTCCGTTCAGACACTCAGCCAATCACTAGTGACTCCCAACATTCCATATTCTTACTGGCTCCCAATGGATCACTTGCCCTATTACATATACTAAAGATAACATCCATAACCATTATTTACCTAACTTCTCTAATAAGCACAACAACATTCCCCCACCCACCCATCACATTTAACAAGATGAGATTAAACTCTGACAAGATGGAGCTGCTGCCACTCAGCAGAAAGTTTGGTTCAGGGACTGGAATTCAGCCTGTTCTGTGAAAAGTCACCCTCTCTTTGAAATAATGTGTTTGTATTCAAGGAGGACTCCTCACTCCTGTGCTCTCCCAGGTCTCTTAGGTTGCAGTGGTGGTGGTGAAGACTGCTTTTGCATAACTGTTTAGTGCAACACTTACAATCTTTCCTTAGTTAACCTGCCATGGCAGCTGTCATCCGTGCCTCAGTTATGCTGCAGGGTGTACTGTATGGACAGCTACCCTTGAAGTAGCTTCAGCTAATGTAAAATGTGATAGTGAGGCTACTAACTAATGCACACTAACAAGGCCCTATTTTTCCAGTAACAAAAGACCTGTGCTAGTTACCCACAGTTTTCTAGGACCATTTCAAGGTATGTTTATAGAGTTTGTGGTGTGGCTATCTGACACTGTCTCATTATGAACCCATCCAAGTGCTAAGATCTCCACGAGAATCCTTTTGAGAATTCCATTACCCTTGGGAACCTGCATGATAGGAAAATGGGAGAAGGTTTTCTCTGGTGCTACCCAGACTCTGGAATGCACTTCTGCCAGAGTAACAATCAGTTCACACTTTCACTGCTTTCAGGAAAAATAAGAAGATATGGTTTCCCATCCTTGATTTTAAAACTGTTTTGATTATTGTAATGGTTTTAATAATTTCACTGTTTAAGTTGTTTTCCACTGATGTGTGATAGCCTAGAGTGTTATCAGTGACAAGCAGGATTCTTTTTTTTTTAATCTACCACAGCTAAGTTTTTAAAACACTTTTCATTCTGTGCAGAAGCTGTGTTGAAACTATTTCTACTCATGTCTCTGATCTCTTCCCTCACAGACTTCCCTGAGTCTTTGTTTTTGTTTTGCTCTCAGTTTTGCCATAGCTCCTAGCAAACAAACACAACTTTGTGCTTACCATCTGAGCTTTCCAGCAAAAAGTCTGAATCAGTAAGTGTGCAAGGATGTTAGTAGCCCCAGTTCCCCAAGATACATTCAAAGGAAAATCCCTAACTCTGGACTCAAGATCTATAGGATTGCCTCAAACCAGCTTTTAGGGTTCTGCTTAATGTACTGTCGCTATCATCTCTTCAGACTCATCCTTGTGACATCTAGCTCTGTGCTGTGAGAATTTCAGTTTCCCTTTCGTATTATTCAGGCCTCCAGTTCTGCCTGTCAAATCCCTAGGGACCTCACTGTTTTCTTATTTGGTAACCATACCTTCCTCTGCCTGACTTATTTTCTTTCTTGGTTATATCCAGCTTCCTGTCCTAGATCAACTGAATTAATCCATTCTCCATTCTGTAGTAAAGTCATCTGTTCCAGAAATTCCACATATTTTGCCATGAAACTGATGTTCTGTCATTCAGGCCTTGGCCTGTTTTTAATGGCTAATTTTCCTCTCAAGAAAGTATGAAGAGCAACCAATTTTCTTCTCAAGTAAGTGTGAAAAGCAACCATCAGCGGCATTCATAGACCTAAAGTCAATACAGTGGGGATCTGGTATCCACTATGGTTTGGTTCCAGGACCCCTTCTTGATACCAAAATTTGTGGATGCTCAAGTCCCATTATGTACAATGGTGTAGTAAAACGGCATCCCTTATACAGAACGGTAAAATCAAAGTTTGCTTTTTGGATTTTTTAAAAAAAATGTTTTCAAGCTGTGGCAGGTTGAATCCATGGGTACAGAATCCGCAGATATAGAGGTCTGACAGTAATTATTATGTATCTTGGCCAGTTACAGATAAGTAAATGTCTGCTGTGTTATAGACATGACTGGTACTACAAGGCAAAACAGAAACAGCCTGCCTGAGTCCTCCTCTCTTGGCCTGAAATAGAACAGTGCAAGAGAAGTTACAATGATCTGAAGTATGCATAACGACCTGTTCAAACTGAATATTTTGGGGCTTTGATGTTAGAGTGAATAACTAAGCAACTAATGCTGGAATAAAACAATTTTTTGTGTGTGCATGTACATGGAAGCCTATATATGGGTGGAAAGAACATAGAATTCATTTTCCATGAGATGTTCACTCATGCTGCACATGGCAGTTGCACTGAGCAGCTGGGTAATGCACTCTACCCATACCCAGGGGATGGCCTGGAGAAGGGCATGGCTAGTGTCCTCCTGACAGCCACTTCCTCCTTCACCTCCAACACACAACATGGAAATGGAAAAGGATACATGTAGCTCTCACTATGCAAGCAGGTTTTAGAGAACAGACTTTTCCTCATACCTCACCCCCATTCCCCTCCTGATCAGCCTCCCCATCTATTCTCCTACACTGACCTCATATTTCAGATACATTCAGTGGGGGAATCCAGCTCAAGCATCTCTCGCATGTACACTGTACCTCGAGGAACATTTTTAGCTCAAGCAGCAGCAAGTGGTTTTTCTCCACCCCACTCTGACATTCTGGGTCTTGGCCACATCAGGATATTTTATTTCAGACTTTTCTTATGCAGCACAGAAATGCTTTGCTCTCTGCTCAGAGGCTTTCATGTGTAACCTAATGAATGGGAGCGACTCCAGCATCCAACGACATAGCAGACAGCTGGAGTAACAAGTGTGATATCCTAGCTCATTCTGTAGGGATTGGTGTGTAAATGTGTAGGTATTTCCTAGATCATCTCCCTGAAAGGGGAGGCATCCCTAGCAGCAAAAACAATCACACTCCAAGAGAACTTGTCACAACCCAGCAGTGCTTTGACATACAGTCGGTTTGCCAACATGGCTATTAAGACACATGAATACCAAGAGAGGAAGAGGCAGGGGGAGAAAGAATGAGAAACAGAAAGACCTAGAAAATGTCCCCTGGCTGTTCTGAAATGGGAAAACAAAGCTCCCCTCTATACAATACTTAGAATACTTATTAACAGTCAACAACTCAAATGTCTTGAGACCTCAGAATCGCAAGAAATAGCACTTCACTCCCAGTCTATAAATTCATTTTGCTCACCCCATCTGTAGTTACCACTTTATTCTCTATTCATCCATAATCCGTGTGAGCTGAATCAGTACAAAAGGGGTTGAGTGCCCTAAGCCCATCCGCTGCTTATCTCTAGTTCCATTACTCTCCTCAAACACAGACCAATGCATCTGAACAGCAAAACTTCCCCTACACTTGGGTGTTCTCCACACGACTGATGATTCTCAAAAATATTTTGTCCACAATTGTGGAAAGTGCCTACATGTTGCAGAAGCTCCCCTATTCAGATTAATCACTATCCTTGTGAAGAGAGATGTAACAAGAGATAGAGGAGGGGCAGGGTACCCCCTCCCTATCACACATTGTTTCAACAGAATGGCATAATGAGAAAATAGGGATACTGAGGTACCTCACAACCTCTGACACACCTACCGCTGTGATAATGAGCTTTTTGCTGAAAAGTCTGCTTGGGCCAAAGCTGGCAACCAAATACAATTTCTAGCCAATGAGCCTGCATAGAGGGTATAACTAAGGAGGAGAGATGCATCTTTCTGGCTTCTTGACCAGGTCTCAGTCAAATCTCAGCACACAAGGCTGTACTGTCCTTTTCCTTCCAGGTTCAGATCTGAAGGACCTGCTTTGCACATGCTCATTGAACTGTGATTTGCCGTTAAAGGACCTAGGTTGTGAAAGGATCCAAAAATGAAACTCCCATCCATGCTGCCCTACAGTTATGTACTGGACAAAATGGGCTCAATGACGTCTTGACAGAATAACTGCATGCCAAGAGAGTTAATGTTTCATGACGGTCCTGTTCAGACATTAGTAGAATGTTCTACACAATTGGGACCCTGCTTTCTCAAGTGAAATGTGTCATTGCATTTTGTGCATGTTAAATATCAATGACAGGATCCTCTAACCAGGATTGGGACTGCAGCATATGGGAAAGGAGGAGGACAATTAAGTTGCAGATTTCCCAAAGAAAATCACCTTTTGCAGAGCTGCTAATTGCTCATGGAAGGGAATCTGCTATGGCCATCAACAACTTTGGTGGCAATTTTCATTGGGATTGTTGTTTTTGTGTGCGTTCAAGTTGTTTCCGACTTATGGCAACCTTAAATTGACCCTTTCAAGGGGATTTCTTGGCAAGATTGTTCAAAGGGGGTATGCCTGTGTCTTCCTCTAAGGCAGAGACAGTGTGACTTGCCCAAGGTCACCCAGTGGGTTTCCATGGCTAAGCGGAGATTCAAACTCTGATCTCTGGAGTTTTAGTCCAGTGCTCAAACTGTTGTCTCATACTGGCTTTCCCTTGGGATTGCAGCACAGCAAAAAGGATTAGGCTCCTCCTCATGTGCCATGGTCCTGATCAAGACCCCAAACAGCTGCTATTTAACAACCTAAAAGTACCCATTCCATGTGTCGCACAATGTGATGCCATATTTCAAATATCAGGTCTTACTTGAGTCCATGCAGTAAGCATTATGTATAAACAGCAATATGATCCTGGGCTGCTAATGTTCGCACCCCATATGTGCCTCCACCAGGTGTTGTTGCTGTAACTTCAACTAGCCCCACCTACCATAGACAATGTTGAGGAGTGATGGGAGCTGCAGGGCAAAGGTGTGTCAGAAGAAAAATGTCTTCACCAGCTGACAGAGAAGGTCCACCAGTATGGTGTGGACAAGAGTCATAATATTACGTTAATCTATTCTGGCTCATATTTACCTGCTTGTCCCATAAGATACATTATTTCCCTCAAAACAAACAAACAAACCTCCAGAAACAGAGGCTTTAAAACTTTGTAAACATGTGGGCATCCTTTGACAGGTATGGGGGGCAGTTTTCCATCTACAGAATCTCCTAGAGGTCACACATATTTTTAAAAAATCCAGTTGTTTTTTTTAAACACTGTGATCTCTTTAGAAGATGAATCAGTCCATATGGAGTCTTGCAGGAAAACAACACTGGGGTGGTGAGGGATAGGTAACAAAATTAGCCTTGTAGTCTATATGTAGCCTTAGGACTGCACTTGGCCTATCCCAATTTCATAATAAGGAGAACAAGTAAATCTTGTTTACTTCCCCACAGAATTCAGTGTCTGACTGCTGGCACACATTGCACTACAGAGCAGATACAGTCTTGGATTTCAGTTGAGGAAACCTGGTCTGGAATCCCATCACAGTCCTGACGGTCCTCTTAGAGCATTTCCCCCAAGTCTCAGCATGCCCTACCTCATAAATTTCCTGGGTGAATATGCTGAAATATCACACCAATGACCAATCCTCAGAGAGGCAGATATTACAAAAAAGTTCTGAGTTAAAACAAGAGATTTTACTCTTAGCACAGATGTAGAAGTCAGTTTAACTCTATTTCCAAGTTTCCTTTGCTCCATAATAATAATATTCTACAAGATTTTACTTAGTTTCAATCTGGTCAACAACAGGATCAACAGCACACGTTTACATCACCCTGCCCCTCATTTTTGTCACAGGCATTTAGGTTATTCACATGCTAATATCACTAAGATACAACAATTAGAAAGTAAAGCAATACTCCTTCCATTCCTTCTTTCCCTCTCTCTTTGAAACAGATGAAGTGATTATGATTCCATCCACAACCACTTTTAATTCCTCTGTCTGATACACTGAAACCAGATCTCCTCTTAAACAGTTGTGAAACGACTCTCTTGGAAGAAAGAAAGAGAGAGAGTGAATGTATGAATGAATGAATGAATGAATGAATGGGAGAAAGAGAGATGGAGAGGAGAAAGGAAGTAGGAAGAAACAAACCAAGTTTAACAAAGGTACAAAGGTAGAGGGAAGAAGAGAGAAAAGGGGGAGGGAGGAAATCAAGTGCAAAAAAATGGGAGGAGGAGGAGCTTTCCACAGCCACCCCCTCTTCCTCTTCCTTTTTGTAAATGCCTGCTTCCAAACCTGTATCATCTGTTGAAGCTTTGCTAATTTAATTAAAAGAGCCAGGGACCCCTGTACAAAAGTACGGCTGTGTGTTCCTTTCTTTGCTCACGAGTTCCCTTACAAGTCCTCAGCAGTTTGCTCTGTACACTTATGAACTGTAAAGTGAGAGCCAGCATGGTGTAGCGCTTTGAACACTGGATCACAGTTGATTTCCCACTTGGCCGTGGAAACCCACTGGGTGAACTTGGACACATCACACACTCTCAGCCCCAGAAAAGGCCATGATAAGTTCACTTTAGGGTTGCCATTTATTGGAAACAACTTGAGGGCACACAACAACAACAACAACAGCAACAATAACAAAGTTGTGCCATATGTCTGGAAGTTGTGCCATATGTTTGGAAGAACACAGGTCAGCAGGGGGAGTGTATACAACACTGAGGTTCCTGAGAAGATGAGAAAGTTACAGCAGAATGTGTTACAAGGAAGCAGCTTAATATAGTCTTTCCTTCTGACAGGGACTCCTGTCACACCCCTTCCAAAGGAGAAGCCGGAAACAAAACAAAGCTGGCTACTTCACAGTAATTACCTAAACACACCTCATGATTTTCCATGGAATTTCCATTGTTACGCAACAAAATGTTGCAGTGTGGGATGCTTCTGCTCTAGGCCATTTCTGCATGGCACTGCAGTCCTGCTATAGGGATGGGATGGCAGTGGTCTGGAGCTGTGCTTTCACATAAAGTCATCACGATCCCTCTGTCATCCCACCCCCAGCCATTGAGAGATATTTCCTTAATGGAATAAATCCATCAAGCACCCATGATTGTGTGACGCTCCTGTCCTTCCCGGCCATGAAGAAGGGCAGGAAGTGCGATGGAGGCACTTCCTTCCCCAGCACAGCATGGGAAAGAGACCAGCTGTGCTGTGGAAGGCAGACATGCGTTGCTCACACTCCCTTCTTCAGGGAGCCTGTCATGTGCGGAGGGGAGCATTCCTGATGCACTCCCTTCCCAGCAAAGGCGCTGCTGGGATTATAACAAGAGGACAATGGGATCAGGTAACATGCGAAAATGGCCCTAGTCACTACATTCCATTTCTTCCATCCCATTTTTCTTTTGTCTTCAGCCATAGCCTTTGAACAATCCCTACTGGCCTGTTTGGTTCCATGTGGATGTGTGGCTGTAGACACACATTTATGGCCAGTCCCAGTCCCAGAAATATTAAAACCTTTGATTTCTTCTCTGGTTTCTATGGGCAATTCTTGCTTCTGTCCCTAGAAAGATTTCAAGAATAGCTGCTCAGTGTGAACCAGGAACTGAATCACCTATACAATAAAATTTATTCTATCCTTTAAATATCTATGGGTCTCTTCTTAATTCCTCTGTCTCCATATATCTCAATCTATTCCATTTTCCCTCCCGTCTTGTTTTCTGTTGGTGAGGTTCTCTTCCGCACTTGGTCAACATTTTATGGGTATTTAGTGGGGGGAGGGAGGTTAGTACTTTTTCTGAAGTACATTCTGCTGCCATGTCTCTCTTGTACATGAATGTTCCTGTGCAGATAAAATTCTATTCAATGTGAAAAAAGAGTTTGTTGGGTGAGACTGTCATATTTGTGTGTAAATCTCCATTGCCTTTGTTCTCCTGAGCTCTTTTGAGTATCAGCAAGCTCTTTTGAGCATCAGCAAGCAACTCCAGTTGTCATGTTGGCACGGATGGCAGCCTGAGTTGTACAGTCCCAGGCTGTCGTTGAACTCGAGTCAAGGATTTAATATTCAAAGACCCAAAAGGGATCAGAAAGATCCCCTCAGTAAAGGGGATCTGGAGAAGCTCACAGAGTCAATGACTGACCCAGCAATGATGAGGAGAGGGGAAGGAGAGTCATCAGCAGACCGGATCAAGTTAGTGGAGCAGGACGCCATTGGGCTCAGACCAGGGACAGAACTGTGATTTGAGTGTACTGCACTGTTTGGTCTATCTATTTGGCAGAGCGTAGACCTGAGTTTCTGCACTGGGTGGGATGTGGGTGATGTAAGTATGGAGGAGCTTTCTGGAGTTAACTTTCTGGGAATTGGAACTCTTGCAGGGGACCAATAAAAATAGTGTACTCCAGGAGACTGATGGTTCAAAATGACTTTTTGATGGTTCTTGGGGATATCACAAATGCAATTCTGATGAAGACTTGCTGACCTCTGAATAGGGAGATGCCCTGTGTGGTTGACATGATTGCTAGACATGAGACAGGGGATATATTTTTAGAAAAAGCTTTCTTTCTCTCCATTTTGCATACATATACTCATTTTTACAGACCTCATGAGATGAAAGTTAAATACATATGCTGCATGTGCCAAAGCATAAGAGTTAAGTGAAAAGAACTTCCTCTCCTTTGCAGGGAAGGCCTCTATGCATGGGGTTCAAACATATCTAGTCTGAGCCCCCATCATGTAAAATGACATAACAAAGTACAGATTGAGAAGGATGCCAAATTGTGGCACATAGTTAACAGGTGGAATGTGGAAGTCTTAAGAAAAAGTACATTTGGTTATTAATTCAAATGAGTCAATGTGGATATACAGCAAGTGTTTAAGTAAAGCAAGAAGACCAGGTCAAACCCTTCCTTGTGGAATACACAGTCTCCATTGATTACAGAGTGTTAATAGAATCCAAAAGAGCCAATGTGGTGTAGTGGTTTGAATACTGAACTATGATCTTGGACACCAGGGTTCAACTCCCCACTTGGCCATGAAAACTCACTGAGTGACCTTGGGCACATCACACACTCTCAACCCTGGAAAAC
Organism: Ctenosaura bakeri; assembly: GCA_948474755.1. Taxonomy (NCBI): domain Eukaryota; kingdom Metazoa; phylum Chordata; class Lepidosauria; order Squamata; family Iguanidae; genus Ctenosaura; species Ctenosaura bakeri. Next base: position 405,114 of record CAOLHI010002136.1, on the reverse strand, counting down.
CCTGTGATAAGTTCACCTTAGGGTTGGGTAAGTCAGAAATGACTGGAAGGCACACAACAGCAATAGAACGCAGAGGTAACTATCAAATGGGCTTAACTAGTTAACAAGGATAAAAGAAAGACTGTGGCATGTTAAAGTGCTTAAACAGTTATAAGAGGCATGATGTAAGAGTTCTGTTCATTTTATAAGGTTAGGCTTGTATAAAGCCAAAAAAAAAAAAAACCTACAAAAGGGATGCTGTGTGTTAACATGGCGTACCACATAGATTTGATAACTAATTGTTAGGTCCCTGTGTATAGGTAACATGTAGGCAAGACATCAGGCAAGGAAAAAAGAAAGTATTCGTTTTTCTAGTCCACAGTAACATTTTTACATTTCTATATGTGTAACAACAAACCAGTCCTTGCCTGCTTTTACTTACACTATGGCTGGACATGTTAAAATCAATGTATTTGTTTAAATCAAATGTTGCTAAGGGAACACTAACAGCAAACACAGACATTAGAAAGCACTGAACATGGCAGGTCAGTGAACCATTCTGTTTCAAAAAGATGCCCATGGGACAAGCCATAGCATACTAAGGTTGGTTTTTGAAGATTATGAGTGGGATATGTGGTGTGATAGTTCTCAGACATGTGCAAAACCAGCTGGAGTAAATCCACTTTCTTCAGGAAAAGTAAATGACCTGGAGATACTTAGACCTATGTGCTTTCTTCATTATTGTCCTGTGTCAAAGCAAACTTTAAAGATGTTTCAAAAGTTCAACAGTTGTGCATATTCCTCCTTCCTTCCATGCATATGGAAATGATGGCAAACTGGTGGTAACGGTTTTAAAATTCAGAAGAATATGGATTTATTTATTTTTTTGGCACAGAAGGCACAAAATCATAAATATTCAGATTGACATAAAAATATTGAAATATGAGGGTGAAGATATGGTGAGTGGGTATGATATAAGAATCACTTTAAATAGACTCAATGAAGGCATAACAAATGCTGGATTGGCCACCTGAATGGTCACAAGAATATTTGACAAGATAAGTAAGCAATGAAGTCCTGCTGGTTGACATTCTGGTTACCTAGAGCTATATTCTGCCTTTTTACCCTTCCACAGTGGCAAAGCTGGTAAAATATTATTAATCTTTGCTTACCCCACAGCTTTCCAGAATGATCTTCTGATTCACTGTTGGGACCTTCAGCTGCTAAACTCTCCCTTCCTGAGCTGGCATCATCTGCAAAGAAAAAAAGAAAGAAAGAAAGACTGTTTAAAACATGGTAGTGTTTGGGCCAGGATGCAAGCTGAAGGCTTTGCTAAGGCTGTGCTGCTGCCTTTGGAATGCAGAGTTCATTCCATTCCAGCACAGTGAATATATTTTGCTGCCTCCCCAGTTTAGTTTCTTTCCTGGGGGTTTTTTGTTTTGTTTTTTTAGTTTTTCAGTTGGCTACTAATATGATGGGACATTAATTAAGCCTTCCATTAATAGAGAACCAAGGCCTCTTTGTTTATGTTTATGGGCTGATGTTCCCAAGGAGGAGATGGAACTGTTTTACACTCCTTGCAAATGATGGCATAAATCAAAATTATAGCTGAAAAAGCAACAGAGACTTCTGGGAATCAGTCATGCTGGAGGCAACACTTCACAGCTTCCAGAAAAATCCAGGAAGTAGAAATGTATTTTGTTTATTTTGAAAATTACACAGTACCTTACTACAAACTCTTGCTTATTTATACCAAGGAAGGGTCAAAATAAAGCTGTTTGGGGAGGCTGTGACAAGGAGGAAAGGAGAGGGATAGGCATGAATGTTAATACATCACCTAAACAGTATCTGGAATGAAAGAAATGTGCTCTAACCACAACTTCAAGGTTGACGCAGTGACTGGAATAGGACTGGAGAAACTCAGACGTACCCATGAAGTGCACTAGGTGACTTTGGACTAGACGCCACTTCTTAGGTTAACCTATCTCACAGGACTAATGAGAGGATAAAGTGGGGGAATGGGGAATGATGTATAAGATACCCAGGCATATGCAGACACACGCTCACGTGAGTGTGCAGATACACACAAAGTCCTGTTTGCCTATTCTTTACCTCTTCAGTGGAGCCACTGTATTTTTAAATTAGACAGTTCTGAAATAAAGACTGGACTGAAAAGCATGTATGTGAAAAAACTGTAGAGAAAAAGACCTCTGTGCTACTTGGCTGTCATTGCTTCCTACAAAGAAGTCAGGAAGTGCCATTTTTGTTGGGTGCTTGGTGTTTGTTGTAAGAGTGCTAATACATTCACAGACTGTGCATTTAACCTGGATAGGCTCTCAGTATCTGGTGTCCCCAAGTGGGAAAGTAGATAGTTCACCTTCCTTTTATAGCTATGGGAACTTTCTGGCCCACCCCCTTTCTTTGGAAACCTGACCTCCATAATGTCTATGGCACTATTTCACATTTTGGTATCCCAAAGCATTTTTTGGTGATAATAAAAATGTGCTCAGTTTTAACAACTAAATGAAAATAAACTCTAATTTCTAGGTGGCAAAGCTACAGAGATTTTATGAAATCAAGAAATTGTCAAAAGCTCTTGGAAGTCTAAGCCTCTAAATACACTGAAAATAGTTTTTTCTCTAGCAGTCTAAAAACGACCTATTCAAAGTTGGCATTTATGAACAATTCCAGGATTGGTCCTGTGAAACCCTGCTCATGCCTTTCTTCTACATGTGGACTCAGCTGGCCTTTTGTCCCTACCCTCACCGTCCACATATTTGTCAGGACATCAATAAAGAGAAGCCTTAGTTGCATATAGTCATGTGGAGCCTGGGAAAATTTTGGACTACAATTTCCAGAATCCCTTAGCCACATTTCCCTCATCTTGCAGCTATGCCTCTGCAGTCTGTCCGTGTAACCGTGAATGCTGGTTGTGCAAGTTTCTTAACTGCACGGAGAACTTATCTTCCAACAACCCTAAGGGCACAGGTTCTCCTTTACAGACCTTCCACTGAACAGGGAAACTTCAGGGTTGATGTCAGTGGGATGGGGGTGGTCAGAGGTAGGGCCAGCATATGTTATCCTGCTCTGTCTTTAATGTACTGAGTTCTGTATGCGAAAGTAAAAGATGAACAGGCTGTGCTGAGCTTCAGATCTCAGATACAGCGTAAAACCGCATGTAATAAATGAAAACTGATGTTACCAATCTGAATACAGTTATATATTTCAGCCAGAGTTGTTAGTTGAGAGTGATTAAATGAAACTGTCTGTTTTGCTGTGGCTGTTTGGCTTCCATACTATACACAATGCTGAAATTTAATACAAATCCCAGCATACTCTGATTGCTAGACAGGTCCTACAAAGGGACATTTTATACATACAGTGGCTGTAACACATGATACAGCATGTCCTCAGCAGAGGCAACCAGTCCTACAAAAAGAACAAATTAATACATGCATGAAATAGAATAAAAGGGTCTGGAAGGCAGTGCTGTGTGGGGGTTAAAGCACTGGATGGAGACATGGGAAATCTGGCTTCAGTTCCTCACTCAGCTCCAAAGATTTCAGGAGAATCATGGCCAATCACTGCTTTCATCCTAACTTACCTCATAGGACTCATTCAACAATGCTGTTATGAAGAAAGGCTCCTCAAAGCATTAACTGCTAGCGTTAAATATACATTTGCACTATCTTGCTGAGTGTAAATATTTCAAGGGATGCTCTGCTTTCCAGTGTATAGCAGCAAAGTTTCACCTGCTTTTCTCCTTAAAATTGGGAATTGCTTACAGTTTTACCACTCCAAGTTACCACAAATCGTAAGTAAAATCAGACAGATTTATTTGCAACCATTCAGGAAACATGTGGAACTATTTATTACAGGAAGTTAGTAGCAAAATGACACATAAAAATAAGACTGAAAATGAAGTTTTTAAAAGTTTAGGTCCAAGCCCCCAAATCTTCCAGAGATCTCTCTAGAATCCCAGGCTAGAGGCTCGCAGGCTTTCCCTGCAGATTTTTAACAGAAGGTTTGTCAATTAGAAGTTAATCCTACACAACCTGGTACACTGTGACTGGCCTCCCCTCCTTTGTCTCAAGCCTCATGTTACAGTATGTCCACCAGAGCCCAGCCCCCCCCAACTCCACTCAGGCACACCAACTAATTGGCATTCTCAGCCACACTTGACAGTCTGCCAAGCCTTTCATGTGAACTAAATTGCTGTGAATGCACCAGATCCTTTGAAGATGCATCTCTTCTCATTATCCAGCCAAATCCTCAAACTCTAGACCTACATATAAGACTCAGGAAAACTTACTTCCCGCCCCTGTAACAAAAGTTTGAGGAGGTGTGGCTGAATTTTTTAAAAAGGAAATAGTGTAACTACTGGGCAGCAGGGCTTGCAAAAAATTTATTGAAAGAGAAAAACATATCAGCCTATCCTGGGGAAAAAATAGATTTTAACAGATGGGGTTGCTGTGATGACGGGTCATTTGTTTCTTTAGTCAACAAGAGCAAAGAAGCTGCTGTAGATTCCATGGGTTTTCAGGGTCTCCATTTACATCGCAATACAGATGGATTTATTTAATGGCTAGCAAGGGTGTAGTGAGACAATAATGATTTAAATTGGCAGAAGAAAAGACAAGTTTAAGTTTTTCATTTTGTAATTCATTTTTTTATACGTACATGAAGAAACAACCATAATAAATGATCACTGCAACAATTAAAAAATACTGGGTTATATTAAGTAGGGACGCAAAAAGAGCTATCATTTAGAAACAAGGGGGCGGCATCAGTAAAATTAACTTTTTAATTAATGTTCTTTGTGTCTATACATTAAAACAAGGTCATTTACTTGACATGCCCAGAACTTAAAGACTAAACAGCAGAATATTTCTCTGTGAAACAAAGTTTCCATGTTGTTTTGCTGGCAGAGTCATAAATATTCATAGTGGGAGCAATGAACACATGTAGTTGGAGGGAATAACATGGAAATAAAAATCACCCAAGTAGGTTCAGTAGGTTACCCTGGTAAAAGAGAACTGTGTCTCCTGAATCCCAGCACCTACAAAGAACTGAGCCAGTCTGGTAGAACACCTATAACAAGAAAATGTATCCCATTTTGTATTGTATTTGTAACATTTGACCTCCAGGGTATTGTATTTACATCTACTGCTTATTCTTGAACATGAAAAATTCAATGCTGTCTTCAAATTTAGTTTGCAATCTTATATCCACACACCCGGAAGTAAATCATGCAAGCAGGCAGTTGGAAGGATTCGACTGGGAATGTCACTTCAAGAGATCAGGTAGGTAACACAACCAAAGTAGAGAACTCTGTGGCTTCCTAGGGAGTGAAGGAATTCTCATGTATAGTGTAATCCTAAGTATGTAAGGTGCCATGGTAGTAATCTATTCTTGCTGATTTCCTCCATGCTGTTTCATCCCTCAGCATGGAGGAAATCAGCAAGAATATATTACTACCATGGCACCTTACATAGCAATAACAGATATACTCAAGAGTATATTAAGCTTGAGTTCACTACACTACAGGACAAATCATAATTGATAGGAATATTTCCCTATCTCCAGATATATCTCATCTCTGATTATACCCAAAGAAGAAAAGCCTAATGATGTTTTTCATTCATTTTAAAGTGCTTTAATCCTTGCTTTTTTTTAGGTATGTCACCAGTAAAACTACATTCAGTGAACACATGAAATGTAGACATGGTTATTCATTTACAAGACAAACAGAGGTGAAACCATTTATCATTCTTAAAAGAAAGGAGGTTAATGGAAGACCCTTTTAAGCCCTGCTCTCACTGATACAACAAAAAAGAAGGTTTATTTGTTAATTGAGAAATATGTCAACAGCTTGTATTGTATTAAAACTATGCTATTTGTCAGTAAACTTAGGTTTGACATGTTCTTAGAAATGTACAAGCTCAAGGGAGAACCTCAAGTCAGACCCTCCACTGGATTAAAAACAACAAAAAGATCATTTAAAAGCGAAAAAAGCAATGTATACTGGACAATATTTGGAAAATAGATAAAATTAGGAAGGAAAGGTGATGTGAGCCTGTCAGGGTCTTTCTCACCATCTGTTTCCCAGAGTCATTCTGCTCTGAACTTTAAAGTTTCATTTAATTATCATGGTTATTGGCCATTGTTTGCTTTATCCTCCTTTAGCTCATACTGCTCTCATAGATAAGACGCCTGCATTAATGCAAGGCCCTTTTCGCATGGCGTTTTTAAAGCGTATTAGGCACGCTCCCTCCTCCCTTCACGAGCCGCCGTACCGCATGACATTCTGGCGAACCAGGTGTTGTCACAGCCACGGATAGTGCTGATAGCGCGTTTTCTTATTTTCGCTTGAAAGGTGAAAATAACTTCCCTTTCACGCATCAGTCACGTGACCAGAGGGCCTGCAGAGTCGTCGTCCGGTGTGCTTCCGGTAAGGACCCGAGAGTGGGCGGGGTATGGGCAGTCCCTGCTGCCTGTCCCTCACGCCGCAGCTCCCAGGGGACGCTCTGCCCAGCAGCAGGCCGGCCGCTGCCCCCATCGCAGCAGGGAACACTGCACGACATGTTTGCTGGCTATTTGCCGTAATAAAATTTGATGATGATTTGATGATGATGCACGACACGTCGCCGCAAGAGGCCACCCCGGGGCTGCGTCACCACTCACACTCGAGACGACAGCAGCCCCCGGGGTCCGGCCGACTGTGTGTGTTTTTTTAAAATCCCGGCTCTATTGTTAGCACATTAGCACGTTACCAACGTAGTATGAAACAGCCCATTGGCAGGATCTATCGTGCTAACGTTAACACGATAGTTGACAAAACAATAAAAAAGAAAAACCACAGACCAATCGGGGTGGTGGGGCGGGGACAGGGCAGGACCTGGGTGTGGCCCAGGATGCCGACATGCAGACAAGGCACCAGGCAGGGACTGGTGCTCTCTCGCAAATGCCCTACCATGTGCAGACTGCAAGGGGCTCTCTACTGGGCCTCTTGCGATATTGGCAATATCGTGAGGGCTCTAGTTCGTCGCGTTATCAAGGTAAGGTGCGAAAAGGGCCCAAGAAACTGAAAAGTACCAAAGAGAGCAGATGACTAATCTGAGTGTCATAGGGAAGTCAAGCCCTTTATTTATATCAGTTATGACTGATGCTGATTTTGCAGTCATGCGTGCAACATTTCTTGTTTTCTAATATTCCTCCCAATTTAGATGCTGTGGTGTTCTGTTTGCATGTTTGTATTGAAGTCCACGATGTATTTCCTAAGTTTGTACTCTGTAATTTTACCTGCAGCTATGTCACTATTCTCCACAAAGAAGAGTTAACCAAATTACAACAAACATTCCACTATGCTGACCTTTGGAACTTGCCAGGAAAAAAAAGGAAGAGATTATTTTTAAAATTTAATTCTTTCTGTTTCTGAAATGCATCTGTTTACTGGAATGCACATATCCTTTGGTACTGGACTGCATCCCAAGGTTATGTCAACCATGAATGACAGATTTAGCAGAAATTCAGATATTGTATAAAGTCAAGCCAGAGGTCCTTTTTGGCCAGCCAGGAACTTTCCTACTTTTAGTGGAAAAGTAGGAACTAAGTTATTCATGTCCTTATTCATGGTAGGCAAGATAGAGATGACTACAAAAGGAAGGCCACGTCCTTTATTAAACTTCCTTCAGAAAGGATCCTCCAATTAAAAGAGGCATCCACTGAAACAAGAAATCAATACTGCAATGCCTTAAGAAGACAGTAGTGGCCTAAAGCAGCCCAGAGACCCTCCAGGAGTACAGTGGTGTTCACTGCAGCAGCAGCTGTCTGGGCCAGGAATGGAGCAGGCAGTGAGATCCTCTGGCAGAGACAGACTGGATTTGTAAGACAGGACAAGACACTCAGAACCCATCTGGTGCTGCTGACCTCCTGGTGACCTCCTAGCTTGGACAACATGAATAAGCAGAGTGGCCAGAACTACATGTGATTGTGCATGGAGCTCAGAGAAACACGCTCTATTTGAAACTTTTAGGGCCTCTTCAACTCTCCTCCCCACACACATAAGAGTCTCCCATCCCTCAGTGACAATTTGCTGGTTACTCCAAATAACAGGAAAAATGCCATGCTTGGGTACAATATTTGGCTCTGAGAAATGTGAAGATGCACATTGACAAGCTGTTGCTGATTTGGGGTCAAAATGATTTGCACTTGACTTTCTGAGCTAGCAGTGAACAACTTGGTTTCAGCTACAATAGATTCTAATCAGGACTCTAAACAATAGCCCAGTTCATTCAGTTAAAAACATAACCCCTGCACTTCTCTGTGGTCCAGGGAGAAGTTCACATTTGTAACATGGCAAGAAGGCCAATCCCTGCACAGACACACTATGGCTGGTTTGGGAGCTTTTGATGTCAGGGGGCCCTGGAAGCCCCATTTCACAGATGAACCAGCTTTGCATAAATAAACAAAGCGACCTTTGAACTGAAGCCTGAGACCTGAGCACACTTCAAAGACAGTGGAGGGGGTGAATGGGGAATGAAGTGATCAGTGCGCATCATTAACGCAGCTGTTGGCTCAAAGCACAAGTCTTTGGAAGAACAAGGGGTGAGAATGAATAGACAGGGTGGGCAGGGAGTGAGACGGGAGGGAAAGTGATGTAATCTGGTCAGGCTTGAAAAATTATAATGAGATTTTCTCTACGGATACATGAAAGCTTTAGCCCAGCTCCACTTTAGAGATCCATTACCAAGCTCCAATGCAAGCCCAAAGTCCACCTTCTTTCCCGTTGCAACCTTAAGGAAAACAATTCTGAACCTATTTCTTTATGGTCAACTTGCTTTAGATATTCATTAGTTCAATTGTATAACATCCTTGGGAGGCAAATGCAGAACAGGCCTGAACCACAGAGAATATGGATCTCTTCTCCCTTTCATTAGTTCCTCACAGGGAATCTATGGGAAGATATGCAAGTATGTAAGTTTGGAATGTTAACTTTCCTCCCTTTTTGTCTACAGAAATCAAAGAAGAAACCACACCCATTTTCTTTTTAAAATTCTAGTCTTTTAAGAATCCACTGCTGCAACAGTAAATCACTCAAACACAGTGCACGGAGTTGTTCCTCAAACAATGGGATAGGACGCACATAATGTCCTGAACAAACCACAGAGAGGGGTGGTTGCAGTGAAAATTACTTAACATCACAGAACACTCCAAACCGCAGACTGATTCCTCACACTTTGCTTCTTCTAGCAATCCAATAAGACAAACAGTTTTTCACTTCCTGATGGGCCAATTTCTTTCTACAATCCTAGCAGAGCACATGAGTGACATCAGCCTAAGGTACTGACCAGTATGGTGACAAAAACAGCACTATTAATTCATGAATAGTGTGGAAACAAAGTAGGGATGTAATTCCTTGACAATTTTTGTCACATGCAAGGATGAATAATTAGGTTTTTCCCCCATGCTGTGGGAGAAAACTAAGGGCCTTTCTGCACTACACAATTATAGTGCTATTATTCCACTTTCAACATCCTATGGAATCCTGGGGTTTGCGGTTTAGGGAGGGGCCTCCCTAAACTGCAAACCCCAGGATTCCATAGGATGTTGAAAGTGGAATAATAGCACTATGAGAGTGTAGTGTGAAAAAGGTCTAATATTCCTCCACACTATTATCCTTGTACTGAAATGTCCCAAAATGTTGCACAGGAATGATTCTGCAGAAAAAACCAGATGCTTTCTTGCATTAAAAAAGTATTCTGCACAGGACATTTTTCTGCACAGGAAGCTCATTTTCTGTGCAGAAACAGGTTTTTTTTTTAAACAAAAAAGTTTTTCATCACACAGTAATTCCCCCACTTGGGGACACTGAATTCCAGGAGAAAATTGTACAAAATTCCCACTGTTCAATTATTCTTTCTGGAGTTCCCAAATGTTAGGCAACCCATTTTTTGACTTGGGAATGAATAACTGGAAACATTGTTTTCATCTCTAGAACCACCTAATCTGTTCATGATAATGAGTCCTATATGATCATTTGGGTCAGTGGGTTGCAAAGTTACTACGTGGTGGGAGCAGTTTCTCCTTGAGGACAAAGAAATACCTTTAGAATACCTGCTTTAGAATACCTGAAAACTCTATCTTATGTTGTATGGATTCAGGCATAATTAGTCTTGTGAAACAGATAAAGGATACAGAGGAATGGTCATGATTATGCCATATGCTAAAAGACCTGAAAATTGGAAGGCAGAGATTTCCCCAAAGGAAGTTACCTTGTAGCAAGATATACCTTTGGCCCATCTAGGAGCCTTGACGCTGCTGACAGGCAGTTGCAATCCAGGGCTTCAGAGACCAACCTGGGAGATTCCTGAGACTGAACCCAGGATGTGTGTGCTTTCTTACTTACATGAAATCATCCTTCAGAAAAGCCATTGTATTAACAATGCACCACTTAAAGACAAATGGACAAACATCCAGGAGACCAAATCAAGCACAAATGGCATACCCCTTAAAAGTATGGTCTTTGCTGTCATTGCAAAAACCATATTAAAGATGTGGGTGCCTGTAATAACATGGCCTGTGGCTGATTTTAAGTTTTGCTGAGCAAGGAAGCCTACACACTTGCTTATACAAAAGTAGAAAGGTGTGCCTTTGCACTTTTGCCTACAAACAGGAAAAGAATAACCACCTCCTCCTCCTCCAACCAAGTTGTTAATTTGATCCTCTCCCACTACTACAGATAACAGTTGCAAACACACTTAGAAAAAAGTTTGCGATATACTGTGACAAAAGACACAAGCAGGGCTTTTAAATAGTATGTTCTAAATGAAGTAGTATATCATGAAAACATTTCTAATAATGCCACCTGTTTTCATTAATAATATTAAATTTCCTGCTTCTGGGATATCCATCTGTTTTACTAAACATAGTTTTTTTACTTGTCTTTCAGAAGATGTGGACCACTACTGTCTATTATTATGCTTTAACTGCTGAAGTTGTTTAAAATGGATAAGGCATCTGTATCCAAAAACAGCAATTTGCAAGCCATAATCTCATACCAGTCTGATTAATGTGATACCCGAGATGTGTTTTCTTTTGAGACACAGGAGACTGGGTGGCTGAAAGTGCCAGAAATGCTGAAGGGTTAGGCTGGGGGCAGAGGGATGTTAGCACCATTTTAAAAAGTCACTGAACATAAGCTACTGGGAAGTTCTCTTACAGGAGCCCCATTGCTATGGTGGATTAAGAGAACTTCCTAGTAACATGTGCCCACTACAAGCACCTAATTCTGAAGCAGTATTATACTGACCTTTGATTACCAGATTAATTTTGTTCATCAGCCTATTTTTTATAAATCTGGGATCAGCTACTCTCTGGCCATTCCAAATACATCAACCTGGCATATGAAGAATTGCTGGGCTGGTGAATGATCTGCTCTGCACTTCATACACGTTATTATTTGACCTTTGTTATTGTTCCTGGTCTGAAGGAAAGTGGAGAAGGGGGAAACAGACTGTGCTTTGAGTTCAGCAGCAACACACATGATATGCTGATAGCAAAGGAAAAGAATATGAATTTTTCCTGAAGGGAATTTCACATAGTACCAATTTATTACTTAAGGATGGCACTTTAAAAAGAACCCTATCTTTTAAATATCTGTAAACAGCAATTTATAGGACTGTCATACTTAGTATGTTAAAAAGCTTCAAAATACAATCTCAGGTGCCAAAGTAGTTGTTTGAAGCCAAAGTATCCTTCTGTTACTCTGCTGATGTCATTTTTCTCAATGGCAGAGATGTAAGCTTCAACGGCTACACCTCAAAAGCAATCACCAGATGAAGCAGTTTGAAGGCACATGTGTGATGCAGGCATTGTCATCACAGAGTCAGTACTAGCTGCTCGTTCCTGCTGTCTGTGAAGCCAGAGGCACACTCATGTTTAATGTCACAATATTTAGACTCATTTCAACTCAACTGTAAGCATTAATGAAGGGAATCTTGGCATCACGTCAAATTTAAAGGAAGGGGAAAGGAAGACTCAGGGCCCCAATCCAATCCCTGTTCCACTGAAAATATAGTGGACAAAGTAAAAACTATGCCCAGCTCAGGCTTAAACATATCAGACAATTTTTTTTATAGAGTTACAAGTGTGGTAGATCAAGAGATTTCTATGGATGTAGTACACTTGGCCCTCCACATTCGCCAGGGTTAGGGACATAGGGCCCTCACAAAAGTGAAAAATTCGCAAAAAACAAAATTTGTGTGTCTGTGGGAAGGGGGCTGAAGCACAGGTGGGGAAAGTGGGCATCCAGGGTCTAAACCAGGTCAGGGAAAGGAGATGGTTGGCATGGTGGTCCTGTACTTCTTCTCTGTTGCCCATCTTCTTCCTTGGGTGTGTGGGGCGCATGGGTACAGGGTTTGTGGTGCTCAGAATTTGGGCAAAGAGTCATCCTTAGCTGGCCAGGCAGAGACTGGTAGAGGAGGAGGAGGACCAGAGGTGGGTTTTTAAAGGGCTATGTGGCCTGATTGGAGCCACCAAGAGGGAAGGTTCCCCCAAAAAAGAAGCACCTGAAGTGGGAGGGCAGGGGTTGGAGAAACTTACAAATAATCAAATCCATGAATGTCAAACCCGCAAATGTGGAGGGCTGACTGTATATTTTAATTTCAGTGAGGCTTCTGACAAGGTCCCCCATGATATTCTTGCAGGCAGGCTAGTGAACTGTGGGCTAGAGTGGGCTAGAGTGTTCTACAGTTAGGTGGATCCCTACTTAGTTGATAGAATGAACGAAGAGAATGTTCATCATGGACAGAAGAGACCAGTGGGGTGCCACAGGGTTCTCTCCTGGGCCCACTGCTATTCAACAACTTCAATAAATAACTTGGATGATAGAATAGAGGGAATGCTTGTAAAATTTGCAGATGAGACCAAATGAGTGGATAGTGAATATCCCAGAGGACAGGAAAAGAATTCAAAATGACTTTTGACAGATTGGAGAGCTCAATGAAAACTATTAAAATGAATTTCAACAGGGATAAATCTAAGGTACTACATCTAGGCAGGAAAAATGAAAGGTATAAATAAAGGGTGGGTGATGCCTGGCTTGAAAGCACTATATGTGAAAAAGATCTAGGGGTCTTAGTAGACCACAAGATAAACACAAGTCAACAGTGTGATCACTAGCCTATAGCGCAATGCAGAACTGCATTGGCTTTTTGGTGTCAAAATGAAGAGAAATAGTAATGCCACTCTATTCTGCTTTGTTGAAACCTCAGCTGGAATACTGTGTCCAACACAATTCAAGAAAGATATTGACAAGCTGGAACCTGTCCAGAGAAGGACAACTGAGATGAACAAAGATCTGAAAACCAAGCATTATAAGGAATGACTTAGGGAGCTGGGTATGCTTAGCTTGGAGAAGAGAATACTGAAGTGACATGATATCTATGTTTAAATATCTGAAGGGATGTCATGTATAAGATGGAGCAAACTTGTTTTTTGTTGCTTCAGAAACTAGTACGCAAACCAATGGATTCAAATTTCAAGAAAAGAGATTCTACCTAAACACATAAACTTCTCTACTATAAGAGTTGTTCAACAGTGGAAATGGACTGCCTAAGAGACTGGTAGATTCTCATCTTTGGAGGTCTTTAAAAAGAGGTTGGATTAGGATTACCATATTTTGAAAAACAAAAAAAGACGAATCTACTGACTGACTACATCAAACCACTGATAGCTATGACAAATTGCAGTTTAAATGGCCTATAAGCAACAGTAGCAAGAGGAATCACCACTCCAGTGATGAACCAGTTCAACAGATAAGATAGATCCTTCTTGCAGCCAAGCACCATCCTAACAACAGGGACAGGGCACCTGCCTCTCTATCATTTTGCTTCCTGAAGGGTCCTCAAGACAGAAGGGGATGACAATGGCGGCAAATCATTCATTAAACCTCACTGGGCTGAGGCTGGCTGCTTTGAGGGCTTCCCTCATTCTGCTTTAATTTGGCATGTCTTTCTTTATCTCATCAGAGCTCTACCATCTAATCATCTGCTTCTTCCAGTCCTTCAGACCTATAAGAAAACCTGGATGTTTTGAAAATCCTCCTGGACAAAAAATTTAGCTCTGAAAAAGAAAACATGTTCTGGAAAATGTAGTATGGTAACCCTAGGTTGGATGGCATCTTCCAAGTGTGCTTTAGTAGTGTATCCATATATGGCAGGGAGTTGGACTAGCTGGCCTTTATGGTCTATGATTCTGTCTCTTTCTAGCCATCAACTATTTCATCCTGTAATTCTGTAACTGTAATTCACCCCTACCAAATAATTAACCTAAAATTTCCCAATCCTCTTTCTTATGCTGTTGTCCTGACCTTAAGTTTCTTTAATGGATAGGCAGCAACATTACATTGGTCAAGGATGTCTCTGATGGACACTCTGGACAAAAGTACAACAATATGGAGAGTGGGTCTGGCAACAGAGACAGGCAATTCTAATAAGGACTGATACAGGGATTGGGTTGGGGGAAGACAGATATTGAGCCCTAACTGCATATACATGTAGCTAAAGGGTAAGTGTCACTTGATGTATGATGTACCGCTCTGCTTGTTGTTTCTGGGTGACTTCAAGTTGTTTCTGACTTATGGTGACCCTAAGACAAACCTATCACTGGGGTTTCTTCGCAAGATTGGTTCAGAGAGGGTTTGCCTTTGCCATCTAAATCTTGTTTGCTATTTGCATAAGTCTGAGTTTTGGCATCTTCAAAGTAAAAATAAATTTCCATTTCATTTTTAAACTAAATATTAAACCACAAATATGTGTAAGCCTAACTGATTGGAAGTATTTAGGTTTTGTTCATTTCCCCTGGGCCCTTCTTCATCACCATTACCATGCTGGTTTCACAATGCCTGAGGTGCACCCTTGGACCTGCCTCTTGCCCTTTGTGTACCAGACAAGGAACCCTGAAGCTGTTGTGGGCAGCAAACAGAAGGTCACTGCAGAATAGCAATAGCATGTGTATTTCTAGGCCGCTTATCAGCTAAGTGTTCTCTAAGCAGTTTACAATGTGTTAGCTAATTGGCCCCAACAAGCTGGGTACTCACTTTACCAACCCGCAGAAGGATGGAAGGCTGAGTCAACGTGGAACCCAGCAGGATCAAACTCACAACCTTGTGGCTGCAGTACCAGCATTTAACCACTACACCACCAGGGTTCCTGTGGAAGAGCTTATAGCTTGGTATAAATGCACACAAACCATGATGCTGGCTACTGGAGTCCTTCCTAAGCAACGGTCTGCCCTCAAAGTCCCTCTGCAGCTAACCTAAATAGAAATGCTGGATCGTGATGGAAATGAATGAATTGGCTTTTATAAATGGATATTATTGAAAAACAAAGGGCAATTTAAGTGAAAGCTCAGCACTTGGCAAACATTTTTATAAGAAGGAATGAAAATAGCTTCCCACACAGTGTAAAATAACACATTTGACTGTTGAGCTATGAAAATAAAAATGCCACATGGCTATGGTTTAAAGTCTTATAAATTCCTATAAAGTCATAAAAAGTCATAAAAGCACAGAGCCACAACAACAACAAAAATACAGCATACACAACAAATGCATACAGTAGCCTTTTAAAAGATGCTTTCATAAGCACCACTGCAAGGTGGAGGAAAAGTTGTGACACCTCTCCAAAGTCCACTCACTAACTAGTCTAAACATGTCTCAGCTTTCAGTATCACTGAATGAAGGTTTTTACACTGTCGTGCCATGGAGAGCAATGTGGAACACAGAATTCTTCTGGATTTCTGAATTACACAGAGTACTATAATACAAAATACAGGAATTAGGCAACAGAAGATTCCAAAAACTTCCTAGACACACAATTTGTGCATTTCATACTATTGGTAGCACCTGGACTATTACCCATTAGTCACATTATTCTACAATGCTATGCATTACATTTAGGCCATTTCTGCACAACGATGCTCTTCCGTGTCATCTCACTGCAGTCCCGGGTCCAGAAGGGAGTGCATCAGCAACACTCCCCTCTTCACTCCCCTCTTCACACTCCATGCAGAAGAGAACGCAGTGGCGTCATGACTTCTTTTTGCAGCACAGTCAGGTTTTTTCCACTGCTGCACTACGTAAGGAAGCATTGCCAATGAGCTTCCGTAACTTCTGCATGACGAGAAGTGACAGGAGCACCGTGCGATTGCAGACGCGAAATGGATTTTTTCTGTTTTGTGAAAACTGCTCAAGTGCGACGCTTCGCGATAGGATGACAGCGAGACAGCGATGACGTCATGCGGAAGTGCAACCTGCCAACCCGCTGCCATCCTGTGGCAGAAATAAGATAGCAACATCGTGCAGAAAGGGCCTTAGTCTTTTTCATAATATTTTCCTTAGCCCTCTGTAGGACTGGGCAGGCTTCAGACTTGTTGGTTCTACTTTGCTTTTTGATAGAAGCCCTAAGATCCACCAAATCAGTAATGCATGCTGAACCACAGTTATCAGGAACCTTTGATGATCTCTAGTGAACCACCCAGAGGTCTACCTGTAGATTCCCATTTACATTCTGCTGATCTGGGCTCGGCCACAAACACCTGGTGTTGCAGACCAAGGTAAAAGATGCCTGGTGCTAAGTGCCTACTCAGTGTGGAAATTTATTGGTCAGGCAGCAGGAAGAAGGGCAGGAGATTCTCCTTTAGTTCCTTGTACACATTCTCATCTACAGCTGCTGGGCGTAACTTTAGCAAACATCAAGGAGAACAGGAGGCTTTACTGAATTAAAATATTTAACATACTGGCTAGTCATCATTCCCTTTGAAACCAATATCCATCTGGGATTTGACTGGATGAAGGCTGCAGCAGTCTTGCCATACCGTGCCCCAAAAAAGTTCAGAAGGGAAGCGCATTGTAGTATGCTGGATATGGACTCCATGAATGAAGAGTTAGAATGTGCATAGATAAAGCCTTTTATCTCTCAGGACCTAACCTCTGACAGCAATCAGGACAATTTGTTGCTTACTTAAGTGACAAAGAATAACAACAAATGATGATAACAATGAAAATATTTGTTGTTGTTGTTGGCATTGTCATCACATTCATTTTATTCACATCACACTGTGATTGATGTTCATATTTGACAAAGAGCCACTTTGATTCAGATTATGATCCTAGCGGCTCAGCTGAGGCTGTCTTCAAAAGGCAAACATTATATCTGAATTCCCTGCATGAATTTCTACACACTTTTGCTTGCTAAAATGACATTATCCAATTATTCTCTTCAATTGTGATTTCCTGGAAATGCTTCCCTCCATAGTAACTTGATGTGTAACTATTTCATCAAAAATAATAGGACATGTGTGGTTAATTAATTAATTAATCAGTTTGACAGTCTCAAGGAAACTTGCTGAAGAAATCTCAGCCACATGAAAGTAACTGAAACACGACTTCATGGCAACATATCGCTACTCAAAAAACAAAAACTAAATAAGAGCAGAAAGGGGCAATCCTGTGGTCTGGTCTTGGCACAGGTGGGCTCTATCACAGTTCAGAATTTTGCTGCATTACATGTGAAGGGCCCTCAGAAAGCCCATGGCTAAAGTGGACATTGAGCCCTCATCACACTGATTGTTCAGCATTACCCAGTAGCCAGCAGCTAACGTTGCTTTGAGGTCAGGCTGGTATCAAAAATCCTTATGAAAGCACAGAAATGACATGAAGTGAAAATGGGACATGGATCCTACAATACCTCATCTCAACCCAGTAGCTGTCAGATATTTTTAACTGAAACTGCCAAGAGCACCCAGCTGCTACAGCCAATGCTCAGTCAGTTTTGTGTTCAAAACCATCTGGAAGAGCACAGATTGGAAATGGCTATTCTTGTAAGAGGAGTGAGCACTGTGCAGCCCTAGGATTGCATGCAGCCTTCCATGGATGTTTCTGTGGCCCCTGACTCCTCCAGAATCCCCAGAACAACCCAATTCTGGCCAAATAAAGGGGTGAACTGATGCTCCTGGAAACCTCTAAGTGCAAACATTTATTTTTTTAAATATACTAGCTCCTTGACTTTCGCAAGGGTTCAGGGTGCAGACTTTTCATGAAAGTCAAAAGAAGTGAATAACTCTCCATCCACCTGAGTTCCCCCTCCTCTTCCCTCCCAGGGCTGCCCACTACATTCTCCTGCCTGTCACCTGCACACCCTTATTTCTGCCCACACGGGTGACAGGAAAGTGAAGGGATGGGAAAACACCTCCCTCTGCTCCATTCACCTGCCCATCGCTGCCCACAAACCCTGCCTTCTCTCTAAGCAGCAGAAGAATGGAGGGGGAAAGGCTTGTATGCATACAAACTTTTCCCTCTCCCATGTGTTTGCCTTTTGCTGGGGTGCAGAGAAGGAAGGCAGTATGCCTGGTCAAAAGGCCAGGGAATGGGAGAGGGAGAAGGGGGGAAAGCAAGTGGGCATCTTCCTAATTATCAAATTTGCAAAGGTCAAACCTGAGAATGTGGGGGGAGACGTGTAGGTTGAAAAGCTTCTCTGTACTGTTTTAACATTTTTGGTAGCCTATGGAGCCACAAAGGGCTCCATGGCACAAAAGTGACCCCTGGAGCTGCTATAGTTGCCCACCACTGTCTTAGAATGTGCTTTTGGGGGAATATATTTATATGCTGCCACCCAAGAGGGCCCCAACTGATAATTGCTAGAAGTCTATCAAGGTCATATATCACAAAGACTGCACTGATTTCTTAGACTCTCCACAATGAGAACACATCAAGGTCGACTTCAGTCCTTGTGTATATTAGCACTTGTCCAAGACCATAAAACTAAACTCTGGAAATGTGCTCAACTGTTTAAAAACAATAACAAAAGCCTCTCTGCCCCTCATTTTCCAGAAATATTAGCCATTTCTTTCCCATTCCAACCCTTGGTAAGTCAGGTAATTGAAGCTTCAAAGTATTTTGCCTTAATAAAGCTCTGCTCGCCAAAGACAACAAAACGCCTCAGATTTCTACCAACTTATTTACACACTTGGGCTTTTTACACATTCAATTTCCTCCTAAACTGGCTTTTTGAAGTAAAACAACACCAAAAATCCAACTGGCTGATTTTTACAACTAGTTAAGAAAAAAACAGAACAAAATGGTTGATATTGTTCCAAACCAAAAGATTACCTTTGTGATAAGTTATGGACTGGGTAAGGTTCAGAAACAACAAACATTAACAACTTTGAAGGAAAGTACGAAATCTTTCTTATCTCCCAAAAAGGGCAATTATCAAATTTTGCAGACAATGTGTCCTAACACATTCCACAGTTTACTGTCAGTTATTTCTTCAACCACAAATGGAAGAG
Organism: Ctenosaura bakeri; assembly: GCA_948474755.1. Lineage (NCBI taxonomy): Eukaryota > Metazoa > Chordata > Lepidosauria > Squamata > Iguanidae > Ctenosaura > Ctenosaura bakeri. The sequence goes on along the minus strand of CAOLHI010002136.1, from coordinate 385,785 downwards.
TAGTGTGGAAAGCATACCTGAGGAAAAATGTGAGAGAGGTAAACTATTGTTGCAGACCAGATTAAATTCTTCTCAATTTAATTTTTACTTTAAGAGGATTGTGCAACAGAATACAAAAATAGAGAGCTTTCATGCTATAATGGTTAACAAATATTTACTAGAAATAAGGTTAGGGTAAAATACTCACTTGGTGACCTTGAACCAGTTACAGAGACACACGCACACACTGTGTGGCTAATATTCTCACAGTTGTTGAGGACAAAGTTAAGAGAGAAAGGTAGGCAGTGCTTTCAACTTCTGGGAACGAGAGTATGAGAGAATGGAAATAATGAATCCCAAGATGAAAACCAGTGCAAACAGGGAGTCCTTGCACTGGTTTGTACTTTATCCGTTGACTCTTGTAAGCTGTGCAATGATCCATTTTCTAACTGGTCCTTGCCTTGGCTTGGGAAAGACAGTGCTCTAGATGGCAGCAACTGCCATGTCTGCTGCTTCAACTGACACTTCCTGGTATAGCAAACTGTGGGCAGCTAGGACACTGAAATCTAAAGGTGAGAACCAACAAGAGGAGATTTTGACTGCCTTTTTCCACTATCTGCCCTGCAGTCAACTGAAAGATCCTCAAGTCCTCATTGCATATGGGCCACAAAGACTGGAAGTGCACTGAATTCCTCTTCTGTGCCCACATGGCTGCAACCTGACTACAGCCAACTTTATTTATCTGATCTACTATATATAAGTAAAAATCTGTGAGTGATCTGGTCTGTTTGTCTGTGTCAGGCAGGCAAAGAGCTGATACAATTGGCTGTGAGGCGAGAAGACCTCATTCAATTGGTTGGCTGTGAAGATTCGATGGAATCCTGGGGTCTGCAGTTCAGGGAAGGGCCTTTAGAGTTTTCAGGCCGAAAGTTCAGACCAGTTGCTATGGGGACAAGGCCGGGCAGCAAGAACGAGGGCAGTGTATTCCCTCAGGAATCCAAACAATGCATGTTAATTACTCTGAATACAGATTGTATTGGAGACTATAGGAAAAGTTACAGATACTGGACAAGGCAGTTTGGGGAATTACAGACACAGAATCTCAAATCTGTGTATTTCAACTGTAAGGTAAGGTAATTCCTAAAGTATTTCTAACAAGTATTACCTATGAGAAAATAAAATCTTGGGCAACGTCAGGTAAATATGCTAGTTTATTTTAATTATGAATTGTTTTAATTTTGCAAACCACCTGGGAAGCTGTGATGACTAAATATCAAGCTACAAATAGAGTTAAGGGGTTTTTCATGCATTTAGGCCATTCCCCCTTTAAACTGTGTCCAACGTTTCAGTTCTGAAAAATGATGTGCCCAAGCCTTCCATGACTGAAAACCTGATCAATACAACACAGAGCACCATCCTGACTTGCAAGGCAGAGCAAAATTACATGCTAGCTTGGCTCTGTTCTTTGGTATAATGGGACACGCTTAATAGATGGCACTAGCAGCAGCTACTTTCTTTACTTAGTGAAGAAAATGCCCTGCATGCCACAGGACATTTCAATAGTGTCAAGAATTCTATAGTGTCAGTAGGGGATACACTGTGGCAAGTGCTAACTAAATAACCATGAGGGATTGGTACTTTTTTCTGCATCTGTATCTGCATAAGGCAAGCTACAAGTTATACACGAATGTTTAGGAGATATGGAAATTTTTAGTACAGAAAGCTCCACAGATATACATCTGCTGCGCATGGTATTTATACCACTGTAGAATCAGAACCCTGAATGCAACTGTTCAGTGACTTGTGCACAGGGACAAGGAGAACTATTACAATAATGAATGCAGAGAAATAGAAGATGACAACAGCAGCAGCAGCAGCAACAACAACAACAGAAGAACAAGAAACTTTTCCACAAGATTTGAGAATCAAAGGGAAATTTACACCAAGAGTAGGGATGTTCTATAACCAGCAGGTGAACACATTCTGATTTTGATTCTGATTCTGATTAACCTTTATTAGGCATACTACAACATATACATTTACAATACAACTTCAACAATCATTTTAAGAAAATTTAAGCCATAAGTTTGTTGCCTCCACCAGAAAGTTGGTCATTAGCCTAGTAATATGCGGATTCCGATCTTCCAATAAGTATTCCACTGATAACCTATCCAAACAGATATTCCTTTCCAATAACCTCCTTAACAACTTTTCCTTGGAATTATATACAATGGGCAGAACAATACAATATGATGGAGAACGTCAGGAGCTTAAGCACAATGACATATACAGTTCAGAAAAGGGGTCTGTAGATATCTACCCTTAGTCACATTTGAGGGATGTACATTCAACCTTGCAAGTAGAAAGGCCTTCCTTGACACCAACAATGAGAGAGTTTGAAAATAATCCAGAATCCTACCCTGCAAGGGGGGAATACCGAGCATCGATGGGGAACAAACCCTAGGAGGTGTTGGATATGACAACTGATATTCCCTCTCTGCAAGGCAGGCCCTGATAGTTTCAAGACACTCCTTTTCAGTTGATAAGAGGAGAGAATCCATATTTAAACCCATAGACATTATTTTGCTTTCGTAAAATGTAGCCCACCTGGTGTAGTAAACGTCAGATTGAAGGAAACATAAAAGGCCAGATCTATTAGGTCTAAAATGAATCTTAAACCAAGATCGATAAGTCATCAGCCAGGCTTCAGTTTCAAGAGAATTCAAGCCCAATTCTGCATAAAGAGTCAGATGGTGTACACATGGAGGAACAGATAATATTCTCCTGAAAAAAAGTGTCTGCAAACGTTCAATGTCCTTATTAAAGGCTGGAATCCAGGTGAATATACTATAAAGTAATTGTGGTCTTAATTTGGTTTTATAAATTTTTAAGGCCGCCAGGATATCCTGGTTGCCTTTTTTATAGTAGAACGACTGTACAACAGGCAACGCTCTTTTCCCTGCCAGAATTACTTTATCTATCTGTTTGCACCAGTGACTGTTAAAATGGAAAAGGACACCAAGGTAAACATACTTCTTGACCTGTTCGATTGTCTGGTTACCAACCTTCCACATTCTCGTGACAAATCTCTTAGAAAATACCAGTATTTTGGATTTATCAGAATTTACCTGCAGGTGAACACATTATATGACCAAACAGAAATAAAAAGATGATGAAAACAATATGTGGAAGAACTATATAAAAGAGATGAAAGGTTGACAGATTCATTCAAGGAAGTATCATATGAAGATGAACCACCAATTTTAGAAAGTGAAGTGAAAGCTGCACTCAGAGCACTTGAGAGAAAGAAATTACCAGGAACAGATGGCATACCAATAGAGCTGTTTCAGTCTACAGAGACAGAATCTACTTTAGTTCTAACTAAAATCTGTCAACTAATGTGGAAAACAAAAGAATGGTCCACAGACTGGAAATGCACAATATACATTCCAACCCCCCCAAAAGGGGACACGAAGGATTGCAGTAACCACAGGACCATTGCATTAATTTTCCATGCAAGCAAAGTCATGCTCAAACTTCTACAACCAAGACTTTTACCATATATGGAGCAAGAAATGCCACATATCCAAGCAAGGAACGCAGAGACACTAGAGATCATATTGCAAACATACATTGGACAATGTAGTGTACCAAAGAACTTCAGAAGAAAATCAGCCTGCACTTTATAGATCATTACAAAGTCTTTGATTGTGTAGATCATGAAAACTATGGATTGCTCTTAAAGAAATTGGCGTGCCATAACATTTGATAGTCTTGATGTGCAATCTGTATACAGGGCAAGAGACTACTGTTAAGACAGAATGTGGAGAAATGAAATGGTTTCCAATTTACAAGGGAGTCAGATAAGGCTGCATTTTATCACCCTATCAGTTAACTTTTATGCTTAACATATTACACATAAAGCAAGATTAGACTCAAAAGAAGGAGGCATGAAAATTGGAGAAAGGAACATCAGCCATTTAAGACATGAAGATGACACCATGCTACCAGCAGAAAATAGCAAAGACTTAGAATGATTACTGAAGAAAGTCAAGGCAGAAAATACAAAAATAATGATTTATATACTATCAATATATACAATGAAGACATTGAAAGAGTGAAAGATTTTCCATACCTTGGCTTGGCCATTAATGAGCATGGAGAGTACAGTCAAGAAATCAGAAGAAAAATATGACTTGGATGTATAGTCATCCCTCCACATTCTCTAGGGTTAGGAGCACAGGATCTCCGTGAAAATGGACTCTAGGCCCTCCCAAACCGTATTTAACACACACAAAAAGGGTGATCACCATATTCAGCCCACCATGGATTCCTTTGAGGCATTAGGGTTCCTTCCCAAGGCAGAAGAAGGGAGCTGGTGGGGCTCGTGCCACCTCCACTGCTGCCCCACACCATTTTTGATAGGGACTTACAAGTCTCGTTCGCAGTTCCTCAGTTTCACAAGGCTTGTAGTCCCTATTAAAAATGGCAAAGGGAGGCAGCAGAGGTGACAGGAAATAATCCGTGAATAATCAAATCCACAAAAGTGAAACCCACAAATGTGGAGGGCTGACTGTACAGTCATGAAGGAACTAAACAAGATTCTAAGTATAAAGATATATAATTGAATACTAAAGTTAGGGTTGTCCAAGCCATTGTGTTTCCCATTTTTAAGCACAGTTGTGAAACCTGGATAGTGAAGAAAGCTGATAGGAGGAAAATCAACTCATTTGAAATGTGGTCCTGGAGAAGAGTTCTATAGATACCCTCGACTGCTAAAAAGATGAATGAATGGGCCCTAGAGCAAATCAAGCCTGAGCTCTCCCTAGAAGCCAAGATGACTAAACTGAGGCTGTTCTACTTAGGTGATATCGTGAGAAGACATGACTCCCTAGAAAAGACAATGCTTGGCAAGGTAAAAGACAGCAGGAAAAGAGGAAGACCTCACTGCAAAGAAGCCACATCCCTGAATCTGCAAGAAGACCTGAGCAGGGCGGTTGAGGAGTGTGTGTGTGAGTGACTGGGAGGTCTCTATTCTAGAGGGTCACTGTAAGTTGAAGTCAACAGTGGTCGTTAACAGCAAGAACAAGACCTTATAACAAAGTATTCCAGGGAGTCAGAATTGGTCTGCCTCTAGCTATCCTATGCTCAAATTCATTTTACAAGAAAGCAGAGTTGTAAAAGAATCCTGTTAAGAAAAGCAAAATCAGAAGCGAAAAATCAAAGTCCCCAGAATTCTGGGCAACTTTTAAAAGTCTGCATTTTTCTTGTTTGTAACTATTTTTTCTCAAGAATGTAACAGTCTTGGGTCTGAATATCTCTAAATTAATTGATTCAGAGAGTTCCCATCCTCACTCTCCTCCCCCTCCTCCAGCTTAGACCTAAACTAATAAGCCATTCTGTAATCAGTCAGTGTGGAAGGGGTGAGGAAAAGCCAAACTGAAGGGAGAGGGAGGCGGAGCCCAGCAATAAGAAAAGAACGCTGTACTCATGACATGCCCACCACAGGGCAGCCATTTAAAAAACAGAGGAGAAAATGGGAAGAAAGCTCTTAGAGATACAGCCCACCCCCCTCCCAGCTATGTAGTACCTGTTTCAAGCAGGGTCTTCAAGAAGACAAATCTGCTGCTCCTTAATGAACTACAAGATTTCTTTTCTCTTGGACAAAAGTCTTTCCTTTCTTGAGCTTAATCTCAGGCAAATGAATCCCAGCTACAATGTCTATTACAAGCTCATTCCCCCTTTTTAATGCTAAGAAGCAAGATAAATGGCATTGCCATGAAGAGGCACTCTTGAAATGAGTTCCATCATGAGATAAGCTCCTGGAGGCCACATCTGTTGTCTCATTATAATGATCACCATTGGTATTTCTACAGTATATTTAAATTGCAATTTAGTTTAATTTTACATCTTCATTCTCTTAATTTGGAGCACCTATTTTCTTTTTTGCTTTTTTCTATACACTTTCTATGCATATCATCTCCTCCCATTCACTGATACAGAAATACATTCTCTGGTTTAGAATGCAGAATGTGCACAATTAAGTTGAGATCTAAAGTTTTGCAAGGTCAACTTGCAAATCAATTTTTTGCTTTCCCCAACAATCAAGGAAGCCACAGCACTGAGTGTGCAAGTCCTGAACAGGGCAGTTGATGTCTGGGGCTCTTGATGGTCACATTCATAAGGGTTGCCACAAGTAAATTCCACTTGGCAGCAAATAGCACCAAATAATAAAGCATTATATACCAATAATATTACCTGCACATTTTGCTTACACTGAGGCTGCCTTAATGCCAAAGAATTCCAGAGGTGTGTAAGGAACACCCCCCCCATTTTATTTTCACAACAGTCCTGTGAAATAGGCTGGGAAACAGTTACTGGCCCAAGATCACCCAGAGAACTACACGGCTGCACAGAGATTTGAACAAGGGATGTAAAGAACATCATATATCCTCAAGTATAAGTCAACCTCATGTACAAGTCAAGGACAGGTTTTGGGGCCAAAATTATGCATCTTGTTATGAACCATGTGTAAGTCAGGGGTCATTCCACAGAGAGGAGAAAGTAGCAGCACCGCCTCAGGGGACAGCTGCCCCTGGCTGCCGCTGCTGCCATTTTTCCACCTAGGCATTCAAAAGGGCCTTTTGCTACTCTACTCAAGAGATGGGGATGATTCCTTTTTTGATAAAAGTTAAGGTATAGTAGTAAATCTTATCAAAAAAGGAACCATCCCCCTCTCTAAATAGAGTGGCAAAAGGTGAGAACTTAGTCCATCCCAGGAGAACGTAATAGAAGTATTGAGCCCTTCTACTCTCTCAGTGTTCCTTTGAGGGGAAGCACCATTTTCCCACCCAGGAATTCAAAAAAGTCCAGAAGTGACACCACAATTAATAGAGTAGAGGAGTTGCTGCTTTTTTTAAGGTTCTCCTGGGACAGAGTGATTTCTCATCCTTTGCCACTCTACTCAGAAAATGGGATGGTTCCTTTTTTCTTTTTTTAAATAAGAGTTCAGGTAGACTACTTTCATTCTCTTCTCTCCACCTCTTCTGTACACTCTCAAGACTGAGTCAGTTTTTAGGTGGCATGCAGGTCTGAAGAGGAAAGCGGAGGGAAGGAGAAAAGATGGGCTGTGGCTGTCAGTGGTTCTTTGTAATTAGCTCTCTCTTGGCATTTCACTATTTTAACAGCAGAATTCTGTTCCTGTTTATTCAGAAGTCAATTCCACTGCAGTTGATTGTTCTCTAACATGTCTTCTATGTTATTTTTTAAATCACCCAATATAAATTGTTCAAATAATTTTTTGTTGTGATTTCTGCTTTCTTATTGGCATATCTGAAGTAAAGTTAAAACCAACTGAATTATACTCTTAAATCTTATTCTGCAAGTGGCTGAAATAAAGCAAAATTTGGGAGCATTAGGAAATAAAACTCAGAAATTAAGTTCTCTCCCAAGCTTATGAATATTCACATATATCCCAATAAGTAGCAACCTGGAGCAAAAGGCCCTGATCTGACCATGGTTCAGACACTCTCCTGGGTCCACTTCTTAAACAGCTTTAAATGGGAAATATTTTCATATGGAGTATGTCAGCAACTATAAATTATTTCAAAGCAATGAAACCAATGGCTAAAATTTTACATTACTAGTAATGTTTATATTAGTTTGTTGGTTTTGACTTTTTTTGTTTGTTTTGCAAAAGCTCAGTCAGAAATATTCTGACTTTTATTCCAGACTTCTGTAACATCAGGCTGTTTTGATTTCATGGCAGACATCAATCCTATGCTACACGCTCATCAGCATAAACAATGCTGATTTTGTAAGGCTTTATCAAATCCCTTGCATGATCATAGAATCATAGAATCATAGAAATTCAGAGTTGGAAGAGACCACACAGGCCATCCAGTCCAACCCCCTGCCATGCAGGAACACCCTCAAATCAATCCCGACAGATGGCCATCAAGCCTCTGCTTAAAAACCTCCAAGGAAGGAGACTCCACTACACTCCGAGGCAACAGATTCCACTGCCGGACAGCCCTGACTGTCAAGAAGTTCTTCCTGAGGTTCAGGTGGAATCTCCTTTCCTGCAGCTTGAATCCGTTGCTCCTTGTCCTGGTCTCTGGAGCAGCAGAAAACAAGCCTTCTCCCTCCTCTATGTGGCATCCCTTCAAATATTTAAACATGGCTATCATGTCCCCTCTTAACCTCCTCTTCTGCAGACTAAACATACCCAGCTCTCTAAGTCTATCCTCATAGGGCATGGCTTCCAGGCCTCTCACCATTTTGGTCGCCCTCCTCTGGACTTGCTCCAGCTTGTCAATATCCTTCTTGAATTGGGGTGCCCTGATGGTGCAGGGTTTTGATAAAACCAGCATATCAGGCCTGCTTCTAGTTGGGTAGCCAGAAAACATTTCCTACATCTCTTGCTTAATTGCTTTCCATGTTCTTGTGCAAGAATACAATTTTTAAATTGTATTTTTTTAAAAAATATTCTCATTCAATTCCTATAACATACAGAACACCTTTATTTTGTATAAATATTCTACTATGAGCTTATCCAGTTACACAAAATAGCACATGCTGCTAGCTGCCTCACTTTCTCCCATCTGGCTCCAGTAGCAACTTTTTCAGTTTTATTGATATGAAGAGGTTGCTACTTCCTGGTGTCTGAGACTGAAGGGGCAAGTAAGAGCTCCCCTGGAGACCCTGGAGAAGTTGCTGCTGGTGAGAGCAGACATCTTGGGTTGGATGGAATGGTGGTGGTCTTCCTCAGTCTACTGTGCACTTTCAGATACATTTATTTCCATTTGCTCTTCTTGGCTGAGCCCATTAATCCAGGAGAGGACCAGAAGGAATGAAAAGAAAAAAGAAAAAGCTGGTTTTTCTAATGAAACAAGACCTTTAAGGTGTAGAGCCCAAATAGTTCATCCTCAAGCTTAATAAAGCCTCTCAAATTCAATCAATCTGCAGCATACATACAAGAAAAGATTAAAAATGGGATATATCTAACCTTGTTCTGGAAAATAATCCTCTGACATCAGAGTTCTTAGCTGCAGTTAAATCCCTATCCTCATAACCTTTCCAGTGTGACATACAGAGAAGAAATAAACCATCATTCTAAATCAGTGTAACCTCACTCGCTCCTTTAGAATTATAATAAAATATCTTGATACTTACGTGAGAATAATGCACACTGTCTATTAAAGACCATTTCCTAACCTTACTAAGGGTACTTGTACAGTTAACAGAGCAAAACAAAAGGAATTCTGATGATTTCCTGCTTGAAGATTAAGCAATGAAAACGACACGTGAGACTTTGTGAAGTATTTCATGTACTGTAGTTACATTCTTTTTTTTTTCTGGGGTAAATAATACACTACCTGAAATTGAATATCTTTCTTTAGTAATACATAAACAAGACAAAGGGGGAATGCTTATTCTTCAGCTGGAGCCAGAACCAAAACAGAAGCCAAAAGCAATGTGCTCTTTGTAATATTATATAGTGAATAAGTCAGCAATGCATTCTCGAAGGCTGCCAGAGAGGGCAATCGAGTTCACTTCAGACTGCTTCCCTTTAACTGTCCCAGTATGGCACAACTGATTATGATTTTCAGAGCTATGCCCTGGAAAGAAACCATCTCTCAGAATACCCTAATTTTAACTGATACTGTTGTTTGCCTTCAAGTTGTTTTCCCCTTATGGTGACCTTAAGGTAACCCCATCACAGGGTTTTCTTGGCAAGATTTGTTCAGAGAGGGGTTTGCCTTTGATTCCTCTGAGGCTTTGGTGGGCATCCACAGGCTTTTTTCAGGGCCAAGTGTAGATACAAACCCTGCTGCTAAATTTTTTGGTTTTGTTTTGCCACTGTACATAAGAGTGGGCAGACTTTAGGCTTGTCTGACATTGTCTGACTGTTTAATCTTTTATTGTAAAAATACAACACAATCAGTACGTTACCATTCAGTACAAATATTAAGAAAACAAAACCAAAACTAGTGATCAGACAGCAAATACCTTACAATCAGTCAAAATATAAAGGTAAACATTTACAGTAGATTATACGAAACTGATAAGTTTATGATGTCATTCTAGAGATCAGTATGAGATTGTAGAGTGACCATTGTACCTTTTTTTTAATTGATAACATTAATAGATGGGAACCATATGGTTTTAAAAAATGTTTGTTTTTTATGTTTAATCTGATTTGTGAGTTTTCCCATAAGGGCAAGTGACCACAATTTTTCTTTTCAAAGATCTAATGACAGATTATGCATATTTTTCCACTGATGCACAATAATACGCTTTGCTACCAAACATCGAAAGGATACACATTCTTTTATAAGAATGATGTTTGCTTTCATTTGTAAACAATGAAAGATGGGGATCACAAAACCTGAATGCTCTGTTGGTCATTGCACTCATTTCCATAATATTTTTATAACAAACTTATTGTGTGATTACTTATTATAATGTCGAAGTATTACCCACTTCCTCCACTTGACTTTTCCATATTTTGTTGTGTTACAACCTGGAACTAAAATGGATTTAACTGTAATTGTCACCTCTTCATGTATACAAGCTGTTCAACATCACGAATGTAGAACATATTTTTATTGGGGCAGGAAAGTTTGGTAATCAGAAACAAACTGGTACTGGCTGGCTACATATTCATCCCCTTTGCTTTCACACAGTTAAATAAGTTCTGATGTAACCCATTGTCTTCAGAAGACATGTAAGCAGTTGAATGGAGTCTACCTGTGAGCAATCCACAGACATGTGAGTTGCTTTTAGAAGGCCCTAGAGTTTGTTAAAGATACAATCTAAACATGCAGCATCATGGAGACCAGGAAGCAATCCAAACAGCCCCAATCAGGTTTGAGTTATAAAAAAAGAAAAAAAAATCCAAACTACAAACATCACCAAAAACACCATTAAATCCATTACTACAAAACAGAAAGAATATGGTACAATCACAACTCTTCCCAGAGAAGTCTCCCAAAAGGAAAAAGTACTGATGGAAACAGAACAAATGATGCTGTTAAAGAGACTGAAGCCCAGATTAGGTAAATAGGAAATAAAAGACTACTTTAAATCAATTTAAGTTTCCAAGGCCAGATAAAGTGCACCCAAGATCATTAGAAGAACTTGCAGATGTAATCGCAAAGCTACTTCTGACCATCTTTGACAATTTTTGGAAAACAGGAAAGATTCCAGCAGATTGGAAGAAAGTGAATGTTGTCTCCACCTAAAAAGGGCGAGAACACAATCAGAGCAGCTACCAGCCAGTCAGCTTGATGTCAATACTAGGAAAGGTTTGAGAACAACTAACAGCCAGTCTGTGAGGAAATAATGCTTGGATTACCAAGAACCACCTCATGCCAGACTAATTTTCTCTTTTTTTTGACAGAGTCATAAACTTGGTAGATTAGTGGAATTCTGGCAATGTAGGATATACTGATTTCAGTAAAGATTTTGACAAAAGGTCTCCCATGATAATCTGGCACATAAGCTGTTGAAAGCGTGTGCTACTTTTGGACAGATTTTTAACTTGACCAACTGAACCAATCCATATTTATCAATGGTTTGTCTTCAGCCTGGAAAGAAATGACTAGAGTGCCTCAGCAGTTTGTCTTGGGTCTGGTATTGTTCAACATTTTTAGAAATGACTTGGATGAGGAAAGGATCAGAATTCAAAATAACCTTAACATACTAAAGAGCTGGATCAAAGCTTAACAAAATGAATTTCAACTTTAAATGTAAAGTTCAAGTAGGAAAAACAAAATACACACTTCTATGATGGATGACACCTGGCGTGACACAGTACATGTAAAGGGATTTAGGCATCTTAGTAGATCACGCACTAAATATTAGTCAATGATGTGATGTAGCAGCCAAAAAAGCCAATGCAATTCTAGTTTGCATCAAGAGAAATAAAGGCCATTTCTACACAATGACACTCTCCCATGTCATCCTGTCGCAATCCGAGTGACATGATCACACATCCAGCCCTTCTGCATGGCCAGAGGCAATGGAAGCCTTGCGTGATTGGGGGCCATTAATGGAGTTTTTCTGTCAATGAAATACCCTGCAATCATGTCAGCTGGGGACACATGAAGGGTGGGACCATGACAACTTCGTGTGAAAGCGTTGTCGCAGTCCTGCTCCTCTTGCATCCTGTTGTGTCCCCATGCCAGGAGGATGCCATCCTGTGGAAATGTCCAAAGTGTCCAGATTGAGAGATGTAATAATCCCATTCTATTCTGCTTTAATCAGACCTTATCTGGAATATACTATCTAGAACTGGACACCACAGCTCAAGAAGGATATCAACAACCTGGAAAAATTCCAGAGGAGGGCAACCAAAATGGTCAAAGGTCAGAAACAAGTTTTATGTGGGATGGTTTAAGGAGCTGGGTATGTTTACCTTGAAGAATATGAGTCTTGAGAGGTGATATAATAGTCACCTTTAAATATTTGAAATGATTTCATGTAGAAGATACAGCAAACTTGTTTTCTGCATCTCCAGAGCCTACAATATGAATCAACAGATTCAAATTACAAGAAAAGAGAGTCTATCTATACATTAGAAAGAACTTTCTGATGGTAAGATTTGTTCAACAATGAAATAAAATGCCTGGCGTGATAGCTGAGGCGTAGCCTGAACTCTGCTTTTGGGGACATTTGAAAGAGAAGCTGGATGGTCCTCTCTCAGAAGTACTTTACATGTACATAACTGCATGCCGGGCTGTTGGAGTTGACCTTCTGCCACAACATCCATGATTGTATGATTCTATGTATACATGAAATGGCACACCAGTTAAATCCATTTCAATTCCAAATGTGGAAAAGTCAAGAGAGTGACTAATTCTACAAGGCAGTGTATTCTAACCTATCATATGCAGCATTGGTTTCCAAAAGCCAGCATAGTATAGTGGTTTGAGTGTTAGACTCAGACTTTGGGAGACCAGGGTTCAAATCCCCACTTGGCCATGGAAACCCCTAAGGCAGGGCTTTCCAAATGGTGTGTCGTGACACATTAGTGTGTTGCATGAAGTGTGCAGATGTGTCGCCTTCTTGGGCTAAGAAAGACCCCCTCACCCGAGCCATTCCTTCTGCTGCTGTTCTCTTTCCTTGCTACGGGCAAAGGCAGTGGACCAGGATTGGGTAGGGAGGCTGTCGGGAGTCCTCCATGTTTTATTGTTTTAGGATAGCAGTAGACTGAGGAAATAGTGATAGTAGGCTGTTAGCTATTCCCAGGCGCCAACCATTCCTTCTGGCTGGAATTTCAAAGGAACCGTTTGGCATGATGACGTTCGTTCTTTTACAACTATCTTAGGAGAAACTGTCTGTTAAAGTGTAAGGTGGGGGAAAACGTTCCATTCTCGAGCTTTAACGTCTGAAGACAGCATCCCTTACTATGTTACAATAAATCTTCTATTAAGTTTGTTGATCCGTGTAAGAGTGAATCTGTTCCTGACAGAAAGCTCGAGAATCCTTTCAAAAAATGCACCAATTGATGGACCAGTCGATTACTGAAGAAGAGCAAGGATCTGCAGAATCTGATGGAGCTACAGAAACTGAAGTGCCCCTGGATACCAAGACAAAATTGCGCCTGACCGAGGCTATGGAAACCCCCACAAGCGGCCAAACCTGGGTCTGGGGAGAAAAGCCACATACGTCGTTGAGACAACGCAGAAGGGCTGCTAGATGGGATACATCAGCAAAAGACCTATCCCTTTTGGAGGAGATAAAGCAAATGGAAACCGAACTGGAAAGAAAAGATGAGGAGATACTCGAACTCAAGACCATGCTACGCGAGATGCGCATCCGTCCCTCGCAGACAGGGAGATCACCAGGAGGAGAACCACGAGCGGCTGTCTCGGCGGCAGGCACCCCTGGTCCGCCCCAGCAACCAACAGGGCACACGCCAGCGCCACTGTTACTCAGAAATGTGGGAGACCTGAAAGCGACCTTCAACGGGAAGGGGGAGAAACTCTCCTTTTTTTTGACTATGGCAAACAATTTCATGATTGATCACGGCCATCTATTTCGGGATGATGCAGCCCGAATTCGATACCTAAGCCAGAGGATGAAAGGACTGGCAGCAGACTGGGTAGCGAACCTATATGACTCCCGCGCCCCCGAAACTGAAAATCTGCAGCTCTTCATGAACCATCTGCGGGAACGCTTGAAGACCCCCATTTATTGGAAAACACCAAATATCAACTGAAACGAATGAAACAAGGCAGGAACGATGTGGGGACGTATTCCCGTGAATTTAGAAACCTGGCCACCAAAGTCCCGTGGAGTGATGAAATTCTAATTGAGTTATACAAAGATGGACTAAATCCTGATATTCTACACGGGTGCTTAATGCAGGCCAATCCACAGACCCTGCTAGGTTGGGTCAGACTAGCTACTGAAATGGAAGGCATAACCCAGACTGTTCAGCTGAACCGACAAAGACAAGACGTGCCAAAACGACAACCTCGCGGTCCCACCGTCCTCAATGCTGAGGAACGGAACAAACGTCTCCGTTTGGGCATGTGCTTTAACTGTGGAAAACCGGGCCACCTCGCCAACACCTGCCGCGGAAACCAAGCTCCGACTGGGACTAAGGGAGCACGAGCAGACCCAAAGAATATAGAATTCACACATCAGACAGCGGCCGCCAAACAACCACTTAGACGCACTTCTAAGGACCCTGCAGCGGCGACAGGAGACTCCGATCCTGATGATGAAACCACCTCTTCGTCCTCATCTGACATAGATGGAGATTCTAAACCTGACTGCGATGACTGGCAAGCGGCGGGAACATCTGTAAGTACTCCTAAAATTCCCCATTTCTACGCCACGGTTGCGATTAGTGGCAGCGATGGGACTTTGCATGTACATAGGGCATTAATTGACTCTGGCTGCTCCAGAAGTTTGTTACACCCCAAATTGGCCAAACAATTGAAAACTCTTTATGAGCCCTTGGAATGCCCCATCAAATTAACGCAAATGGATGGGACCTCAATGACTGGGGGAGTAATTAGTAAAATCACTAAGCCCATCTCATTTCAAATGGACAAAAACAATTACAGCATGCGATTTCTAGTTCCCAAGGCGATGCAGTTCAAATTGGTCTTGGGAATCGATTGGCTTCGTGAATATAACCCCCAGATAAACTGGACTGCTGGCACTATGTCCTCTTCAGATGAAAACTTTTCTATTCCCCATGAAGAATTGCAACAAATTCCTTCACACTACCGAGACTTCCAAAAGGCTTTCCACGAAAGGGAGGCTGACAAATTGCCTCCCCACACGGACTTTGACTGTAAACTGGAATTAGTTGACGGGGCCACCCTGCCTAAACCGAAAATTTATCCCATGAGCCAAAAAGAACTCCTTGCTCTCAAGAAGTTCCTAAATAAAAACTTGGCTCGCGGCTTTATCAAGCCCTCTACAGCCCCCACGGCGAGTCCTGTCTTCTTCCGAAAGAGAAAAGATCCCAGCGCGGATCCGAGACTGATAGTTAACTACTCTGCTATTAACCAGGTTATTTCCTCCAATTGTTATCCCATACCTCTGATACGGACTGTTTTGGACCATCTTGTTCAAGGAAAATATTTCACCAAACTTGATCTTAAAGAGGCTTTTCATAGGATTAGAATGGACCCGGACTCTGAGTGGCTCACCACCTTTGCAACTCCTCTAGGTAACTTTAAATGGACGGTTCTTCCCTTTGGCTTACAATCGGGGCCATCTGTGTTCCAAATGTTTTTGAACACCATTTTCCATGACTTGTTGTATCAGGGGGTTCTGATTTATCTGGATGACATTTTAATTTACGCAGATTCCATGGAATCTCATGTGTCATTGGTTCGTGAAGTGTTACGAAGGCTTATAGATAACAACCTCGTGGTTAATCTATCTAAATGCCAATTTGACACCCAAACTTTTGATTACTTGGGATATAGGATTCAAGATTGTTCACTTAAAATGGACCCTTCGAAGATTAACTCCATTTTGCAATGGCCCGTCCCTAAAACTGTGAAGCAACTGCAGCAATTTCTTGGTTTTGCGAACTTCTACCGGAACTTTATTGAGGATTTTGCTGCCATAACGCTTCCACTCACCAACCTTCTACGGAAACCTAAAGGATCCACTGCGGGCAAGGCGCATAGACTTTGTTGGTCGCCTGAGTGTCAATCGGCGTTTGACCATTTGAAATCTAAATTTACGTCTGAGCCCTTACTCCTTTTTCCCGACAGTACGAAGCAATTCATTGTGCAAACGGATGCTTCGGACTTTGCCATGGCAGCCGTTCTTTTACAACATGACACCACAGGAGCACTCAGGCCTTGTGCTTTCATTTCAAAGAAATTTTCCCCTCAACAAGCTAATTGGCCTATTTGGGAGAAAGAAGCCAAGGCTATCCATTTTGCGCTGTCCTCTTGGCGTCATTTGCTTGAAGGGGCTCGACTCCCCTTTGAAGTTTGGACTGATCATAGGAATTTGCAAGCCTTACAGTCTGCTAAGAAACTCTCCCCTAAGCAGGCGAGATGGGCTGAATTTTTCCAGAGATTCCGATTTAAAATTGTTTTCAAACCTGGCCGAACTAACCAACTGGCGGACCCTCTCTCTCGACTTCCCTGTTTTGCGGAATCCCCTGCTACGTCCTCCCACTCCAATACCTTGTTTCCTGCCTCCTCTCTGGCTTCTCAAGTGACTACTCGTGCATTAGCAAAGACAAGGCTTTCTGCCTCCTCTCTTTGTGACTCCGCTCTCCGCGATGCTATCATTCATGCAGCGCATGCAGACTCCTGGCTACCGGCAAACAAGGATAAAATAGAATGGGTTGACAATCTCCCCTTTTATGGCACCAAGGTCTACGTTCCCCCTGCTGCCCGCGAGCAGGTACTTCATCGTTATCATGATTCCAAACCCGCTGGACATTTTGGGTTTTTGAAGACATTGCATGCGATTTGCCGCCTTTTTTGGTGGCCTGGATTAAACCCCTCCGTGCAAACTTACATTAAGCAGTGTGCCACTTGCAACGTTTCTAAGTCGCCCACATCTAAACCTCAAGGGCTCCTGCAACCTCTGCCTGCGCCTGCTAGCCCCTGGTCGGTCATCGCATGGGATTTTATCGTGTCTCTTCCCTCTTCACACGGCTTTCATGTTATTTGGGTTGTTACTGATCACTTTTCCAAGCAATGTCATTTTGTGCCTCTAAAGAAACTACCCCGTGCTGACCAGCTGGCTGACCTGTTCGTTAATCATGTATGGAAACTTCACGGACTACCTTCGGTGATCATTTCGGACAGGGATCCAATTTTCACTTCCAAGTTTTGGACTTGTCTACTGAAAACCCTGGGAGTCACTCAGAAACTCAGCAGTGCTTATCACCCTCAAACAGATGGCCAATCTGAGCGTGTTAACAAATCTCTTGAACAATTTCTTAGGTGTTTTGTTTCTGAGAACCAGAATGATTGGGCTCCGCTCCTTCCGTTCGCTGAGTTTGCCATCAATTCTGCGGTTCATACCTCTACTGGGAAACCCCCCTTTGAAATAGTTTACGGCTTCCTTCCTTCTCCTTTCCCCCCTCTCCCTCTCTTCCTCCGCTCCTCCTTCTGTTTCTGCTTGGGTCTCTAAATTTTCTGGCATTTGGCAATCCGTCTCAGATGCTATAGCATCCGCTAAAGCTTCCCACAAACGTTTCGCTGACCGTAAACGGCAGCCTAATCCCCTTTACCAGCCCGGGGATTTGGTTTTCCTTTCTTCTAAGAACATTTCCTCTCCTTCTCCGTCTAAAAAACTTTCCCCTCGTTTTCTCGGACCTTTTCCTGTGAAAAGGGCTATTAATGATGTCTCTTTTGAACTAGATCTCCCTTCTTCCCTCAAGGCTATTCATCCTGTTTTTCATTCCAGTTTGCTGAAGAGGGCACCTTCGCTGACTTCTTCGCCGGCTGATGTTCCTCAACGCCCCGACTGACTTGCTACTGCATTCATATTACTATTTAGTTTTCTTGTCTTTCTACTGTTCCGTGATATTTTCTATATTTTGTGTATCTTTATGTATATATTTTTTTAAAAAAGTGGGGCAGGATGTCGGGAGTCCTCCATGTTTTATTGTTTTAGGATAGCAGTAGACTGAGGAAATAGTGATAGTAGGCTGTTAGCTATTCCCAGGCGCCAACCATTCCTTCTGGCTGGAATTTCAAAGGAACCGTTTGGCATGATGACGTTCGTTCTTTTACAACTATCTTAGGAGAAACTGTCTGTTAAAGTGTAAGGTGGGGGGAAAACGTTCCATTCTCGAGCTTTAACGTCTGAAGACAGCATCCCTTACTATGTTACAATAAATCTTCTATTAAGTTTGTTGATCCGTGTAAGAGTGAATCTGTTCCTGACAGAGGCTGCCTTTCCTCACCCTAGATATGCCTCTGGGTACTACATATGTGTAATCAGTTAGTTTAACCTCTGATTTTCTAGTAAAACTGAATTACTGTGTCGTGAAATGATGCATGTCTAAAAAGCGTGTCACCAACATGAAAAGTTTGGAAAGCTCTGCCCTAAGGTAACCTCAGGAAGTAACTTTCTCTCAGCCTCAGACAGAGGGAATAACAGACCTGATTTCATTTTCTTTTTGGAATAAAGTAAGTACATGTGAAAGCTACTGCTAACTTTTGCCCACATTATTCTAAACCTTTTTTCGTCTCTCTGTGCATAATTGCGCATGCCCACCCAGGCCCATTTCACACAAACTAAATGAGCATGCAGAAGAGAGGGATAAGGCTGTGTCTGCTCTTGGCTGTCGGACTTGTTTCCACAATCTGGCAGTGTAAAAGATATGAATAGAGCCCACCAGTCATTCAAGCTTCACTTGCAAAGTCCTCTGTTGTAGGTTCACTCACTCACACAGGTTTGCCTCTTTCTAAAGGTTCACCCAAACTGTGAACTGTGAACTGGGCTCCCTGCTGCTACAACAAATATGCAGAAAGCTGCCACTTTATACACCAGATGCTAGCAACAATGCTTTTGTGCATTTCTTTGAGGTTTGTATAGGAAAACATATTTGTGGCAATTTTTAATGTTGTACTAGATGTGCAGTCCTTCACTCTTTCATCACTTTATTCAGTTGAACAATGTATAAAATCCACAAAATTCCCCTTGCCAAACTTGTCAATGTGAAAATACTACTTCACTAGTATGTTCTCTCTTCTACCTCCTTTTGTAATGAACACTGGCAGCTCATCATACTTCACTACACTGCTAATCAGGAACATGCTGCTCTCCCCACAAATCTCAGGATTCTGGAACTAATGTGACATCTCATGATCACTATCACAAATGTGAAAGAGGACTGTGGGGATACTCATATCTGTCCTCAAAGCCATGTATTTGCATGGTAATGAATGTTATGGTGTTTTAGGTGAACTGTACAGATGAATTTGTTCTTTTTCAGAAGCAAACAAATCTACACAAGCTTTCAGCTTCAATTTTTACATGCAAGTATACCTATGTACAGCAGTTGTAAATCTGGGCCTGAACAGGTTTGACAAGAAGAAAATATTTATAGTTACTTTTGAGCCTTGGAATATAGGTGTCATACATCCTGCATAGACTACCATTTGATGCATATCACTACATGATTTTTTGTTGTGTTTTGTTTAGTATTATTAGATGTGTTTTCAAGGTGATAACTTCATCTGGTTATTAAATTGCTGAGTGTCTCAGCAGGAACAGTAGGCCAAAAAGAGGGAGCTTTGCTAGATTCACTGGACCTTCACTTGTTATCTCAACAAAGAATATTCCATCTTCTGATATACAAGTAGAGAAAGAGAGACCTGAAAATATGCAACTGAAGCAGCAAAGAAATTCTTCTATAGTTCAGTTTCTAATCTGATAGAACAGCGTGCTGCAGGAACATCAAAATTAAGCAATTTCCCCATCATTATCTTTAAGCCACACTTCTTTTCATTCTCAGATTATACTAGTCAATACAAAGGTCAATTCAGAGTAACTTGTGATTTAGGGGTTAATTATCTTTTACAAATATAATGTCTCAGAAGAATCTCTCTAGAGTCTGACATTGTCCCATCCCTCGTTGTGAACAAAAATGACCAGTCAAGGCACTGCTTCTGAGCATATGCACAAACCAATCTCACTTACTCTTCACACTTTGAGTCAGGGGCAAGGCTACCAAGCAGAGCTTGCATAAAATGCCCTTTTTCAGCAGAATAGGGGTTTCTCAGTGTTGCAAAATGCATGCCAGCTATCGGGCTGTGAATACAACTGCATGAGGAAATGTTGAGAGCCAAATCACAAGGTGAAAACAGACATCATTCTGGTGCTGTAAAAGTGGTTTCTGCACATATTTCATGCATTTGGAGGGTTTGTTCTTCAGGGCACAAAACAAACTTCCACCAGAATGTAAATCGGTCTTCAAGCTCATGTTTGCTTATATAAGGTCTGTCAAGACTTACTATCATGAAACTGTATCCCACCCCCACCCAACCCTTTTTGAAGCAACAGAATTCTTACACAAAGCTTTTTAATTATGATTTTAACTATGATTTTTATATATTTTTATACATTTTTTATACATTTACAAGTTTCACTAGGAGTTTGAATGCGAAAAAAGAAGGGGGGGGGAGCTTGTCCCATAGCTGCTGCCTTGAACTTGCCTTGTAACTAATGCAGCCAGTCTGTGACCAGAGCCCTAATCGGCTTAGGAGAAAGTTTGTTGTACTTTAAATGATAATAAAATAAACCTCCCAGCTTCCTTCATATATTGAATTGCTGAGCTCTCTGCAGGAATATCCACACCCAGCTGAGGAGGACAAAGGCTCAGCCTCTTAGGAAAAGATGGGACAATTAGCCCGTAACATTGGCCAGGTCAGTTCACTGCCATTAAAACTCCTCCAAAATCTGCCATCTGTGACTCACATAACAATCTACCTCTTTCTTCTCCAGACAATTGCAAAGAAAACATGCCTTTACGTATATCATGCTGAATCTCAAACCATTATTTTTACCCTAAATAACCAGGATCACCTGATGAAGGAACACACTGACTTTGTACTGCTTTCCTCCATTGTTTTGCTACATGTGCAATGCTTTATACTTTGGTAATTAAACTGAAGTGAGTATAATAAAATTATGCATCACAGCTTTCTGGCAACACCACGTCAGGAGTGTTGAACATAGTTCTGGACTCTGAACTTATGCTCTTATGGTGGTGGCCCCGGCTTTGGACAGCCATGAAAAGTGCACAATCAGTGTTTATCTTCTTCCTTGCCTCATTCACTATTCCATCCTTTATAACTAGTTGCACTAGGTTGGAACAAACAAAACAGGGCCATTTCCGCACAAGACTGTTATACTAGGGTGGAAATGACTCAAAACACTCTGCCAACCCTGACTTTAAAAACGAGAAGAAGAAATACTCTGAGCACACACTGATTTGCATTTTAAACTCACTTAGATCAGCACCATCACAACGACAAGGAAAAAATGGAGTTAGCTTCTGTTGTCCTGATGCTAAACACATTTGCTTGGGAAGAACCAATTTAACAATGGTGATATTTTTTAAAGTTAAAATGAAGCTCTGTAGCCTGCACACTTTCAACAACCTACACCCTCACTATAATTTTTTCTTTTCTTTTTTTTAAATTAGAATGAAGGAGGGATGCTGCAGAGATTACTATGCCATCCCTTGTGTGCTCTGGTGCTGGCTCCAAGCCTCTGTTGCCACTCCATCTGCTGCTGCTCTTTGGAGAGCTTCCTAGGCTGTGAGGCCACCTGAATTTAGCCCTAAGATCCGGTTCTAGCTGCACTACAGCATACTGCTCTTTGATACACTATTGGGTTGTTTGGTGCAAGATTTTTCCAGAAAAACTTAGTTATCTCTAGATTTGGTCTGGATTTCACAAAAAGTGCTACATGGTGTCAAGACTATGTGCCACAGAGAAATAGTGCCCTATATTCCTTATCAGCTGATGATACAATACAATGGAGAAGCCTTAAAACCTTTAAAACTCTTTTTTCTAAGCAGGTCCAGCACTCATTGTGTGACTCATTACAAGAAGCAATGCTGGTTGAACTCTTGCCTTCCCATGGCTCATATATTTGCCTCATCTTTGCCTTGCCTTGAACCTACAAGGCCTCATAATTGGGTACATCTAGAAAGCAGGTTGTTACGCTTTTAGACTGACTTTCTATCTCCTTATTACACAGTTAACGTGGATTGTGTCCATGCAGTTGTGCCAAGTAGTGTCAAAGAATACACGTACTTCTCATATATCTGCAAAGCACCCGTGACACACTTTTAAGTCAAAGTGTAAAAGGGTCACACTATGGAATGATTGCCTCTGAGATCTCTGTTCATGTTTCACATTGCTGAAAAGGAATTTGAACAGTGCCTTTCCAAGTCTATACTCATGTCAATGATAGTTACTATCATTGTAAGAACTACAATTGGATCCATCAATGACAACAGTTGCTGAAGTGAGACAATATTTGGCTATTTCTATGAAAACTTTTTTTAAAAAAAACAGATATTTTACAGATAGTCACCCTTGAGCTTTTTATCCATAGGAAAACAGAAGGAGAATTAGATAAATTCATGGAGGTTAGGGACTTTCCTGGCTCATAGTCAAGATGGCAGCATATCCCCTCTGGTATCAGAGACATATATCTCAGTACTCCAGTTGCTAGAGAGTATGGGTGGAGAGTGTGGTTGTAGTCATTCCTGCTGCTTAACCAGAATGCTGGACTAGATAGACCATGTCTGATTCAACATGATTCTTATGCTCTTAATTATTTTTGTTATAGCCTGGCAGGTTTTTAACAATACCAACAACACCACATTCTCCTAGTTGAAGTATCAGAAATTATTCCAATCACATGCTTAAGAAAATGTCATCTGTATTATTCTTGACTTGGGAACTACCTCATGTTTTCACTAATCAGTGACAGAAGATAACAAACCTACATCCTATATAATCTGGTTACATTTAGTTCCTTTATTTGTA
Organism: Ctenosaura bakeri; assembly: GCA_948474755.1. Classification (NCBI taxonomy): domain Eukaryota; kingdom Metazoa; phylum Chordata; class Lepidosauria; order Squamata; family Iguanidae; genus Ctenosaura; species Ctenosaura bakeri. Next base: position 362,785 of record CAOLHI010002136.1, on the reverse strand, counting down.
CAGAAATAGAGAAGAAAAACTAAGGTAAATTAAAATCTGAATCACAATGGGCTTCCAAAATATTGAAAGATACCACAATAGGGTGTTCTGTTTCACTAACAATTAAAAAAAACAAGTCATGCTTTAGCAAACACAAATTAAATATTAGCCCTCTAAACTGACAGAGAGAGTGAGGTTTCTCTCACCTGCTGTACTGGGAATTTATTATTATTTCTTTCCTCATGTAATTTTATCCTCCTCTCCCATCAAAGCTATGTGCGTAAACCTTGAATCATTGTCCTTGCTTGTTTTGCTTACAAGAATGTCTTCTGAGCAGACAAGCTGCCGTCCTCAAATTTATTTTCTCTTCAAATCCTCATTTTTAGTGTCAAGCCAGGATGACAAAAGCATGAACATCATTGTGAAATAACAATAACCCACAAATTGTGGTTCACTGTATGCTTTCTCTATCCTGGAAGTTTTCACATAAGAAATTTATATCAGAACATATAGTCTCAGGTCCTTTGGCACATCAATTGATTTTAAGTAAACAAATAAGTAAGTAAGTAAATAAATAAATAAATAAACAAATAAATAAGCAGGTATCAGCAGGAGGCAGATATGGTCATTATCAGGATCAAAACAGGTCTGTGGGGTGGTAGAGGGAGAAGAAAAGTTAACCCTTTCCTCTTCTGCTGCAATTTGTTACCTGTATCTAGATCTCATTCTCATTATACTCATTATAATAATTTCATTCTTAACTCTATACTTTTCCATTACATTTAATCTATTTAATCTATTACTATTACTAAATATGATTTTATTACTAAACATATCAAACGATTTCTAAAAGTAAACCCACCCCCTGGAGCCAATTATGTTTCAACTTACTCCACCTTCCAGAATTGTAATTCTTCTTGTGGAGGTATGACATCTTCCTCTTTTATTAAAGCCTTTTCCACAAATATCTTCCAAATTGCTTTGAAATCATTCTCCTTCATTATTCCTTTTTTTGGCCTTAATTCCACATGTTAACTTATCATTAATCGCAATTTTCCACACTTCTTTATACCAATCTCCATGAATTTTCCATTTTCTTGATATAATTAACCTTGCTGCAGTTAATAAGTTTGTAATTAAATCCTTCATTGCCTGGCTACAATTAACCTTATCAAATATAGATAATAATGCTATACCTGGACATATTTGTATACCAATTTCAGTTATCTCTTTTATCTCTTTAAACACCCTTTGCCAAAATTTCTGTACACCTTCACAATTCCACCACATATGAATATATGTACCAATCTCTTGACAATCTCTCCAACACAACCTTGAATAATTCTTATCTATACAATTTAACCTTACTGGTGTTAGGTACCATCTCCAAACCAATTTATAAAATTAATAGTTCTCTTTTATCCTTATGGACAAGTTTTTTAAATGACACTGATTCCAAATTTTTCCCCAGACCTAAATATCTATTTTTTGTGCTAGTTCTTCCTCCCATATTTTTTCAAAGTATTCATATTCATATTCATATTTTGCCAACATTTTGTATATTTCACTTGTGGTACCCTTCAATATTTTAACTTCCTCCATACCTTCTCTCTGTATAATCATCTGTTCAAATTTAGTATATTCTCTGAAACCTTTATTATTCCTTTTCCAATTCCTCGTCCACTGCTCTAGCTGTATATAATTAAACCACGATATCTTAGTACCCGATAATCTCTCCTTTATTTTATCTTTATTTGTCATTATATTCATCCAATCTTCTAACTTATTTACTTTCTGCTTCTTTAATTCTTTCTCTACTTCACTTCTCAAATTCACTGGAAATCCTGCCATCATCACTACAGGAGTTGAAAGTTGTTGTTGTTGTTGTTGTTGTTGTGTGCTTTCAAGTTGTTTCTGACTTATATTGATCCTAAAGCAAAGCTATCACAGGGTTTTTGGAGGGCTGAGAATGCATGGCACACCCAGCATCACCCAGTGGGTTTCTATGGTTGAGGGGGGAATTGAACCGTGGTCTCCAAGGTTGCAGCCCAAAACTCAAACCACGACACCACACTGACTCTCTCTGAAGAAAATACCTCCTGGAATCTCTTCTTGGGAGGGGAACAAAGACTGGAGCTGGGGTGGGTATTATGTTCCTCTTCTGTGGCTGCTGTTTATGCTGACAATTATCACACATAGGCCATTTCCGCACTACACTGTTATCATCCTATTACGCCACTTTCAACATCCTATGGGATGTTGGGGATTGCCATTTAGGCAGGGGCCTTTAAAATTCTCAGTCAGTACACTACAAACCCCAGCATTCCCCAGGATGTTGAAAGTGGAATAATAGCACTATAACAGTGTAGTGTGGAAATGGCCAAAGATCCACTTGTCTGTTTAGTGTGCAAATGAAATTAACTGCATGTATTATTTATCCCTCAGACTCTCTTCTAAAAAAATGCACACACTATTTTATTTTAGAGAAATGCATGGTTTATACCTAGGCTGTGCTTCACAGGTTGTTATTTCTGAATTACACAGTATTAACCAAAAGGTAGCCTAGTTAAGAAGGAATCAGGTAACAGCTTGTGCCCTTGCCATGTTACAAAGGCCATTTCCGCACGAGACGGTTATAGCACTATGATTCCACTTTCAACATCCTATGGAATCCTGGGGTTTGCAGTTTCGGGAGGGACCAGCTGGCCCCTCCTGAAACTGCAACCCCAGGATTCCATAGGATGTTGAAAGTGGAATCATAGCGCTATAACCGTCTCGTGCAGAAATAGCCAAAGTTATAGGAGGTCCTGTCAGCAAATGACAGTGGCAGCTCAGCCGACATGTTATATTTGTTCATGCAAGGAGGCTTCTAGGAATGACCATGATGACTTCAAAAGAAATGTAATATGTGAAACCAAGTGCTCAACGTTTTCCAGCTATTATGATCCTGTAGGTGTAATTTATTCACTCACTTGAGAAGATAAGAGTGTGCAACAGAATCTTGGGAAAGGCAAGGGCTGCCCTGCATATGCTTGACACATTTTGCAGGGGCTGGGTGGGAACTGGTTGAGTGTACAAGGGCAGTGTACATTCATCATGCCTAAGGATCTTGTAAGCCACTTTGAGACCCAGTTGTGGAAGAAAAAGGCAGGGCATGCATAAAGTGAATAATTGGTTGACTGATACCTAAAAGAGAAATATAGTAATGAGACTACTATTTTTAAAAAAATCCCCAAAATACACTGCATTGCATAATTTCTTGACTAGCCATGAATATTCCATTCTTGGGCAAAGTGCTTAAGCAGATGGTGCCTGATCATGCGGTGACTTATCAGCTTTGGGTGTTCTTAGAAGAGACAGATTAAAAAGATCCATTTCATTCAGGCTTGGTTATAAGACAGAAATAGCTTCAGTCATTCTCATGGATAAACTACACCATGGATCAAACAGAAAGTTGTGCCTCTCTTCTGCAACAGTTCCCAAATGTGGTACTAGTTGAGTACTACACAGCGGTTTCAGCAAACGCAAACAAAAAACAAAAGGATAAAATGGAAACCTGCAGTATTCCAATGGTCATGAGGTGGAACAGAATTCCCCAAGCGCTAGCTTCTCAGACATTTATTTATTCAGGAAAGCCTAAAACAGCCCAATACTGTGCTTTCTATATCCAGTGTGGATAAATGATACAATCACCAGGGATGGTAGTATCAAAAGCCACTGAAATGTCTAGCGAAACAACAGCATTGCACTCATCTGAAACATTCCACAGTGTAAGTCATTTATGAGGGTAACCAGGGCTGTTTCCATTTCTAAATTAGGTCTGACTGGAAGGATCCAAACACTCAGCATCACTTAGCAGATTTGACACCGGGTTATAATCATCAGAAACCAATGGAACACAAACAGATTTTTTTTTTAAGAAGTGACTTCAAGGGGCATTCTTTACCTCCTGGAGGCTGTGGTTGATTTCCATGGTGGACAAGGATACAGGCTTCCACCAGTTATCTGACAGGTTAGAGAACGGAGCTCTGTCAGAAAACAGAACTGGCTGATAAGCAGAACCCATGTGGGGAGCATGAAGGACTTACAAAGGCTCTCCTGGGACCAACTGTACACATGCTGCTGCTTACAGAGTCTGTCAGCTGGCTCGACGCCTTTCCCCCCTCAGCTCGCTTTGCAAGGAGCACACGCATGCAAGCAGTCCCAAGTGAGTCTCCACAGGCAAGGAGATCTGACAAAAGAGTAGAATCCCTGTCAAATTAAAGGATTTGTCCTTGATTTGGAAGTGTCAGAAGAGCAAGTCATCAGATAATGGGGTGTTGAAAAGCAGGGGATCCCTGTACAGTGAACAAGGAGTGTGCCTCCATACGTTTAGTAGTTAAACTACATATACCGGTAGTTTAAAACCAATTGGGGTATCTGTGCTGAAGCTCCTATATGAATGAGGGGAGGGAGATGGACAAGCAAGAGGTGTGAGGCCCTAAAGCTCCCACCCATTAATCATGGTCCAGGAAACAACTAATGTGCTGGAACAGTAACTCATCCATAGGAAATACAATGAACATTTCTGCAGAAGGAAAGTTCTGATAGTTTGCCATTGTTTTCCTGGAACAAATGTTATCACAACATGTTACCCACCACTGCATAAGCCTAAAATTTCAAGTTGTTTCATGTTGTCCCAAGGTTCCAATGTGTCCAGTTCTGTTATTATTGTCTGGTTCTCTGAGCAAATACTAGTATTAAAACAGCCAAAATATATATGCTTTGTTGAGAACATGCACCTGGGCTGAAACGTGGTACTCATTAAACTTACCTTATATTTTGTTTTGTTTTCATTAACTCCTCCACTCCACTCTCATGTAACATGATCACTGTTGGCATACCCAACTGCAATTTCAAGAGCATATTATATTGACTGTTTTGCTGCTTAACAATTAGACCATGACTCTGTTGACAAAACTCATTAATTGTGGCTTCTTTTATCCCTTTCACACGACATACTTAATGAAACCATAAGCACACCATACCAACTTAATCAGTAAGGAAAGATTAAGAACTCTCTCTCTTTTAAGCTGTGCTAAACTACTTTTGCAACAAAGCAACTTTGTGCTGTGAGGGGACTTAGGTAGCAAGTACAAGTTGCTTTTTCATAAAACCTTGACTTCAGAGTCATTTCATGTCACTAAACACAGCAACAAGAGAAGTTTTCCAACTGGAAATTTCCCATTTAGATTTGTTGACAAGTTTCAAAAGATTTTCAAAAACAAATTGGATTTAACTACATCTCGCAATCAGGAGCCAATGAACAAATGAAAATGCATTTCAGCTATTTGAGATCTGAATCCATATAAAACAGAAGGCAAAAAAATACTTCCTGTGAACTGGCACGAATGAAAATGTGTATATAGATGATGTTTCCAGTATTCCCAAACTGTTGCTTTTTCAAGTAGCTACAAAAAATTGTCAATAAATAAAAAAACAAAATAGAAGAAGATAAATATGGCTATGCTGAGCATGTAAGAATAAACCAGGAGTGAAATATTCTCTAGACTACAAACTTACTACTTTGACAACATCGTAATTGTTTTACTGGGTCTAGTCTAGGTGTGTTAAGCCCCCTGAAAGTCCATCTTAAGCATTATCACTTATAAAAACCTGCTTGTGTTCAATAGGTTTTAGTATATGCATAAGATTTAAATCTTTAAGTTCCACTAGTTAAAAGGATTTAGTAAAGTATGCACTTAAAGTTGAACAATATGCTTTGGTTGCAACATGTACATTTATATAATACCAAGTGTGTTCTATGTCCTCTACAGTCATGACTCACAGCCAGAGGGCTTGATGTGAGCTATGTATATGAGGTTGTTTTTGATTTTCATGATTTTGTATACCCAGGACACTCCCTAAGCCATTTATATTATCAAAGAACTGGGAATTCATTTGATTATAAGTGAAAGGGGACCCAAATTATTTCTGCTTGTTCTGACTCTTTGGCTGTTTTGTTGAATTTCTAAACTAGCCCATGCATATATATCAACTCAATGCACTAGGTTCTGCCTGGACCACCACGGATTGCTGAATAAATGGTGTCCACAATCTCACACATAGTCCATATACTCATACAATTTGTACTTGCATAGGCTCTTTCAGATGTTCTCTAAACTTGTGCAGGGAGCCAAAACAGTGGGAGCAAACCCACTTGCCCCCTTCTGTGTTCATTTAAATGTCTCAACAATGCTACCAAAATGCTATGTTACTCATTTAGTTCCCTGTCCACTGGAAAAATTTCCGGTGGATTTATACAGCTTAGGAAATGAGAGATATGAAGACTTTATTACATGAAACTACCTGCTCTCATTCCTAGTAAGATGAGAGTGTTATACTCTAGATTCCCCTAGTTATCTTCCATTTGCTGTCGGCTGATTCTAAATCCAGTTTTGAAGTACTAAAATCCCACAAAGACACTGGCTCATCAACTACACCCACAAGGAAGAAGCTGCATATGAGCTAATACCAAGACTGTACTAAGTCAAATTGACTGGTATTGTACATAACTTCCTTTACCATCAGTGGTTCCCACACTTGGGTCCCCAGATGTTGTTAGATTAAAACTCCCAGAATCCTTAATCTTTGGCCATGCTGCCTGGGGCTTTTGGGGGCTAAAGTCCAACCACACCTAAGGATCTAAGGCTGAGAACCACTGATATACATATAAAAGACTGTAACTGCTTCATGCCTAGTGTTCATCTCAGTTTAATAATATTTGGTGATAACATTCTTACATAATTTGTTACCTGTATTATACTTCTTTAATATACTCAGGAAACTTTTATTCCGACATCTTCAAATACCTCCTTCAAAGCTTTAATTTGGGGCTGGAGTTGAGAAACTGCAGCCTGTGGGATCTTTTTGTGGCCCACAATTTCAAAAAAAAAATTTTTTTGAAAAAAAAAAAGTCTTGCCCCCAAATGCCTTGGGGGACTCCGTAGGTCATTTTATGCCCGGGGAGGCTTTTTCCCCCTAACATGATGTGAACCAGGTTTTGCGGGGGCGGGATTATTATGTGTGAGGTAGGGAGATAAGAGTGTGGCCCTTTGAAATTTCTTGGGGAGATGAGATCCCTTAATCTGCAACCCTTGCCCAATCTTGCTTTAGGGAAGCAAAATTTAATCTGTATGATGAACTTGTAAATATCTAAACACCCCTCAGTTTACCTATCTGCACCAAAAGGAGTTACAACAAATCAAATACAGATAAGAACTTCAGAGATATAAACTTGGAGGCTTATTTTTGCATAGAAGGATGGGGCCAGCTGGCAGCTGAGGTAATGGGGCTAGGAAGCATGACTTAAGACAATGGAGAGTTAAGGAATGAGATCAACAAGCTCAGACCAAAAAACAAATGCAGAGCATCAAACATCAGAGGACAAATGGAGACAACCCAAACTATTCTTCAGAAGGCAAGCTAAAGAGGTAACCTCTATACTTACCTGATATTAAGAAATTAACCATATATGCTACTTAGAGGCCATTCGTAAAGATACTGGTCCTGTTTCACAGTTGAAGCAGTGCAGTGCTGGGCCAAAGTACATCCATTCAGCATATGACAAAAAATTATTACAGCTCTCTAATCATCATTACTGGACACTTCTGTCACTTGGGAACACTGCAGTACATTATGGCTTTCCCAAAACATCTTCTGAAATTATGCCAAGAAACAATTACAGACACACCGCCAGACAGATGCTTCCCTGTTGTGTTCTCTCCTCCCCCACCACACACAAACACATACAAGCATACACATACACACACTTGCAGAAAGCAAGAGAGGGCATTTATCTCATTTGCCAGACTGAGAACATGAAGGCTGAGTTTAAAAATGGCATGCTCAAGCCTGGTGAAAGAATGTTAACCATATCACTGCCTTTGTTTTCATTACAATAAACCACAGTGTAAAGATACGTGAAAGTGAGATGGAGAAATTCAAAACATCTACTTTGCGTTAACTAACTACAGCAGAGAGCACTGGTCATACAATGCAGTTTTGTTTTACTAGTGAGGAACATCTGTCAGTTCATGCACATCTGGAATTACATATATTGGTTTAGACTGAGGCAAGTCTTAATTGTGTCATGGTCACCAGATTTATCACCAGAGTTTTGGGAGCAGTGCACAAGCTAGTGCTAGATTACATGCAGAGGGCTTTAGGTTCAATCTCTTGTCATCTCTTTCATAGGACTTGGAAAGACTCTGATCTAAAACAATGGAGAAGTACTGCCAGTTGTTAACACTTTGCCTTTATTTAACCAGGAAAGTCATCATTATTTTATTCTGCAACAGATAAACTCAGGGGTAATGGTATTGCTACTTTGTGGATTTTGGATTTTGTTGTATTTCACTGCAAGGCCAATACAGCTACCCCCAAATATGTTTCCTGCATTTGAAAATACCCAATTTAGCCCCAACAGAGGAACCTCAAAACGAGAGGGAGCCAAATGACTAGGACTTAACTCTTCGAGGTTTTCTACCTCCAACAAAGGTAAACTGGACTACAGCTGGCAAGTTTTACCTATACAGCATCTAAACACTTTTCCAGATGTAACAGCACAGAGACTTCTTGATAAATTCAATGTTTACTTCCTAAGAGCAGTCAGCTTTGCACAGGACAGAGACAGCCTGGATCTCAAAGGAACTTACTTTTCTGTTGCTAATGGAGCTGAAATTTCATTACTTGTCTTTTATTGCCCTTTGTCCCTGGTCCCCACATGGGCAAGAAGGGGAGTGGTCTCTGCCAACACTGAAATCCCTCGATATCACCTTCACTGACAACAGAGTAACATCTGAGACAGAATGTAGGCCTGCGACTCTAACATTATCAATTTTTTTTCTCCTGTATGATTTCTAACATCTTTGCCTTTTGAAGACACCAGTAAAGCTTTGAAAGCTTGCATAATGTATTTTATTATTTGGAGTTGGCCCAATAAAAGTATCACTGCTTTGTGGATTTTGGATTTTGTTGTATTTGCTGCATGGACAACATGGCTATCACTGAATATGCCATACTAAGGCTTCCCTCTCTTCTCCTCCTCTCTCTCTCACACACAAACACATAGAATCATAGAATCATAGAAATGTAGAGTTGGAAGAGACCCCAGGGGCCATCCAGTCCAACCCCCTGCCATGCAGGAACACCCTCAAAGCACTCCCGACAGATGGCCATCAAGCCTCTGCTTAAAAACCTCCAAGGAAGGAGACTCCACTACACTCCGAGGCAGCACATTCCACTGCCGGACAGCCCTGACTGTCAGGAAGTTCTTCTTGAGGTTCAGGTGGAATCTCCTTTCCTGCAGCTTGAATCCATTGCTCCTTGTCCTGGTCTCTGGAGCAGCAGAAAACAAGCCCTCTCCTTCCTCTACATGGCATCCCTTCAAATATTTAAACATGGCTATCATGTCCCCTCTTAACCTTCTCTTCTGCAGACTAAACATACCCAGCTCTCTAAGTCTGTCCTCATAGGGCATGGCTTCCAGGCCTCTCACCATTTTGGTCGCCCTCCTCTGGACTTGCTCCAGCTTGTCAATATCCTTCTTGAATTGGGGTGCCCAGAACTGGACACAGTATTCAAGATGAGGTCTAACCAAAGCAGAGTATAGTACCAGTATCTCCCTCGATCTAGACACCATACTCCTATTGATGCAGCCGAGAATTGCACTGGCTTTCTTGGCTGCCGCATCACACTGCTGACTCATGTTCAGCTTGTGGTCTATGAAGACTCCTAGATCCCCTTCACACGTACTGCTATCCAGCCACATGTCCCCCATCCTATATTTCTGTATTCCATTTTTTCTACCTAAGTGTAAGACCTTACACTTCTCTCTGTTGAATTTCATTTTGTTAGCCTTGGCCCAGCTCTCCAATCTATCCAGGTCATTTTGAATTTTGATCCTGTCCTCTGGTGTATTAGCAACCCCTCCCAATTTGGTGTCAGAAGTTCTCTACCAACTCAATGAGAAACTACAGAAATTTAGCTATTTCACACTTTGAAACTTTTTGTGAACATCAAAAGAAATCCTTCTCGCTCAAGCACTAAAATCGTGTAATGTTGACATGGTTTGGGTATGTGTGTGCTTTATTATGGTGGATGAGAAATGTAGTCAATATTCTTCACATTCCTGTAAAGGGAGCATTGTTTCACAGGAACTATTCTTCTGTTAGTTAACATCCAAGAATGGGTGCCTCAGCAGCCTGGCAGCTAAGCCATAGGTTGTTTCAGGTACCATCTTATCCCCAATGGTATTTAAATTCTATATACAACTGAACTTCCAGTTGAAATGGCGGAGAGAAACATGACTTGCTGGGGACATCTTCCCTGGGGCCATGGACCTGAAGCAATAGGTGACAGTCTGGTGCATTGAACACTGGAGTAAACTCTGCCTTGGGGACAAAACAGTCAGAGGAACCCACTTAGGGTCATAGCTGCCCAGTCCAGGCTCAATGGGGGCAAGTTAATCCCTCAGCAAATGGTATGGATTGGATGAAAACTTGGGACATCATTGCCCCGTTGCTTCCGATGTTGCTGCTGTTTGAGCACCTAGCTCCACTCCTCAACTTCTTAAACATCCTTACTAAAGAATCAACAATTAAAAAGGGTTGTCAGAAATCGAATGACTTAACTTTGTCAATACAGTTCTATAAAACTAGTGAGATCTTCTTTTGTAACTTTGAATTGGTTGGAAATAACCTGATTACAAACACAGTTGTAGAAGACAAAGTAAAAACTGCTTTTCTTAAAGACAAAATACTTAATAATATTAACTAAGGACTGAAAGAAAATTTTTGAAAATAAGTTTTAAATACTTACCATGAATAAGGCTCGAGATTATGACAACAAGAAGATATAACAGGAAGTGATATGGGAGTGCACCGTGCTTAGACTTTCAAAAGAGGATAAAGCCTAGAGTGGACACTGATATACTGGTGTTGACACCTAGTGGCTGAAGGGGGAAATTTAAATTAAACTTGTTTTGACAGTTGACAGGACCTGTCAGAAGCAACTTGGACAACAGAATTATACAGAATAATTGTATAGAATTAATTTAAGGAGATGGATTTGAAGCAATGGATTTTGCAGGAGATGAGTTTGATAAGAGATGAGATACTTCAGGTGATCTCAGATATGTGATGTGAACAATATAAGATTCTTGTTACAAATAGATAAATAAATACATAAATCAGTCTGAAGACAGAATGGAAATGAGGGAACTGGGAGGAAAGAGCAAATTATTCAGAAAGTAGATAAAACTATTGAGAAGTGGATGCTGGAAAAGGAGAGAAATCTTGAAATGGCTGCACTCTTGGACAAGAAGAAGAAAGAAAAAAGTCTGAAGACAGGAGAGGTACTGAAGTAGCAAAATGAGAATATCCAGAAAAGTACATTTGGTGCTCCAACAGTCTCTCTACAGATGCAAAGATGTGAAACTTGGACAGATATGGATAGACTGAGATACAGAATGTTAACTTGTTAGATTTATCAGCTTGGATATTGAGAAAAAGACCCACTCAGTGGGGCAGAATACTGAGAAAGTGGTGTTACATTGCAGTCAAATGCAAGTCAAAAGGAATACAACTTTAAAGACAAGAGACATCTTCATGAAAGTCAAAAAAGGTTTGTGAGGAACAGATCCTAAGAAGAGGAGTGACCAAGTAAGTGTTGAGAAAGATAAAGAAAGCTGCCAGATCAGATCTTGAAAGATGGGTTGAAGAAAGAGGAAAAAGGAATTGGTTGAGAGGGAAAATTGCAAGACTTTAATTAGAGAACTAGAATTTGTATGAGAGAGGGTTAGCAATAGTAAAGAATTCTATCAATATTATTGATACTGGCTAGGGAGGTTAATCTTTTCCTTTTTCTTTTTGATACTTATGAGATTAGTAGAAGAGGCCACTCTACTTGCGTAGAGCTGGAAGCAGGGATAATTTCGTAGATTTATTTAGCCTGAATTGTATCTTTATTGTAGAACTTTAATCATCATTTTTATTTCATTTTATATGTAATAAACTACTAATTATATTATAAAGTATATCACTAAGTATTACAGATATACAATACAATATGCAATACAGGGAGTACAACAAAAGATGAACAACAACCGTTCTCTAAGGAATGGCAAGTCAAATTTGTATGTCATATTCCCTAACTAGTTTGAATTTAGTAATTTTTTAGTAGGTTAGATAGTTGTTTGTCCATTATTTTAGTTCAGTTTGTTTAGTTTACTTTTGTCTTGGGTATTACTGTATTGTCTGGGTATTTTTCCCCTTATACATAGTTTTATATTAATTAAAAGTGTGCTTAATAAAATTATTTTTTAAAAATAAATTCTACATGAAACTTGCAGATCACCTTTCCCAATATAGATCTATGGGATTGCTAGCCTTGCTGGTTGTGTACCACAATCTACACATTGCCATCTGGTGGTAAGGTGGAAGACAGCCTTCTCTGTGGTAGTATCTATCTCGTTGAATACTCTCTCTTCCGATATTTGGCGTATACCCACTTTGGTGTGCTAAAGACCTATTTTTCACCCACATCTTTCCTAACTTGCTGTGCTGGCCAGTTTGTTTATTCTTAGTTTTCTGACTTTAAATATTCTAGCTGAAGATTATGTTTTGTATTTTTATGCCTGCTTGATTTTTGTCCAGTCAGCCACTTGAAGATACTTTTGCTGGCTCCAAACCAAGTTTTTACAGTGCCTGTCTGACTGAAGAAACACAAGTGATGTGTGGATGAGTGAGAAATTCCAAATGGTCTAGGACATGCACGTCAGCTCAAGAAATTAAAAAAAGATTTGATGGCATAAAAGGGGCAACAGTCTCAGTCCGGGCATCTCTGCACACCCGACAGCATCTTAATTACTGAATTGCTGGTCAGCCAAACTCTGGCAGATCACGAGCAACTGAACAGTATTTGTTTGTTTTTCAGTCTGCTCCTGCAGAGCTCTTGGATTTTTAACTTGTCAACTGCTGTGGCCCATCCACTCATCAGAGACAAGAGAAATAGGGAAAAAACATCTCCATAAATGATATGTAGGACCTAGATGGATTCTTGTTACTTGTTAAGCATATCTCTATAAAGCTATTCACAAACACTATTCTGGATCAGAAACATCACCCTTTTGTCTAGAATAGAGGCATTCAGGTCTGTGAAATCATTCATCTGGGATACATATTGCAAAACTGTCTTAATTTCCTCCTCCACTGCCATCCCCTTTTCTTTCCGCACAACATTGCTGTCTCGTTTCTGCCACAGGATGGCAGCAGTTGGTAGGTCGTGCTTCTGCATGACGTCATCGCCGTCCCACTGCCATTCTGTTGTGGAGCGTTGCGCTTGCGCAGTTTTCACAAAACAGAAAAAATCCGTTTCATGTCTGCGATCATGCGGTGGTCCCATAACTTCTGGCCATGTGGAAGCGCACTGGTGACACTTCCTTCCATAGCACAGCAATGGAAAAAGCCCAATTGCGCTGTGGAAGGAAGACGTGGCACCACTGTGTTCTCTTCCACATGGACCGAGTGGGTACAGAGGGAAGCGCTGCTGATGTACTCCCTTCGGGACCCGGGACTGCAGTGAGACAACACGGAAGAGCGTCGTCGTGCAGAAATGGCCTAAGCCTGAGGGCAGAGAACTGTCAAATTCACAATTGCAAACTGCTCGTGTAAAGTGCCATGTACACTGATAGCACCACATGAATAAATGATAATGATAAAGATGAAAATGACAATAAAGATGATGATAATGATAACAACATATATGTGTGTGGGGTTCCATTTCAGGAACCCTTATGTAAAAACAAAAAGAGTGAGAGTCGTGTCTCATTGTAGTCAATGGACGCAACGTGAACATGCCCATGGTAGCACAGGTCATGCCAGAAGAGGGTGAGCGATATGCTAAGCAATCTCCCCATCTCCCCACCATTCTTCCCTTCTCCCCTTCTTCAACATGTACATTAGAGGCTCTTTTCCAGCTTCAAATTAACTCTCTATTACATATTTTACAGTAATTATTATTTTTAATTGATTACATCTTCCTGATATTTTGAGGACATTTCCCCTCCTCTCCCACCCTTCACAGAAGTTTCTTATCCTACACATAGGGAAGATGTGAACTATTAAGCTACTACAGAGGGGGAGGAAGAACACAGGTATTTTCTTTTGGTAGTTCAGCCATCTACAAAAGTTTTTAATGAGGCCCCAGTGCTTTTGTGCTTTGAAAAGTAATGATAAAGTAGACTTGCAACAACTGCTATTTGTGTTTTTTTACACCTGAAATTGGTGTAGATAAAGTCTTTTTGAGTACTTCTACTATCATAGCACACTAGAAGAAAATCAACATTCTGTTGCAAAGAAACTGGTCCAGTATAAATTATGTAAACTCAATAAATTATCAGCACATTTCTAATTTTATATAATGCTGATTTTAAAAAATAATTTTGTGTAATGAGCTAGGCTGTGGGGCACACAGGATTATAACAGCCTTGTCTATCTATTAACCATTAATTCAGTAGAATAGTAACAAAGAGAAAAATGCCTGTTCATTACAATAGCTCAAGTTGGTTGGCTATTGTTAAAAAAAAGAAAGAAACTATTTCCTATACTGTTTTAATCAGCAATCAGCAATGGCTAATCAGGTCAAGCTATTACAAAGGTATGTCTTTAATAAATTATACATGTTATATTTTACATACAGTATACATTATTTTATAGATATATTGTAATCTGAGCCATTGGCCAGCTACATAGAACAACTACAAATGGTTTTTAAAAGAATTAAAGGTAGACACAATGCCAGGGTAGGAGTTTTCTGCTCCTAAATAAAGACTGCTTGTACATGCAGGTACTTGCCTATTTCAAGATTTCTGCGTGGCTAGATAAACAAGGAGCCTTCATTTCTGACTGTGCTAGCAGAAGTCAGATGACAAAAATAAAAAGGTATATTTTTGCTTATACATAACAGTTAACATTGGGTTCATGGAATCGTGGTGAAATATTGCCAAGTAATGTGTGACCAGGTGACCAGTATCCCAATTTGGCCATTTGCCTGTTTGAAATTTTTGCTCAACCACTCCTTTTCTCTCTGACATCAAACAGAAACCATGTATGTACAATATCACTGTATGTACAATATCACTGCCACACAGATTAGGAAAAAAAAATTGATCATCTTTGCGATAATATGGGCATTCTCTATTAAAGATGTGGATAATACTGGAGACAGTAAAGCAAAGTGGTTTCTGGTTTCTGTAGGATATCTTACCACTGCTGGTATTTGGGCACCCATAACTCACTGTAATGCTTGCTAATGCATCACATCTGTTACAGGCAATGTTAATAACTGTTGTGGGTAGTAGGTCAAAACAGTGTAAAGCCAACATTGCAAATTCAGTAAAAATAGGAATAGGATGGTTCTCATATGTGTGGCTGTTGGAAACTGAGTCAATCATGTTTCTCACATGTTTTTGTACCAGCTTCTATTTAGTTTTTGTGGTGAGCTTATTACAATTAATACCAGCTTCTTTTCTTCCATTTCTGCAGTGAAGCAATCAATACACATCTGTTTTCATCCACAAAGAATCTGCATGCCAAGGAAGCACACTATAAAAGTATGTCCTATGGCAATGAAGGTTCAAATTTTAGCCACACAGCTTCTAGGATTATTAAGAAAGAAATTCCCTTCTTGACCTAAATTGCTTCTCAAAATATTAGGAAGATAATGAGCTAATAAAAATGGCATCTGAACAAGTGCTGTAAAGCTGACAATAGACAAGTCTTCCACCAGCATTTTAAAATAACCTTTTCTTGCAACTTAGAAACCCCCACACATGATAAACAAACATGGCACCTGCTATAACTTTGGCTGAAATCTACTGGGGGAAAACAAACTTTTGACTAGGGCCATTTCCGCACTAGACTGCTATAGCACTATTATTCCACTTTCAACATGCTATGGAATCCTGGGGTTTGCAGTTTTGAGAGGGGCTGGCCAGCTCCTTCTGAAACTGCAAACTGCAGGATTCCATAGGATGTTGAAAGTGGAATAATAGTGCTATAGCAGTCTAGTGCGGCAATGGCTTAAGTCTTAGAATCAGGGTCATGGCAGGTATACCATATATCCTAGCCACTCACTCCTCCAATCTCACACCCGCCCTGCCAGGTCTGAATTCTCTCTGTTACAATCCCTTTGCTCTGGATCCATGGGAGGGAGTTTACATCATAGCTCTCTTGACACAAGTCAGAGGTCAAGGAAGCTGGTAAATCACAAGTAAATAGTGTGTGGCAAGAGCTGTACTGAGGGAACAGAGGAATTCTGGTAATGAGAGCAACTCTATATCTTTGATGATGAACAAATGGACATGCTTACTATTCTGAAATGCATTCTCTTCTTGTTAAAATCTTACTTAGACTCTATTTAAGTCATCTGTTTCCTGAGAGGCCTCACTGAATGGCAGGAATCTCCTAGTTATTTTGAGTGATCTCTAAGTCATATTAAGATGTGGCTATTAAACAAACCAACAGAAAAAGATTTTGTGGAGCAAAGGGGCTGCTGACTTCAGACACACAGTGAGAAAACTGTTAAGCAGTAGGGTGTTTTTTTGGGGGGGCATCTATTTCCTATTGTAGCATGGCAGAGATTTAAAATGAATGAGCTACATAGTCACAATAATAGTTTCTGCTAATATAATGAAAATGGAGTTAATCAAGTTTGTGCTCCTTCCAAAACAGTGCCTGATGTTTATATTTAAAGAAAAAAATCCATTAATGTACACTTTATATTGTGAAATTCTTTAATTTACCAACCATATTACACGCATCTCACTGTTCTGTACAGTTCCCTCTCCACATTTGTGGGTTTGATGGTAGTGAATTTGATTATTTGTGAGCATAGATGCCTCCCCCATTGTCCTCCTCCCATTCCCATGCATTTTGCCCCAGTGCAAAGAACTTGTGCTGATGCAGAACAGAAGGGAAAGGGGGTGGGGGAAAACTCACATGAGCCCTTCTTTCCTGCCTCCAGAGCTCCTTCCTTCCCCTTCCCATGCAAAACAGAAGGGAGAGGGGATGAAGGAAAGCTTGTGCAAGCCTTCCGTTCCTCTCTCCAGAGTTCCCCCTGTCATTCCTAAACATGTTGCCCTGGCACGGAGAAGTTGCGCCAAAGCAAAATGGAAAGGAATGGGGGTGGGGGAACGCTCTCATGAGTTCTTAGCGCTGGTGAAAAATGCATAGGAATGACAGGGGGAGCTCCAGAGGGGGAAAGGAACACTGGCGTGAGCCTTCCTCCATCCTCATTCTCTTCCCTTTTGCATCAGAATGGAAGGGGAGAGCATGGAAGGGAATGGGAGGGGGAGTGGAGGGAGTTATTTGTGGTTTTTCCACTTTTGTGAACCCTTACAAAAGTGGAGGGACAACTGTATTTACAGCAGATCCTATCCAACAGTCATCTTCAACTTTGCAAACTCAGGATTCACTTTTAGCCCAAGTATTCATCAGGGAACCTATTGGCATGATCCATCTTTTATTCACTTGCGGATCCCAATCTACCCGTTGCTCTAGAATACTTCAAAATTCATCAAGAAAGTAAGGCTCAAAGCAAAGTGTATATGGGATTTGTTTAGTGTACAGTTGGCTACACAATGTGCAACTGGAAAATATGTGCAGTTTGAAAACTGCTAATGTGTAGTTGGGAAAATGGGAGAGAAAGTAAGACATATTATTTATCAAGCATTTCAAAGACAGAGAATCTCGCTGAAAACAGGAAAAGTCTGACTTTGGAATGGTACCAGTTTTGGCGATACAAATTTGATGAGGCATCAGGAATGGCTCCTGTCTTCTTATAAATGTCACTGAATTGGGATTTACACTGGCGCAGGAGCTGTTGAACTGTCCTGTTAGTTAGGGAACTAAATTTGATCCATACATGATTTGTTGTTGCATAATAGATAAGAATTTCTTCCTAGGTCAGTTCATTTTCTTCTACAATTGCTCTTACAGTTAGAATGTAATGAAAAGGCAGTCTTAGTCCATTTCCGCATGACAACGCTCTCCCGCATCGTCCTGTTGCAATCCTGGCAGCACCTCTGCTGGGACAGGAGCATGTTCCCAACGCTCCTCTCTGCACACGACCAGCTGCCTATGGAAGGGAATGTGAGGGGCATGCTCCATCCTTCTGGACTGCAGCCATCCTTCTTCCTATGCTGCAATAGGGGAGGAAGTGCATAGATCATGCTTCCACCCCTTCTGCATGGCTGGCTGCAACAGAAGGCTTGCATGATCACTGACAGAGTTTATTCATCAACGATATAGCCCATGATCATGCCAGTCGGCAATGGAAGAAGGTGGGACCATGACAACATCATGCAGAAGCATCATCGTGGTCCTGCTTTTCTTGTGTCCCTGTGTCAGGAAGTCATTGTCACGCTGAAAGGGCCTAAACTGCATCCTAGTTTAAGTTGGTTGGCATTCCAGTTTCACTAGTCATCACATAATTTCATTAAACCAGTAGAAAGTGCACCCAGGTTTGTGGAGCAATTCATAGATTAAGAAGGGGAGACAAGTTAGCTCTAAGAACTTAGAATTGTCTTTAAACAGGCATTGCCTACTACCTCACACCTGTTGGCTGGGCCAGGAACAGATCCTTGGAAATTGATTGATTATAGCCATATATTAACATATTCATCATTAAAGGCCATGCAGATCCCATGAAATCTACACTGGGTAGCAAATAATGTCAACGTACTATGGGGTAGGACTGACAAGGAAGAGAAGGTGCAGATGGGGCAGGTATCTGGTGGGGGAGGAGCTCTCAACCAAAATCCAGATGTGAGACGTTAACTTGGCAAAAAGCAATCCATCCTAATTTGACTGAGCCCCATAAACCAAAGTCTAATCTCATATTACAAATGCTCAGCCTCTGGTGCTTTTGAAAATAAGCCCTGTGAAATGTTTAAAAGGTGGCTGAAAAATTATGAACGAATGGGCATTCTCTGACTGCCATACTATACAAAACAAATGCGATGGCAATATTGCCCCAGAAGCCTCAATGGGATGTTTTTCTGGTTGTATAGCCTGGTAGCACAATTTAGCCCTCAAATAGTTTATATCCTTTTCAGTAATTTGTCTCACAGTAGCAGTATATTTGTTTACCATGCACCTATACTATACATACATTAATCTGGTCTGCTTGCCAGGACACTAGCATGTCCAAAAAGCATCATGTCTAAAGAGCACTAGTGACTGATTCTAAAAGGTGCGTGAAAAGTGAAGCTAGAGCTGCAGGACCTTTGGTATATTGAAACTTGGTTTTCAAAAACTTAGTTTACCTGGATCCATCCCATCGTCTCCCACTATCGTCCCAGGCTTGTCTGGTTAGAACACAGGAGAGAGCCTTTTTGGTGGCTGCCCCTAGGCTATGGAATTCTCTCCCCACACTCCCACCACCTGGAGGCATGAGCAACCTCCTCTCTGCTCTTTTTTTGGGGCAGGCAAACACCTTATTTAAACATATCTTTAGTTTGTAACTGGTAGGGCAGAAGGATATTCAATGGGTGTACCTTTTTAAAAATATGTAATATGTGCTTTTAATTGTTTTAAATTCATGTTCTAATTGCATTGATTGTTGAATGCCTTTGAAACTTTTGTACTATGTATTTTAGCTATTGTAAGCTGTCTTGGGTCCTATACTGGAGAAAAGGCAGATTATTAATGAAATAAAAACAAAATAAAATAAATTAAATAACCAGTTTGAGTCTCAAAGCTGTTTCTGAAAATGGTATGATGGGGTAAGTATTTGGGTACCTCAAGAATTGATTATGGAGACTATGGCCATTTCCACACTAGACTGTTATAGTGCTATTATTCCACTATCAACATCGTATGGAATCCTGTGATTTGCAGTTAAACTGCAAATCCCAGGATTCCATACAATGCTGAAAGTGGAATAATAGCACTATAACAGTTTAGTGCGGAAATGGCCTATGACTCCAGAATTAAATAGATGGAACCCTGGTGACGCAGTGGTTAAATGCCAGTACTGCAAGCCACAAGTTCGTGAGTTCGATCCTGCCCGGCTCCAAGATTGACTCAGCCTTCCATCCTTTCGCAGGTCGGTAAAATGAGTACCCAGGTTGCTGGGGGCATTTATAGAAATGTTTCAAAATACATGCTATTTGTAAGTTGTTCGCTGCCTCGATCCATATGGAGAGGCGGGATACAAATAAATAATTAAATAAAAAATAAAATTAATTAAATAAATATCATGTATTGCCCAACTGGTTTATAGATAAGACAGAAGGGGGACCTTTTCCTCTAATTTTTCCACAAAGTTTTTTTCAGTCATTATTACAGCAGGGTTAGGGGCCATGGGGTACGTGAAATGTACAAGTACTTCTTTTTGTGAGTTGATTGTATGAACTGTCACATTAATTTTAAAGCTACTTTCAACCTCATTACCGAACTTTTGCATGTTTACATACTTTCCAGCATTTCACAAATGAAAACAGAGGCACTGTTATGTACCTTTGACAAGCTTATCCTTAAACAAAGAACCACAGTCTGGGCCTTTGGTCTTCGTACTGTAACATATGGCTGGATGCACCTCTCTAAACGCTGTCCATTTAGTTTGCAACAGCTTGCCAGGCATCTGAAGAAAATAACTAATAAACTAAGCATGTAGTGCTCTCTCTGTCTCGCTCTCTCTCTCTCCCTCTCCCTCTCACAAACACACACAAACATCCTTAGCAGTATGTTGAATCTGGAGTTTAGCATTTAAAAATCAAGTCATTAACACTAACAATTAGAAATTGGGGAAATAATCTGGTGATGCTAATATTAGAAATGGCAGACTGTAATAATCTTGAATTAAATTTTTAACTGTATCATTAGTTTTTTGAAAAAGACAAATTATTTTTGGAGAATGGTATATTTGATTGCCACTGTGTAGTCGCACTTAAAAAAAAAACTGGCTCCTTCAAAAGGCTGCTTTTTTTGTAATTCTAGGTTGTTTTCCCCAACCAAGTACTTTCCAGATACACTGGGTGACTGCAATCCCCTGACTACAAATCCTATCATCTGACTGATGGCTGGGGACGTCAAGATTTACAGTGCAACGCCTCTGGAAACTGCCTGGTTTGGAGAGGCTGTCCTAAAGCATGGGGTCTGACAACCTGTCATGAATCTGTCTCTTTTTCCCCTGCCTACACCAACCTGCATCAAGACTATGCTGTCCACTCAGTGGCAGTGGTGCCTCCTCCTCTCCTCCATTTCTATGCTTCATAAATTCCCTTTCCCTCTCCCGAAGCAGATCTTTTTGGTGTTTCTGTCCTCCTTGTGAACTTTTGGTGGGTTACCTTCCCATTTCACTGGAGGATTGATTGTATTGCTGATTTGTGGCAGTGGTTCTTTAAAATTCATTTTTTTTTTTTTTGCAATGGAGCTGGTAGAACAGGCTACTCTTTGCTCATATTTGTTACAAAGAGTCTGTGAAAACCAATGGTTCTATAAAGTCTCTCTATTGACATGTTCAGTATTTTAAACACTGCATCATTCCAATTTCTTCTATTTCTCTTACACTTCATAGTTTTAGTTAAGACTTGCACCACATTAGGAGACCAGGTCAGTAATTCTTTTAATGAGCACAAAATGCCAAAGCAGGGTGATCTTTTCTGTCACTTCAACTAAATTATACCTGCTAATTAAATCCATGTTACACTGTGCTAATATGAACAGTCCTGTTGCTGAGTTTGCCTGAAGCACTCATCCATCTTCTAAAAGCAAATACTGTAACAAATATTTTTTTGGGGGGGACTGAATTTATCTACTTGGTTCAACCTTTGTACAAGGACCAGAACCAACAATCCTGTTTTAAAGATCTTTTCTTAGCATCACCCAAATGTTTATGAGAGAGAAATAGGTCAAGGGTGATTGATATACTTAACATAAAGGAAAATAACCACAGAATTTTCTGTGATTGAAAGGTTATCCTTTCCATAGGGTTCAGAGCTTCTTTTTTTAATCTGCATAGTAAAAACCAACATAGTATTTTCCTGGCACCACATACAGAAATGACTGTGTGGTTGTTATCTTGCAAAATACAGAAACAAGGCATTCTTGGTTTGACTAACAAAATATGATTTGGGACTGAATGCTGTATTTGATCTTACTGCAACTCAACTCTACATTCTACATTTCACTGCCTAGGACAAAAGAAAGATTTTTCTTCTTTTCTTTTTGGGAAACCTATTAGAATTAGAAAAAAAAAATTAAGGCACAAATGGGAGGAAAGAAAGGATATATTCACAGAGACAGATATTCTTCCAACTTCTTCAGCCCTTAAATATTCAAGTGTTCCTCTTTCTTGGTAACACATTAGTTAACCTTTTACTAGATGTATTTTCCATCCTGCTTTTATGATTCATCAGTCCTTTGGATGAAACATGAAACCAAAGCCTTGCTCACTTAATATCCTTTAAAAAAAATTACGGCAGCATTTTTTACAAAATGTAGAGCAGTTAGTACAAAAGTTCTAGGCCAAATCTATACCTCATTCTTCTTACACAAATCTACAGATTCTTCCTACCCAGAGCTCCATCTGCAGTTTCAATCACAGACACAATACTTTGCTGCATGACAAGGAAAATGGCAAAAGACAAAGTCTAGCATGATTATCAAGACTTTTGAAATTTTTGGCAGAGTTGGCCAAGAGGGTTTTTTCCCCACTTGAAACCTAACCTGGAGAAGAGGACAGAATCATACCAGAAATAGAGTTGATAATTTACAAAGAACAAGAAAAACATTTGCCTATCTCCTCTGAATTTAAGTCACTTAATTATTTTCATGGCAATTGTCAGGTCAGGTGTTTAACACTGGAAAAATTATTTCTCTCTAAAAGAACTAAAATAAGATTTTGCTAAATGCATCAAATTTGCTCTTTGTGTTTTGAAGTTAACATCTGAAATTAAAGTTCATTATTTGAATTTTGCAATAGAAATATGACATTCACATTCATAAGTTTCACTGTTTCTATTTGTTAAGTAACGGGAATTATTTTCCAGTTCTAGCGTCTAGCATTCTAGGGAGCTGAAATAAAAGATCCTGAAGTTTATATTGCAGAGCAGAGATGGGCAGATTGCAGGCTATGATGAATGAAAAGTGAATTTTCCCTGGTGTGCTTTGGAACCGGGTCAGCTGGGGGACAGTCAAAAATATACATTTTCCCTCAAGAGTTCTAAATGGAGTCACAATGTTGGCTGCATCTATTTGGATGCAAGCTTAGTTCTCATCTTCTGCTTGTGGAAAATCTGAGTCTGGACCACGTTGGCCCCATCAGTGTCCAACAGCTCATGTCACGGAGCTGGCAGTTTCAGCCCTATGTTTCAGCAGTATATGCATAATGGTGTGCCTATGAAATAAAAATGTTCCTTTTCATGTTGGAGGCTATATATGAATTATTGGATTCTTTGCCAATACAACTTGAACACAACCTGGAATTAGTATGGGGTCTGTGGAAGGGAATTCTAAAGGGCAAATGTAAGCATGCTTACTCAGAAGAAAATCCTATGGAATTCTATGAAATTTACTTCTGAGTAAATAGGTACAGGACTGCAAAATTTAATTGTTCACAGCAAAGTCCAGTGTTCTTGAGAGTCAATGGGCTTTGTCAGCAGGCATTTTCAGCACACTGAAGAAACGGAACAAATGATACCTGGAAAACTTAGAAGCTTGACTGGTTTGCTAAGCTGGGCTACTGGAAAAGCTTATTATCGATTTATCCTCCCTTTCTGCTGCAAATACAATTAAAATATAAAAAGATTAAAAACACAATACAGTGCATTGAAGAAGCAGCACTACCATGCAGATAAAACAGTCCAATTGAGATAGAAAGGCTTGCTTATATAGAAGGCCTTATCATCTGACAGCAGACAACTGGTAAGAGGCACACCAGGGTTACTTGGAGGGGGAGTTTCAGAGACTGGGAATAGCCAGTGGGTAGCCCTCTCTTGTGTTCTCTTCTAATGGGGCTCCAAGAAAGGCATTTTCAGGTCAGGAGCATCTCACAACTTGAAATTCCAGGGCCAAGATCTGAGAGCCAGGGATGGCACAGGTTCTCCTGGCTGAGCCCTAATCCTTCTCAATGTCGGAGAAATCTTGAGAGGAGGAGGAGGAGGCGGCGGCTATGCAAACCATCTGGAGTGTCTACAGCAGTCACTCTGAAGCAAGCTGTAGCTGTGGGAGCCAACTGTGCACAGCAAACAAACAAACAAACAAACAAACACTTTTGCTTTCAAGACAGTGATCTCACTCTCAGATTCCTTCTCTTAGCCTGAAACCTGGTCCATAGGAGCAAGGCCCTAAGATCTGGGAACCCCAGGCAGGACTGAACAGATCATAGAGAAATGACTTTTTCAGCTGGGTTGCGTTACAGATCTGAAACAAATGGAATCTTTTTACAGTAATTCACAGTGTCCTTCTACTTCCGCCTGAAGTAAGTTTCACTGAATTCCAAGGTTATATGTGGCTAGGACTGCAGCCTCAGTGTTTCTCAGCAAGTCAGCCATGTCAGACCTCCAGGCCCACCTTCCTGTATGACTGGCCATGTAAATTGGTCCTTTGTCTTTAGGAACAGAAAGTGAACGCATGCAAAAGTTGGATACCCTGTCATTCTAAAGCTAAGCTGTTCTTGCTTAGTGAGAGAAGGTTCCCTGCATGTGTCCAGTGCTGGAAATAAACACTCCTAAACACCTTTATGGAGTGACCAAGGACAGTGAGTGGTGTGTAATTCTGACACTCAGAATAATCTCCTGGGCTCAACATTCTTTTATTCTATCTTTCACACTGGGCTCTCATTGCACCAGAACTGCAGAGTTTTAGTTTAAAAAGAAAACCATAGTAGATCTCACACACTTGAAATGTTCACATCCTTTGCATGGGAGAAGTTCATAATAGATGGTACACCTTCCTTCTTTTATTGGGAGAATGTGTATCCAGCCAGAACAGTCTGTAAATATTTACTTTCCAGTTAAAACTCTTGTCTGTTTTCATTTTCAACCCTATCAAGTCACCTTGAGTGTCATTTGTTATTTTTCCCAAGGATAGTCCACTGCACATAGCACCCAGTGTAGCTCAGCAGTTTTTTGGGACTTGTTGGGAGGGACCTAATTTCCATGACAGAGCATACGGCAGTGTATAAAATGCTCTCTGCGTTGCCAGTTGCGGCATTTCAGGTACCAGACAACTGGCAAAGTCCTTCTCGGGCTGTAGCCCTGAAAGAGCCACTGTCAATCAGAATAGATAACACCAGGTAGGGAAGCAGGTCCATCCATTCAGATGAGTTACAGCTATCTCCAGTGGCAGGTAATACCATCTATGAAGAGTAACAGAGCTGAAAGGGACCTTAAAGGTCATCTAGTCCAACCACCTGTATAATAGCAACATGTAAAGCACAGCTATTTAGTTATCTAACATATCTCCAATATTAGGCATTAATTCTGTAATCCTGAAACAAAAATTCTGTACAGTGAGCTAACATTTCAACATAGGACAGAATGAACAGAAGAGGCTGGAGAGAGGGAGAAAAAGTGAGAAGAAACGGAGGGCATTTAAGTACTTTTGGAGTTTACAAGAAGCATTCGAGTTCTGGATTTCATAGGTTACTGAACTTCTAGGAATAACTATATGCAAGGAATCACTTATTCAAATATAAGCCACATGCAAGGACTGGGGTTAGACAGAGTGGTTCTCTATAACACTGCCCAGTGCGTTTGTGCCATTACACACTTAGTGAAAACTCTTGCCTTTTAAGTAATTAGTAAGTAATTAGAATAGGCAAGAATATAAATTCTAAGTGTTTCTCTTCCTAAACTCTACTCCAGATCTCTATCATAATGGTCCCTGCAGCAGAGGAAGAGGAGGAATACATCCATGAAAAGATATGGGGGGAAAACCAGTGGCATTCCAAAAATACTGTTCTGCTCTTAAAAAGCTGATATGCTCTCAATGACCTGAGGCTCAGAATGTCACAAGGAAAGAACAATCTCTGCTCTGAAAAGCAAAGTACCACAAAGGATTCTGGTAATTGGCTTAACATGAAATTTCACTCTGCACATGTTCAAAGGTATTATGAGAGTGGAGCATTAACCAGTCCACTTTTGGACAGTGTAGGCTGATAGTGCATTAAATTGAGAATGGATAGTTACACACTGCCACAAAGAAGTAGAGAAAAGAAGACGCAGATTTGCCTAAAGCAAGTTTAAAAATAACTGCTATATTCTAAACGGAAAAACCATAATGGATAAGACAAATCAGGCTACCAGCTCGTCTTCTCTCCAGGTTCTAATTGTTGCTCCAAGGTTCCTGTCTTGCCATTCTTTCCACATAAACTGGACTTGAACAAGACTAATTTTCCATTGGAGGACAACCCAAATAGAGGATTGTCCTCTTTGAAACCAGGTCACCAGGCCACCCTATTCATGTTCTCTTTTTGCCTCACTTGGGAGGAAGTTTCTTTTCTTTGCAACAACAAGATCAATTTAGCAAGCGAAAAAACTAATAATAACTGGACCCTTTCTTTAAGCAGTTCATGCACTGATTAGGTCGTATTGGATTTCACTATCAAAGCAAGAAAGAGAAGCTATATAGAAACTAGGCAAAGTAAGAGCTATTCCCAACAGGATAAATGTGTCAGGTCTTAATAGTATTTGTTGATGTATTTACTCTTTTGTTTTGTTTGTTTTGTTTTATGTTTTGATGAGACAATGTTTTGCTCATCACTACACATTTCAAGTTTCTCCCCTCCCTTTCCAGGGAATGTTGTTCCTGTTCTAAGAGCAATTCCTTCTGAAAAAAACCAATAAATTTTTCCACTAGGCTTTCAGTCTCTTTCCCTGTCCCCTCACACAGAGCAATGTTGCCTAGGTGCTGCGGGGAAAGACTAGCTGGGGCCATTTCCAACCTGCACTGTTATAGTGCTATTATTCTACTTTCAACCTCCTGTGGAATTCTGCGGCTTATAGTTTCCTGAGGCCAAAGAGCTCTCTGGCTTCTAAAGGCCCCTCCCTAAACTGCAAGTCCCAGGATTCCGTAGAATGTTGAAAGTGGAATAATAGAGCTATAACAGTGCAGTGCAGAAATGGCCTATGAGGAGTGGCTGATGGCTACCTCCCAACCCCTGTGTACCCCTCCCCTCTCCCAGGCCAGGAGTGCCCTCTCTCAGGCCATTTCTGCCCTACACTGTTACAATGCTATCATTCCACTTTCAACATCCTGCAGTTTGTAGTTTAGGGAGGGGTCTTCAGAATTCTGAGCCAGAGGGCTCTTTGGCCTCAGTGAACTACAAACCCTAGAATTCCACAGGAGGTTGAAAGTGGAATAATAAGCACTGTAACAGCGTAGTACGGAAATGGCCACAGTCTCCCTCCCCTCTCCCCCTCCCATCCAATCTGACTATCAGTTACATTCTCTCCCCCATTTAACAATCTAACTAGCAGGTTTTTGTTGTTTCCCCCCGCCCCCAAGGCAACTCTAGAGCAGGTTTTCAATGGCATGCAGAACAAGCATGAGATATCTATAAAGGTTAGGTCTAGATGAAACTGCTACAATAGGCAAGCATATTCAAGATGAAGCCAGAAAAAGAAATTAAGATTCTGGGAGAAAAGAGCATGAAAACAAATGGGCTCCCAACCCCTGTTCATACCTTTTGTGCCAAATGCACAAAGATCTCTTGAACAGGTAGGCATGTGAATATGTTTTAGGGCATTTAGAGCTATACTTGAATTGCAAGTGAATACCTTGAAAAGGATTTAAGTTTGGACATCTAATCTAATTGAATAAAAAGACTGAATTTATTAATTCAACTAAATTGGAAAGATGTGGAATAGCCTTTACCAAGTAGCTTTGGGCGATCCACTTTCTCAGGCTGGCATGCTTCAGAGTTAATGCGAGGCTAAAGATCTCCACTCATAATACTTGTAATACATAATACAAATCTGCCCAGCCCTTGAAAAATTTAAAATTGCTTATGTCAGATCAGGAAGATTCCCAAAGGACTGTAGCATATTATTTCTGCTCCTGTTTTTTTTAACCCAAAGGTATAGATAAAAATCTAAGTCCTTTGATTTTCACAGCAAAGCTTGTCTGTTAAACCTCTGTTCTGCCCCGAAGCACCAACTGAGAAGTGCTACTCTCGAGTCTTCTCTAGTGACAATGAGCACTGCAGATGAAAATTATTTATCTGATTTGTAATATCTTTATGATTACATGGTGTTACAATACCGGTATTATTATTCCTACTTAGGAGAACAGAAAGAAAACCCAACATAGTAATTACCAGCCAATCTACTTGTTATTAGATGAAGGCATTTTTTTTCTGGGGAACAAGCTGGCTTTAGGTGCACAGTCCTATCACTCATTCCATTTTGTTGTCAATTTATGCATCTTGATAAATCAATCAATCTATCAATTATTCTATCTATCTACCTATCAGGGATCAGAGGTGAATAATACTGAGACCAGGGCAGTTTCCTGAAGAAAGAGGGGTGAGCAGCATAGCCAGTGAGCCCCTGGTGCACCTTCTCAATTAGACCACAAGTGGGTTCTCCTTTCATTCTCAATAGAGAAAGCTGCAGCAGAACACACAATGGAATTTCTAAGCCAATGCTCATGATAAATAATGGTGCATTTGTTTCAAAGCTTTAATTTCCACAGCTTTGTTAAAGTGCTATATTTTTCTGGCCTTTTCTTATAAGTAAGTAACAGAGAAGAGCTGGCAACAATTGTGGGACAACTGCCTCCCGCTCTGTGTGGGGTTTTACTCCCCCCCATACACACTTTCCTTCAAAAGAAAGAAAATTCAAGAGAGGATCTTCAGCCTCTCCCATTTCAACCCCAGATTAACTGAGCAAGGGCTTCTTTCACCCATTTGGCAGTGCTCAGGAGAGTGGCTGTTCCTTGAAAAACAGAAAGCCACTGTCTAATTAAGCGATGGAGAGCTATAGGACTCTCTAGAGGAAGTGCAGGTGGCTGAGCAATTGGCCTCATTCAACTTCCACACATCACCTCACCTGAACAAAGGGGAGGGAGAGAAATAGCATTCTTAACAAAGAAAAGCTTGGGGCAGAGAAAGAATTAAGGCAAGAAAATTGCAAGGCCAGAAATATTTGCACTACCCTCACTCCATACTAAGCATGGATTCAAATCCTCACCTTACTTATTCCGTGGCTACTTAAGTAAAGGGCACTGGGAGACTCAGTTATGGTTCCCCCCGATTGGTTGCCTCCAGGTAAGGTGGTATCCCAAGAGATGGCTACATCCTGATTTAAACAGTTAACATTCTGTCGCAGAGAGAGGAGGAGGAGAAAGCAAACCAGCACACATTTGAGGTTAGTACATTCCCATGTAGCATGATAACCTCATAATCTTTTTTATTTACCCAAGGCTCAGACTATAAAACTCAGGCAAACAAAATTCTGTGCTAAGGAGAAAATTAAACTCTGTGTTCTGTGTAAAATATGCAAACTTTAATTAAAAAAATCCGTAAATCGTAGGGAACCCAGTTCTATGCTCTGCACTATGTTCTGTACTCCCACTGAATCACTGGATACGCAGTGCTACTATCATAAAGATGGCTGTAGCTTCAAGGGCTCTATATACACCAGGTGCTGTGCCAAAGTCACGTATAATGCCCTGTGTCTTAGACCGTAGCAGGTGTTTTTGAGCACAGCAATATGAGGAATCTAGAATCACAAGCTGCTCAGGCTATTGGCTACCCTTTTTACACCTTCTCTTTGGGAAGGCTGGAGGGCAGGCAGCCAAGACCCCAAGATGTTCCAGCCACCAACACATGGCTTTGCTTTGATTCAGTATTTACACAAAGTAAACATAAGGATGCATATTTGGGCCCTAAGACAGAAACCTAAATATACAGACCCAAATCCCAGAATATTAGTCCGCAGCTCTGGAGTGGGGGAGGATTTCTTTTCCAAATGAGATTTTCTTATAAGGATACTAGCAGATATAAACATCACACTACAGTAATAACTCTGCAAATTAATTCAATATTGTTATGCTGCTTTGTCTGCTCTGTTATACAGAACAGCTCTAACAGGGAGAATTTGTTTAGAGTACGCTAGGTGTAATTTCTCCATATGATTACAGACAGTAATCACCAAACATCTCTGTTTCTGCAAGTTGCTGGGAATTATTGTTCTCAACTAAATTCTATCCCTCCTCCCTATCCCCTCTCACTGCAGAGGCATGATAGCCAAGCAGCTGCTATCTCGTCCCCTGGATAAAACTGTGCTTGCCTTCACTTCTAGGCCTGCTATTTCACAAGACAGATTCCCAAATTCATGGCTGAAGGCACCATCTTCAGGTCTCTGCCTCCAAAATTATTTTCTCTGGATGTATTTTCTGTTGGCATTAAATCACCAAAGACCCTTCCTTAGCTACCCTCATAATAAGCACAATACTAATTGCATCCTATGTTACACTGACTGATGAGCAATATGGTCAACTCCATCTTATCAGAAGACAAGTGTTTGCAAACACTGTAGCCAGCCAAAGTTAAGAACATTTGCATCCTACTGGTTTCAATGGGAACATTACTAAATTCTTTCCTATGGAAGTTTAAATTTTGTTCGGTTTGTCAAACAGCTAATCTGCACCAATTACAAAATGTCACCTCTTAACTGACAAATGAAATGGGGGCTAGGTCTGCATCCCACATGGAGCCAGTTGCTAGCAGGCTACAAAACCACTCAAGAATTAATTTACTTAATTTTTTGAAAATTAATTTATTGAATTTTGTTAAGGCTTCTCTGGAGGCTTTTGTTCGTTTTTGGCTATGCTCTGTGAGTGTGGTATAGCAATTTGAGTGTTAGACTATGACTCTGGAGATCAGGGTTTGAATTCCTGCTCAGCAGAAACCCACTGGATGACCATAGACAAGTCACACTCTCAGCCTTAGAGGAAGGTAATGGCAACCCCTCCCCCCAAACAGATCTTGCCAAGAAAACCCTGTGATTGGTTTGCCTTAAGGTCTCCATATGTCAGAAATAACTTGAAGGCAAACAGCAACAAACAACAAGCTCTCCCTGAGCACATGGTCTAATGAGGCAGGGTTTCTGCTTGGAGGTGGAGCTAGTTTTATGTAACTGCTGCCTCAGTCTTTGGGGCTCAGTCTCCGAGAACCAGTGGCACATGTCTTACGGTGTGCACAGTTATATCAGAACAAGTTATTACAGTTGGAAAGGCATAAAATACATATATATAAAAACTGCAGGGATTGAGGCAGAATGATCTGTTGTCTGCTGCACTATGTGTCCAGTGTTTCTCTTTGTAACAGAAAACCTCACTGACTACATTACAACAAATGCAAACCAGTGGATCTCCTGGAAGAGAAGGCCAACATACTGCAACTGCGTGTCAAGACTCTTCAGTGTATCAGAAGACACCAAGACTTACTCGACAGAACAGAGGAAGAATTGATTCTATAGAACCAACAGGAAGAAACTGCCAATGAAAACCAAGAGAAATGAAGCACTAAGAATGCATCCTGGAGGAAAGGTCACTGTCAGGAGCAGACCATGCACAAGAGATTTGGAACCACTCCAACTAAGCAATTCCTTCCTACATATTCCTGACAATAATGGTGATGAAGAGGCACAAATATGAGACTAGCAACAAGAGAGACTGCATGCAAAGGAAGGACACAGCCTAACCACCAACTGGAGCCAGAAAAAAAGAAAGGTTCTAGTAGTAGAGGATTCACTGTTCAGGGGCATAGAGGGAACTGTGTGCCAGCTGGACAATACCAGTATAAATATTAGAATGGGTTATAAAGGAGTCCGTTTGCAAGTATTTTGGGGACAGTTAGTAAAAGCCAGCATGGGTTTATCAAGAACAAATCCTGCCAATCTTTTATCTTTTTTTGAATGGGTAACTAGTTTAGTAGATGGTGAGAATGCTGTGGATGTCATTTATCTGGATTTCAGCATTTGACAAGCCTCCCCCACACGATATTTTGATTAGCAAGCTGATTAAATGTGGAATAGATGGAAACACCATCAGATGAATCTATAATTGGTTGGAAAATGGTGCTCAAAGAGTTGTCATCAGTGGCTGTGCTTCAGACTGGAAGGAAGTCTGAAGTGGAATGCTACAGGGTTCTGTTCTTTGGCCAAAACTCTTCAATATTTTTATCAGTGATTTAGATAATGGAACAAATTCTTATTAAATTGGTGAACAATACAAACCTGAGAGGTATAGCTAATACACTGGAAGACAGTAACAAAATTTTTTAAAATGTGATAAACAAGAAAACTGGACTGAAATTAATAAAATGAAAATCAACAGAGACAAATGCAAAAGTCTACATTTAGACCACAAAAACCAAATACATTATTGCTGACCATAAGTTGAACATGAGCCAGCAATATGATGCTTGTAGCAAAGAAGAGAAATGTTATCTTAGCCTGCATTAAGAGAAGCATAGTTTCCAAGTCGAGGGAAGTAATACTTCCCCTTTATTGTGTGCTGGTCAGGTCTCATTTGGAGTACTGCATTCAGTTCTAGGTGCTTCATTTTAAGAAGGCTACAGACAAGTGGGACCCAATAAGAAGGTCATGAAAGACCCCACCTAGGGTGGCAGTGGCGGACCAGGCTCAGGTGGAGGGGCTGCCTCCATTTACTGAATTACTTTACTGAATTACTATGTTGCAAAATGATGCATGTCTAAAAAGTGTGTCACCAAGAAGAGTTTTGAAAGCTCTGCATTAAACTATGCTGCTATGCAGGATGAAGTTACATGACAGACCACACAAGACTTGAAATACATTTCACTGGGTTCAGTGGGACTCACTCACAAGGAAATATGTATAAGAGAGCATCCATGGGAAGATAAGAACTCTACACATGTGTCAAGCAGAAAGAAGAAGTCCAGCATGTGCCCAGTGTCTTTCACTCTGATACCAGGTTTCTATGCTCTAGATGCATTTATTCATACTGTGATCAGAGTGCAGTCTGAACTGATACAATTCACATGATGTCAGTTTTATGATATGAAGTTTGTTGTTGTGTGCCTTCAGGTTGTTTCCTTATGCTGACCTTACGACAACTCTATGGCCCTTTTCGCATGTTACCTGTTTGTGCAATGGGGGAGGGCGTCTCGCACGAGAAGCCTCCTCCGAAACGCTGCCGCTTCCCCGCTTCTTCCTACCGCAGGTCGCTTCCTGTTAGCGCGACCGTCGCGCTAGCGCCCTCCTTCCTTCCTTCCGCAGGGCAGCATGGGAGCTGTAGGCTGCACTGGAGGAAGGAAGTGCGACCCGCCCGGCTCGCCGATGCACCGCAT
This sequence comes from Ctenosaura bakeri, assembly GCA_948474755.1. NCBI lineage: Eukaryota > Metazoa > Chordata > Lepidosauria > Squamata > Iguanidae > Ctenosaura > Ctenosaura bakeri. Next base: position 329,422 of record CAOLHI010002136.1, on the reverse strand, counting down.
GGCAGGTAGGTGCGCGAGGGCGCTGTGAGCATTGCGCGAGCGCGGGGCATTTTCGGCTTAAAGCCGAAAATCAAAAAATGTGCGCGCGCCCCGCTTCAGCCTCGTGAGCGTCACGCAAGTGGGGGTGCATCGTATGGAGCGATGCTCCCATTTGCGTGACGCTCAAGGGGCGCTCGTGCAACAACAAAACCATGCGAAAAGGGCCTATGACGGGATTATCCTGAAAGGATTTGTCCAGAGGGGGTTGCCACAGTCTGTGTAAGCCTCAGCTGTAATCCACTCATTACTCTCATTTTCTCTCATTTAAATATTTGCCAAAGATACAAGTTATGCAAGTAAAGGAATGCAATAGCCAAAGTGCTTCAGCCTCCTATTTTAAATCTGTGTGCCAGCAATTATGTCTAAATAGACTGTGGAACGATTTGGCAGAAGAGATTTGATGGCAACATACACTGTCTGAATTCAAAAAAGGGCTAAAGGCCTATGTCTTCCAGCAGGCCTACCCAGTCTTTTTTTTTAATTATACTTTTAATAGTATTTTTCATTATATTACTTTTAATTGTTATTTTGACATATTTTAATTATAAGATATTTGTATTTTAAATGGTTTGTATTTTAATGGATTTGGTTATAATTTGTTTTTAATTGTATCTGTGTTGTACCCTGCGTTGAGCCTTGGGGAGAGGCAGATAACAAATAAAATTTGTGGTGGTGGTGGTGGTGGTAATGATATAGAAATTCTCATCCACCACCATTCCTGGTGAACATTAATGGCCTCTTAGTGCAGTCAGCCCTCCACATTTGTGGGTTTCACTTTTGCAGATTTGATTATTCATGGATTATTTGCTGTTACCTCCGCTGCCTCCCTATGCCATTTTTAACAGGGACTGCAAGCCTGATGAGATGGAGAAACTGCGAATGAGGCTTGTAAGTCCCTATCAGAAATGGTGTGGGGCAGCAGCCCCACTTCTGCCTTGCGAAGGACTCCTGATGCCTCAAAGAAATCCATGGTGGGCTGAATATGGTGATTATACTTTTTATGTGTTAAATATGGTTTGAGAGGGCCCAGAGTTATTCATGGTTTTTCCACTTTCACAAAGGTACTGTTCCCCTAACCCTAGCAAATGTGGAGGGATGACTGTACTTCCTGTCTCAATGAACACGCTGCATTTGTGTGAAGGAGAAGATCAATGCCAATCCGTTTAGTGACGTGGAGACACAGAATTCATGAAAGATATGTGGGGGAAAATGAAGAATCTGTCTGATGAAGAATCACCTCCCATTTAAACCGTACTGGATAGTCTTTAAGTCTGCTGTCACATGAGGTCATATGAGAAAGCAATGTTGGCCTTGTTTTGCAGTGGAGAGATTAAAGTCTTCATTTACACCTTTCTCTTTCCCACTTATACAGGAAAAGATAAAACATTAAATTGTTTCAATTCAGGAAGTAGGACTTACTCAACAGCTCTTCCTAGGAAAGAAGTCCTCCAAGGGCCCCAAGAACTAAAATGGAAAACCTGACACCTTTTACAATTTCCTGCTAAGTATATAACCGTCAGCAATGTCTGGAGTTTATAAAGCCTAGCAAGGCATGAGAGAGTTTTCCTGCTCTTTTCAGTATCACTACAGCTGGTGAAAAAACATACAAAAAGATACTGTGATGTATTTTAGATTCACCCTCTCTCTTCCCAGAATGTTTAATCAGTAAACTCCTTACATTTGGATTGTTGAACTCAGAAATACAATGTGGTATTTTTCTAAATCAGGTGTTGTTCTGTGCTTTCAAGTTGTTTCCAACTTATGGAACCCTAAGGCAAACCTCTGACAAGAGTTTTCTGGCGCTGAGAATGTGTGACATGACCAGGGCCCTTTTTGCACGCCGTTTCTAAAGCGAAAGGGCCCCTTGAGCGTTGTGTAAATGGGAGGAGCAGTCCATACGACACACTCCCATTTACGCAACGCTCAAGAGCCTAAAGCCGACCGTGCACACACCTTTTCATTTTCGGCTTAAAGCCGAAAATGGTGCGCGGTCACACAATGCTCCCGGGGCCCGTGCACACTTATCTGGTGTGTGGTGCGTCGGGAGCTGGGCCGGTCACGCTTCCTGCCTCAGCGCTAGCCTGCAATTCCCAGGTTGCGCTGCGGTAGGAAGGGGTGGGGCGTTCGCGCGGCCGGCAAGCCAGCTGCAGTGAGGAAGCAGAAGCGAAGTGAGCGCCTCGTGCAAGAAGCTGCTCGCACGACCACCACCCCCCACCTCCGTGAAAAGGTAAGGTGCGGAAAGGGCCCAAGGTTACCTAGAGGGTTTCCATAGCCAAGTGGGGAACTGAACTCTAGTCTCCAGGGTTGTAGTCCAACACTCAAACTGCTACACCACTCTGACTTAATCTTACCAGTCCTTGAAGACTGGTCAAGTAAAGAAAGTTTTCAGCCTGCTTCCCTCCTTTCTCTTAAAAACAGAAGTCTGAGAGAAAAGCAACTGCACTGACATTCTTTCTGATGAGCGCATAAGAAGCACATCTACTAAACTTCCTCTAGTAAGCCATGACAGAATTCTGGCTCTCCGCCTAGTGCCAAATCCCCTCAAGACCCATCTGCCTCTGTAGAGGAAATGAGTTTGTCCTCTTTCTTTGCTGACTATTTACTGGTCTATGTTGGCTGTGGGCTGCTGATTCTCCTTTGATTTATTCCTTTAAAAGGTAATTTCAAAGTCATTCTGAACAAGCACCATGTACTGTCCTACCAATATCTGGACTAATATATAAAACAGCATCTTTAATGGAACACATGTCTTGGAACATAAGCTTTAAATGTGGAGTAACATAGATTCAATGATGTACAGCAGGTAGACAGTTTAAAGGGTGGTGAGGGGAGAGGAAGTGTTTTAGAAAAGTGCATCTGTGATTTTTGATTTTGTAGATAAAGCCACTTTCAAGATGCCAGATTTTATGGTGAGGGGGGAATAAATGAATTTTAAGACAACCAAAGTCATCTGGCTCAACTGCCTACTTTCCCCTCTGGAAAACCACAGAACATTCCTTGCACTTCCCCTCCACCAGGAAAAAGAATGACATCACTGCCACTTAAAGGGATCGATGGGCCAATAAAAATAACAGTTACTGACCAAGAGCGCTATTGCAGGGAATATTTTTGGAACCATAGCTCACATTCCTGAAGTCCCTTGCTCCCTTGTCCAAACATATCATGGCCTAAAAATTCCTCACATTTTCTTATCCAGTGTTTCTTTTGGGCTTGCACAATGGTGCCGTTCTTTTCCTGAGCTGTGCTTGAGTTTAGAAATGGAACAAAAAGGAGCCTGCAATGCTAAATAACCCACAAGGCAACTGCCTGAATCACAAGGTTATTTTTCAAGGCAAGAGGAGGCAGCAAGGAAGCTGGTATCTGTCTTGCAAGCCATGTGGTGCCTGAGGAGAAAATTCTGCTCTCCTGGAGCAGAAGAGGAACTGCCAGGGCCAGGTTCCTCCTGTTTTCTATATAGCCTGAAACCAAGCTTTTACTTTTGCCGACAGGGCACTAACTGCCCTACAAGTGAAGCAAGTGTGAAAATTCTCTATTGGATGACACAGGGAAGCAGGATATACAAGAAGTACCAGGTGCCCATGCTATCTCTTCTTCACATGTCCAGTGGCATTCCAAAGGCTTTGGCGCAGGTTTCAGATTGAAGGCTAATGCATCACATGTCATTCTCTCAAATCCCATATAAAAATGCAAAGGGATTAGGAAACATCAGCAATTATCTCCAATCCCTCCAAATACACAAAAGCACTCTAAGGGCACACCCAGTGGGGTACATCTCTGTGTGAATATGTGTGTGAGCGTGCGCCAAATCAAATCCAAAGACAGTAGCCTACACAGCTGTCTTACGGACCAACAACAAATGAGGAATACCAAGCTAGGCAGTGTCAGTGAAGTCTACGTGGGGAAAAGACTAAAGTTCTGGCAAGCTGAGAGGTGATATTCAAAAAAATATTTTCCACAGAGAATCTTCACTAAGCACTTACTTGTGGTGTGTGTATGTGCCTTCAAGTTGCCCATCGACTTATGGTGACCCCATGAATTTCACGAGTCTTCTTAGGCAAAGAATACTCAGAGGTGGTTTTGCCAGTCCTGAAATATACCTACAGCAGCACCTGGTATTTGTTGGTGGTCTCCCATCCAAGTCTTTGTGGTGCTTCAACCTTAACACAGTAAGCCAGCATTAAGTTGATTTCCAGACAGATCTTCAAATGTTTCTTGGGATAACTCCCTGTGCTACTGGTGCAACCTCCCCACAGTGCTCAGTGTCATATCTTTCATATATTCAGCATCAATTTGTATTTCAAGTATCAGTTTGTATTCAGTGATGCTCTAGTGTAGCTACTGGCATGCCTGATACATTTGAAAAAGGGACATTTTACTTACAGGGCGGTGGGATCTTTACACATGTAAATAGAGAGGATATTTGGTCATGAAACCTTGGAGGTAGAATAAGTACTGCGGGAATCATCAACCAGGCCCTGTAATCAGCCTAATAAGTCAGAAAGAAAGAGTTGGAAGAGAGTGTGCACTTGTGAGCCCAAAATTACTTCCAGAGCATCCTGCAATGAGAAATACAAGATAGCAAAGGAAAATCATACAGGTTTTCTGATTTCAAACATGTGGAGCTGAACTAGGATGTTACGTTAGTTATACTATTCTGGCAACTTTGGGGGTACTTCAAAAATAGGAGGATAATATTAATCAGGACTACAGTGATCAAAATTTTAAAGCCATCTCACTCCCACAGTAGGCTCCCAATCCAGATTATGAGGCTCAGGTCAACTTGCAAGGAGAGGGGATGCTAGAGGAGAAGGCAATCAACAACTATACAGGTAGGTTAAGAGCAAGCTGTCTCTTAGTAAACATGGATTTCACAAGTTAAATACGGAAGTCTGAGCATTTTGGAGCATTATCACTGCTGGTTCTTTCATTTTTGTCAGGCCTTTCAGACTTCTTGAACTATTGTTCCAAAGAGTCTCAGAACTTTACCACAAAATTTCACAGACAACACTATTCTGAGCTGTCATGCACAAAGGCCAATGACCTCAAGGTGCTCAACAAAGCACAACAGGCGACCTTTCTTCTGCTCTAGAAGCCAGAGACAGGAGGAAGCAACTAGTAGCTATAAACAAAATCAGGAACACAAAATCTTGGAGTCTTGCATTTTTTGAAGCTATACTATATTTTAAAATCACATGAGCATAAACTAGAATCCACTTCAGATTTAATATGATGCTACCATTTAGTTGTGCTGCAACACTACTATTGATTTCATTTTTATTCAAGAGACTCCTAAGCCCCCTTACATGTATTTCCCCAAAGCTACCTATGAAATATAATGAAATCATATTAAAACCAACAATTAACATAAAAAAATAAACAATATTTTAAAAATAGCAATTTAACATTTTAAAGGTGAATACCAGCATTTTGAATTGGTCTTGGATGCCAACAGTCATTGCAGCCAGTGCAGTTGATGCAGAATTGGGTATAATATGGTCTGAATGCTAGTGGGCTATCAGCACCCAGAACACTGCATTCTGTACCAGCTGAAAATTCCAAAGCTGCTGTCAAAGGTAGTCCTGCATAAACTATATTACAGTTACATAGTCTGGGTGAGCAGAGTGCACGAGTAATAGAGGCTATATGCAGATGGGATTATAGCTGGTATACCAACTTAAGGAAAGAAGCATTCCTAGCTACCACCAATAGAGAGCCACTGTGGTGTTGTGGTGTGAACATTGCACTATGACCCTGGAGACCAGGGTTTGATTCCCTGCTTGGCCATGGAAAACCACTGGGTGACCTTGGGGATGTCACACACACACAGCCTCAGAAAACCCTGTGATAGGTTCACCTTAGAGTTGCCATAAGTCAGAAATGACTTCAGAGCACACAACAACAACAACAACAAAAAGCCACTACTGCCTAGAGTACTTCCAAGAGGATCTCCAGGTAATAAGCATAGTTCTGCAGATGGAGCCCCATCCTGAACTCGTTGCACACCTCTGTCCAGAGCAACCTGCTTCCTTGCCCATGTAGAGACATCCACTTGAAAGGAAGTATTGGTTGCAACCACACTGAATCCACCCAGATAATTAGCTGCAGAAACAGACTGCAACACTGTTCCCACATCCAGAAATGTCCATTCATGAAGGATCTGATAGCATAGTCATGTGTGTAAGCAGGTGGCATAGCTATATACCACTGTTGTTGTTGTGTGCCTTCAAGTTGTTTCTAAGTTATGGTGAAAGTGATTTTCTTGGAAAGATTTGTTCAGAGAAGGTCTGCATTTGCCTTCCTCTGAGGCTGAGAGGGTGTGACTTGCCCATGGTCACCCAATGGATTTCCATGGCTCAGCAAGGATTCAAACTCTGGTCTTCAGAATTGCAGCCCAAAGCTTAAACCACTAGACTACGCTGGCTCTCTCCCATATACCAGGTATGCAGCTTATTTGCTGGATCCAACTTTAGAGATTTGTCTTAGTAACTGGAGATCCTGTTTGGTATGGTATTTAGAGTGCCATACTGGGATTGAGAAGACTTTGGCTCTTCATTTAGACATATGCCAACACATTTACTATGTCTCAGTCCAATGTCTGGGTTGTCACAAGGGTAAAATGGGGAAATATTTTATGCTGTTTTGACCTCACTGGAAGAAAGGTGATATAGAAATGCAGGCAATCTATCAATTATAATTAAAGGATATTTGTGAAGAACCTATTACCTAAGTAGAATATCAACAACTAAATGCATACCCTGAAAGTCACATTCTGTGCTTCATTGTACAATGTCCCATGGGCCCCGTGCATAATGTGCAAAGACTGTGAACAGCATTACACTTTGTAATATTTTACTGACACTCTTAGTTTAAGCATATCTTTTCAGAGAGATATATAGGCTTCAAAATAATTTAGACTAAACTGAGCCTTGCAAAAGCACTCTTATCTATGACCTTGCATTCCTTCTTCATCCTGTGTTTCTTTTTTCAGTCTCCCCTTCTATACTGGAAGAAATAAATCCAAATTTTGAAAGTGTGCTTCACTGTCCTTGATAAAAAGAAAACCACTTCTTAGCCTTTTGCAAACCAGTTTCCTACACTATTGCCAGTAAGATTTCCTCTTCTACCAGGCTGAAATGTACAGGGCCTCTTATTCTCTTTTAAGACTTCAGTTTACCCATCAAGAGTAGCTGAACAGTATCATTTTACAACTGTTTTCCTCTCATATCCCAAACAAATGATATGAACCCCAGTCAAGAAATTCTTCACTAAAATATTATATAACTCATCCCATTATACTTCTTCCTCTTCTTCTTCTTCTCTCTTCATTTTTGGAGGTCACAACTGCCTGAGTTTAACAGACCAAAATGTGTGTCAACATTGTATTCACCCTAGGTAACTAGATTCTCTCCCCCAAAAGTTGTGGCCCACAACCACATGATTGTAAGAACCTGCTCAGCAACTGGATATGTGGTAGAAACAAAATTCTTCTGAGGATCCCAGCTGACCCATGCATTTCCCCCCTGAATATATGATTCCATATTTGCATGATTACCAGACTCCAAATGGCACTTAGGATACTAAAAGCCCAAGACAATTAGGAACTACCTTGTCATATTGCTGTTTGACTGATGTCTGTTAACCATTCATATATTCTACCAGTAGGATTCTTCTTTTCCAATCCTGAATAAGCCTTTTTAAACTTTGACCGAGTTGTGATTGTTTGACTTTGCAACCTCAGGGGGCCGTCCTATGTGAGTGATTGCTCCTCCATACTCTGTGCTTGGACGAAGGGCAAAGAAGGGAAGGATGGATTGAATTCAGGTCATGGTGACAGGATAATCTCTGTTGGCAGTTGCTCTTGGTTTGTTCTGCATTGATCCTGAAACTCCTGTTGACTGTTCTTCCTGTGAGTGACGTCTGAAAGCCATAATGGCAGTGGAACTATCTGGCAAGTTGGCAACCTTGGGTGTGTTTGCTATGGGACCAAAGCAGCCTGCATCCTTTCATCACATCAGGAGCTATCAAGCCCAGCATTCTGGTCAGATGTATTTGGGAATGCGATAAACAATTGGGTATAAAAGTAGCCTCCCCTCCCTCTTGGTGTGCCTTCTTGCAACTATCATTCAAGTGTAGACTGCCTTTAGTTGCCGCCTCCTCCTCTTCTTTTTGAGTTTCTCTAACCCATTATTAAAACCAACTAAAGAAGTACAAACACATCTTACAGCAGCAAAGTCCATAGGCTAATTTCGTGTTACACAAAGTATTTTCTTTTGTCTGAACCAGAGTATGGTAAAGTAGCCATTCTGAAAGGTTAATTTAAAAAGTAAGTTCTGCAAGCTCTACTTCAAACCCACTTTCAGTTAATTTCATTCAGTGACTCTGAGTTTACAGAATTAACATCCTAAAGGCCAGATTGTTGTACCAAAGTTCTTCTGAACTTCCGAACAGCAAATATCCATTGCTGGATAAATTGGTGAATGAGATATTGACCACATTCTTCTCCATGCACTCAAGTGATCCTGTGAATCTGCACAAGCAGTTCAACTTAAATCTGGCTCATGTATAATCTATGAATGAAATTCCCTCCTACTTCAGTCAGCCAGGAGACAACGCTTTGATAAAGTGTGAGAGGCAGTAAGAAGGCAGAGGTCATTTCCACACTAGACTGTTATAGTAGTATTATTCCACTTTCAACATCCTATGGAATCCTCGCATTTGTAGTTTAGGGAGGGGCCCAAAGGCTGCAAACTGCAAACCCCAGGATTCCATAGGATGTTGAAAGTGGAATAATAGCACCAGAACAGTCTAGTGTGGAAATGGCCAGAGACAAATCAAGTGGGGAGGGAGAAAAGAAGAGCATGGGAAAGAGAGAAGGTTTGGTTTGTGATACTTTCATGACCTCTTGCGCAGCTTCAAGTTCTGTTGAATATGAAAGCTCACCAAAGCTTGTTAACTCATAACAACCAGGCAAGACAATCTTAATAGAGACCAAAAAACAACAAAACAAAGCCACCAAATCTGGATTCAAAAATTAACAACTGACTTATTACATCACAGCCACAATCATAATTCTTTAGGCTTTAGGGAACAGTTTTCTGTTTATTTATGGTATTTATATACTGTTTAGTAACACCAGCTTTCTGTGCATCATATAATAAAGAGTTACATGCAAAGTTAATAGCATAAATTCTAAATACAAGAATGTTTATAACAAGCATGTGCAAAGATGGAGAGGGCGCCTTTTCATTAGTGACAAGAACAGCCAGCATGACATGGCTTGATACTACTGCTTCCATGCTCCCTGAAGAGACAGAACATGACCCACTGATGCCTGAACAAACAAGTGACTGTTCCTTTCAAAAGACAGCTAAAGTTGTTGACTATGGTCTAGCGCAGGTCAGCTTCCACCAGAGATCCTTGCAAGCACAGATTAGTGTGTTAAGCTAATTAATTAAGCTAATCTCTGAAGTCTCTCTAACACTAGCAACTCCCATTGTTCCATCAGGTAAATACAGACTCCTCCCTGTGTGTTTCCCTATTAGAAAGGCAATATGTGAGGCAAAACAGTATGCAGTGCTGTGGGACTGTATTTGCTTTTCACCAGTGAATATAACCTATGCCACTCTAGTTGATTTTGCAAAATGTCACATGGATAGGCAGGTCACCACAACAGCATGACATTTTCCAGGGCAAGAGTGGGAACTGAAGGGACAAAAGCATTGCCACAGGAACTGCTCTTGCAAGGCTGTTGTTCAAACATGATGGTGGGGAATCCAATAGCAACTAAATCAGTCTGGTGGCCAGATATGAACAATGAAAGGGTTCCTTCACCTTTCCTAGCTGGGTAGAAGAAGGCATGTCAGCTGGTATAGCCTATTACACAGTCTAAAGCTGTTTTTAATGCCTGCTGCTGCCAAAATAGAGGCAAGTGCCCTGTTTTCATTTGCATCAAGCCATTTCATACTGGTGACACATGAATACATTTTGACTCTTCTGAGCACATGGTAGGAAAATCTATGAAGTATTTCGCCAGCTATTTTACTAACTGGTATTTTTCTGCTATCTTACTACTGTTACCAGCTATGATTCACATAGGCTAACAGATGAATATACATACTGTGCATACTGTACCTTTCATAGAAAGAGAAAGAAAGAGAAAAAAGATACAGATGGTTAAAAGAACATGGAGCAAACAGGCCTGGATTGATACTTTTAGATTTGCTCTGCTTTTATCATTAGTTCTATCTGAGAGAATGACACTAGTTAAGCTGTGGTAGCAAGAGGAAATCCAGTACTGAGGAAATCGACATTGATTTAATGTTTACTTAGGATCTGCTCCATAAATGAATTCCAGATGTTGGCTTTAATTGTCACATTCTGGTATGCTGTTTCAGTATGAATCTATAAGGGTGCTTTTTAAATCAGTTGGCCAGACTCACATTAAATCCTTTTCTTTGCCAGCTATTGTAAGGTAAAAGATATTCCTAAAATACTCAACATTCAGTGTCTCTCTCGTGGTACTGAAAAGCAATGTACGTTCAATTTGAGCTGAAAAGAGTTCCAAAAACTGTCAGAACACACACACATCTGTGTACCTCTCTGTCCCTTTAAACATCTGCCATGTGGGTGCACAAACAAAAACACACATACATTTATGTGTGAAAAAGGCAGGCCTGTCTTTAAAGACAGGCATTATAAGAACAGGTTGCTTACCTGTAACTGTGGTTCTTCGAGTGGTCATCTGTGCCATCATACACTAGGAGCTTTAGCGCCTGCGCGGTAGCGTTCGGAAACTTCTAGAGCTTGTTCGCTTGGCGGGAACCCCTCCCCCACGCCGGTACTGCGCATGCTCCTCCCGCCGAGCAACGGTCTCTCCTCAGTTCTGTCGTCCGCCGTAGAACCTACAGGGACCTGAAAGAGAGGGGAGGAAGGGCGGGTGTGTAGATGGCACAGATGACCACTCGAAGAACCACAGTTACAGGTAAGCAACCTGTTCTTCTTCTTCGTGGTCTCTGTGCCTTCATACACTAGGAGACTGTGTAGCTTACCGGTCGGACGGCGGGTCAGGTCCTACAGCACGGAAGCCAACACCTCACGTCCAAACCGGGCATCTCTGCGCGACCGGCAGTCGAGCCTGTAGTGGCGCACGAAGGTCGACGGTTGGGACCAGGTCGCCACACGGCAGAGTTCATGCAGGTCAACTCCTCGCAGGAGGGCCGCAGAAGTAGCCACAGCTCTGGTGGAGTGGGCTCGAAGCAGGACTGGCGGAGGCTTCCTCGCGAGCTCATACGCCAGTTGAATAGTCCTCACCACCCATTTGGAGAAGCGCTGGGTGGACACTTTGAGGCCCTTCCGACGTCGCCCATAGCAAACGAAGAGATGCGGCGTCTGTCGGAAGGAAGCAGTCCTGTCCTTGTAGAAGGCCAATGCCCGACGCACGTCCAGTGAGTGGAGGGACCGCTCCAACGGTGTCGTCGGGTTCGGGAAGAGGCAGGCAGGATGATGTCCTGGTTGAGATGGAAACTGGACACCACCTTAGGCAGGAACGAGATGTCAGGTCTCAGGACCACCTTGTCCCTGTGGAAGACCGTGAAGGGCTCATCGGATCGAAGAGCTGTGATCTCACCCGCTCGCCTCACTGAGGTCACCGCTACCAGGAAGGCAGTTTTCATTGTCAGGAGCCTGTCATCCGAGGTCGCCATCGGCTCGAAGGGCGGCTTTGTCAGCTGCGAGAGCACCAATGAGAGGGACCACGGCGGTAGCGGCGGCGATACCGCCGGGTAGAGATGATGTAGTCCTTTCAGGAACCGCTTAACGGTATCGTTCCTGAAGAAGGCCGAGGCAGCCGACCGTGGCGGTTGGTATGCCACGATCGCGGAGAGATACACCTTCAGGGATGGAAACGCCAGCCCCTGTTGCCGGAGGTGCAGGAGGAAATGCAGGACGGTCGAGAGCCCCGCGGGCGATACCGGCTCACTCCTCTCGTTAGCGAAGGTCAGGAAGCGTCGCCACTTGTATTGATAGTTGCGACGGGTGGTTCCTTCCTGGCCGCGACGAGGACGGTACCGAGGACGGGGTCGTCTAGTGCGATATCCTCCAGGCATGGAGGGCCAGGCGTGGCAGGTCCGGATGGAGGACTCGGCCGCCGGAGTGGGAGAGCAGGTCCGGTGTCGGTGGCAGCCGGAGCAGGTCGTCCCGTGCGGCTTGTAGCAGGGGTGCGAACCAATGTTGCCTCGGCCAATACGGGGCTACCAGGATCGCGTCGGCTCGGTCGGCGAGGATCTTCGATATCGTCCGGCCGAGCAGCGGGAACGGCGGAACGCGTAGAGGAGTTCCCCGGTCCACGGAAGCTGGAAAGCGTCCCCGATGGAGGCGCGATCGTGGCCCGCTCTGGAACAGAATCGGCGACACTTCGCGTTTTCCCTGGTCGCGAAGAGGTCGATCGATGGTTCGCCCCACCGATCCCGAATCAGTCTGAACGCCTCTCCGGAGAGAGACCATTCGTGATGGGATGAGGTGTCCCTGCTGAGGGCGTCTGCCGTGGTGTTCTCCTGCCCGGCCAGGTGAACTGCCACGGGATGCGTGTGCAGGCGAATGCACCAGTCCCACAGGTCGAGCGCGATGTGGAGCAGGGTCGTGGAATGAGTCCCACCTTGTCTGTTGATGTAGCAGACGGTGGTGGTGTTGTCCGTCAGAATCAGGACCGTGCGCCCCGCCACGGCGTGGCGGAACGCCCGTAGGGCTTTCCAGACGGCGAGTAGCTCCAACGCGTTGATATGGAGAGCGGTCTCGTCGTCGGTCCATCTGTCGCGGACTCTGAGATCGCCGCAGTGGCACCCCATCCATACAGGGAGGCGTGGTCGTTACCGTCACCTTCGGTGTCGGCTGTTAGAAAGGCATCCCTGACATGAGATTGCGTCGCATGCCACCATCGGAGGGATGAGCGGACGTCTCCCCGGCAGCTGCAGTCGGAGTGTCTGTTCGTCTCGCAGGGGGTCGAATATGCGGACGAACCAGTGTTGAAGAGGTCTTGCTCTCAGCCTGGCGAGTTTGTCACAGCGGTCGTCGCAGCCATGTAGCCCAAGAGCTGCTGGACGCTTCTCGCAGATAACGTCGGGGCCGTACGAGCGTGAGCGGCGGCCCGGATAGGGTTTGGGCTCGAGACTCTGGCAGGTACGCCCTGGCGGAGGTCGAAATCGAGCGTCGCCCCGATGAAGTCCAAGATCCTCGCCGGCTCGAGGTGGGACTTCTTCGGATTCACCCGTAGACCAAGGCGGGTCAGGAGTGACAACGTCATGTTGACGTCGTGGTAAAGTCTCTGTTTGCAGGACGCCACCAACAGCCAATCGTCGAGGTAAGGGAAGACAGAAACGCCCTTCGTCCGCAGGTAGGATACCACCGGGGCCATGCACTTGGTGAAGACCCTTGGGGCAGTCGAGAGTCCAACGGCAGCACCTTGAACTGGTAACAGGTGTCGTCGACTGCGAAGCGGAGGTACCGTCTGTGCTGCGGGCGAATGGCGATATGGAAGTATGCGTCTCGGAGATCGATGGAGGCGAACCAGTCCCCTCGATGTAGGAAGGGCAGGATCGACGGTATCGTGACCATCTTGAACCTTTTGGGGCGGATGTAGTAGTTCACCCCTCTGAGGTCTAGGATCGGCCGGAGGGTACCGTCGGCTTTCGGTACCGTGAAGTACCTGGAGAAGAAGCCTGTGGTCTTGGCCTCTTGCGGGAGCCGCTGACGCCCCTTTCTGGAGGAGGGATTGGATCTCTTCCAGGAGGGCCGGACTCGACGGCGTGGAGTAGTAAACGCCGCGAGGAGGAATATCGAGAAAATCGATGGCGTAGCCAAGACGGACGATGGAAAGCACCCAAGAGTCCGTGGTGACATACCGCCACTCCGCTAGGTGTCGAGCCAGTGTCGGTCGGTCTCCGAGCGCTGATGGTAGGCTGAAGAGTGGGTGTTGGTAGGTCCTGCCAGGCACATCAAAACCGAGACTTTGTCTCGGGGGAGGCTTCTTGGACGAAGCCGGGCGCCGCCTAATCGTGCGTCTGGCCGATGAGCCGGAGGGCGGTCTCGACTGTCCAGACTGGGCCGAACGCTGGAACGACGAGGTGGAAGATCGTCGCCAGGATGGGCGGAAGGGGGAGGCCCTGCGGGCTTGCGTGGCCGGCTGCAGCCCGATCTTTTTGGCGGTCAGCCTCGCCTTGACGAGATTGTCCAAAGCTTCGTCTGTGGACGAATTGAATAGGCCTTCACCGTCGAAGGGGAGATCTTCAATCCTCCTTCTGGTGTCCTCCTGGATGTCGGCCGGTCGCAGCCAAGCATGGCGGCGGAGGCCGACGGATCCCGCCATGACACGGGAGGCAATCTCCACTGCGTGCCTGGAGGAGGCCATCTGGTGGCGAGCGATGGAGATGGCCTCGTTGTAGATCACGGAGGAGGCTTGGCGGATGTCCTCCGGTACCGCCTCCATCGCCGGTTGCAGGCGATCGAGCACTTTTTTCAGGTATGCCGCGAGGCAAGCCTGAGTGTTGGACAGCCTGATCTGCAAGGAGGCAGCTGAATAAAACCTCCTTGCGTAGGCGTCCAACTTCCTGCCCTCTTTGTCCGGTGGGGTGGTGTGTTGCCTGCCGGAGCCCTTCGTCTCTGCCGACTCGACGACCACAGAGTTCGGTGCAGGGTGATTAAAGAGATAACCGGCGTTATCCTTCTGCACCCTGTAGAGGTGTTCTAACCGCTGCGGTATCGGCTGAGCCGAGGCCGGTCTATCCCAGGCGGCCTTCACCAGTCTGGATACCCGGGGCAGGAGAGGCAGCGGGGCCGTGGAAGGTCGCTTCTCCTCGAAGACGGAGAAGGCTGGATCGTCGTCCTCCGGCTCCGCATCGGCGATCTTAAGGCCGAGGGTAGTGGCCATGCGGAGCAGCATCGCAGAGAACTGGTGGACGTCCTCTGGAGCAGAATCTGGGATCGGGTCCCCGAATCCCAACGGAGGAGACTCCTGGGAGGCCGCCTCAGACACCTCTGACTCCGCACTCGAGTCGTACGACTCCGAGCTCGGTGAGTCCTCTCGCCGCTCGCTTTCCGGCTCCTTCGTCGCCGCAGGTGTTGCCTTCCTAGGCTTCTCCGCAGCCGGGGCGGTGGTAGCAGCAGCGTCCCGCTTGGGATGGCTGACTACTGACTTCACCCTCTTGGTGGTGACCGGGGTAGTCTGGCAGGCTGACGTCGTCGTAGCCCGCTCAGTCACCACCGACTCCGTAGGGCGCGTCGCCGTTGCCGTGACCCTAGGAGGTGGCGATATCGCCCGATACCGTGGTGAAGGCTCCCTCGCCCTATGATATCGAGGAGAGGGAGAGCGGCTGAAGGAGCGGCGGTCCGACGGAGATCGGCTTCGGCGTCGACGGTACCGAGCCTCGTCCCCTCTAGGCGAGCGCGATTCGCGCTGTCGACGAGGTGACCGGGACCTCCGGAAGGTCTCCCAGCGACTCGGGCCACGATGGTACCATCCCGGTACGATGGCGAATGCGACCGATAGGAGGCCGGGCGCTCTCTCCATTCAGATTCCCTCGCGTACCTGGCCACGTAGGACGCCGAGGTGTATCTGGAGGCAGACGAGCGAGGTTGTTCCTCTCTGTCTCCCTCGGAGGCGGCGAGGCCACCGGACGCTCGGAAGAGCGGGACCGGGACCTAAAGGAGGTCGAACGCCGCTCCGGAGAAGCAGAGGGCTCTCTCTGCTGCAGGTCGGCCGACCTGCGACGGCTAAGGGGCGGTGGCGCTCCTCCACCAGGGTTGGAGGGTCTGCCACAGGCGAGTCCGGGCGCTGTTGGGGAACGTCCTCAATCTAATCGTCCGAGAGATCGACGGACTCGCCTCGCCCTTTGGAAGGCTGCTGAGTAGGAGGAGGAGTAGGAGGTCGAACGTCCCCAGCCGGGGAGCGCTTCTTTTCCTTCTTCTTCTTCTTCTTCTCCTTCTCCTTGCCCTTGCCTCCGTCCGGAGCAGGGCGCTTTTTAGCAGGCGTCTCCGTAAGGGGAGCCTCAGCCTTCCTCGCCGTCGAGGATCCTTTTGCTGACTTGGCAGCCGCCGACAGCTTCGGGATCCTCGGTAGCGCCGAGATCGGCGTTTTCGCCGGTACTGAGCCCGATACCGACGAGGTGGACGGAACGGCAGCCGCCGATACCGTCGATGGCGTGGTCGTCTTCTTGTCGGCCATCTTGGAAGTGGAGGTCTCGTCTATCGCCCGCAGAGACTGTTCCCAACAATAAGATTTGAGTCTCGCGGAGCGGTTGCGGAGAGTTTGGGGAGTAAATCCCGGCAAATTGGGCAAGTCCGGATGTTGTGGGACTCACCCAAACAGAAGAGACACTCCTTATGGCAGTCGTTGAGGGCAACCTTGCGGCCGCAGGACACGCACTTCTTAAAGAGCGCGGACATAAGACGAAGAACGCCAAACTCCGAAATCCAAAAAGACGAAAAACCGAAGGGGGAGTCCGAAAAGAGGTCAAAGACAGTCCAAAAGTCCGTAAAACCGTGAAAAACAGCAAGCCAAGCACAACGTGAGAGGAACAAACTGAAGAGAACCTTCCGTACGCGGCGGCGGACGAGAAAGAACTGAGGAGAGACCGTTGCTCGGCGGGAGGAGCATGCGCAGTACCGGCGTGGGGGAGGGGTCCCGCCAAGCGAACAAGCTCTAGGTTTCCGAACGCTACCGCGCAGGCGCTAAAGCTCCTAGTGTATGAAGGCACAGAGACCACGAGAAGAAGAACAGGTTGCTTACCTGTAACTGTGGTTCTTCGAGTGGTCATCTGTGCCATCATACACTAGGAGCTTTAGCGCCTGCGCGGTAGCGTTCGGAAACTTCTAGAGCTTGTTCGCTTGGCGGGACCCCTCCCCCACGCCGGTACTGCGCATGCTCTCCCGCCGAGCACGGCTCTCCTCAGTTCTGTCGTCCGCCGTAGAACCTACAGGGACCTGAGAAAGAGGGGAGGAAGGGCGGGTGTGCACGATGGCACAGATGACCACTCGAAGAACCACAGTTACAGGTAAGCAACCTGTTCTTCTTCTTCGTGGTCTCTGTGCCTTCATACACTAGGAGACTGTGTAGCTTACCGGTCGGACGGCGGGTCAGGTCCTACAGCACGGAAGCCAACACCTCACGTCCAAACCGGGCATCTCTGCGCGACCGGCAGTCGAGCCTGTAGTGGCGCACGAAGGTCGATGGTTGGGACCAGGTCGCCACACGGCAGAGTTCATGCAGGTCAACTCCTCGCAGGAGGGCCGCAGAAGTAGCCACAGCTCTGGTGGAGTGGGCTCGAAGCAGGACTGGCGGAGGCTTCCTCGCGAGCTCATACGCCAGTTCAATAGTCCTCACCACCCACTTGGAGAAGCGCTGGGTGGACACTTTAAGGCCCCTCCGACGTCGCCCATAGCAAACAAAGAGATGCGGCGTCTGTCGGAAGGAAGCAGTCCTGTCCTTGTAGAAGGCCAATGCCCGACGCACGTCCAGGGAGTGGAGGGACCGCTCTAACGGTGTCGTCGGGTTCGGGAAGAAGGTAGGCAGGATGATGTCCTGGTTGAGGTGGAAACTGGACACCACCTTAGGCAGGAACGAGATGTCAGGTCTCAGGACCACCTTGTCCCTGTGGAAGACCGTGAAGGGCTCATCGGAACGAAGAGCTGTGATCTCACCCGCTCGCCTCGCTGAGGTCACCGCTACCAGGAAGGCAGTTTTCATTGTCAGGAGCCTGTCATCCGAGGTCGCCATCGGCTCGAAGGGCGGCTTCGTCAGCTGCGAGAGCACCAGCGAGAGGGACCACGGCGGTAGCGGCGGCGATACCGGCGGGTAGAGATGATGAAGTCCTTTCAGGAACCGCTTAACGGTATCGTTCCTGAAGAAGGCCGAGGCAGCAGATCGCGGCGGTTGGTATGCCACGATCGCGGAGAGATACACCTTCAGGGATGGAAACGCCAGCCCCTGTTGCCGGAGGTGCAGGAGGAAGTGCAGGACGGTCGAGAGCCCCGCGGGCGATACCGGCTCACTCCTCTCGTTAGCGAAGGTCAGGAAGCGTCGCCACTTGTATTGATAGTTGCGACGGGTGGATTCCTTCCTGGCCGCGACGAGGACGGTACCGAGCACGGGATCGTCTAGTGCGATATCCTCCAGGCATGGAGGGCCAGGCGTGGCAGGTCCGGATGGAGGACTCGGCCGCCGGAGTGGGAGAGCAGGTCCGGTGTCGGTGGCAACCGGAGTAGGTCGTCTCGCGCGGCTTGTAGCGGGGTGCGAACCAATGTTGCCTCGGCCAATACGGGGCTACCAGGATCGCGTCGGCTCGGTCGGCGAGGATCTTCGATATCGTCCGGCCGAGCAGCGGGAACGGCGGGAACGCGTAGAGGAGTTCCCCGGTCCACGGAAGCTGGAAAGCGTCCCCGATGGAGGCACGATCGTGGCCCGCTCTGGAACAGAATCGGCGACACTTCGCGTTTTCCCTGGTCGCGAAGAGGTCGATCGATGGTTCGCCCCAGCGGTCCCGAATCAGCTCCTGAACGCCTCTCCGGAGAGAGACCATTCGTGATGGGATGAGGTGTCCCTGCTGAGGGCGTCTGCCGTGGTGTTCTCCTGCCCGGCCAGGTGAACCGCCACGGGATGCGTGTGCAGGCGAATGCACCATTCCCACAGGTCGAGCGCGATGTCGAGCAGGGTCGTGGAATGAGTCCCACCTTGTCTGTTGATGTAGCAGACGGCGGTGGTGTTGTCCGTCAGAATCAGGACCGTGCGCCCCGCCACGGCATGGCGGAACGCCCGTAGGGCTTTCCAGACGGCGAGCAGCTCCAGCGCGTTGATATGGAGAGCGGTCTCGTCGTCGGTCCATCTGTCACGGACTCTGAGATCGCCGCAGTGGGCACCCCATCCATACAGGGAGGCGTCGGTCGTTACCGTCACCTTCGGTGTCGGCTGTTGGAAAGGCATCCCTGACATGAGATTGCGTCGCGACTGCCACCATCGGAGGGATGAGCGGACGTCTCCCGGCAGCTGCAGTCGGAGTGTCTGTTCGTCTCGCAGGGGGTCGAATATGCGGACGAACCAGTGTTGAAGAGGTCTTGCTCTCAGCCTGGCGAGATATGTCACAGCGGTCGTCGCAGCCATGTAGCCCAAGAGCTGCTGGACGCTTCTCGCAGATAACGTCGGGGCCGTACGAGCGTGAGCGGCGGCCCGGATCAAGGTTTGTGCTCGAGACTCTGGTAGGTACGCCCTGGCGGAGGTCGAGTCGAGCGTCGCCCCGATGAAGTCCAAGATCCTCGCCGGCTCGAGGTGGGACTTCTTCGGATTCACTCGTAGACCAAGGCGGGTCAGGAGTGACAACGTCATGTGGACGTCGTGGTAAAGTCTCTGTTTGCAGGACGCCACCAACAGCCAATCGTCGAGGTAGGGGAAGACGGAAGCGCCCTTCGTCCGCAGGTAGGATACCACCGGGGCCATGCACTTGGTGAAGACCCTTGGGGCAGTCGAGAGTCCGAACGGCAGCACCTTGTACTGGTAACAGGTGTCGTCGACTGCGAAGCGGAGGTACCGTGTGTGCTGCGGGCGAATGGCGATATGGAAGTATGCGTCTCGGAGATCGATGGAGGCGAACCAGTCCCCTCGATGTAGGAAGGGTAGGATCGACGGTATCGTGACCATCTTGAACCTTTTGGGGCGGATGTAGTAGTTCACCCCTCTGAGGTCTAGGATCGGCCGGAGGGTACCGTCGGCTTTCGGTACCGTGAAGTACCTGGAGAAGAAGCCGGTGGTCTTGGCCTCTTGCGGGAGCCGCTCGATCGCCCCTTTCTGGAGGAGGGATTGGATCTCTTCCAGGAGGGCCGGACTCGACGGCGTGGAGTAGTAAACGCCGCGAGGAGGAATATCGAGAAACTCGAT
Organism: Ctenosaura bakeri; assembly: GCA_948474755.1. NCBI lineage: Eukaryota > Metazoa > Chordata > Lepidosauria > Squamata > Iguanidae > Ctenosaura > Ctenosaura bakeri. The sequence continues at coordinate 309,468 of CAOLHI010002136.1, read as the reverse complement.
GGCGTAGCCAAGACGGACGATGGAAAGCACCCAAGAGTCCGTAGTGACATACTGCCACTCCGCTAGGTGTCGAGCGAGAGTCGGTCGGTCTCCGAGCGCTGATGGTAGGCTGAAGAGTGGGTATTGGTGGGTCCTGCCAGGCACGTCAAAACCGAGACTTTGTCTCGGAGGAGGACTTCTTCGACGAAGCCGGGCGCCGCCTAATCGTGCGTCTGGCCGATGAGCCGGAGGACGGTCTCGACTGTCCAGACTGGGCCGAACGCTGGAACGACGAGGTGGAAGATCGTCGCCAGGATGGGCGGAAGGTGGAGGCCCTGCGGGCCTGCGTGGCCGGCTGCAGCCCGATCTTTTTTGCGGTCAGTCTCGCCTTGACAAGATTGTCCAAAGCTTCGTCTGTGGACGAATTGAATAGGCCTTCACCGTCGAAGGGGAGATCTTCAATCCTCCTTCTGGTGTCCTCCTGGATGTCGGCCGGTCGCAGCCAAGCATGGCGGCGGAGGCCGACGGATCCCGCCATGACCCGGGAGGCGATCTCCACTGCGTGCCGGGAGGAGGCCATCTGGTGCCGAGCGATGGAGATAGCCTCATTGAAGATCACGGAGGAGGCTTGGCGGATGTCCTCCGGTACCGCCTCCATCGCCGGTTGCAGGCGATCGAGCACTTTTTTCAGGTATGCCGCGAGGCAAGCCTGAGTGTTGGACAGCCTGATCTGCAAGGAGGCAGCTGAATAGAACCTCCTTGCGTAGGCGTCCAACTTCCTGCCCTCCTTGTCCGGCGGGGTGGTGTGTTGCCTGCCGAGCCCTTTGTCTGTGCCGACTCGACGACCACAGAGTTCGGTACAGGGTGATTAAAGAGATAACCGGCGTTATCCTTCTGCACCCTGTAGAGGTGTTCTAACCGCTGCGGTATCGGCTGAGCCGAGGCCGGTCTATCCCAGGCGGCCTTCACCAGTCTGGATACCCGGGGCAGGAGAGGCAGCGGGGCCGTGGAAGGTCGCTTCTCCTCGAAGACGGAGAAGGCTGGATCGTCGTCCTCCGGCTCCGCATCGGCGATCTTAAGGCCGAGGGTAGTGGCCATGCGGAGCAGCATCGCAGAGAACTGGTGGACGTCCTCTGAGCAGAATCTGGGATCGGGTCCCCGAATCCCAGCGGAGGAGACTCCTGTGAGGCCGCCTCAGACACCTCTGACTCCGCGCTCGAGTCCGCCGCTCGCTTTCCGGCTCCTTCACAGTCGCCGCAGGTGTTGCCTTCCTAGGCTTCTCCGTAGCCGGGGCCGTGGTAGCAGCAGCGTCCCGCTTGGGATGGCTGACTACTGACTTCACCCTCTTGGTGGTGACCGGGGTAGTCTGGCAGGCTGACGTCGTCGTAGCCCGCTCAGTCACCACCGACTCCGTAGGGCGTGTCGCCGTTGCCGTGACCCTAGGAGGTGGTGATATCGCCCGATACCGTGGTGAAGGCTCCCTCGCCCTATGATATCGAGGAGAGGGAGAGCGGCTGAAGGAGCGGCGGTCTGACGGAGACCGGCTTCGGCGTCGACGGTACCGAGCCTCGTCCCCTCTAGGCGAGCGCGATTCGCCCTGTCGACGAGGTGACCGGGACCTCCGGAAGGTCTCCCAGCGACTCGGGCCACGATGGTACCGATCCCGGTACGATGGCGAATGTGACCGATAGGAGGCCGGGCGCTCTCTCCACTCAGATTCCCTCGCGTACCTGGCCACGTAGGACGCCGAGGTGTATCTGGAGGCAGACGAGCGAGGTTGTTCCTCTCTTGTCTCCCTCGGAGACGGCGAGGCCACCGGACGCTCGGAAGAGCGGGACCGGGACCTAAAGGAGGTCGAACGCCGCTCCGGAGAAGCAGAGGGCTCTCTCTGCTGCAGGTCGGCCGACCTGCGACGGCTAAGAGGGCGGTGGCGCTCCTCCACCAGGGTTGGAGGGTCTGCCACAGGCGAGTCCGGGCGCTGTTGGGGAACGTCCTCGATCTCATCCTCCGAGAGATCGACGGACTCGCCTCGCCCTTTGGAAGGCTGCTGAGTAGGAGGAGGAGTAGGAGGTTGAACGTCCCCAGCCGGGGAGCGCTTCTTTTCCTTCTTCTTCTTCTTCTTCTCCTTCTCCTTGCCCTTGCCTCCGTCCGGAGCAGGGCGCTTTTTAGCAGGCGTCTCCGTTAGGGGAGCCTCAGCCTTCCTCGCCGTCGAGGATCCTTTTGCTGACTTGGCAGCCGCCGACAGCTTCGGGATCCTCGGTAGCGCCGAGATCGGCGTTTTCGCCGGTACTGAGCCCGATACCGACGAGGTGGACGGAACGGCAGCCGCCGATACCGTCGATGGCGTGGTCGTCCTCTTGTCGGCCATCTTGGAAGTGGAGGTCTCGCTCTATCGCCCGCAGAGACTGTTCCCAACAATACGATTTGAGCCTCGCGGAGCGGTTGCAGAGAGTTTGGGGAAGTAAAATCCCGGCAAATTGGGCAAGTCCGGATGTTGTGGGACTCGCCCAAACAGAAGAGACACTCCTTATGGCTGTCGTTGAGGGCAACCTTGCGCCCGCAGGACACGCACTTCTTGAAGAGCGCGGACATAAGAGGAAGAACGCCAAACTGCGAAATCCAAAAAGACGAAAACCGAAGGGGAGTCCGTAAGAGAGGTCAAAGACAGTCCAAAAGTCCGTAAGACCGTGAAAACAGCAAGCCAAGCACAAAGTGAGAGGAACAAACTGAAGAACCTTCCGTACGCGGCGGCGGACGAGAAAGAACTGAGGAGAGACCGTTGCTCGGCGGGAGGAGCATGCACAGTACCGGCGTGGGGAGGGGTTCCCGCCAAGCGAACAAGCTCTAGAAGTTTCCGAACGCTACCGCGCAGGCGCTAAAGCTCCTAGTGTATGAAGGCACAGAGACCACGAAGAAGAAGTAGTTTGGACTGAGAGAAAAACATAAACTGAGCTTAAGGTAACAGCTCCCTCTAATGAGAGCACCATAAGGAAAAACAAATGAAGAGTAATATTCTTTGGCTCTATCCCCAAAGAGTTCTCTACAAAGGTTCTTTTCATATACTAAAGATCACATCATTTTGCCTGAATTTAACTACTGCTGTGTTCCTGACTGGATTGCCTATGGCCAATTTTGGAAGAAGAATTGCACAAGATCAGATGTTACCTCGTCTTAAACATTTCTCAGAGTTCTACATCTTCTCTATCCCAAGAAGACATGTGCTTCAAGGTGTTATGGGATGACTGCAAAGGAAATTTATTTAAAACATTCATCACTAACCAGTGAACTTCCAGAAAACTTTCACTTTTTTAGAGTACTGGTGCTGTTTTTTTGTTTTGTTTTTTGTACATTGGAAGAAGAATTAGACTGAAGCCATTTTTCTTCTCTTCAAATTGAACTTTTTACATCTAGCTCTGAAAGATGAAACACTGTAAGATTAGCCTGATACCTTTTCCTCTGAAGAACAAGCTCTTCATCAAAGTTGGACAGTGCTGAAAATTCAAAGATTTGAAATTCATACTTCAAATAAAATGTTAAACTTGTCTCTTCCTTAAAACAGGCACAGGAATTTTATATTCTGGTATACTAATTATTTTTACATTTTGTGGGAGAGGCAAGGAATACTTCATAATGTTCAAAGAAGCTACAGTTGTCAAAAGTTTCTTGACCTCAAGTGCAGGCTTGAAATCTTTCCATTATTCTTTCAGAAAGATTATAAGGACTATTGAAGAATATTCAGGGACAGCCACTTCAATAAGATTACCAGCCAGTGGTGACAAGGCTATTTCCTATCTAGTTCCTTGGCCACCCTATAACACATAAAGCAGAACAAAATACACAACGTCCCAATTACAAGGATACACACACAAGCACACACACACACACTTTGTGTAATGTACACCAGTCACGTGACTCATATCGAACACTTTGGGCCTTTCTGCACTACACTGTTATAGTCCTATTATTCCACCTTCACCCTCCTCTCGAATCCTGGGGTTTGCAGTCTAGGGAGGGGCATTTGGAATTGTCAGCCAGGGAGCTCTTTGGCCTCAGTAAACTACACACCCCAGAATTCCACAGGATGTTGAAAGTGGAATAATAGCACTATAACACTGTAGAGTGGAAAGGCCCTCTGACACTTTAAAACAAACTTTTTAATAGCTACTTCCTTGTAATGGCAGATACGCATCTCCCAGCCCTTGAAGAAATAAAGAGAATGAACACATATTCTCGTTCCACAAAAGACTTGCACTGTGAATTCCTGAAATTATTCTACCCAAAATTGTAGCCGTGAATTTTTCTGCAGGCCACTTTCTTTGCCCAGTATATCATGGCTACCAGAAGCGACTAAAGTGGGCCTGGAGTTGTCAAGGGACACTGCAAACAAACAAAGTCAAAAGACTGGGCTGCGTTAGGGGGTTGTGGCGCCGTTATTGTCTTCCAAAAGATTCCTAGGATTTCTTTGGAGGGAGCAACAGTCAGGTCAGGGAATTCCACATTGCAAAGGAAGTGTTTTTTCCCTCCTCTACCACCTGCCACTCAAGAAAAGAATTGTCTTCCTCTCATTTACTTGAAAAGAAGATAGTGACTTCAGACCATATACAAAATGGAAAAACAAAGCACAAGCTGAAAAAACTACACCTGCTGAAATAAACGGAGATACCTTTTCAGTGCAGAGAGTGCTGCAGCAACAGAAGAATTCAGGAGAATTCAGCCTTGTCAGGTATTCCTATATTGCAAATAATTAGTTTTCTATTATTAAAATTACAATCCAAAACATAATCATCCAGACGAAGTATATGGCACCACATGGGAGTCCTCAGGAAACATATTCAGTATTTATTAGTGCTACATTCTGTAAGAGGAAGAATCTGATCTTAACAAAATAAAGGGCTCGTGTACTTCTTTGGCTCAAACCTCCATGATTTCATTTCAGGGAGCAATGCACAACTTCTGAAATACAAAATGAATCACACTTTACTTATCTCCATTCCAAATTAAAATCAAATCGTAAAGTAACCAAGGCTTTAGCCTGTCACCATTGTCTTCCCACCCACCTCAGAGCAACCTAGACTAATGGCTTAGAACAGCATGACACTCAGTAAAGGAATCCTACAAACCTACTCCAGCTTTTGTCTGAAACTCAGGGAGCACAGTGCTTATAACATTCACTTATTTCTCACTTAAAATCCTGGACTGTTGAGTCAGATGTTGGCTTTGTGGGTCCACTATGCCCAGCTTAGGCTTCTAGTTTTACAAATCATATCAAAAATAAAGGAAATATATTTAGAGGGAAGGAAAAGAAAAAAGCCTATGAGAAAAGTGTTTTTGTTTTCCCCACACCTGTTTGCAGTCATTTCCCCCCTCTGATCTGCTTTTTTGTCAGTTTCACATGCTTTACTTGAAAGGATTCCCTTACAACATGATCTCAACTAACCAGAGATCACATAAGGAGAATAATTTTGCCATAGTACCATACAGCTATATGACAACATCTCTGAGAGAAAAAGAAACTCACACTGCTCATATCCTGAACTAATCTTCCTTGCTCAGGTAAGCAGGTTGCTCTTTCCTTGATTGGTAGTGGTATCCATACCACCAGCACTACACAACAAGGCTTTCAACTTAATCCAGTCTTAGAACCATGAAGTTATGCATGATTACTTGGTATCCAATGTAGATGCTGAATGTGAATGCTCAATTAAAGTGCACCCTATTGTAAGCAACACATCAGTGATCAGTGTCCATTACATGCAGCTGTGGATCTCACTAAAGTACCATAGCATGGATGATGTCCAAACTGTGTTCCTTTCAGTGGGATATGTATGCAGTTCTTCCTCTGAAGCGGCATCCTAATGTTGCTAGAGTCAACCACCATGCATGCCTGCGTGAGGATGAAGCACATCTTCTTTCTCTACCAACCCCACCACCTAGCAACCCTACCAATAGTGTTGCATCCTTTTCACAAAAACTGTGAAAGATGACTAGCAAAAGCAGTGAATTTCATGTGGCAATGTAAAAATACTCATTTCAGTACATATTTTCACAATGTGTGAGAATTCTCCAGGTTACCCCATTCTACATCTTGACATGGATGTTCTAATTTTCCATGAAGAAGAATTCCTTCCACCTCCACCCCCAAAAAACACACCCACCCCAATGTGAGATAATGCTCAAGGATGGGGCAGTGGGAGAGTTCCTTCTCTACTGTTCTTCTTTTTAAAAACAGAAAAGTACTGGCTTCCTTTTATCTTACTGGATTTTGTATTATGAAAGGACTGCCAACCATTTAATTAGTGTGCAAATAATCTCATTGTTCTTCACTGTTTGCCTTCTTATTGTACAGTAACCCATTATAGAGCCACAGAATACAAAGAAAAATGAAGACTGGGGCATTCTTACAAGACTGCGGCTCTTGTCATCCCGTTAACACAGACTTGTATTTTTCCAGTCTTCTGACTTCTAAAATGTCAAATGTTTATCTTGACATATACAAACTGCACCAGGAAGAGGCAAGGTACATATTGTATTGCATATCTGGTGACTTCTTTTACACATTTTAAATGTATATTGCTTAATTTTTCAGAAGAAGGGAAGGAAGGAAGGAAGGAAGGAAGGAAGGAAGGAAGGAAGGAAGGAAGGAAGGAAGGAAGGAGGTGGCAGAGAGGGGAAGAGGGAGAAAGAGAGAGAGAAAGGGAGAGAGAGAGTGAAAGAGAAGGTGCTGAGGCAAGCAAAATGAAGCTACTCTTTTACGAGTGGTGGCATCTGATGGATGATTCTCCATGCTTTTGGCATCTTGACTTCTCAGTCTCAGAGTTGTACAGATGCACAATTTGATGCAGAAACCACACTGGAAGGACACACTAAACACAACAACGCTAACAAAGGAAACAAAGCTACAGCCACAGCACCAGTGCAGTTTGGCAGACAATGGTGAGTATAGCACAGTCTTGGCATTAACCCACACAGTTCTGCCATCATTAGCTGACTAAGAGGTCATCTTCTTCATGGAATGGGAATGGTCATAGTTTGTATAGCAAAGTGTTTCAGAACTAAGTACATCTTTTAGAAATTCTCAATCACTGACAAATGAATATAAGAAACAGGGAAAGTCTATATGGTCCCTCATATCTATTTTAAAATTTATTACCAAAGGTAAGCATCATAAATAACAGATTTCTAATTGAGAATATGAATCACTGTGTAATAAGCATGATTAGAATACATGCTAGAGTGGTATTATAGGATATACATCACATTCTATACTGGCATCATGAAAACATAGGAAACTTAAAAACAGATTTTAGATATCAGAAGTGATGTTTTAAACATATTTTTTCCATATCCTACTGAAATTGGACACTGAAATCCAGTTTCAGCATGAAAAACAGAAATTATATTATCAGAAATAAACGACATAGGTTTAGAGGTAGAAATCACACGTTAATGTAAAAAGCTGAGAAACAGTTTGGGGATTAGCAAATCCAAATACTGGACAGCACGGAGTGGTAGCAATTATGAAGTAAAAACATTTTGACTAATCTCCCTAGCCAATGTTGGTTTATAACTGCTTGAAGAATCCTTCACAGCAGCCACAAGATAGAAAAGAAATAATAACCTGTGATGAATGCACAAGACCAGCTAGTAGTAGCAGGCACTTGACTCTCTCAGTGCATTCTCAGCTTCTTGCTATCAGACTGTGCCTCAGTACCTGAGGCAGTGCAGGCTGTGGTAATTCAGAGTTATACACCAGTCAAGCGTCCCCTTAAGCAACAATGGGTCTCTCAGAACCACACATAGTGCTATTATTCCACTTTCAACCTCCTGTGGAATTCTGGAGTTTGTAGTTTACTGAGACCAAAGAGCTCTCTGGCTGATAATTCTAAATGCCCCTCCCTAACAGTGCAAACCCCAGGATTCCACAGGATGCTGAAAGTGGAATAATAGCACTATAACAGTGTAGGGCGGAAGGGCCTAATAACTGAGGATTTTGCTATTTCAGTTGCGCAGAAAGAAATGGAGGAAAAAATAGGTTTCAAGGCTACAGAAACTGAGGTAGTTCTGTGGATCCTAACAGGTGTTCTAGCTGAGAATCCCATCTGCTTCTATGACTGTAAATCCCCTAATCTGACCTTTTAAGCTCTCTGTGTCTTTTTGCATTCCTGTTCCAAGGTAACCCTGCCTGTTTCCCTCATCCCCTCAAATGTACCACACTGAGTCCTTTCTCTCTTACTTCCTTTTATGCACAGAACTCTTTTAAAAAATATCTACGTGGTGACACTTCTTGCTTTCCCTTCAAACTCCAGCTCAAACCCCATTGCTTGGTTTAACCCCCTTCACCTTTCTCCGCAAAGGAAACAAACCATTACTTTGATCTCTCTTGCCTGTCTTCCTTCCCAGTCAACATCTAAATTTATACATTTATTTATAGGAAACTTATAAAGACGGGAAGAACTTTTGTATATATGACTTTTGTTAGTATTGCTCTACGCAATAATTACTAACATTTTTTAGTGTGAACATATATCAACAACTTTGTTTAATATTAGCCTACTGAGCACAATTTTATAAAATCTTTTTTCCACAAAAAGCCTTCATGAAGGTAAAGCATTCTGTAAAAAGTCGGAAGTGTTCTGCATCACAAAACACATATTGTGGGGACCATTTAGTCATTCCTTTGCACTGAAAGACGTGACAATCCAAATAAAAGAAATACATGCTGTAGAAATCAGTTTACTCTAGATGTTAATTCAGTTGCTACCACCAAATGAAATGGAAGGTATTTAATGAGGCAGATCAAAGTGCTAGCAGAACGGTGTCAGCATTGGGAATTGTTTTCTTTCAAAATAACACTAATAATTAATACAATTATTAAAATATGTAGACTTGATGCCTGTATGGAAGTAACAGCAGCCACACACTCCATGGCATCTGCAAAGAACTGTGGGTTAAACATATCCATATGTCTTCAAGGGTTTAAATTTACCCTGGCAGCAATTCTGGTTTACATTTCTCTACCACAGGATAGTGTATAATGGGGAAACTGTATATGCATGCATATGTGTATGGATTTCATGCCTACATTCATGGGAGAGAAAAAACCTTTTCATTTCCTTTAAACTGTGAAGAGGTGTTGTCACCTTCTGAACTTAACTTCTATGTTACAAAGCTATGAGGGAGAAAAAGAGTGATGAGGAGAAGGAGAGGGGTCTGTTTGAAACTGAGGTGCTTTTTTGGCCAGCACAGGATGTGTTGATAAACCTTACAACAGAACATTTAAAAAATCAGATAAAACTAATAAAACATGAGAGGGAGGAAATCTTGTCACAGAAAGGAGAGACAGAAAAGAATGAAACTATTATTTTAGCACTGGAACAGGCAATGAAAGTTAAGGTTACGACTGCCCACATCTGACTCTTTCCTAACTCATGAAGGAATCAAGACCCTTAGCTACCAATTAAAACAGTGCCACTTTCTGAATAGCATGCTTATTTCTACACTGGACCACAGTCTTGTCTTTGTATTTGAACAGCACAGAAACTTTTCTCCGATCAACATCTCAGGCATTCAAATCTCACACCACATCTGTGTAGCCACTGTGTAGGCTTCCACTTTAACATTTTTCAGGTAGCTACAAGATGAGTTGAGTGTCTCAGGCAACAGGTTTTGAGAACCAGGAAGGATGACAGCAAGATCTGGCCATTGAGTATAATCCATATACACATGCTCTTACAGCAGCCTCATTTAAATTAACAGGAACTGTACAAGAGAACTATTATGTCTTTCTGAAGTTCCAATTCATTTCAATGAAGTTGTCTCATGAAGAAAATCCCACTGTAGCAGTGGGTGAATCACTCTGAAAATTTCCACCAGACACCAACATGTTTTGGGACAGAGTCCTGATTCTGCTTCCCACTAGTTACCAATATACATGAAAATATAAGATATAGCTGCCACCTACATTTTGTTATATACAGGGGGTCTTATCTCACTATGCCATAAAATCTAATCAGACTAAGGCCCTTTCTGCACTCTACCTTTTTGCTGAGTCCTCCAGTGGGGATCCCAGCATCCACTCTGCTGGGAGGGGAGCACAACAGGAGCGTCCCCCTCTAAGCCGCCTGGCTCCATCATGAAGGAAGCGCCATGGCCATGCCTTTTTCTTCTGCAGCGCAGCGCAGCCAGGTACTTTATCAGGCTGCGCCAGGGCAAGAAGCACAGCCACTGCGCTTCCTGGTCTTCTACAGGACAGGTAAGTCTGCAAAGGTGGCATGATTGTGGGTCAATGGCCATTTCCACACTCTACCTTTTCATAGGAGTCCTCTGGTGGGGATCCTGGCACCAACTCTGCCGGTAGGGGAGTGTGACAGGACGGCTCCCCTCTGCACCAGCTGGCTCCATCATAAAGAAAGTGCTATGGCCATGCCTCTTCCTTCCTCAGCACAGCTGGGTACCTTCCCAGGCTGTGCCGGGGCAGGAAGCACAGCCATTGTGCTTCCCAGGCTTCTGCAGGACAAGTAAGTCCTCAAAGGTGGCAGGATCATGGGTCATTTGATGGGGAAACCCTGTCAATGTTTTAATCCATGGTTGTACCACCTGGGGATGGGAGAAGGATGGGACTGCAATGATGTCATGCAGAACTGTTGTTATAGTCCCATCCTTCTCCTGTCCCAGTGGCAGGTTGGGAGGGTGGCAGGGAAAGCACCTAACTAAAAGAGAATCTGATAGTAGGCAGACAACTGAAATGAACTTAGAATGGAAAATCTTGATGCTATCTGTTGTATGAAAATATCATACTGCAAAAATTAAACAAACTGGGATCTAGTATTACAAAACTGCAGAAAGGATGCTTTTTACTTTTTTATGCATTGGCCCATGCACATGAGACAAAAGAATAGCTCTGTGATTTGAACCAGTATGAGACAAACCCATTCATAGTTGGTTGCTGTAATTTTAAATTCTCTTGAAACTTTTAAACTTTGTTTCAACTTTCTCCTGAAATCTGTACGTACTACATTTACTAAGTAACTGGCATTATAACAAAAATTTGCGAGGAAGCAATCACCCACAACCCCCAAAGTGAATCTGGCATGCTTTCCTCAAGATAGCAGAATTTTGCACTTCAGATGTTTTCAAAGTTTCATACAGAAAAGGATTTTTGAGACACCAAGTAATGAAATCAACAGTGTAAGCTGTCACATACAATGCATTTCATGCAGACACATATCAAGAAACACATTAAATAAACAGAAAATGGTGCCCAAAAATCTTACTTTCAACATGCAGGCTTGAGTTTTATACAAATATAAAGACTCTCTTAATAGATTTTCTTACTCAAGCCATCATGTAAAAGTACTGGCTAATAATATAGTTTTAGATGTATAACTATGTATCATCCCCTGACTTGATCCCTCCCATAAGCCTACCTTAACAGCTAGCTGTTACCCCAAAACACGAGTGACTCAGATGTCTACCCACAATGCTGGTGCCTCCATGAAACAATGGGAAATATTAGCTCAAAGAAGAGACCTGTGAGAGCAGGGTAATCTTACAGGATCTTTTACATCTGTATCTACTGGTATTTGTGGAGGGAAGAGTCAGCTGGAGATCCAAAAGTAAGCTTATTTGTTTATTGGGGGAACTGCAATCACATACACAACATCCAAGCAGTCACTCAATCACACAGGGCTAACTGAAGGAAGACGGAGGAAAGTTTTGATAGAGAGTTTTTTAGGGTGAAGTGGGCTATATTTACAAATCCAGTAGAGAAGCGAAGAGTGATGTGGCCTAGACTAGGAGTCCAAGGACAGTACACAAATGGGAACTGGAGCGGCAGAGTGATGACCAGCAACCAATATACTGCAAGTTGACTAGTCAAAAATTGAGGTTCAAATATTCTTTTTCTGCCTAGAGTGTAAAGATGCTAATGGCTCTCTGGTAAACAATGAAGTCCAGAGAGTGAAAAATGGGGTCCAGGATGAGTTAATAATGTTAGCGTTAGGTGACAAAGCGCTAATGGTAGGCCTGATAGCTCCTTAACTGCTGGACAGGTATGAGGACAAAAGGGAAGTTTGCTAGTTAGAGGGAAAGGAGCTAAGACAATCAGCTGCCCTGTAGTAACATCTCAGATGCTATTGTCTCTTAAAGGTGGAGTCATCAAAGGCTAACTGTAAGTCCATTATCTGGAGTCCATTATGCTGGAGTTTCTTGGTGATTTCCTATGACCTGGCTATGCCTTGAAGTCTTTCCTGACTTGATTTTGCAGTTCTTGTGTTTCAACAGCTTTTCCCCTTAGTCAGAATGGCCATGCAGCCACAGCAGAGTATAATTTATATTTATGCCAATTAATATTTGCCAATTAAACAATATCAAAGCATGTGGGTGTATGGCCTACTAACACAGTGCTCACACCAAGTGACAGAAGACTTTTCAGCTGGTAACTGAAGCACAGCAGAATGATGTTTCCAGCTCCCTCCCACCAAGTAAACAGGGCTCCAGCAAGGAGCTGCAAGTGGGGTTCTGCTTCTGACTATCATAGCTTTACCTGCTGATGGGAGGGAACTGGAAATGTCATCCTGCTGTGCTCTGATCACCAGCAGAACAGACCTCTGTTCCTCAGTGCAGCTGCTGGCTGTTAAAGTTGGTTGTGGGGATAGCATTTGTAATTGTACCAACAGTGTCATGATTTTAAACATGAATACAAAGCAGTTACAAATGTGCAGGTTTAGCTTACGTACTCGTAACAAGCAAACAGGCTACCAGCCATTTTATTTTATACAGGACATAGAACAGATAAAGTACGACTGGCTCAGCAGGGGTAAAACCTATTTCAAAGAAAATTATGTGTATAATAAATATCCTTATACTAATTGCCCTAGGGAGACAGATTTTTTATTTTCAATAGCAAAACTATTAGTAAAATGAAAAGTATTCCACATCACAGTAATTAATGAATAGGTGAGTTTGTTTCTGAAATCCTACTTCCACTCTGCTTGCCAACAGCATTATTCTACAGAATTCAGAGTTTTGTAATATCGTTTTAAGGGTCCTAAATATTATTATTTAACCTATGTATTGATAATATTATTGATCTTAACAAAAGTAATCACATCCTGACTTTTGTTTCTACATATAGATCACACAGGTGCTTTTTAAGTTATTATTGGACAAGTCACTGAGGAGTCACTCAAGGCTATTAATAAACCCATGTGTAGTATGGATGTGAATACCTGATCAGTAATAACAGCACTGACTAGAGATAAGGACCCACATAAATTGCTCCAACTATATGGTCCAATATTCACACACATATTGGAATAGGGTAGGATTGCACCATGGGAAGGGGCTCCTGTGTTAGACAGGGAGAGCAACTGAGGGAGGATGGAACCCACTGAAATGATACAACCTGTGAAGGATGGAATCCATCCTATAGGTGACCCTGGGTAAGTCAATATGTGCTTTGAATAGAGAGGCAAGTACTCCGCAAGCTGCAGACGAAAACTGAAAGTTCAGCATCACTTAGATCAGAAGAGGCACTCCTTACATTTGCTTTTGACTCCAGAAATGTTTAACTACACTGTACAAAGGCTGTCCTTGTAAGGCAATAGCTTCATGAACTCTTCCTATTTGAAAAAGATCAAATAGCTCCAGTTTATGGCTTTGGATTATTTTTGATACTGATGTTTAGTTGCTGAATTACCAATGGTAGCAGCCAAAGAAAAGAGTTTCATAGGAGCATTGCTATATACAAGCTGCACAAAATACACAGCACATTTGTTTTCCTGGACTACAGATAACTCTGTTGGATAAGGAACTCTTGTACTTAATCCCTGGAATGCTAATTCTGATTAAAAATGAGTTCTGTCTCTCCACTGTAATTAGCATCTCAAATCTTGTGGTAAGCCACAAAACCTATTAAGCTCAGCTATGAGAGGGGATTGTGCCTTCTGCTTCGACAGGCTCAGTTTCTACTTAGGTTTGCTAGGCTTGCAGAGGTTGGTTTTTTCTTCTTCTTACATTGAAGAATACAGCAATATTCTGTGAGTTTAGGCTCAAGATACATTTGCAATTAATACATTTTCCAATAGCAAAGATATAAATACATCCTATTGCAGATTGTAACTTTTATTTATTTTTATAGTCATAGTGGTATGCCCTTAGCTATAGAAGGGAATAGATCATATCTCTTGTGTCTTGTCCTGTGCTTTTACCTCATGTTCTGGGCCCACTCACTCTACACACATATAGTCCACTATATTCTACTTTAACTGCCATGGCAACATCCTATGGAATCCTGGGGCTTATAGTTTGGTCAGAGGCACCAGAGACATTGTCTGGTTCAAAATTTATACCACAGGCCATAGCTGGTCAACCTTTTGGAACATTAATTAAACAGCAATACTTTTAGTTACTTTTTAGAAGTGAGGAAAGAACCATTACTTTTAAAGTTGTCATTGTATTCTAGAAATTCTGAAGTACTGTTGGGTGGATGAGGGGAGAACTACCTAGAGTAAACCTGTTGAAATAAGACTATCATTCACAACTAATCTGAATGCCATTGATTTTGACAGGCCTTCTATAAGTAGGACTAACACAGATTTAGCCCACAATGTATAGCCCAGAATTTTGCACAAAATGAAAGGGGAAACTAGAAGCTTTCAAACTAAAATGTTTTAAAGTACTTTTAATGTTTGCTGAGTGCACTTAAAATCTGGAGCTAATTGGAAACCTTTGGAAGAATCATACAGTTACCCCTTGTGCTCAATTGGAGCCCTTCATAGAAAGTATAAATAGAATTTAAAGAGAAACTGCTTTAGTAGGAGAGAAATATGAAATGTCTGCCAGAGGCAACCTCAGGAATAGTAAAATCAGAAAAGTAAGCAGTAACTGTTGTACCAATGAGAAACACAGGTTCTAAGACATTATGGCTATAATCCTATATATACTTACCTGAGAGTAAGTCTCACTGAATTAAGTAGGATTTACTACGTACACACAGATTGCATGGTAAAAAATGCTATTATTAGCTTTTGAACAGAAGAAAACCATCTTTTAGCAAGTATATCCTTACCTTACCATAAACGCTCTTAGACTGCGTTAAACAGCAGTAATGAGAAGGGAAAGAAAAATGATCCTACAGAAGATTTAAACGTACTAAATTTGCACTAATAAGTGAGAAACTGAAGAATGCCAGACATGAGAAGAACCAACAAAAAACATGTATTATCATGATAACCTTGAGCAGGAGGAAGATGTGATGTTTCTTCCATTATTTATTGCTTTTCATCTGTCAAGACTTCATGTTTTAAGCAGAGATGTTATTCTTTGCAAATTTTATTCTCTGAGGAAGCAATATGTAATTTTAGCAATTTTCTTCTCACTGCAAGAAATTCTTCAAGCACCATTCATTGTTCAGGACTTATGCTGCACAAAAGTGGCATATGTTTTGTGGGGGGAAAACAGTATTTGCTGTTTGGAAAGTAACATTTATGTGTAGAAAATAATATTTTTCTGCAAAAGTGTGTGTGTGTGCACGTACAAAATGCTATTTTTTGTGGAGAAAGTGCTGTAGTTGGGGACTTCTGCACAAAATTTGGACATGGTTTTTGTGCAGAAACAGAAATATTATTTTCTGCACTGAAAATGCTGTCTCTTGCATGCAGAAAAAAAAAGGCCACATGTTCATTTTTTACAGAATGAGTCTCAAACAGCAAAAATTCTTATCAGTCCAGGATTATTCTCATCAGGTTTTCCCAATGTTCATGAAACGCTTTTTAAAAATCATTTTTCAAAATTTTTGAATATCCTTTTCCATCCCTAGTTTTAAACCCTCTTGGGATTCTCACTCAAGAGAATAAAACACAGTGACAAAGAGATTCCATTTCATTCTTGTTTGCCCCTCGGAAGCTTTGCTATGTTGTTGAATACGGACAGCTGTGCTCTCTTATGTGACTGCAGTAGATACTACATTTTACTAAACCTTATGGATCTAGTATAGACAGAAAATACCCTCCTTGCCCATGTTTTTAAGAACAGGAAAGCTCTTAGGCCGAATGCCAGTCTGGTGGCATTTGCTGTTATTCCAGATGATAATAGCGGGCCCAGTGTCCTTGCTGTGAATGCTGAAACATGGGTTTGGAGAAAGGTTTGTTTGGGAACAATTGTGTTCCAGCAGAGATCACAAAGGCTAGTGTGACCTTGCCTTATCACCCAACTTTTCCTGTGTGGAACTCACTGTGATCTGTGCTTCAGTGATTATTGCATCATTCCTGTTTATTTGTAACCTTTGGCACCAGCACTGACTAATCTTATCTCGAAGCTGTTGGCTGTAGCACAGAGATGTGCAGTACTGTATGCAGCCTTGGCCATCCTCAAATATTGGGACAGACTAGTTTTACTGGTGACTGGTAGATTATTTACAGAGTGCATTTCCAACCACTGGAGGCAGATCTCACCTTTCAAAGAACATGGTGAACTCTTGCTGTACTCACCAATCACAATTAGGGTATAGTTCACATTCATGCTTCCAAAACCATTGGTGGCCTTGCAGATGTATGTTCCTGCATCTTCACTTTCCACTTCCTTTATTTTCAGTCCTTGTTGGAGAACTCGGAATCTCGTCCACCCACTATGGATGGTCCGTCCATCTTTCATCCACATAGTGAGAGGAGGCGGATCACCCTCTACTGGACAAAGGAGCTTGATTGTTCTTCCTAATCTCACAGATTGCCGATGGATCACTTTGTCAGCAATTCTGGGTGGGCCTGAGAAAGAAAAGGAAGAAATCCCAAAATCACTTTTTTAGTTTTATCATTGACATTTTAAAATACTATCAATCAGAGAATGTGAGAATTTACCAACAATCATGTAAACATAAAAACCAACCACTATTGTAAAGGATTCTTCAGCCTAAACTGGGAAAGTCAAGGTCTGTAAATGGGTGAAGTAGCCCTATGAGGAAACTACTGTGGCTCCTCAGACTTAAAGAGTCTTCTTCCAAGGCAGAAGGAGTGAGGAGCATCAGCTCCTTCAGCTGGCAACTAGACTGTGACCTCTAGATTAGTCAGGCCTGGTATCAGTGTTAGGAGACAGAATCTTTTGCCTGCTCAGCAGAGCAACACCCACTGCTTGCTCTAGGCACAATTTCTTAATGGCTGAGATTTGGATTTGGCTGCTCATGAGTCCAGTCTAGCCATGATTCCTTCATTTGCAAGCATCTAGTTTCACTACAGAAGATCTCATACACACATATCCTGAATCAAATACCATGTTGCCACCAATATGGACCTATCAAATGAGCATAAGTCATATACGGAAATTAAAATGATTTCTTCTCTCATCTCTCCTACTCAAACATCACAGGGAACAGACTTTCAGAACCTCCAACTACTAGTTCTTTGAATCATAACAAAACCTGAAACCAAAATTAGTAACAGCATTGGCAGTTTAAACAATACATTTTCCTTTAATGTTTGCATGTATAGTAATTCCCTTTAATAGCAACCAGATGGAGCTTGTTCAAAAAAACAAAGAAAATCTTATGGTAGTGTACTGGAATGGCTCTAGGTCATACAGAATTTGCTGGAGAGATACTTCATTTCATTGAAAAGGATACAGGATAACCTGATAGAATTTATATTACTGTACTTATCTGCTATCAAATAAATTATTTGCCTTCGACAGCTGATTTATGCAGAAGCCCTCCTGATATTGTGCTACATGAGACTGTTCAGTAGCATGGCACATTTAAATGATACCGCTGCCATGATGTGTCAAAGTCTATCTGAAGTTCCTAGAATTTTTTTTTTTCTTGATGCATGAGGTTGTGCCTTTCTCTAACAAGGCAGCAGACACATCCAAGACTCAAATATGAGTGTTTGAGGCATGGGCATCACAGTGGCAAACAGCTGCAGCATACTCAGAACTGTACCAGATGTTTCTTCTGTACCATCAGCCAACATAGAAAAGGTGGACTAGAACACAGGGTCTTTGCTGAAAGCAGCAATGGACACATACTTAAGGAAGACTTCTCCTCCAGTTCTGGTACCTGGGACTTGATTCTTGTGGCTTCTGGCATCTGCAAATTAACCTTCTATGGATCCATTCACCTGGTGTGTCTCACTCAGACTGACTTTTTTTCCTTTTTGACCTCTGGACTGTTTTGATTCACACTATCTCTACTCCTCAAAAAGTTATTTATGACATTTAAAAACATTTATACTTTCCCAAACTGCACTGTGAGGTTATGAGACAACTGTTCCATCTAATCAGAGGCATGAAGGTCCAGAAAAGCACTGGAAAAAAGCGGTGAGGGGGGGCTCCTTCTCATTTTTTCCCAAAATCTTGTTTCTCTGGAAAAATAGTGGGGGGAAAGGATTGTGATTTTTATTTTAAGAATAATGAATAACATGCTTAAGACAATGTGTACATACATTTATTCTGCCCACTTTATTTCTGAAAACTATGTAGTTTTTAAAAATTACTGGTTCATGGGAAATTATAGAAAATTTTCAGTTCCCCCACATCAAACAGCCTGAGAAGGCTTGATATGCAGAATCAGATCACTGTAATACCCTCCTTCTCTTTTTAGGCAAATACATGCTTTATGTATGCTTGACATTGTGAAGGATTAGAGGAAGACAAAACAATTTTCTTTGTTTTACTAGTCTTGATGGCTTATTGGTGCTCATTCTAATAATCTGGCAAAATCAGAGGCTACTTATTGTTCAGATGTTTCTTTACAGTTCAAGACCTTGTAAGAGGATTTTTAAAAAAAAAGTAAATTCAACCTGTAACTACTTTCTGAATTAACTGTACTGTTAATGTAGCAAACATGGTTTTTTTTGTTTTTTTTTGTTAGATCAAGTTATACATAACACATTTTGTGTTCCTAATATACTTTCAACCTGTCAGGGGTGCTAATATTACATTTTTCAATATTTCTGAAAACTTCAATTGTTCCCCCTAAAAAATTGGAAAATTTTGCTTCAAAATTCCCAAAAATTGTACATCTCTATGTATGATGTTTTTGAATATATCTCTTTGTTCCAACTGCAGTGATACAAAAATCTAATTCTTGACCAGATGATAGGAAACAAGCGAGCCACACTATATTCAGTAAGCAGTATTGGGAGGGGGAAAAAAACAAGCATTAACTCAGCTACATTTCAAAGTTGTGATGTGTACAGCTAGAGTACTTTTACCATCCTTGGAAACACCTGAAGTTCAGTTTTAATTTGTTTTTATTGACATTTGTAATTTTAATTGCAACACGTCCTCAAGAATGTTTCCAAACAAATCAAAATTAGATGTCTTAAAACAGTGCATGCCTCCTCTAGTGTCAGAAAGAGGGGCCTGTTTAGTATTAGTAGTCTTAGTATTTTAGAAAGCCATTGCTTTCACCCTATGCAATTTGAATAGGATTTGCTAATATTTCAAACTTCCTAATATTAGACTTAAATGTTTATTATATTTGTATTATATATATCAGAGCTTTGCTTTTTCTCTCATAAAACTTAACCTAGGTATTCACACAAAAAATTCCACCATATGTGTGCATATGTGCCTTCAAGTTACATTTCTGGTCACCCCCATAAATTTCATAGGTCTTTCTTAGGTAAGAAATAATCAGAGGTGGCTTGCCAGTTCCTTCCTCTAAAATATAGCCTACAACATATTCACTGGCTATCTCTCATCCAAGTACTAACCTGAGCTGACCCTGCCTAGTTTCCAAGATCAGACTGGATCTGGTGCCATTAGGGTATTTAGGGCTACTTGAAAATTCTTTGGGGGTCTTAATAAACTACCTAATGACCCAGAATTTCCAAGCATTCCTGGATTGCTGTTCTGTGCAAATGTGGCTAGTGGTTTTTCATATTAGTTCACACATTAGATATGAAAGAAAATCTATTAATGGTTATTGTGAAACCTTTAAATTCAGAAGGAGTTTATCTATGAATGCCAAATGCTGGTAACACACAACAATAAAGAGCTCAAGGAGGCCTTCATGTTCTATTACTAAGCCAGACAGAGTCAGAAACACAATGGTTGATAAGAAGCTTTGATACAGAGTAACAATTTTTATATTTTTATCTGACACACAACAGGCAAAACCCAATAGGAACTAAGGCATTCTTAGATACTCACTGGGAAGAAATGAGTGACAATATTCTCCTGTTCTCTTAAAAGGAAGTTTAAAAGATCTCATCCAATCATTGACTTTAAAGCATCTGTGAGGTACAGTTACATTGTTATGGGTACAGCACATGTGTGCACTGGGGACAGCACTTGACTTGACTAGCCAGTGTTCTTTCAGAACCTTGACTTGTCATGAAGCAAGCAGCCTGCAGCAGAAGAAGTGACTAAATAAACAATGGAGATTCATGGAAGCCTTGTTTTACTGTGTCATCTGGCAATTGCAGACTTCTCTTCTCTGGTTTATTACTTCCCAACAAACCAGAGAGATAACCTAGGGGAGCAGTCTTGCTGTTATGCTTTGGTTAGTTGAGTGAGCTTTCTGTCAGATGACATAAGAAACCAACCATGGAACAGAGTTGTGTGGTTTGTTTATCTGCACCATCTGCAAATGGAAGTGATTCAGCAATGATTCAGCAATGTGCACCAGTACACTGGTTGTACGTAAAAAGCTGCAGTTCCCACAAAGTGCTGGATTGTCATATCTTACCAACACACATTATTATCCTGCACAATATGTAAGAAAAGTGTTATGCTATTAAACCCCATAGATCAACATTACAATCCTTTAAATACTGAAATCAGTTTCTTTTCTACAGAAGAAAATCCAACTACTGTTTTAACTAAATATAGTTAAACTAAGCATAACTTTTATACTATTTTAGATAATAAGAAATGCTCATGTGCCTAAATATCGTAGCTAAATATTTCCAGGATATAAAAAAGGCTTAGGGCAGGATTTTTAAATCAATCCAGAGATCATCTCTTCTTTGCTTTAACGGTTATTAAGTTGTAAAAAGCACTTTACTAATCTGGTGTTGGAGTCAGAGAGAGATGTGCTTGACACAGATGCCAGGTTAATATAGGAATATGAAATAGGATGATTGTTTATACTGGAGGAATACAAATATGGACAGACTATATCTGAAGTCTTTTATGATAGCCAGTTGAATCTCAGAAATTTCTACTTCCCATATACTTCTCAGAAACTCTTGTGCTTTTTTTCTCCATTTCTTAAAGATATGACTATGGCCATTTCCGCATGTGGCGATGGAATCGCCCTGGTCCAGTACTTACCGGACTTCTTGGCTCGACGTTTGGGTCCAGGCTGCTCCGGAGCAGTGTGTGGCCGCCGCTCCGCATTGCTCCAGGGACGAAAATGGCAGCTTCTGGTTGGTGGAGGCTAAAGCCCGCCCGCAGCAGCATTGGTGCAAGCCTGCAAATCTGCACCGGAGCGTGGGAACGGAGTGGCATGGAGTGGCACGCTCCGTGCTTTTTAAAAACCTGAAGAAACAGGTTTTTAAAAAGCGCACTGCACAACCACTTTGGGTTGTTCTGGAGCGGACTGAGGTGCAGAACTACGTAAAGTAGTCTGACCCAGTCTGCTCCCAGGTGCAGACGTCCTCTCCGGAGGACGCTCTGCACCGGTTTTTAAGCCCATGTGGAAATGGCCTATGATATGCTTAACACCTCTTCTCATTAACAATTTAGCAATTTAAATACCTATTCTACAGTGAACAGAACAGTGAACAGAACAGGATCATTTATACCAATAATACATTAGGCATGAGGTGCCAAATTTCCTCTTTTACTTCTGATGTCTGCAGTGCTCTTTAATCAGATTCACTCACTCATGCATACACACACACACACACACAATGTGCTGGTCTACATCTGAACAGAAATGAACTAAGTTCTCATTTACACACACGCAACTATTTTTTTTCAGAAAAATGTATAGGAAATACAAAGTTGCATAGACTGGCAGAGGAACTGTAGTCATCAGTAGCCTTTTGCAATCAGTTATCATGACAACTGCATAGCAAAGCCTCATCTCTGGGACTCTTTTCACAAGAAGGATCCTGAGTTGGTTGGTTCCTTCATTAATGGCTTTTAGATTTAAAATATGACTTTTAGAGATGATGATGATGCACACAGTCTATTGTTTGAGGTTCAACAATAATTCCCAAATACTTCACTTTCTAACAGTTTTAAAGCCCAATTTTTCCATTAAAGTAATCTGATCTTTTTTTCATTAATTTTCAGTAAGTATAGTTGTTTTCTCTTTGTTAATCTTGAAACCTGCTAGGGAACCTGCTAGTGAGCCAAACTCTAGCAGATCTTCTAAAAAAAAATAATCACCAAATCTTCAGCAAAAGCTCTCAATTTGTAAGTCTTTTCCTTTGTTTTTTTATTCCTTTTATTCTTTCTTCTTTTCTAATTGAGTTATTCAAAATTTCCAAAATCAGTATGAAAAGTAAGAGTGACAAACGACATCCTTGTCTTGTTCTCTTTTTGTCTTTTTGTCTTATCTCCATTCATCAAGGTCTATGTACTTTGTTGAGAGTAACAGAGTTGGTCAATATCTCAAGTGCTAGCACGAATTCATAGGAATGTAATGAGCAAAGCATTTGCGGTTATTTCATTTGTTTAAACAGTTCAGCTCATATGTACCATAGTCAAATGTGTTGATTTATTTCCCCTACTCAGACCTGCAAACAACTGGACTCCCCGTTCTGTTTGGTTATTTTAAAAGAGAAAGAGAGGTCACACACCTGTCTCCTTGAACAGCTGAGTCATCTTCAGTTTAGATCCCACTCCTGCAATGGACTCCTATTTTATCAGATACCATTGGGGGAGGGGGGGAGTTGTATTTTCTATCCTGCTCGAGCTTTTAAAACATGCAGTTGTCCTTTCCCCCTTCAAATCTCCTTCGTCCATGCTGGGTTGCTGAAAATGCTCACTTCATTTTGATGACATACATTTAAAAATTCATTTAAAAATGCAGTGAACTCTACTCAGAAGTCTCTTGAAAGTTAATTGTGGCAGGGCTCTGTCTATACCAGAATAGTATATTCTGTCAGGGCAGGCTGACTTTAACTAAATATTTTAAATTACCGAAGGGAGGCTCAGTTTGCATCATGTTTCAGGACTATTCATGCTTCTGAATTTTCTGTACATAAATGCATACAAATTGTTTGGTCTACTTACTAATAAAGACACCTATTTATGAATAAATAGAGCTTATTATATCTCAATATATTTTGAAAGCCAGCATATATGTTAGTATTTGTTTATAAATGCTACTTACAAATAAGTTTTAAAATGTTGTCCTACGCAATATTTTTACAATTTCAGGAAAAGTGTATATTACTTTAATTATTTGACAGAAAATGTTTACACCACTCATGACTTGTGTCAAACTACTTTAACACTGCAACACCAGAAAACCTGCATTTTAAATCCAAAGACAGAATTATTACTTGCCCTTTCCATGCAGATGCACTTGGGGTAGGCCCTCTATCCGACTATTACTATCCAGAGTTCATGGGGTCATTCAATACACAAATATATAAAATTATATTTACAATTCTGCCAGATATATGTCTTCAGATATATGACTGTATGACAGTGACTTGTAGTCAGACAAGTATTGTTCACTAATCAGACTCAAATTGTGAATAACTAGAAAACTGAGTAAGCTGTGTAAGTTGCTTAGTTTGGATTTCCAAAGGCTTCTCTCCTGTCCCTTGTTGTTTATACTGAAGATAAACAACTGAACACAATGAGTCCTCTTTCCAGTTTCTCTCAAGAGCTGCTCTTTAAGATGGGTCACACTCCTCCCAGGCCTAGCACAAGCAAACAGTGAGTTGAACTGAATTGAGCACCCCCATGAACAGAGAGATGAAACCACACCTAGGATCTTAAAGACTAAAATTCTGTTCAGAAAAGGAAGGCCCCAATGATTTCTCCCACCCCATCTTTTCCTTTCTGTTCCTCCAACAGTGAGTCAGTGTGCCCTGACCATGGGTCATGCTTCTTCCTCCTCATCCATGGCGGGGGTGGGTGGGCAGCTTTTATCAAAACCTGGGATTTCACCATTAATTAATATATGCACCTTTCTCTGTATGCAATACTGTCCTTGAAAAAAGATCAATCTGCTTTCTAATTCTCTATATTTTTGCAGCTATATTATTATGTATTTTTGTTCTTTTTCTATCCATTAAAATTTAATGTCTGTTTTTATGCAGGTGTTGTTTTATGTAAATTTTGGATTCTTATAATTTCTATTGTACATCACCTTGAGAGCTGTAAGTTACAAGATAACTAATAAATATATGAATGAATGAATGAATGAATGAATGAATGAATGAATGAATACATAGTTGAATATTTAGGTAAGAAACAAGAACGTTCCACTTTCCTTACACTGAGTTGGGAGGAATCTGGAAAGGAGGCTGCAGAAAGGCTCTCAGGAGCCAGCTTTTTTTAGCAAGACCATTTCCGCATTAGACTGTTATAGCACTATTATTCCACTTTCAACATCCTATGGAATCCTCGGGTTTGTAGTTTTGGGAGGGGCCTTTGGCTCCCCCCAAAAACTCAAACTCCAGGTTCCAGGGGGTTTGAAAGGGGAATATACGCTATAACAGTCTAGTGCAGAAAGGGCCCCAAGTTTCTGTGCTGATGGCCTGAGTGGCTTTCCCCATGTGACTGGAAGCCAAGAGATAAAACAGGAAATCCACAATTCAGCTAATGTGTCTGCTAATGGACATGTTTATGAAAGCATATTGCTTCAGTTTTAAGACAAATATTTGTAATAACCTGTTTGGTGAATGCAGGTTTTACTTTGAAGTTTCCTACTGAAAAACAAAAAAAGCTGAAGTCCCTCTTTACTCACTCCAACATATGCTACCCTTTAGTCAGGAGAAATTCACATTACCTAATTTTATATCCTCTGAAATGAACTACAGAGTTCATACAGCCATTCAATACAGAAGTATTAAAAATAATTATGGTTCTGCAAGAAAATTTCAGATATATGATGTTTTGCTAGTGACGTGAGCTGAGTGATATAATATAGCAACACCACTAAAAGGGGAAAGGGTTTAAGTGTTTTCCCCCACTCCACACATTCCAGAGTGTGCACAGCCCTCCTTCTCTAGGCAGGCAGGATGACACTTTGCCAGCAATTGTTTCAATTCAACCTTGTTATTTTTATGCAAGGGAGTTATTATCTATCTTGAAGTTCACACAGGGCTTTCACACAATTGTTGAACCATGTCCTGGGAGCCCATTTGAGCATGATAGAGTTCAAAGTGATCTTTAACAACACACTAAACATAATTGGAAAAGAGGAAATTCCAAAGTAGGTCAACTAGGCTGGGCATTTTTTGAAATAGAAAAGTAATATATATTGTATTTTCAAGTTTATAAAGCAGTTAATTTAAGTTTTAGTAGCCTCTTGGGTAGCCATTTTTTATTATTTAATACCAAACATGTTAACTTTTCCATAAAGATAAGATTTCCTTTGAACCAATACTTGCAGCCTAGCCACTTTCTTTCATTTATGCTGCATACCTCCAGTCTGCACTTTTTCACAAATGCAAGAAAGGAAGAGACAGCGCCTCAGGCCTGGTGCCATCAGCAGCAGACTGACTACTACGGCAGGGAAGCAATGAGAAAGAAATTAAGAAAATTCTGCTACAATTAGGACATTGCAAGGTAACAATCCCAGAAAAGCACTTGTTAAAACATTCCTTTTGAAACGAAAAATTTAAATCTGTGACCCACGGTTCTGAGTGTACTGTTTACTACAAAAGACAGCTAAATATATATTCTGTCTTCTGGACGAATGCTTCTTAACTTGCCTGATATGTGAGACAGGTCATATTTCCCCCAGTGTCCGGGGACTAGT
Organism: Ctenosaura bakeri; assembly: GCA_948474755.1. Classification (NCBI taxonomy): domain Eukaryota; kingdom Metazoa; phylum Chordata; class Lepidosauria; order Squamata; family Iguanidae; genus Ctenosaura; species Ctenosaura bakeri. Next base: position 283,598 of record CAOLHI010002136.1, on the reverse strand, counting down.
AACATTTTGTCCCACAAGCTACTTTTTTTCCTCGAAATTCTGCGGGGAAGGGCAATGATGGCTGGTGGACCAGCACTGATCTGTGAATCAACACTAGTACTGCTCTCAAAAGCAGGGTGTAGATAGATGTGTATTAAACTCCAAAGCTGTGTTGTCAAAAAAAAAGGGAGGCCTGCATTAAAGCAGTGTCATCCAGCAGGCAGGGCTTCTCTGTTATGGAACACATCTCTTCAGGCACACATGCCTACAAATAAATTTATCAGTAAATTAATTTATTGGGCTATATACTAGCTGAAATGATGTGTGTGACTTCACCACTTCTCTCAACTTGCTTCTCCTTCACATTTTTAACTTGCCAGGATGTAAATTAAATAAATGCACAACTAAGACACATGCCTAAAATGTCTAATTAAAATTTGGTAAGGCTTTAGTGGGTTCTTGATAATACTTCAGGAACAGGACTTAGCCACTATAAATAGCACTCTACAAACCACTGAAAGCAGTTTGATTTATTTAAAATTATTACAAGGTCAAACTTTAAACCTAAACTCTTGTAAAATGAGTGACCTTATCCTAGGTCAGCACAGATATCTTTTCCCCCCATTGAGTTTAACAAGATAATGTACATACGAATGACACATGATTTCTACTTATAACAACATACGGGGGGGGGGGGGGAAAGGGGTTGGGATAGTAAGAGAAAGCTATGGAATTCCACCACTGATCCCCTGTTTCTGCTATGAGTCCCTTCACACTACACAGATATTGTCAGGAACAGATTCACTCTTACACGGATCAACAAACTTAATAGAAGATTTATTGTAACATAGTAAGGGATGCTGTTTCAGACTTAAAACTCGAGAATGGAACGTTTTCCCCCCCCCTTTCACTTTAACAGACAGTTTCTCCTAAGATAGTTGTAAAAGAACGAACGTCATCATGCCAAACGGTTCCTTTGAAATTCCCGCCAGAAGGAATGGTTGGCGCCTGGGAATAGCTAACAGCCTACTATCACTATTTCCTCAGTCTACTGCTATCCTAAAACAATAAAACATGGAGGACTCCCCACATCCTGCCCACTTTTTTAAAAAAATATATACATAAAGATACACAAAATATAAATTACGAAAAAGTGAAAGACAAAAAAACTAAATAGTAATATGAATGCAGTAGCAAATGTCGGGGCGTGGAAATCAGGGGGAAGAAGTACGAAGGTGCCCTCTTCAGCAAACTGGAATGAAAAACAGGATGAATAGCCTTGAGGGGAAAAAGGGGATCATTCAAAAGAGACATCATTAATAGCCCTTTTCACAGGAAAAATCCAGAAAAAGAGGGGAAAGTTTTTTAGACGGAGAAGGAGAGGAAATGTTCTTAAAGAAAGGAAAACCAAATCCCCGGGCTGGTAAAGGGGATTAGGCTGCCGTTTACGGTCAGCGAAACGTTTGTGGGAAGCTTTAGCGGATGCTATAGCATCTGAACGGATTCCAAATGCCAGAAAATTTAAGACCCAAGCAGAAACAGAAGGAGGAGCGGAGGAAGAGAGGGAGGGGGGGGGGGAAAAGGGGGGAAAAGGGGAAGGAAGCCGAAAAACTTTTTAAAGGGGGGTTTCCAGTAGAGGTATGAACCGCAGAATTGATGGCAAACTCAGCGAACGGAAGGAGCAAGCCCAATCATTTGGTTCTCAGAAACAAAACACCTAAGAAATTGTTCAAGAGATTTTTTAACACGCTCAGATTGGCCATCTGTTTGAGGGTGATAAGCACTGCTGAGTTTCTGAGTGACCCCCAGGGTTTTCAGTAGACAAGTCCAAAACTTGGAAGTGAAAATTGGATCCCTGTCCGAAATGATCACCGAAGGTAGTCCGTGAAGTTTCCATACATGTTTTAACGAACAGGTCAGCCAGCTGGTAAGCACGGGGTAGTTTTTTTAGAGGCACAAAATGACATTGCTTGGAAAAGTGATCAGTAACAACCCAAATAACATGAAAGCCGTGTGAAGAGGGAAGAGACACGATAAAATCCCATGCGATGACCGACCAGGGGCTAGCAGGCGCAGGCAGAGGTTGCAGGAGCCCTTGAGGTTTAGATGTGGGCGCCCTTAGAAACTTTGGGAAGTGGCACACTGCTTAATGTAAGTTTGCACGGAGGGGTTTAATCCAGGCCCCCAAAAAAAAGGCGGCGAATCGCATGCAATGTCTTCAAAAACCCAAAATGTCCAGCGGGTTTGGAATCATGATAACGATGAAGTACCTGCTCGCGGGCAGCAGGGGGAACGTAGACCTTGGTGCCAAAAAAAGGGGAGATTGTCAACCCATTCTATTTTATCCTTGTTTGCCGGTAGCCAGGAGTCTGCATGCGCTGCATGAATGATAGCATCGCGGAGAGCGGAGTCACAAAGAGGGAGGCAGAAAGCCTTGTCTTTGCTAATGCACGAGTAGTCACTTGAGAAGCCAGAGAGGAGGCAGGAAACAAGGTATTGGAGTGGGAGGACGTAGCAGGGGGTTTCCCCAAAACAGGGAAGTCGGGAGAGAGGGTCCGGCCCCCGTTGGTTAGTTCGGCCAGGTTTGAAAACAATTTTAAATCGGAATCTCTGGAAAAATTCAGCCCATCTCGCCCCCTTAGGGGAGAGTTTCTTAGCAGACTGTAAGGCTTGGAAAATTTCCCATGATAGTCCAAACTTCAAAGGGGAGTCGAGCCCCTTCAAGCAAATGACGCCAAGAGGACAGCGCAAAATGGATAGCCTTGGCTTCTTTTTTCCCAAATAGGCCAATTAGCTTGTTGAGGGGAAAATTTCTTTGAAATGAAAGCACAAGGCCTGAGTGCTCCTGTGGTGTCATGTTGTAAAAGAACGGCTGCCATGGCAAAGTCCAAAACATCCGTTTGCACAATGAATTGCTTCGTACTTCGAGGGGAAAAAGGGGTAAGGGCTCAGACGTAAATTTAGATTTCAAATGGTCAAACGCCGATTGACACTCAGGCGACCAACAAAGTCTATGCGCCTTGCCCGCAGTGGATCCTTTAGGTTTCCGTAGAAGGTTGGTGAGTGGAAAACGTTATGGCAGCAAAATCCTCAATAAAGTTTCCCGGTAGAAGTTCGCAAAACCAAGAAATTGCTGCAGTTGCTTCACAGTTTTAGGGACGGGCCATTGCAAAATGGAGTTAATCTTCGAAGGGTCCATTTTAAGTGAAAAAATCTTAATCCTATATCCCAAGTAATCAAAAGTTTGGGTGTCAAATTGGCATTTAGATAGATTAACCACGAGGTTGTTATCTATAAGCCTTCGTAACACTTCACGAACCAATGACACATGAGATTCCATGGAATCTGCGTAAATTAAAATGTCATCCAGATAAATCAAAACCCCCCCTGATCAACAAGTCATGGAAAATGGTGTTAAAAACATTTGGAACACAGATGGCCCCATTTTTAAGCCAAAGGGAAGAACCGTCCATTTAAAGTTACCTAGAGGAGTTGCAAAGGTGGTGAGCCACTCAGAGTGGGTCCATTCTAATCCTATGAAAAGCCTCTTTAAGATCAAGTTTGGTGAAATATTTTCCTTGAACAAGATGGTCCAAAAAAAGTCCGTATCAGAGGTATGGGATAACAATTGGAGGAAATAACCTGGTTAATAGAAAGGGATCTTTAACTTCGGTCTGGGATCCGCGCGGGGATCTTTTCTTTTGGAAAAAACAGGACTCGCCGTGGGGGCTGTAGAGGGCTTGATAAAGCCGCGAGCCAAGTTTTTATTTAGGAACTTCTTGAGAGCAAGGAGTTCTTTTTGGCTCATGGGATAAATTTTCGGTTTAGGCAGGGTGGCCCCGTCAACTAATTCCAGTTTACAGTCAAAGTCCGTGTGGGGAGGCAATTTGTAGCCCCCCCTTCGTGGAAAGCCTTTTGGAAGTCTCGGTAGTGTGAAGGAATTTGTTGCAATTCTTCATGGGGAATGAAAAGTTTTCATCTGAAGAGGACATAGTGCCAGCAGTCCAGTTTATCTGGGGGTTATATTCACGAACCAATCGATTCCCAAGACCAATTTGAACTGCATCGCCTTGGGAACTAGAAATCGCATGCTGTAATTGTTTTTGTCCATTTGAAATGAGATGGGCTTAGTGATTTTACTAATTACTCCCCCCGTCATTGAGGTCCCATCCATTTGCTTTAATTTGATGGGGCATTCCAAGGGCTCATAAAGAGTTTTCAATTGTTTGGCCAATTTGGGGTGTAACAAACTTCTGGAGCACCCGAGTCAATTAATGCCCTATGTACATGCAAAGTCCCATCGCTGCCACTAATCGCAACCGTGGTGTAGAAAGGGGGAAATTTTGGGAATTACAGATGCCCGCCGCTTGCCAGTCATCGCAGTCAGGTTTAGAATCTCCATCTATGTCAGATGAGGACGAAGAGGTGGTTTCATCATCGGGATCGGAGTCTCCTGTCGCCGCTGCAGGGTCCTTAGAAGTGCGTCTAAGTGGTTGTTTGGCGGCCGCTGTCGTGTGTGAATTCTATTTCTTTGGGTCTGCTCGTGCTCCCTTAGTCCCAGTCGGAGCTTGGTTTCCGCGGCAGGTGTTGGCGAGGTGGCCCGGTTTTCCACAGTTAAAGCACATGCCCAAACGGGACGTTTTTCCGTTCCTCAGCATTGAGGACGGTGGGCCCGCGAGGTTGTCGTTTTGGCACGTCTTGTCTTTGTGGTTCGCTGAACAGTCTGGGTTATGCCTTCCATTTCAGTAGCTAGTCTGACCCAACCTAGCAGGGTTGTGGATTGGCCTGCATTAAGCACCCGTGTAGAAAAAGATTAGTCCATCTTTGTATAACTCAATTAGAATTTCATCACTCCACGGGACTTTGGTGGCCAGGTTTCTAAATTCACGGGAATACTTTCCCCCTCGTTCCTGCCTTGTTTCATTCGTTTCAGTTGATATTTGGTGTTTTCCAATAAATGGGGGTTTTAAAGCTTCCCGCAGATGGTTCATGAAGAGCTGCAGATTTTATTTGGGGGCCGGGGTATCGGGTTGCTCCCAGTCTGCTGCCAGTCCTTTATCCTTGGCTTAGGTATCGAATTCGGGCCGCATATCCCCGAAATAGATGGCCGTGATAATATGAAATTGTTTGCCATAGTCAAAAAAAAGGAGGCCCCCCTTCCCGTTGAAGGTCGCTTTCAGGTCTCCCACATTTCTGAGTAACAGTGGCGCTGGCGTGTGCCCTGTTGGTTGCTGGGGCGGACCAGGGGTGCCTGCCGCCGAGACAGCCGCTCGTGGTTCTCCCCCTGGTGATCTCCCTGTCTGCGAGGGACGGATGCGCATCTCGCGTAGCATGGTCTTGAGTTCGAGTATCTCCTCATCTTTTTTTTCCAGTTCGGTTTCCATTTGCTTTATCTCCTCCAAAAGGGATAGGTCTTTTGCTGATGTATCCCATCTAGCAGCCCTTCTGCTTCTCAAAGACGTATGTGGCTTTTCTCCCCAGACCCAGGTTTTGGGCCCCTTGTGGGGGTTTCCATAGCCTCGGTCAGGCGCAAAATTTTTCTTGGTATCCAGGGGCACTTCAGTTTCTGTAGCTCCATCAGATTCTGCAGATCCTTGCTCTTCTTCAGTAATCGACTGGTCCATCAATTGGTGCATTTTTTGAAAGGATTTTCGAGCTTTCTGTCAGGAACAGATTCACTTTACACGGATCAACAAACTTAATAGAAGATTTATTGTAACATAGTAAGGGATGCTGTCTTCAGACGTTAAAGCTCAAATGGAAGTTTTCCCCCCCCTTACACTTTTAAAAGACAGTTTCTCCTAAGATAGTTGTAAAAGAACGAACGTCATCATGCCAAACGGTTCCTTTTAAATTCCAGCCAGAAGGAATGGTTGGCGCCTGGGAATAGCTAACAGCCTACTATCACTATTTCCTATCTACTGCTATCCTAAAACAATAAAACATGGAGGATCCCGACAGATATACACAACGCTTCCACTTGAACTGCCATAGTTCCATCCTACAGAATCCTGGAATTTGCAGTTTAGGGGGGGGTTAGAAATCTCAACCAGAACTCTGTTGCCTAACCATCTACAAATACCAGGGCAGTTAAAGGGGAATCATAATGCTGTTCTGTGAAAGTGTCTTATAATAGATAGCTATCTTCATCTACAGGGAAGTGAAATTAGGTGTACAAGCCAGTTTCTTTCCAGTTGTACCAAAGACTGCTTTGGTACATGTGTGATGAAACATTCCCAAAGCAGCAGTATGGCATCTCTACCCAACCATCCCAGGGAAATTGTGTACCAAGGGATTCATCAATTTGGTAAGTTGCTCATCAAGTTTTAAGTCCAACACCAGAAATTATTCCTGCTATAAAGCCTTCTATCCACTCAAGCCTTTAGCTGTTAAATGAAACTGCAGTGTTTAGTATATGGTGGATTAAATCTCATATCTTGCTTTACACAAAATTCTGCCATTAAAATGTCAGTTGTAGCAGTATTTATTTTTGTTTACTAAAAGCTTTCTTAGTTGATGAAGGGGGATTGTATGAATCAGAAAGGACCTTGTTGAAATTACTCTGGAAAAGAATACCAGTGAAGATGAAAGCAGGTACTTTATGAGCCTCTCATAACAAAGGTGGATTCACTTTTCCTTGTTTGAAATCATATTTTGATGTTGCCCAATTATGTGAATTATGATATGCAATACTTAAAGACATTTTTACTTCAGGTTACTCACTAGAAAAAGTTGGTTTACGTTCTGTTAGACAAGCTACCGTGACAGAGAAATATGTAGTGAAAATTTTAATTCATGTTAAGGTACCCTCAGGATTAATTTTGGAAACATGGTTAAAATATGGGATGTAATATTGTTCAACTGTAAGATGAGATATATCTAGCTTCAATACTTAGATATACAATCTTACTGGGTGGGGAGACTTTCATGTGATGCAAACAGGCTTAGAAATCTGCATGGTTTTTGAAGACTTTCTCTGAGAGGAAAGAAAATGGCTAAAATTACGCATTGTTTTTTTTGACAAGAAAGTTAATGAAGAGTTATATCCTTTCTCTTTGATCCACTGATTCCTTCCCCAAGTGCCCTTAACCAGTTAATTCACACTGCGCATAGTGAGAGGGATTCATGGAGTGGAATGCCAGGACTGCTAAATTTGCTATCCCCACACTGGGAGGGCTTATGCTGTGCTAGACAGCCATTTCTGCTCTGCACAACTTCCAGGACCAGCTATTTCCTAAGTATCTGCCTCTCAGGCATCCTTGGTACCAGGCATTGCATGTAGATTAACCTGGAAAACAGCTTGTGCCATTTTGAGGCCTCCTCAGAAAGTCTGTCGTTCAGAAAGTTGTTAGTGAATGTAGAGCTGCACCAATGTCTTATTTTGTTAGTTTTACTGTGGCCACCACAGTTCTGCATTAAGGCTTCCAAAGCTATGGTAACAGAGAGCCTGATAGAGTAATAAAGAAGAATGGGATGCTGTAGCAAGCCGCAGTGCTTTGCTTCCTGCCTCAGGCAGAGGGAGATCTCAGGCTACCAGTTCTAGTTCTTAGAATCATAGAATCATAGAAATGTAGAGTTGGAAGAGACCACAGGGGCCATCCAGTCCAACCCCCTGCCATGCAGGAACACCCTCAAAGCACTCCCGACAGATGGCCATCAAGCCTCTGCTTAAAAACCTCCAAGGAAGGAGACTCCACTACACTCCGAGGCAGCACATTCCACTGCCGGACAGCCCTGACTGTCAGGAAGTTCTTCCTGAGGTTCAGGTGGAATCTCTTTTCCTGCAGCTTGAATCCATTGCTCCTTGTCCTGGTCTCTGGAGCAGCAGAAAACAAGCCCTCTCCTTCCTCTACATGGCATCCCTTCAATTATTTAAACATGGCTATCATGTCCCCTCTTAACCTTCTCTTCTGCAGACTAAACATACCCAGCTCTCTAAGTCTATCCTCATAGTGCATGGCTTCCAGGCCTCTCACCATTTTGGTCGCCCTCCTCTGGAACTAAGAGTATATTTTAAAGCAAAAACTAGAATTGGAAGCAGAGAGTATGACAAGTCTTGGGAACAAAGTGCATCTACCAAATCAAATTCCTCACTCAGACTTATGCTTTCCCTCTTCTAGTATGACAGTGCTAGGATGAACTGGAAGACAGATAACCATTAACACATAATATCTCCAAGTGTGCTATCTGAGAAGCAACTGTTCGCCTGAATTCTGTGGCCACAGTTAAAAGATAAAATTCAATGATGTCACTACATTTGCAGAAAATTTAGTGGGACATACCTACCTGATGAATATAGAGATGCAGCCAAACTGGAATACTATTTAGAAGAGCTCAGTTACCTCACAGTCTAGTAATGTGAAATCCCTGGAGCTCTTTCCTAAGGAAGGAGAGGGAGTTTATAGTGGGGGAAAAACTAAGAAAATGCTTCTGGAAATCTTAGCACTTAAAACCCTGGGTATCACACTATTAAGGTGACCAGCATCATACTGAGATTTTTTTTAAAAAAATTGGGCAGCACAATCTGTCATGTAGTGAGTGTATCCACCTATTTGCTCACATCTGCCACCTATTTAAGATACCACAAGACTCTCTTTTTGTTATTTACTTGTTTTGGATTTTTATTGCTGCTGGTGGTGCACTAGAGTAGTAGTCATTCCTTTAGAAATTGTTACAAGAAACTTTTAAGTCTGCGGTGGGCAAAATGCCACTCTCCAGATATGCTTAACTGCAACTCCTGGCCTGTGTCTATGCTCAAAATGGCTCGTGTTCAGTGATAGCAAGAGGGCTGCACCTTGCCTACCCTGCTTTAAAACAAATTACCCAAAGCTGAATAAACCCAAGCCATCTTTTTCATTAACAAGCAATTTGCAGCACTGCGCATTTGGCATTCTTCACATTCTCAGCACTCATGAGGAATGGGAGTTCTCTTGCTGTACCCTAATGGGACAACAGGTGCTAATTCAGATAACAAGAATTTTGTCAGACCAAATCTGGTCTTTTTTTCACTCACATGGTAAATTAAAATGCAACTCCAGAAAAGTTTCCATGACTGAGAAGGGCTCTGATGCTAAACTTACACATTGCACCAGGAAATAGAAAGTGATTATAAATTAAAATAATGGCTATTCTTTATTCCCTTTCCAACAGATGTCCCTTGGCAAGAAATTTGTGCTTCTGCTCATCAAGACAAAGCAGAGTAGTGGAGTCCTTCGAGACCAATATACGCAACAAGTTCTGACCTGAGATTGTGTCTGTTTGGAGAAGTGATCTTGTGTTTATTCTGGAACGTTAAGAAGTTTTGGCGTTGTTTTCATGTCATGCCCTAATAGAATCCCATTCAACCCAATGCACAAAGAACTACCGGTATGTGATATGGTCATGTGAGACTCTTGGGAGAGCCATAAGCATGAGATAGATGGATATTCTGGATCATGAAAATTGTAAGCTTCTTAAGCTATCTGATGTGGCACACCAGCAGGTCTTTTTTATCCCAGTGTGCCAGGGATCAAAACCTTATTTCTGCCCATTGGTTACAACTGCCACAGTCTGGCAGGTCTGGCAGACCTGTCCATGAGCCACCACTTTGAGTAGTATTGAGCTGGAGCTTTTCTTTTGGTTTCATTGCATTCTTCAGAACTGAAGTCTAGATAGTATCCCGCTATTTACAATCACTATCCCTTCTGGAAATATACATCACTGACACAGATGAGAAAAGGCTGCTTGGGATACAGTGGAAAAATAGAAGCTGTTTGACTTAGCCAGCAGATCCGAATATATTAGCTACATTTCAAAAGCAAACAGTCTTTATAAAGGTTACATGAACCAGGGTAAGCTAAACATGTAATTTAGCACTGGCCACTTTTCCTGGGGAAAAGGGAGCCACGTGTGGTCCCAATCCACATTAGACCAATAGTGCATATGGGGAAAGTTCTTCTTATTTTATCTTTACGTTCTCCTTCTCTGACCCCTTTTTTCAGATAGTTCCTCCAGCAGCTGCTATTTCACCACTCAAGAGGCTGTAGATAGTAAACAGGGTGCTTCCACGTTGTACATAGCCATTCCCTGCACACAGCTTAGAACAAACTCCAGGTAATTGACTTGGAAGGTTTGCATCAGCTTTTAGTTTGAAAGGGTGGTTCCAGTAGAGGTTTTGATTGCTTAATTTGCAATGCCTTTTTCATGGAATTATATATGGGGTGGGCAGATGTTGTCTACAATCTGCAGCTTTCTCATGTAGCCCTCTCAATGGTGCTTCTTTCTTTACACACAAAATATATACATACACACACCTTTTAGGAAGGTAGGAGAAGAGACTTTTGATTGCTGGCACTCGGGGCAAAGATCTTTTCAGAGGAAAGACAGGCAGCAAGAGGGATGACTTGGGACAGGTTAATAGCAGTGGAAGAAAAGGAAAGGGTTAAAACCCACCAGATGCCTCATGATCCATATAAGGTTCAAGGCCTGCAGTGGTTGCTTCTCAATTTAAGAAAATATAGTAAAGGGGAAAGGATAAAAGAAATCAGGTGACCATGGCTAAGCATGCTTTTAAAAACACTTGTTTCTAGTAACATGCAGTTTGACCTTTAGATTTTAAAAGTTACCTTTGTTTATTGACATACTAGCGTTGGATATTCTAATTGTTATTATTGTATTGTTGTTCGTAACAATGGAAACCTTTGTTCCTCACTGATGTAGAGAACAGTATATTGCAGTAACTGAAACAACGTGTCCCTTCTCAGTTAGTAGAGATTTAGGAGAAAGCAAGATTTGGAGGGACACCAAATTGGTTATCCTCAACTGAAACAAAAATGAAATCAACAGTCAGAAGGTTCTACCACAAATCAGGATTTTGTAAAACTTCTGCACCTCACCTCTTTTGAAACCAGAAGCCTGTTTACTCAGCAATTTTTCCTTGCTGCTGAGCTAGGTGAAGAACAATGCCAAGAAGATCAAAGTAGGGGCTGCATTTAAACATGCCCAAGTACACAATCAGCAAATCTGTTTACTTTGGATTCCTATGTATGCACATTGCTCTATGTCAGCTTTCCCCTCCCTAGCTTATTTCTGCTTAGTGCATATGAAGTGGGATGGGAGTGAGAATAAACTCTACTCCACTCTACCTCCATTCCTCAGAATCAAGGATCTGTACAAAGTTTATCACTGCTGGTAGCAAAAATAAATCTTATTCTTTCAACAGGAAACTTGTATATATTAATAGAAAAGTGGGATACAAATTTTAAGAGAGTTGAAGAGTTTCAGGAAATAGATACAATTCAGTGGTTTCTTCTCAACATTGAATTCAATAGAAAAAATTCCCTTAAAAATTTCTAAATTTTGTAGCGTTAGCAGGAACATCTTTTAGAAAGGTGGTATCTTGGTCCTCTGAGTTATATTAGATACTGCAATTTGCATGGAAAGGTGGCTTCCACTTGTGAGGTTTAACTATCTGCCTTTGCTTTTTTGTGTGTGGGCGGGGTGATCTCTGACACTTGAAAACATTACTAATGCAGGTTAGAAACTGGCAAAGAAATCACGGGCACATTTAAATAGAACCATTACTTAAATCAGTGAAAATGTCATTTGGACAGTCTTCAGAAAAAGAAAAAGAAAAAGAAAAAGATGCCTAGAGAAATCCTACCACTTCTCTAGAGATCACATTCTTATATCAAATCTAGCAAAGCACATGCTTAAAGATTGGGAGTTTTTAAAAATATCAATTCTGAGTGATTAATCAAATACTCACAGGCATAAAATTATTTCAATCTCTTTTATTAAGCCATTTCTTCAATTTATTTTGAGGGGTTTCTGTTGCTATTCTTCCAATCACCCTACATTCTACCTCACAATACAAATATGAGTCATTAACTACTACCAATGCCTTCCTCCAAAATACTACAGGGTGTTAGGGGCTCCAACAATCCAGTTTCCTCTTCTGCACCCTGTTTTTCATTTACCCTTTCAATCTGACCCCCAAACAGAACATTCCAAGGTTTCTGATGATGCTTGAACATGCTCAGGTCTTGGTGGACTGGCTTCTTGGGGAGGGAAGGTACTTCTGTTTCTTAAATAGATTGTACTTACGTATGCTTGATCTTGATTCCCTCCATAAATAGAATCATAGAGTTGGAAGGGGTGCCATGGGCTACTGAGGCCCTTTCTGCAGCACCCTTCCATCCTGCAATGGGGATAAGAGAAGGATGGGACTGTGACGCTTCTGCATGATGTCATCACAGTCCCATCCTTCTCCTGTCCCCAGTGGCACAATCGCAAATTAAATCATTGATGGTTCTTTCCCATCAATGACATGCAATCATGCCACCACCTGTTGTGCAGAAGCACAATGGCTGCACTTCCTGCCCCAGTACAGCCTGGGAAAGTGCCCAGCTGTGCTGTGGAAGGAAGGAAGGAAGGAAGGAAGGAAGGAAGGAAGGAAGGAAGGAAGGAAGGAAGGAAGGAAGGGGCATGGCCAATGCACTCCCTTCTGCAGAGATCCAGCCGGTGCAAACAGAGCACTCTTGTTGCGCTCCCCTTCCAGCAGAGCCACTGCCAGGATCCCCATTGGACAACTCTGGAAAAAGGTAAGATGTTGAAAGGGCCTGAGTCCAGTCCTATGCTCACTGAAGAAACTCCAGCTACAGCATCCCCAGCAAGTCACTGCCCAGCCTCTTTTAGAAGATGTCTACAGAAGGAGATTGCACTGTCTCTCTAGGCAATTAGTTCCATTGTCAAACCTCTCTTACTGTCAAAAAGTAGACCCACATGATTCTCACCCATGGTTTAAATCTATGACTACCAGAGAAAGATTGGATAATTATTAAATATGTACAGCAATGACAATGGAGCCACCATGGTGTTGTGGTTTGAGAGTTGGACTAGGACACTGGGAGACAAGACTTCAAATCCCCACTTGGCCATGGAAACCCACTGGGTGACCTCAGGCAAGTCACATTCTCTCAGCTCCCCAACAAATCTTGCCAAGAAAACCCTGTGATAGCTGCACCACAGGGTTGCCATGTGTTGGAAGCAACTTGAAGACACACAACAACAAAAGAGGTAAAGGCAAAATCAGCAATTCGGTAGGCGCTTACTTGAGAGTAGGGCCAGCTGAATGCAGTGATGCACTCTTAAGTAAACATGCAGAGAACTGTATTCACTGTAACAGAAGAAATGTATCTAATTCTGATTTGCCTTTTAAGTATTGAAAAACATGAAACTATCATATAGATTAGGCTGCCAGAGTGACAACCTGGAGACAGCTCCTGTACCTGTAATGGCTGTATAGAAGAGGGACTTTCCACAGGTGTCACTTGTTACTCAGCTGCATGACAAGCAATACTTGCTGAAATTCGTTCTTCCACATGACAAATAAATGTACAAGAGCCCTCTCCAGTTTTCAGTCTGGCAACCCTATGAGCAGGAGAGGAGGTGAGCACACACATGAACACACACCGGTGGAGAAAAAACAAAAAGACAAATGGCCCTCTTTCTTTCTATACACCCCATTCTGTGATGTGATCTGTGATCTGTTGCTCTTTTCTTAAAAAACACTTAAGAAAAATTTCACAACCTCTCTGAAAGGTTTGTCATTCCAAAGTTCTTAGAACTAAGAGGTTCAACTTAAAATCAATACGAATATATGTGGGGAGGGACATTCCCCTGCACAGCACGTTGCAGGAGCAATTATTAGAGCTCCTAGGCAGTTTGCTTTTAACAGAAATTGCATAAAGGTAAACTGAACTTCTCAGCCAGAATACTGATGGAGTGCCACACTAGCATAAAAAGTGGGCAAGCAAGGCTTTCTCAGAGGTTGTATAAGGTGGTCTCTAGAGCAGCCAGTCTATCCGTAAGTACACACAGTCAACTTTCCCACTTTTGACTTGGTGGGCGGACAACCAATGAACCATCACACAATAGGTAAGCTCAAGGTTGTGGTACCCACTTTTCAACTAGTCATACAGTTGTGAGATCCAGTGTTATCGACACTGGCCTATAATTATTCTATGCCAAAAGTATATTGAATCTTAGTCCTAGCAAGCAGATAACTACTCTTCAAACTGCTTAAAGTTCTACATTTCCTGTTCTAAGAGAGACTCACGTGCCCTTTTTCTGCAGGGTTTATATTCACAAAGTCTCTTTAAGTAATGCATGCATTCACTTCTGTGTTTGTTCATTCTAATAAAAGCTTTTAGTGTGTATTTTTTAGTGGTTTCTCTATAATCTGAAAAGATTTTTCCCCTAGAGCTATGAATCAAGTCTGCCAGTTGTTATACATCTTTATAGTCCTTCTACTTAGAAAGAAAGAAACCTGGAAACAGCTAAAGGTTTTCAAGAAGTAGCCCCAGGGCCCAAACAGATGTCATGAGCCACTTCCTACAAATTAGAAAAGGAAAGTAGGCCCTCAGGTTAATTACTAGAAGACACCCACCCGCCCACCTTCACTCACACACATATGCACAGTAAGCACGAAGATAAGGCTGACACTGAGACCCAGAGCTTGCTATTGTATTTCAAGAGATGAAGCATGAACTTTGCATTGCATTTATTATTTTTCTTTTCAACAAAAAACCACCTGACTATTCCTTTTTAAACTATGTCCCTTACATAGACCCTAGCTACACTGTCAGAACATTTTAATCACGGCACTAAACATTTACTGTCCGTTATTTCCTATACTTTCTTCCTCAGTTTTCGAGCTTTCTCAGCCCCTAAGCTTTAACTCTCCCTCTCCAATCACCATCAACTGGTTGTGAGACAACCGTATGACTGAACAAAGAGAGAAGATGGATCATTTGTGCCTGTATGGAATGAGTTGGTTGCCAAGATCAGTGTTTTTCTATAATCCCAGTGAAATCACAGGAATTGAATTTATTTTCCAGTCAAGAAAGAATTTAGTACTTATGGAGTTTAATTGTTAAGCAAATTCAAAAATTTAAAACAGACTGAATGGGCATAATGATGTTTGTAAACACATTTCCCCAGGTACAACCCTCCCCACATCTTTTATGAAGGATAACAGCCAGGAATGAAAAGAATTCAAAAACATTGAGCACTACTTTTGAAAAGAGGCAAGGTAACATTTACAACCAATAGGACAAAACTGCAAGTAAAAAACTGGCATCATCCAAATGACTTTAAAAGACACTTTTAAAATATCCCTGAATTTAAGACTTTATTTGTTGCCTTCTCCAGTCTCCAGAATTCCACTGTCTTTCTAGGAAGATGGCTACATAGAGAGCTAGCAGGCTGGATTAGCAAGAAATTAAACTGTCCGGTTAATTCTGCAGGGCCAGCTTTAAGAGTGCGCAAAGTGGCTCCGGGGCACCAAGCTGAAGGGGATGCAGAGCCAAGGGGGTTACACACTAACAGAGCAGCTGTGTGAATGTGTGTTTTAATGTACTATCTTAAAAATCCCAGTATCTACAAATACAAGCCAAATTACTTTGGGCCACCATGAAGGATGAGGCATGTTGTTGACAGAGGTAACCTCAGAGGTGCGGTTTCTTCTCTTTTACTATTCTAGCAGACCTCTCATTGTAGCTCAAGCTCTCACCATCTACACAGATGGAAACTGGGAGGTTTATACTGTCCTCACTGAGCAATGCCACTACCATCTCTATACAACGGCTTTTTCTTCGTAATACCTGCCTCTTTCTTTATTTTACTCTGCTGCTGTGCTTTGCATTTCTGTGCTGAGTTCCAGACAGTTTTCAGAAGACGTTTTCACAAATACTCCAATACAAATACACTTATATGTTCCCTATTGTGGTAGGCTGTATGATGGTATCAATGTCCTTTGTGGTACAAAACTGTTTAGCATACCAAGCAGTTGCTAGACTTGGTCATTCAGCTGCTGTCACACTCTATTGTGCGGCAATGGTGATTTTCCACAGGCACCACATTTGTAAGTCTAGTTGCACTATTCCATCATAGGACCTAGTTTGAGAGGGAGTATTGGTGCTCAAAGTGGAGAGCTTGCAGCAGGAGCCCTTTTTGTGGAGTGCTGGATATAATAAAGGACACAGGCCTAGAATTCCATATGAGTCATCCCGTGAGAGCTACCCATAATAAATGGCAACAACAACAACAACAACAACAACAACAACTTGATTAGGATCCTATGATCGCAAGCAAAGCAGGAAATAAGTAATAGCTTATTCTGAGACCTTTTATAGCTGGCAAAGAGGTTTGCAGGAGCTGTTTTGTAATGCTACACAAGTCATACTGGGACCCATTCACGCTACACAATTGTAGCATTATGATTCCACTTTAAAAGCCATGACTGCAACCTATGGAACCTTGGGATTTGTGGTTTGGTCAGAGATATGAGAGGAGCTTCCTGGTTGAGATTTCTAAATTCTTCTCCCTGGACTCCAAATCCCAGGATTCCATAATATGTCGCTGTAATTGTGTTGAGCCCCTGGTAATCCTACAAAGTCTCAAGGGGGAGCAACTGAGGTAACCTACCCTAAGTCTCTGCAAAGCAAGGAGCCCCCCTGCCTCAGTTCCTGTGTGTACCACTAGCTCTTGCCTTTGCCCTGATCCTGACCTATTGCTCACCAGAATTCTTGTTTTAATAAAAAGAACAAATGGTTTATTAGGTGCAAGATGACACTAAATCTCAAGTGTGACATAATGGAACCCCTCCCAAGTCATGTTAAAGTGAATATTTTACATTGTTGTATATGAAACATAATATTGTTATTTTGAGGCTTAAGCAATCACTTGGTGGAAATTCACTGTCTTAAACAACAGGCTAAATGAATTGTTTTTCTTTCTTTGGTCAAACTTACTTGGCTGTAAAAATGTACCACTGAAAGACTGGGAGGGACACTAATGAGACTTTACCAATCATAGTAAGATACAAAATGTCTTTGTGTCTGGACAACAATAGATAAGATTGTTCAGGCAGGCTGGAACTGGAACAGAGTTTGTTATAAAAAGAAAAAAATAATGTGTAAAGGTTTCAAGTAGCGACAGAGTAAATGTCACCTAAGATTTCTAGGCAAGGTGACTAACTCTGGAGGGAAATTTCTGGTGGCAGTTGTCACAGAGAGTGCTGTAAGAGTGTGTGAGGCCAGGCCTTAAAGGGAGGAATCCTTCCTAAATAGTGGAGAAGGGCAGCCGCAGGCCACAACAGTAAGATCTGTGGGACTGAGCCCCAGGAAACAGAAAGGGGCTGTCTAAGGTGGTGTTTGGAATCTGATGGATGAGATATTCAGGAGAAAGACAACCCAGAGAAATCAAAGACACAACTGTGTCAGTCTGGATCAGTATGCAGAGGAATCTTTTAACACCTCTGTGACTGAAAGAAGTTGGTTGCATAAGCTTTTGTAAATTAAAGTCTACTTTATCTGCATCTGATAAAGTACACTTTAGGAAAGCTTACGCAACCAACTTCTTTTTCCCAGTTAGTCACAAAGATGCTACAAGATCCCCTTGCAACCCAGAGAAAGCAACAGAAGCTGAAACTCAGAATAAGCTCAGACTTGGTAGTGAAGTTATGAAGAAGATGCTAGATGCCAGTAAGGAAGATGTTTTGGGGCTATGTTTGGAGCAGGAAGAAGAACAAGGAAATACTAGAGATGTGGCATGGAATAGATGGTGAAATAATAAAAGGGAATAAAGTGAAGGTGGAAAACCTCAACATCTTCTTTGTCTCTGTTTCTCCCAAAAGCAAAAAAGTGCTCCACTTGGTGAAAACAGGAAAAAAAATGCAGCAAGGGAATTACAGCCCAGAATAGGAAAGGGGGTAGCATAGTAGAACTACTCTGAATGGATTCAAGTCTTCAGGGCCATATGAATAGCTTCTGAGAGTACTAAAAGAAGTTGCAGGTATAATTTCAGAAATTTTTGAGAATTCTTGGAGAACAAGAAAGCTCTCAGCGGACTGGAGGATGGCAAATGTTGTTCCCTTCTTCAAAAGCGGAGGGAGAGAAGGTCAGGACAACTAACAACCAGTTAGGTCAAAACCAGGAAAGGTTCTGGAACAGCTCACTGTTACCCTGTTTGCTGGGGGTCCCGGGAGGGACACCTAAATAACCAAACAACAACACAACTTTGGGAAAATTAGGTGGAGCACTCACTAAAGCTAGCAAGAGGCAGGGTAACTTAGCAGGATCTTGCAACCCAGCGTCTACAGGGTCAGGTCAGTCAAGCAGCCAGACAGGTTAAAAATAATAAAAATAATGTTTATTAAGTACAGACAAATATAAAAGACAACACAGTCACACAGATAACTAAGGAATCAGAGATTGACTTGGAATAGGGATTTTTAGAGGGAGATGGGTAATACAACACTGTCTTGTAGTCCTGGACCTTGAGAGCGGAGTTAGAGTGCGATGAAGAAGCTCAGCACGTGGGGCTGAGGGGAAGCTCACCGGGCAAAGCGGCAGCAAGATGGTCTGGAACTCGGGAGCGATCCTGGGTTGAGCAGTCTCAGTTACTGGAACTGAGGGGAAGGCTCGCCAGGCAGAGTGGCGGCAAGGCTGGATGGAACTCAGGAGTGATCCAAGGAGGGTCTCGGAATCAGGGGTTTTTATAGGGTGAATTGTGACTGCAGGCCACACCTTATTCGGTGAGAACAATGCGTTCTAGGAGCGGGACAAAGCTTTGGAAGGGTCAGAATTTAGCATGATTGACTCAGAGCTGAAATAACAATAGTGTAGCCAGTATGCAAATGCGGAGTGCTTAGCACAGCTTTGTCAGGCTGTCTGCTTGGGGCAGGGAGCCTTTGTTAGTATCGTGCATATGCAATGAGGTGTTTGCCAGAGAGGTCCCTGAAGCGATGAACCAGCTCTGTCTGGCCTGTCTGGGTGGAGAATGGAATGTCCAGCAATTGTTGACCATGCCTGTTTACGTGCTTGTCCGGTGGCCTCACAAACACGTGGAGCAGGGTGGCAGAGGAAAGCCGAATTGTTTGATATCAAAGTGATATCGAGTGCTATCTCTGAGTAGGCCTAGACCGCAGTAACATCATTAAAAGTCAGCCTATGAGCACTCAGAAAGGAAAGCTGTGATTACAAAGAGCCAACATGGATTTCTCAAAAACAAGTCATGCCAGATTAATCTTATTTCTTTTTTTGATAAAGGCACAAGCTTTGTAGACTGGGGGATGCTGCGGATATAGTATAGCTTGATTTCCTCAAGAATTTTGACAAGATCCCCCATATTACTGCAGGCAAGCTAGTAAAATATGGACTAGACAATATTATTGTTAAATAAATTGGTAACTGTTTGATTGTGGGCCTTTCTGCACTACACTTTCATAGTGCTATTATTCTACTTTCAACATCCTATGGAATCCTGCGGTTTGCAGTTTAGGGAGAGGCATTTAGAGTTCTCAGTAAACTACAAACCCCAGAATTCCACAGGATATTGAAAGTGGAATAACAGCGCTATAATTGTATAGGGTGGAAAGGCCCTGACTGAACCCGAAAGGTCCTCACCAATGGTTTGTCTTCATCCTGGAAAGAAGTCACTGGGGGAGTACTACAAGGCTCTCAACATCTATATATAAATGATCCTGAAGGCACAGTCTAAAACTGTGCCAATAAGGAGGAAAAATGGAAGGCATCTGAAGAAACCAGAATGGTTGACTAAAGAACTCTCAGCTGAGATAAGTGTTAAGAGAAACATGTATAGGAAATGGAAAAAGGGGGGAAACCACCAAAGAAGAATTTAAGCAAGTAGCCAGGAGATGTAGGGAGGAGGTCAGAAAGGCTAAAGGACAGAATGAACTTAGGCTGGCCAGAGAAACAATAAAACAATAAAAAGGGCTTTTTTAAATATGTCCGCAGCAAAAGGAAAAAGAAGGAGACGATAGGGTCGCTGTGCAGAGAAGATGGTGAATTACTCACAGGGGGAAGAGAAAAGGCAGAACTACTTAACACCTTCTTTGCCTCAGTTTTCCCCCAGAAGGATATAAGCACTCAACCTGGTGGTTGGAGAGCAGGTGAGGAAGCAGGGGAAATGAGGCACATAATAGGTAGAGAGGTGGTCCAGAAATAACTGGCCACACTGGATGAATTCAAGTCTCCAGGGCCAGATGAATTGTATCCTAGGATATTAAAAGAGCTGGCAGAGGTAATTTCAGAACCACTTGCTATAATCTTTGAGAAATCTTGGAGGACAGGAGAAGTTCCAGCCGACTGGAAAAGAGTAAATGTTGCCCCCATCTTCAAGAAGGGAAAAAAGGAGGACCCAAATAATTATCGCCCAGTCAGCTTGACATCAGTACCCAGAAAGATCCTGGAGCAGATCATTAAGCAGTCAGTTTCTAATCATTTAGAAAGCAATGCGGTAATCACGAGAAGTCAAGACTAATCTTATCTCTTTTTATGATAGAGTTACTAGCTTGATAGATGAAGGGAATGCTGTGGATGTAGCATATCTCGATTTCAGTAAGGCCTTCCACAAAGTTCCCCATGACATTCTTCCAACAAAGCTAGTAAAATGTGGGCTGGACAGGGCTACTGTTAGTTGGATTTGTAATTGGTTGACCAACCAAACCCAAAGGGTGATCACAAATGGCTGCTTTTCATCCTGGAGAGAAGTGACTAGCGGAGTGCCACAGGGTTCTGTCCTGGGCCCAGTGCTGTTCAATATTTTTATCAACAACTTGGATGAAGGAACAGAGGGCATGCTCATCAAATTTGCCGATGACACCAAATTGGGAGGGGTTGCTAATACGCCAGAGGACAGGATCAAAATTCAAAATGACCTGGATAGACTGGAGAGCTGGGCTGAGGCTAACAAAATGAAATTCAACAGAGAGAAGAAAAAATGGAATACAGAAATATAGGATGGGGGACACGTGGCTGGATAGCAGTACGTGTGAAAGGGATATAGGTGTCTTCACAGACCACAAGCTGAACATGAGTCAGCAGTGTGATGTGGCAGCCAAGAAAGTCAATGCAATTCTCAGCTGCATCAATAGGAGTATGGTGTCTAGATCGAGGGAGGTACTGGTACCACTCTACCCTGCTTTGGTTAGTCCTCATCTTGAATACTGTGTCCAGTTCTGGGCACCCCAATTCAAGAAGGACATGGTCAAGCTGGAGCAAGTCCAGAGGAGGGCGACCAAAATGGTGAGAGGCCTGGAAGCCATGCCCTATGAGGACAGACTCAGAGAGCTGGGTATGTTTAGTCTGCAGAAGAGAAGGTTAAGAGAGGACATGATAGCCATGTTCAAATATTTTATTTTTAAATAAAGATAAAATGTGATTTTCTATGTGGGACAGCCCTTGAAGAGGACTTGGAAACTTTAGCTAGTGTTGAATGATGCTGAAGACCTGCAGGCAGATCATATTTTGGTTCAACAAAAATGGCTTACCCATTTGTTTCTGGGCCCAATTCAAAGGGCTCTTTTTAACCATTATATATCCTAATGCCTGGAAGTTTCATACCTCAAGGACTGTCTCTCCACTTCCTTGTTTAGGCTCAGTCAGTAGGCTTTTTTGTCTGGAATTTATGAACTTCAACAGCTGTGTAAGATCTTTACAGTAGTTATTTCAAAATTGTGGAAACTTCTTTC
Organism: Ctenosaura bakeri; assembly: GCA_948474755.1. NCBI lineage: Eukaryota > Metazoa > Chordata > Lepidosauria > Squamata > Iguanidae > Ctenosaura > Ctenosaura bakeri. Next base: position 262,084 of record CAOLHI010002136.1, on the reverse strand, counting down.
AGTAGAGATTAGGCAGCTGCAAGATTCTTTCTTTCCTTCTTTCTTTGCTTTTGGATGAAATATTTCTGTATCTGCTTATCCTGACTACTGCTTCTGCTGTTTCCTGGTTTTATTTCAATTGTGTAGTAGTGATTTGTAAATAGTGATGAAGAATTGAAGATTTGTTCAAAATTCCTCATATAAATATTTCAATTTACAAGGAGGTAGTTCTACATTCATTCTGCCTGTTCAGCTACAAGATTACTTTGCCACAGTGGAAGCAGAGCCAGTACTAACCAGATTCTATTTAAGAGTAACAAAATTGTTATTAAGTTGCCACTTATTTGTTACTATAGTGCACACTGTAAGTGTAAACACCTGAGTAGTGTAGGTTTCCATTCCGCTGGCTTCCGTTCAAAAGTTACGTTCCCAAGCTACAATGTGGAAACAGCTATATAGCGTCAGCACAACCACAACAAATGTTGAAGGCCTCACAAAAGATAACACTTTTTCTTTGTCATTTATGGGATGTTTAAATGACACTTCTTCCCAAGTTGTATCTTATTTTGATCTGCTGGCAGCATAATGATAAAAGTGCTTTTAAAGAAAAGAATCCAAAGCCAGAATTACAAATTGGAAAGTTAGAAGGGATTCTCCATACAGATCCTGTAGGTTATCAGTTCTTTGCTTGCCTGGTGGTAATCAATCCTGGTCCCTGATCATTTTCACAGGATGGACCCAACAGCAGGACAAAAAGACCTTTATTCCTTTTGCTTATTATAAAACCTAATTCATGGGGAAGGGTAATGTGGGGCTGGACGTGGGTCCTATCAAGTAACATTAATGTTCAGCCAAGATATGAACCCTGTGTTTGAACAAGAGAGACAGTCTTTGAAGAACATAATCTGAGCTGCCACAATGGCTAATGCAAAATTAGCTGCTCCAGTTACCTTATGGGATGAGGTCTAGCAAAGCGTACCTGGGCTCTTTATCAAGATGCAGGATTTTTATTGATTCAAATGGTAATTGCTGAGAATACAAAATGCATTGTCTTCAAAGGGCAGGGGAAAAGGAAAAAGAGGTTAGGTTTCTTCAGTTCACATTAAGGTTGCACATTTCTGTTCATTGCTATGGGAAAAAATACCAAACCATTTACTGTTTTCTTCTCTTCCAGCCCCCGCTTTCCCTCCCACTTTCCTAACTGCTGTTGTATGGAATCTAGGACAAATGCAGTCTGTCCTACTAGTGACTCAATGGCAGCTTCTCTTCTGGGCCAGTTGCACCCAGTTAGACTTGGCCTGTTTAAAGCCTACACTTCTGCTATTAATCCATGTTGTGTGGCCTTGGCCAAGTCATGACTCCTCAACCTTAATTCTCTATCCATAAAATAGGCATAACAGCAGCCTACTGTTGTGAAAGCAAACATAAGTTAGATTGTACAGAGCAATGAGAAAGACTATGAAGTGAGAAAGAAAAAATTAGTCACAATTTTCTATTTCTCTGTGTTAATGTTAAAATTCTAGGCTCTCCTACTTGCTTACCCTTGTTGTCACAAAGTTTTGCTCCAGGCAAATCTAAACACAAGAAATCAAATAGATCTCCTTCTTGTCTTGACACTGACTCCCTGATAAGACACGCACTTTTTCTACCACCTTGGGCACAATTTATTGAGTATACCATGATCTTAACACAGAGGCAAAGGTGACTGATACACTTCCAATCCAAGGAACTATTTATCTGATCCTTTGAAAGCAGGAAACTTTAAAGGGTGAGTGAGATATCGAAGGTAGCACTCTTATGATGCTCTGCCCTGAATTTCCAGAAAGAAATGACCATGGTCATTACAAGCCCAAGCATCCTCAAATGTTAGGTTTTCAATATTTCTTCTCCTTTGTGTCTCACATATGATAAAAGGAGATTAGAACCACCTGTCTGTGGTCTGTAGCAAATTGTAGTTTTTTGCTTCACCCAAACTCAGCAACCACAGATCACTGCACGCTGGAAGACACAGTTCTGAATCCTGTTGTTAGTCCCACCTAGAGTAAACCTATTGAATCAGTGGGATTTACCTACAGAATCATAGAGCTGGAAGGGGTCTTGTTGGCTATCATGTCCACTCCTACTCAGTGCAGAAAATCCAGCTAGAGCAACCCCAGCAGGTAGCTGTCTAGTGTCTTTTTGTTGGTGTCCACAGAAAAGAATTCCATCATCTATCTAAGTAATCAGTTCCATTATCAAACCACTCTTAATGTAAGAAAAGTTCCTTCTAAGGTCCAATCAAAATCCACCCTCCTGTAAGTTAAAACCATTAGACCTGGTCCTACTCTCTGGGGCTGCAGCAGAGAGCATAGCTGCATCTTCTCCTTTGTGACAACCCTTGAGATATTTAGAGATTGCAACCAAGTCAGAGCCAGCATGGTGTACTGGTTTGAGTGTGAGGCAAGGAGCCATGGCCATGGAAACCCACTTGGGTAAGTCATACTTTCTCAATGTCAAAGGAAGGCAAAAGAAAGTCCCTTCTGAACAAATCATGCCAGAAAAAAAAAACGTATAATAGAGTTGCCTTGAGGTCACTGTAAGTCAGAAATGACTTGAAGGCACACAGCAACAACAATCATGTCATCCCTCAGTCTTCTCTTCACAAGGCTGAAACTCCCTTACACTTTCCTCATATGTTTTCTTCTCCATGCCTCTTATCATCTTTGTTGCCCTTCTCTGCTCCAACTCCAACTTGTCTACATCTTTCTTAAAATGAGATGTGTAGAGCTGAACACAGTACTCCAGATAAGAGTTGACTAGTGCAGAATATAGTGGAACTATCACTTCCTTTGTCTTGGAAATGATGGTTCTGTTCATGCAGGCTAAAATACTATTTGCCTTCATTGCTGCAGTATCACATTGCTGGGTCTTCTTCAACTTATGATCAACCACAGCCCCAATATCATTTCACATGCACTACTGCTAAGCCAATTATCCCTCTTGCTATGAATGTACACTTGTCTCTTGTGGCCTAAATGTAGAATTTTGCATTTGTCTGTGTTGAATTCCATTCTATTTGTTTCAGCCCAACTTTCTTTTTTATCAAAATCCTTTTGAATTCTGGTCCTATTTTCCAATGTATTAGCTACCCTTCCAGTTTTGCATCATCTTGATAAAAATTCCCTCTAATCCATCATCTAGATAAGTTTTAAAAATACTGAAGAGTGCACCAGGACAGAACCTTGTGGCATTCTGCTTGAGTCTTCCCTCCAGTTTGAAGCAAGCCATTGATAACTACTCTTTAAACAGTTTTCCAACTAATTACAGATCCATCTGACAGTGTTCCCATAATTAGTGGCTGCACTTCGAACTGGAAGGACATCTTAAGTGGACTCACTGCTCAACAATTGATTCCACAGGTCTACTGTAGTTGGAGGTAACCTGATTATTAAGAACACATTTCCTTTTGTTCTAGTATTTTGCTGCCTTTAGACAGGTCTGTGTATATCCTGCCATTCTGTTCTGTTCAGCTTACTGAAAATATCAATACTTTCTTTTTCATTTTCTAAATGGTGGTAGAAGAGAGATTCTAGACTTGATGGCTGTTTAGTTATACTGGAAAGCAGACAGACAATGCCAGGTGAAACACTGAGACACAAGAGGTTGATATTGATAGGTTTTGTAGGGCCAATGGTTCAGCTTGAGAGTCTCATCTAGTTCCTTCTGAGTCTCACACCCTCAACCACGTGGAATAAAATTATGCACCATGAATTGTGAAAACGTGCGTATTTTATGTAGATTGCAGAATTCATTTTTATTAGAGGATGGCACACACACTGTCCCGCCCTTACTTTTCTGTACTGCTTGTCACACAGAGAAAACTCATAACATATTCATCACATTCTGAAGAAGGAGTGAATAAACTTTATCACCCAACAGGACTGGATTATGGATCTACATTCAAGAAATACTATCCTTTATAAAAGCCGCAATCAATCTGAATCAGTAAGCTACTTTTGCAAATGACCAATTTTAGATAGTTCTGGGGTAAATATGCAAGAAACAGGAAAGTGCTGCAGTGCCAGGAATAAGAAACTCACATCACTACGTATTTATCAAGATGTTTAAGTTCTACAGACAAAATGTTTTAAAAGGAAAATATAAAGAGCTTTTCTTAAACTTTAGGGCAGGAACATTATAGAACTGTGCAAGAATTACTTTGTAAGGTATTCTCTATCATTTATTTATTTATTTGGTAATTTATTTAGGGTTTGGGGGGGGTTGCCTTCCCTGGCAAAAAATAGTTTTAAGGATTCAAAGAACAATTTTAAAAGATAAAATACAATTCACCATACAACATTTATTTTAAACATTTATAAATGATAGTTTCCTTCAGAAAAAAAAGTTTTCAAAGCAATATGCACAAAAATCAAATATTCAAAATAAGCAAACTTATGGACCTTAAAAAAAAACTGTAGCAGTTGTCACAAGTAAAACAATAAGGGTTAACAGCATTATTCAGTTTTGAACAGACAGGTATTTAAAATCTATTATAAACCAATCAACAAGGAAACCAAACACATTTCCTTGGGAAGGAGGTTCTCACTGACGGATCCACCACTAAAGAAGTCACAGGCCAACCTAACAGACCTTATCAGCAGGTCCATTAAGTTTGTCCTCTGCAGCCAGTCTTAAATGGCTAAGCTAAGTGATCTACTGTGCAGGAAGTCCTTCAAAAAACCAGGTGCAAAACTCATTTGAAGGCTCTAAAAGTACCAGGCAGCACTCCAAATTAGTCCCAGAAACAGACTGGCAACCAGGGCAGCTGGATACTTGACAAGCAACAAAGACAGTTGTGCCTTCTACACATTATGCAGAGCATATTACAGTAGCTATGTAAGGATGTTATCAGAGTATGAGTGGTTGGCTAAGCTTAAGAGTGGCCAAGAGGACAAATGTGACCCATAGCACCAGCATCAATGTAGTAAGGGACCTAAAATACCTAGCACCAAGAGATAACACCAGCAGGTAGCATGGTTGGGCACTCGCAGGACCTACTCCCTAGAAAATGATGGATCACTGTTGCTTTTCCTCCTCACCACACTTAAGGCCCTTTCCGCTCCACTCACCTAACCAGCCATAGGGATGGGAGAAGGACAGGACCGTGACGATGCTTATGCACAATGTTGTCACAGTCCCCTGCTTCCCTTGTCCCCAGGCAGTGTGATCACGCTGCAAATCATTGAGGGGTTTTCCCCCTCAATGACCAGCAATCATGCCACCATCCCTCCACACACCACAGTTATCTTGTCTGTGGAGACTCTGGGAGCACAATGGCTGTGCTTCCCACCCACTCCCCACAGCTTAGGACAGTACCCGGCTGTGCTGCGGCAGGAAGAGGCGTAGCCATCGTGCTTCCAGAGGCAGCCAGTGTGGAGAGGAGCACTCCTGTTGCGCTCTTCTCCTGGCAGGACTGACACTGGGAACCACTCAGGATGTCTCCAGGACAAGGTAAGGTTCGAAAAGGTCCTTACATAGTGAGATCTGGCAGTGAAAGTGTGATTAGAGGGGGAAAAAATCTGTTCCTCTGATGATTGCAATAGCATTGATAAAGGCTGGATAGTTAATGTGCCCACTGTTGATTTTTAGTCCAAAAAGGCCTGCAGCCAAGCAGTGAGTCTCTTTAACATGCTAGAAACTACTCACAAAAATACTCTTTGCTTAATTATGCCTACATTAATCTAATCTACATCTAATTATGCCAACATTAAAAAACAGTAAGGAAGCCTATTTTCCATAGCAGGCAGAGAAGGGAAGAAGAGAAAGTTTACACCCTGCAGACAACTCCTTAAATAAAGGATTCTTGCATGCTTTTTCACAATGATTAATGGACTACATGGGCTATAGTACCGTTATCTCGGCCATGTCATCTATTCTCAGAAATAATAAAGTCTTTTGATTGGCCAAATACACAAAGATGTCCCATTTCAAATAACTGAAATTTGACGTGCTTCACTAGGATAAAGTGACTTGCATGAAAGATCCATGTCTCTCTGAGTCTGTGTGTCTTCAAGTCCCATGCTGACTTATGAATTTATGAATTATGAATTATGAACCCTATGAATTTTATAGGATTTTCTTAAGAAAGGCATACTCAGAAGTGGTTTTTCCTATTCCTTCCCATCTGTGCTCTGAAGTATAGTCCCCAGCACCTGGTAGTCATTGGCAGTCTCCCATCGAAGTATTAAGCAGAGCTGACCCCACCTAGCTTCCAAGATCAGATAAGATTTGTACCACATTCATAATTCTCCCCAGAATGTAACGGCTGTACACAGAGAAAGATATACTGAGACCAAATAAGAACAATCAGAAACAGAAAAGCATCTACAAGATTGGTTATAATTTAATAAATATTTTCCATTTAAATATTTTCCATTTAAAGTTAAGACAAAAATGGGATATTCCTGGCACCTTTAAAGCTACACAGATTGTCTTATTTTTTGAACCAAAAAAGTATACCAAACCTTATAATAATTCACATTCCAACTAGTTTTATACTTTTAATTAAAATTCATCTGAAGACATTAAGATCATTTGTGAATAACCAATTGTGAATAATCATTTGTGAATAACTAAGAATTTCCTGCTGTTCTGGTGATGGGACATGTAGACTAAGGAGGAATTGCCTTGTTTCAGATTGTGCCCTTTCACCAAATGTAAACTAAAATGTTGTCCTTTTATGCAGAACCTTCTAAAAGCTCAAGTACCATAATCCACATTACCAATTCTACAATTATTTCCTGTGTGTTGGCCTCAGAATTCTGATTCTTTATATAAGGAAGGAAGGAAGACCGCAAATCATATGAAATACAGACATATGCCCCCCCACCTTGACTCAGGATGCATAGCTGTATTACCTAGGAAAAGAGGAAGACTGCATTACAGGGGGATGGAGCCAGTGTGGTGTAGTGGCTTGAGCACACTATGACTCTGGAGGCCAGGGCTCTGCCATGGAAACCCACTGGGTGACCTTGGACAAGTCACACACTCTCAGCCTCAGAAAAACACAATTGCAAACCCCCTTTGAACAAATCTTACCAAGAAAAACACACAATAGGTTCACCTTAGGGTCACCGTAAATCAGAAACAACTTGATGGCACACAACAACAAGACTCAGTCAAGAAGGCAACTGCACTGAGTTTGAAAGACCTGAATAGGGCTGTTGAAGATAGGATGTCCTAGATATCTTTCATTCACAGGGTCTCCATAAGTTGAAACCTGAAGCTGACAGCCATTAACAACAAAGCTATATTACCAAAGTCTGGTTCACTTTTTTTGGCATGTGATTCTAAAATCCCCACAAGATTGTTCTTCTCTGTCTTCAGTACCAGCAAGTGTTTTTGACAGTATCATCATTTCTCATATTGTACATTATCTTAGCCTTAAGAGGCTAAAAGGCAACACTAAAATACTTGAAGTATTATGAACTGATACAGTAATAATTTACTAGCACTTTTGTGTTCTTATCTTCTTTGCTGAGTCCTTCCAATAACCCTGAAAGGGGTTATGTGGTTCCCTGTACAGGATAACACTTGAAAAACCCAGCTGATAGCCGGCTCATATATGCACTGCTGGTACCAGATATTTCAAAAACAAAGAGCCAATCACAAGAAATAAAAAAACAACATTTTGGTGAAGTACAGAAGGCACAAAGCAAACAGCATTTCCTCAACCTGACACCCCGCAAATGTGTTGAAGTGCAGCTGCTCTTATCCCAAACTGGAAATGAACAATCATTTTTAAAAACTATATCTGATTATCAGTCCAACCCAAGGCTAATGAAGTATCAGTTTGGACCATCCTTTTCATACTGCACATTCTTGCCACCCAACCTTTTCCAACTGAGTGTTAATGGGCTGTATAATTGAAGCCATGTTGTCTGCTGACAAAATCAAGATACTTTATGATGTTCCCACTAGTTTTGCCAATCTGTATGGTCATTATGCAAAACTTACTTCCTCAAATTACTTCCATGAACTGATTCAAAGCAAGTCAGGGACCACCAAATCACACTTAGTCAGGACCAACAAAGTGTTATAGCTGGTTACACAGCTACAGTTTCTATATGTGGCTAGAAATTTACTGGTCAGTCTAAACACAAAGGGAAATGTGAGCACACATTACTCAGGAGGTTAGAAATGTTTAAACTGTATCCCTGTGTTGTTGTTGGCCTTCAAATTGCTTCCGATTTATGGCAATCCTAAGGTGATTCTATCACAGAATTTTCTGGGGCTGAGAATATGTGATGCGCTCAAGGTCACCCAGTGGATTTCCACCACCAAGCAGGGAATCAAACCTTGGTCTCCAGGGATGTAGTTCAACGCTCGAACTACTGCAGCGTGTGGTTGTACACAAACCCATCTTCTAGGTGAAAGCCACACCCTCTTGATCAAAGTATTTAAGGAGAATGTCATTATGACCCTGTGGGAGTGATCAGGAGGGATGGAGTCAGTCAGGCCTGAGAAATTCCTGCATCTTGCCTCTTCCACATTAATTGCTATATGCACAGAGGCACATGTGCACATACACACAGCATCATGGAAAAACACTTTCCATGTGGCTGGGTGAGTATGCAGAGGAGCCATCATGTCCAATTAAGGAGCAGTTAATGAGACTGCCTTAAGAGCCTTCTGTTCCCATTCCTACATTGAGCAGCGACTTGAACCAATTCTTTCAGATCCTAATCCAAGCATACTTTCTAGCCACGAGAGAAACACCAAATTACTTTTTACACTGCTGAAGCGTTTGTGATTGATAAAACAGAACTCCAGACTAGTCCTATCATTTTATAGTAGCTTGGCGGCTATATACTAATATGTCTATTTTTAACGTCTTTCAGTATTTCTAAAACAGGGAACGAGAACCCCAAATCAAAGACAATATAAGTTTCTACATTAAACAGGCAGGTAATAAAACCAGCTTTCCTGCACATACAGAAGAACAATCAATAGTCTCCCCTTCATTTCTAAGATACCCTTAGGCACGCTAAAACCAGACTCCCAGCTGCTATAGAGCATGCTCTATGCTGCGTTAGGAACATGTCATGAGTCTATTTGCTTTTCCTACCACTGCATTTGCTTAAAATCCCACAGGAATACAGTCTCCCAAGCATGCAGTTGTCTGAAAAACTGGAGAACATTATGTTTCCAAGGAAAATGAAGGCTGTGTTCTGTGTTTATACAACTTTAGGAAAACGGAGTCAAAGTACAGTGGCTGCCTTCCTTTCCGACTGCACTGTAGGTGCAACACCATGTAAAACAGTTTTGGTATGAGGTGGGGTGGCTTTGATGAATTCCAGAGCACAAATGCAGCCTTGTCTTCTTGCCATCTAGCAGGATATTCCATTAAGCGCTGCATGGAGTGAACTGGCTACCACAGTGTAACACAGAGGCACAGTATACAACTAAAAGCTGAATCCATCAACAGTGAAGAACATTCTAGAACAGGAAAGAGGAAAACGTTTCCATCTTTTTTTTCCTATGAACTATTTCATCCCAAGCCTTGCTGCTGCAGCTTTTATTCTCATCCTTTCTCATTCTGCTAGGCAAAAGCTAAACTGATGGTTATGTACATTTAGCGTGCAGTAAATCAACACTTAGACAGGGCAACTTAGCAGCTGTTCTGGTGTCTGTCAATGGCATACTTGAGCCAACTCTAGCTAGTTTGTTGGGAGGAGAGGGGAGGGATGGTGGTCATCTCAGCAGCTTTGCAGGCTCCCAAACAAGCCTCAGTAAATCAATTAGGACTAGACAGCAGTAGAGAGATGTCTGAGATGCAGGCTAGCTAGATCCCAAACATTCATGGTTTGCAGACTGGAGAAGCATGGGGCCACGAGGAAGAGAAGTAAAATGAACTACTCTCATTCCCTTGCACAAAAGGAAAGGAAATGCATTACCATCAGTCATACTTTTCTTCTCAGAGAAACCATGCATTTTGACAGCCTTGACCATCAAGAGCCGCCATCTCTAACTGAGCTTTCTAACAAATAGACATTTTTAAGAAGAAGTCACAGCAGCAACAGTGTCAGTAAACCACCACACAAAGAGGCTGAGCAAACTCCAGGCTGTGTGATCATAGAAGCACCATATCAGTAAGGTTTCCAATATTTTAAATTTAAAGTCGGTAAGCTTGCTTTCAGGACAAGGAGCAATGGACTCAAGCTGTAGGAAAGGAGATTCCACCGAACCTCAGGAAGAACTTCCTGACAGTCAGGGTTGTCTGGCAGTGGAATATGCTGCCTCGGACTGTAGTGGAGTCTCCTTCCTTGGAGGTTTTTAAGCAGAGGTTTGATGCTCATCTGTCAGGAGTGCTTTGAGAGTGTTCCTGCATGGCAGGGGGTTAGACTGGATGGCCCCTGTGGTCTCTTCCAACTCTACATTTCTATGATTCTATGATTCTATTTCTTTCCCATTACCAAAGTGACCCTGTCACTTTGTTCACCTGTTTTATTCTAAAGGAGAATCAAGCATGATCCAAAGGGGTTTTTGGATTTACACTTGATAGTATAATGCCATGCAAGAGAAGTTAAAAGCAAAATTTGAAGATGCTTTTCCAGTCTTGCAGAAACAAACATGCTGCAGTTTTTACCTATAGCAGTACTGTGTGAACTTACCCACTAGGCTTGTACAAACATTTGTTGAGCTATGTCACACACTATTCTAATATGCAGCTGGACACAGTGCAGGAAGAAAATAAATGTGCAGCAGGAAATAATTTTGTGCAATTGACAATATGTGCTTTAATAAGCTTCTTTCTCAAACAGAAAAATAGAAAATTAAATAATTACTTTTACCTTTCAACCTCTATAACCTTACATCAATGGTGTATTTTTGTGGGACACTACCTGACAGCTCCATCCATGACCAAAGAGGATAAATGCATGACGACACATCAAGCTGCTTTGGATCCAACCGTGTTGCTTGTATGTATCATCAACTGCATCCCACACTCCTTTTGCACCACAGCTGCAGGATTCCCTGGCACCAGAAAGTACTGCTTTTTCATCACCACATTTTGTAATGACATTCACCCTTACAGAAATGTTGTCAATGCCAGTTAGGTCCATGATGCCAACGTATATAGTCAATATTTTGATGACTGTGTCCCCTATTATCACTACTACACCATGCAGAACTTTTTCTTTCCTACCTCTGTGTTTGTCTCCTTCCCTTCTTCCTGACCATTTCTTAATTCTAATTATCCTTCTCTTCTTTTTTTTCCAGCTAGAAGAGAATATGCTCCCTGGATTGTGAATCCTGTGCTAGCACTGGGATTTGATGAGAAGATCCTTTTTTCCCCTCTCTCTTGGCAGGATACATAATTTTGTGTGCCTACAGCCTCATACCCTGGATTCAAGCAAAATTTGAGACTTTTCTAGATGTAGTAGATATATGGGTGACCATCAGAATAAACCCTCTGTACAAGCTACTGACACTAGTGATTTTGATGATCTGCCTACACAGTGAAAAAACTGCCCCTAAGTTTGAGCAACAGGGCTATAGCATGGCTGCAATGTGTGTAGCCACCCAAAATAACACATGCTGCTGAGCAGATTAGGCGAAGCATGTTCTTGGTACCAAATTTCTCACTTCTTGTGCAATAGTTAAAAAAATACCTTAATAATAAACTCTGAGTAGAGTACTGGTTATATTTTCCTTTTCCTCAGCCAGATAGGAACAGCCTAGTAACAGAAATTGCTGGAGGAGATGGGAGCTCCCCTTAGCTAGAGACTTCAAGGAAAAGCTTGGTAACCATCTGTTAGGGTTGCTTTAGTTCTGGGTTTCCTACACTGAGCAGAGGATTGGGCTACAAGGCCTACAAAATCCCTACCCTCAACTCTATCATTCAGCATCAGATGTCACCAAAAGGTTACAAGAAAAAAATGAGTCTGGAATTTTGTTTGCGGGGGAAAATTGCTATTGAGGAAAGAGTACTAAGAGAAGATAGAAGATAAAAGAAGGATTAAGCATCCCTCTACTATCCGCAACTTCTCCTGCAAAAGTACCCCTTCCAGTGATGTTTAGCAAGTGAAAAATAAGTGACACAGAGAAACACAGGGGGTTTTGGGGGTGGGGAGACTGCAAAGAATGCATACAAATTTTCACACACACCAAAATGGACAAAGGTTTTTCTGCTGACTTAAAAGATATTAAGAAACTGGTTAGGAAGTTGGTGGGAACATACTCATGGTTGAAAAAATGTGAATCTGAAATGAAACAGACAGATTTCATCCATCTCTACCCAGCACAGGTGCAGACTTGCAGAGGTCAACAAGCTCACAGTTGAATAACAGTCCTGCACCTTTTCTTCTTGGTTTCTTGTCTCCCTAAGGTGGAATTCTTTACCAGAGCCTTCTGTCCTCTCTTGTGCTCCAAACCAGAGGCAAGTCTTCTAAATGTGCAATACGCAAACAGTTTCTGAGCAGTCTCTAATCCCTCTTTCCTGACCAGTCATATCAAATTTTAAAATGTCAAGGAGACAATTTGAGATCTGGAACAAAGGACAACCAGAGAGCTGATGACCCGTGAACCTCCATACAAAATTCATAGAGCAACAAATCTTTCAGCATGCTGTCCCAAAAGATTCTGATTATCTTTAAAAACTCTGTTTTATATATATATTTAAATTTCAGTCACATCCTAGCAAGTATGGAATGCACCCTTAACATCTATATTGCAGCTCACTCTTACACTGTGGCCTTTATCTTGCTGTATTTCATTAGATAGCTAAACTATGCACAACAGACTTACTGGAATCCAAGCAACGACTAAGTTATCAGGCACAAGAGAGCACGAGACTTGGGAACTTGCTGGCAACCTTCAGAGGCTAGATGAGATTAAGCAGGATTTTGATGCTGCAAGAATGCCAGCAATTCAAGAGTTACACACAGAGTCTCTGCTGGGCATGATGACCACCGCAGATGGAAAGGTGAAACTGCCAAAAAGAGATATACAGTTTTTATTAAATGTTCTTGAAGTTGTAACAACTTGTTTTCTTCTCCTATAAATCTAGCACAGCCATGAAGGACAAAGTTCTGAGAAGTGTTGACCTCGCTACACCATGTAATTTACTGGCCAAGGGAAGATTGTAGAATTATCTGCTTCCACTGTGGCAGCACAGACTGATGATTCCCATTATTATGTCTACAAGTATCTTATGTCAAGCAAGTAGAACAAGGCTGTCCTGTGAAAACTGGAGAGTGCTCCTGTACCTTTAATGGTTGTACAAAAAAGGGAATTTCAGGAGGTGCTGCTTGTTACCTGGGTCCATCACAAACAACATCAGCAGAAATTCCCTCTTTTACTCAACCATTAACGTGCAGGAGCTGTCTCTAGTTTTCAGCCTGGCAACTCTAATGCAAGTAGATTTATAGTTTCCTCCTCTGTGGTGAGCTAAGGGGCTCTTCAAGTGGATTATGAAAAAGCCACACAGAGCAATGCAAGATCAACCACAACAACAATTATGATTCATGAATGTTTACTAACAGACCATGAAGCAGACTGAAAGTGCAATGCCTATGAGACAAATGAGCCAATGTGCCTTGCAGTAACATCTTTATGAGATGTCCCAGGGTTCCTCTACAGCAGTGGTTCCCAAACTTTTTTCACTTGTGTACCCCTTGGCATCCCATTTCCATAAACTGTACCTCTCATACTAGCAATATGTTTGCAATCAATATGGCATCTGTTATTTCAAATTTATAAACTGTAACTACAAATAAATAGACCAATAATGCAATTAAAAAGCAATGGAATGAGAACAGATGGTACATATATATTTACATCCGAGACTCAAATGATACAATGAATTGAAGAAAATACATCATGTATTACATTTAAAAACTACCTTACGTTAATTAATTATTATTACTGTTCTGCACTAAACTATCTGCATTATGTTTCACCTTATTTTTTTTTTCCTGTGCTGGTTTTCAACCACTGTTCCATATCCGATAATACATAAATGGAAACATTAATTTAAAAGTTAAAATGTTGACAAAAGGAAGAGATGTAGAGAAGACCCAAAAAGCCCACTCACTGTACATTGCTCACAGGACTGACTGAGACACACACTGCTGATAGTTCAACCCTCCTTTTTCTTAATGTGCCCTGTTGTGAAAAACAGGCATCATGACAGCTCCCTTTTACTGATCCTCATCCATCTCCCTAACCTGAACTGCTGCCTCTTAGATCCCTCAAGGGAGGCTGATTGGCTATGCTCCCCTGCTTTCCTACCCCAGATAAGAGCACCAACTGAGGCCAAAGAAGGATGAAAAATACAACCGCCTATAGCTTAGTATTTCTACAAAAAGCCCTGTCCCTAACTTTCACCCCACCAACTGCTTCCTCTCGGCCCCATCAACCAGCCCCAGCCACACAACACCTAAAAAAAACATAAATACCTGAAGATGACAAAGACCAGACACAGACCAAAATCTCAGCCTTGTCTCCCCCTTCTGGGGACCTTTTCCCTCCAGAGACGGCCACCATCATCACCATGACCACCACTCATTCCCTCATGTTTTTCTCTCTCTCCATTTGCCCACACATACACACTTACCAGCATAAACTTGGCCCAGAATTGCACTGAGGTGGGTTGTGCAGGTTTTCCCCCACCAGAATCGAGGAAGAGACCAATGGCTAGGGCCTTCGGAGGTGGAATGGTGTGCATTTTTTTCCCTGGGAACCTGTTGCAAGAAGCCACCTGGCCCACCCTGCTCTCCGCTTGGCTCCCCCTCACTTGCCCTGTGTTTAGATCTGGGTACCACTTGTCCCACAGAGCTCCTACCACCCCCTTCCCTCTCTAGTTCTCCTCAGACAAAGCACCCACCACCTTTAAGCCTGTCCAGGAGAAGCTGCACAGTCCCACCAAAGTCCCAATTCCAAAGTGAGCAGCTCCTCCTTGTATGCATTCCCTCCCCTCCCCCCCCCCCGTGATGGAGAAAAGAATTGGAGACTTTTCCTGACATTATTCAGGGCTTTTTTCCCCCATGTATCCTAAATGTCCTCGTGTGTACCCCAGGGATACACATACTCCCAGGTTGGGAACCACTGTTTTATAGCATTGTGGGGAAAGTGTGGCCTGCAGGCTGCATGCTACTCCCCCACCCCCAAACAAAATGTCCCTAATGCAACTTTGGGATAATTTTTGGGACCCTGAGCCATCTTAGACCCAGCAGAGATTTTTCTCCTCAATAGGAAGTAACCCAAGAGTTGACATCTCAGGTCAATTCCTGGGGGGGAAAAAGGGCTCTCTTGAGGCTAAAAGGACCCACAGGAGGCCAAAAAATGTGCAAGTGCATCTCAGAGGACATTAAGGACATTTCGAAGAACCAAAAAAAAAAAATCAACTTTTTCCAGGAGCGCAGCCTTCCGTGTCTCCTGGGGGGCAACGTGGCCCCCTAATCCAGCTCTAGCGTAACAAATATATATAGCTGCTAGCTACGTTTCTGAAGTACCAATTTGCCATTTTTAAAGTCTGTGACAGCCAATTATGACCTTGACTGAAATGCATATCCCTCAGTCCAAAAATCTATATCAAAATGCCTTTCAGTGAAACATAATTATTTTGTTTAACACATCATACACGAGGAGAGAGAAAGAGAGTGCTCTTCAAATGCAGCCTCAAGCACAGGCATGTGTCTCATTCTGTCTGCATGTGACACCTGTAAAAACAAGATGAACGAAAGCAAGCCACACCAGAAATGGAGAAGCCACCTTGGAAAACAAAGAGGAGTTGGAACAGACTCATAGTGGCTATTTCAACAAAAACTGGTTGCAGCTCCTGCCACCTAACTAACAGCTTGCACTGAACTCTTGGAAGAAAAGATTACTGATTACATGGGATCTGATCTCTTAGAAGCATGAATTCATAGCTATTAACTAACATTTTCTAACCATAAAAAATATCTTGCAGAAATAAGTATGCTACAAGATGTTGTTTCAGTCATTTCACCAGAAAAGGTGAAAGTAGTTAAGAAAAAAAAAAAGCTCTTTCCTGATTTCCTAACTTGCTCAATTGATCAGAAATGATAATTCTACTAAGTGGGCAAGATTAGACTTAGAACATGATCTTTCTGAAGAATTCAGACTTATATTTTCCCAAGTTACCAACAGACCTCAAAAAAGTCTCAAGCCCATTTTTACAAGTCACACTACTAGCATGGAAAAATGGTATTACCGTACATTCTTGCACCTTACCTATCTTCAACAGACTTTTTCTTCTGCATCCAAATTCCTATAATGCTGAGAAATTTTCCCAAAGTAGAGACTGGAAAGATAAAAGGTTACTTCATGACCTATTTCATAATCCCAATTCAAAATCACAAGATGAACTGAAACAGATACTACTCCCTGTCACCCCTACTTGGCTACCCCTTCATCAAATTCTTGATTTTACTGCAAGACCGACCTGTACAGTGGAATTTCCACATACTTGGACCTTTTTTGAAAATATATCTGTTTCAAAAGACCTGTCCCTGCAAGGACTGGTATCACAGATCAGTAAATGGTTAATTGATGAGACCTGTGCCAGGATCTCAACAGTAAACCAGGCTGGGTGGCTGACGTTGGAGCTCCAGTTTCAGATATGAATTGGCTAAAAATTTGGACATCATCTCTGTACAAATCTCACCCAACTAAATTTAAAGAATGTACACTCAAACTGATTCACAGGTAGTACTTTACACCTGTTCAGTTGGCTCACATCACCAAAACCATATCTCCCAATTGTTAGAGGTGCTATAGCAACAAGGGTACCTACCTCCATATGTGGTTATCCTGTACTGTGGTAGCCCAAATCTGGTCTGAAGTTTTGAAAACCATCAGTGCCATTACAAAGCAAACAGTTGATCCTTGTCCTACTCTTACGTTGCCTTCAATACAACAACATTATCACAAGAACCTCATTAAGTTTTTTCTCATAAATGCAAGATTGGAAATTGCTTCCAATTGGAAGATGGATAATTTCTCTATTGAAAGATAGTAGAAAAGGATCTGGGACACATGGCTAAAGAGAAGCTCGCACACAACGAGAGAGTAATAAAAGAATACATCACACAAGATTCTTTTCAAGAAAATGGCTTCCCTTTATCTTGGAGATAAAGGGAAGCCATTTTTCTTGAAAAACACCCCATTCAGGACCCTGGTTGAGTGCTTTCCTAGGCAGTCTGTTACCCTGTTTACTGGGGGTCCCATGAGGAACACCAAAGTACGCTCTCAAAATATCAAAAGGTGGGGAAATTAGCAAGAGCACAAGTTAGCACTGCGAGAGGCAGGGCAACGGAGCGGAATCTTTTACCCAATGTCTACGGGGTCAGACCAAGTCAAAGAGCAAACAGGATTGAAATAATAATGTGAATTTTATTAAAAACTACAATCAAACAGTGTATGCAACACAATCACACAGAGAAACTATAGAAATAAAGGTTGGAATGGGACAGAGGGACTTTTAGAGGTTTGGTATGGGAAATACTACACCTGTCCTGAAGCCCGGGGAGTCTGAAGCAGAAGTTCGGAGATGGAAACTCAGTACGTGGGACTGAGGGGACAGCTCGCCAAACAAAGCAACAGCAAGGTGGGATGAAATTCGGAGCAATCCAAGTGATCCAAAGAAGCTCTCAAAATCAGGGGTTTTTATAGGGGAAAAATGTGGCTACAGGCTATTCCGTACTTGGGGAAAACAACGAGTTTCGGGCTGGAGACAAAGCCTCAGAATTTAGCATGATTGAGTTAGTTCCGAATTGACGAAGAAGTAGACAGTATGCAAACACAGAGTGCTTGGCAGAAGAGGATTCTCATAATCAAGCCTCCTGCTCAGGGCAGGGAGTTCTTTGTAAGTAGCGTGCATACGTAAGTAGCATGCATACATAATAGCGTGCTTGCCGGGAGGTCTCCTAACGCGGTGATCTGGCCTGCCTGGGTGGGAAAAGGAATGTCCAGTGATTAGTGGCCGTGCCTAGTTTCATGCTTGTCTGCGGGCCTCACAAACACATGGAGAGGGATGGTAGAAGAGAGTCAAATTATTGATATCAAAGCGATATCTAATGTCCCCCCAAGTGCGGCTTAAGAACTGCAGTAACAAGCCCAGATAGGCATAATTGAGTAGATTCGCATTGCTGACACATTCATTGTTCATTGTTTCCCTTTGTATTTTGTCCTTTGCTCTCAAGTTATCTTACTGATAATTGTAATTTCAACTGAAATTTAAAAAAAAAAATTAAATGCAAAAAACCCCCCCAAAAAAACAACCCTAACACTGCTATAATTCAACAATGGCAAGGTTATGAATTACAGTTGACCCTCCACATTTGCTAGGATTAGGAGCACAGAACCCTTGCAAAAGTAGAAAAATTGCAAACATCAAAATGTATTTGTATGTTTCTGTGGGAAGGGGTCTAAGGTATGGTGGGGACAGTGGGTACCCAGGAGAGGGAGAAGAGGTGGGTCAGCATGGTGGTGCTATACTTCCTCTCTCCTGCCCATCTCCTTCCTTGGATTTGAGGGGACACTGGGAAAGGGTTTATGGTGCTGCCAAATTGGGCTGCAAGCCATCCTTAGCTGGCCAAGCTGTGCCTGGTAGAAGAGGAGGAGGACCAGAGGTGAGTGTTTAAAGGGCTGCATAGCCCAATCGAAGCCACTTGGCAAAATGAAGGTCCCCCTGGCAAAAAAACCCCTCCTGAGTTGGGGGGGGGGTAGGGGGTTGAAGAAAATTGCAAATAATCAAATCCATGAAAGTCAAACCTGCAAATGTGGAGGGTTGACTGTATATCATAAAATACTCTGGTTTGATTCTAAGGTAGGATCTTGTAAAAATTCTTCCTGACAAACAAACATTCTCAACAAGTTGCCCTGTAACCTCAATAACCTCTGTAAAAATTCCTTGATTTTTCCCCTTCTTTTGTGAGACTCTCTTTATTATTCACAGTGGAAAGACTGGAGCCCAGCTGCACTGAGCACTGGACAGATCCTTAAATAATTTACACCACAATTGAATAAGAATGGACACTGAAGTAGAACTAAGCAACAGAAAAAGAAAGGTTGCATTTCTTGGATTCTGAAGGCTGCTAGTTTAGGGAAGCTAGGAGAACATTTACTACCCTGTAGTACACACAAAGTGCTCATGTGGGCTAGTGCTAAGTATACAAGATGGCAAGTCCCTAGATGGGAATAGGTGGATTACAACATAGAGATAGTTGTTTATTTTACTTGAAGTTGTACCTCATATTTCACTATTACTGCCATCAAGCTGGGTAAGCTAAAAAATCAGATAAAATAGGCAAATCAAAACCACTGCACATTAACAATGAAAACAGTAGAAGAGGGATCAATTAAATCACAGGAACAACTAAAATCAACTGAATCTGGGTTATTGAAGGCCTGTGGAAACGTGAAAACAATATTTGACTGCTGCAGGAAAGACCCGCAATTTCATTGCAGGTGATGTCTCTACTGACAGGGCTCCAAATACAGGGCATCACATCTTCAAAACCTTCCAACCTCAGAGTTCTGGTTCTTCTGAACATGACCAGGAAAGGGTGTATGGCAGCAATCAGGCCCACCAGTCAATTCCTCTCTACCGCCTACAGAGTGAATAGGTCTTTGGTGGGAAGGCTGAAAAGGAACTTTCCAAGGGCTGCAGGAATCCCTCCTAGTTCCATGCACAGGCCATTCTTACCAGATTACCCAACTCTGCAGAGTGAAATGGCTGCTTTTGGGAGTTGCAGACCTCTGAGAATTTTAACCTCTCATCTTTATGATTCCCAAGATATGGTCAAACACATAGTAGCAGCACCAGCAGACAGAGAAGTAGCTTAGTAATATTGTCAGGAGTTTGGGGTACATGTTCAATTGTCCTGGGAAAACCAGAACAAATTGTGCAAAATAGACCGTTAAAAATAACTAAGAGAAATAACAGCAGATACAATGCTTTATACATTTATCATCTCACTCTCACATTTTGGGAGACCATCTCCCCAACAAAGCTATCTGAAATGGAACAGTTGCCAACAAAAGAACAATCCATTCTGTTCTGATTTGATGAGTAAACTTATTATCATGCAGGATGATACTGTCCTTCTACTATGCAGGTGGAGGTACCAGAAATAACATTAAAAAAAGATTTGATCCTCTGCAGTGACAAAAGTAAAACAGTTTAAGGAAACACAAGCTATCGTCCCAACATTGCCACAGCCTCTATGTGGCACTGCAATCTTGACAGCTGTGTAGCACCCGTCAATCTCCCTGGTGGGCTCTAGTGGAACAAGCACGCTGCAGAGAAGAAGTTACAAGAATAAGGAAGAAAATGGAATCTTCCACATCAAAACAACAACACATTAAGCTGCACCACTTACTCACAGTGAAAGGACAGTGCAATAGTACATGTTGAGTATCCCTTATTCAAAATGCTTGGGACCAGAGGTTTCTTTGGATTTTGAATTTTGTTGAATTTTGGAATATTTGCATACACATCATGAGGTTATATACTGTCTCAACCTGTAGTAATTTTTAAAATGGAACAAAACGAGATGGGCAAACACAGCAAAGCCCACATCTTGAATGGCGAGAATGAAGGCATTGCAGGATTGTAAACCAAAGTCCCCATACTCTAGAAACAAGATCCTAAAGGTACAGGGCCACAGGACTGAACCTAAGAGAAGAATCATGTCTGCCTGCAAGGTGCGACAACAGTTTGAGGTGGTTTAGTCAAGCACCTAGGAAGCAGGGTGAGAATGGGGTTACAGGATCTTATATAACTCCAGACAAGCTGCTTCATTTGGAGCTCAACAGAGGCCTCTGATCACTCATGGCCCAGATTATCCTTCTCAGGCTCTGCCCTTCCTATGTCAAAGAGTAGCCTTTTAGCCTTCAATATATCTTTCCACCGCCTCTCAGTCAGCTCTCACACTATTGGTTGCCTGCACTTGAGGAACTATGGCTCAAGAAGTGTCGTCTTAGGGCCTCCCATCTTCCAGGTCAAACGGATGCTTGGTGACAAGCTCTGGCTCTCTCTCAGCAGAGCTGGTTCTCAGTTTAGCCCCTCAGTGACTTGCACTGCTGGTCTTCCATATCCATCTGGCTCCTCCTTCTCTGTCTGAGGCATGAACATGGTCATACCATCGCATCACATGGCATGACGGGGTCCTTCATCTCTCGGACCCAGGCCTAATATTGCCTATTTCCTAGTCCAACAAACAAGTACCGAAGAAGCTGTTTGTGGGAGCTGTGTATCAGTGGAAAGACATACAAACAACCTCTCAAGGAAGGTTTGGCAGATACACACACACACACACACTGAAACTGTACAGTGTGTTAACTAAAGGTGCATGTGTAAATGAATGCACACTGAACAGCATACTAATTAAGGTTAAGGTCTACAATACCCCACCCAATTTAATGAGAAGGCTGTCTGAGACAGAAATGAGAAAGGTGCTACCCCGGTTAACTAAATGCATCAATTTTTTTTAAAGATAATTTTGGGGTAGAATGATCATTTGCACAACAAAGATTCCTGTTTGTCAAGAAAAGTTTGCCTTTTCTAGAATACGAAGTACCCACAAGATTACAGGCCATACCGTGCAATCCTATGTATCTCTACTCAAAAGTAATCCCCACATTCTTTTTATTGTGGAAATTGTTCCTACCTTGATCTCCCTGGGAAAATCTCTTTTCATTGTTTCTCCATTTTACTGATTCCCAGTTTGTGTTCTTTTTCTTAGAATTAACCAAGAAGTCTCACTGGTTGATACACAGTTAAAATCACTGAGATTTTAGACTATTTCTAAACTTAGTCCTCCTCTCCAACTTTAAAGTTGGATACTATAGTGGTGCATTTGAGCCCAAGAATGGATTTAAATGCATCTCATTCTCATTTCCATACTTTTTCTGGCCCATTTCCACACTATGCTGTTATAGTGCTATTATTCCACTTTCAGCATCCTGTGGAATTCTGGGGTTAGTAGTTTACTGAGGCCAAGGAGCTCTCTGGCTGAGAATTCTAAAGGCCCCTCCCTAAACTACAAACTTCAAGATTCCATAGGCTATTGAAAGCGTAGTGCAGAAATGCCCCTAAAGGCATATAAACAGCATAGTGCAGAAATGCCCCTAAAGGGACTCTTCAGATAAGATTGTTCTGAAAGTGGATGGCTTTCTTTCCCATGTATTTCCCAGAGAACAAGTGCCACACATTTTTCCACCCATCTCTACACAGTGACTATTCAGGAATAAGCAGAGATTTCTGGGAACCTCAGTGTCAGAGGTAGACAGTTTTCGAAGGGCTGAGGATCAGATTTTACCTTTGTCAACTATCATGGCCTCATCAGACTAGGAGAAAATATCAAAACAGGAAAGAGTAGGGCATTCATTTCCACTTTTCACTGGGGGGCTGGTGGGAGGGGGCTTTAACTCATCCTAATGCCAAAATTTATTCTTAGAAGCCTCCAAAAGAGAACCCCCTCCTTTTTCTAGCCTGAAGGGAGATACCAAAAACAGCCTTTGAGCTGTATGTGGCCCATGAGTCACATGTTTGCTCTATTTACATCCATAACGTAATTAACTCAGAAATTTTCCCAGATTTTCTCCCAAAACAAAAATATACCTTAACAAAAACCCACTCAACCAAAAACACAGTTAAGAAGAAAAGAATAAATAAATTCTGTACATGATCCTTTACTGAACAAACTAATAGTGTGGCATACAAATAGGAAAATCACAAACAGGACAAGTCCTATACAGTGTACATGCATTCTTTTCTAGATGTATCCATAACCTAATTTTTAACAAAATCTCTGTCAGCTGAAGGGAACTTTTGCTAAAACCATTACAGGATTTCTGCAGGATAGACAGAACTAACGACTACCGGCTTCAGCTATGACAAGCACATTTGTAAACTGAATAATCAAAAATATACTTTACAAAATGTCAAACTGGCTCCTTGTGATCAATTTCAGTAACCGGGCTGTAGGAAAGTCACTAGAAAGGAAATAATGGTTCCTTCTGAAGAACCAAACACAATTTTTGACCAAGAAAACTTGTAGAGTTTGGAATGTATTACAATTCCTTTTAGCTGTTTCTTCCTACAAGAGGTTTGGCTAACCTCACACTTTAGTAATACAAGTGCATCTGTCATAATGCTGGACATTATAAGACATATAACATTAGATACATTATGACTAGTGATAAATATCCTGAATCAAAAACATGTGAGAACAATACAGATACAATAATACAATACAAAAATACAACAATCAATTAACAGCATTACATACAAGCAGTCTAGGCAAAAGATTACTTGTACATTAGGCTTATTTTAGAAGCCTATAGACTACACACACATACAATGTGCCCTGACAAATGGAAGTTTTACAGCTTCCCAACAGCAATTTTGACAATTATGGCAGCTGAATAGCGGCCACATCTATATGGGACCCTAATGGCACATTGAATGAGAAACTTTTCAGACACTATGATGAATGATAGTTTAGGTTTAACATGCCCAAACCTCAAAGTTTCACACTACCACTTCCTCTTTCCACTTCCATCATGTTTAGAAGTACATCAGAAGCACTCATCTTCATTTTTAAACTAATCATTAGTTGTCACATCCAAGTTTAAGGAACTCTGGTTAGTTTAAACTATGGCTACTGAGCAAACCAGGATCATAAATCAGTGCTTGGTCCAAGCTTATTTGAACAAGATTTTAGCAAAGGTGAACAAACTGCAGCAGAAAGGCCACATACAGCTCTTGGCCTAACTTCACTCAGCAGAGGGAACTGTAGGGAAACAAGGAAGGCAGAAGGTAAAAAGCAGGGCAAGTGCAGTTGAATAGACGAACAAGCAAGCTCATATGGGGGAAAAAAGTCTGCCTGACAGCCTGGACCTAAGTCATGCAGGTTCCCCATTCCTAATTTAAAACTACCCAGGGCTGCCCAAGTTCAAATGCAACCATTTCAATATAAAAGCAGACACTGAAGCTCCTATTGTCTGGCCATTTTACACTGAACGAAAATGTAGGCGGCAAGCATGAACCCAAGAATCATGTACACAGTGCTAAAGGCCATGTTTTTGCCCAATGTGAACGATCACTTCTGTCCTCTGCAATATCTCCATGCCTCTCCTACAGGAGATTTTACTCTGTCCATCTCAGGCCCTCATTTTCCCAGCCCATCTCTTTTTTAACATAGTAATGAGTGTGCCTGTGGCAGCAGCTACAGCAACAAAGGCAAAAGTCCACATACTCAGATTCTTTTCTCATTAGTCAGGTGACCTTCATGTTGATTTAACTATTTTCACAGTCTCCCAAGATTGATCTTTCCAACACAGGGCCCATTCACATTTAATCTCAGCCTCTGTTTAACTTGTCAAGGCTTCTAGTAAATCCAGACAGCTTGAGCAGTGTATTTGTATCGTGTAACTGTTGCTTAAGGTTACTTCTCTTTGGCACTAGACCATGTACTCAAAGCAAACTTCATGAATGCACACATAGTTCCCCTTCAACCTCAGAAGCTCTGTCTAAATTGGTCAATGGTAAAATGCCCATTTAACTTGCATTAAAGTTCCTGCTCATGAAGGAATTGCTCGGACATTTGTTATTCTGTAGTTATGCATTCTGGGGCTCAGTTTCTTGTTCATATAACTTGTCCTATATACCAAAACCAGAATTTATATCTCAAAAGTTGGAAAAAAATGGAAGTATTACAAAACTCACAAAAATGTATGGTTGTTTGTCAATGGAGAACTATTCCACTTAACTGGAATTACCAAAGGCCAGTTCAGATGTTATGCCCTATCTTGCCATTCTTTCCTTATGTCCACTGTCAAGACAACTCTTCCAGAATGCAGAATGGGGGCAAGATCATGGTAGCATCATCATTCACAGTTCATATCTGTCATAGAGACTAGTAGTTGGAAGCGTAGAGGAGCTGGTCAGATCATTATCAAGAGGTTCTGACCACAGAGAATGTGGCAACATTAGCATCACATACACCTATTTATATATTACAATTTATATCCTGTCTTTCCTTCAATGAGATTGAAGAAGTATGTATAGCTGTCTTCCTCCCTACTTTATCCTTAACAACTGTGTGAAATACATCAGGCTGAAAGAGAGCAACTGGTGCAGAGTCATCCACTCAGTTTCATTACTCAGTGGGGACTAAAGCCCAGATTTTCAAGTTTCCAAACCAGTAATAAAATCTCTGGATTGCACTTGAGTGCACGGAGGAATCCCTAAGCAGAATTGTTTTGAACTGTCCTTCTGTGTCACCTTAATGTGTCCAATGTTTGGCATGTATTTTAGGCTAAGCTATGGTGATTTGCATTTATCAAGGGCTAAAAGGGCCCTGATCCTCTTCATATCCAAGTAAGAGGGTAGCACTTTTGGTTGAGGAAAAGAACAGAGTAGTTGTAAAACTAACAGAAAACTAAAAGGGTAATACGTAAACTCATTACCCAATTATTATTATGGCAACCCATCAGCAAATGTAATGCAACAACCAATAAATCATAGAATCATAGAATAATAGAGTTGGAAGAGACCACAGGGGCCATCCAATCCAACCTCCTGCCATGCAGGAACTCACATCAAAGCATTCCCAACAAATGGCCATCCAGCCTCTGTTTAAACACCTCCAAAGAAGGAGATTCCACCACATTCCGACCAGCATATTCCACTGCCCAGCAGCTCCAACTGTCAGGAAATTCTTCCCAAGGTTTAGATGGAACCTCTTTTCCCATAGTTTGCAACAGCCTGCTCCCATGTTATATTGTAAAGTCACTGAACAACAGCACGGAATGGTTGTTGCCACCAGAATCAAAGTTCTCTGTTGCTTGGGTTGAAAAAACAAAGGTCAGAGGCTTGAAGAAGCCAGTAGAACACAGTCAATAAGCTACCACATCAGTGGTTCTTAACCTGGGTGCCAGGGAGCCCCGGGGAGTCCTCACAGCCCTCACAGGGGGTCCATGAAGCCCTGCTGCTGGACACCAACATCAGTGGCAGCAACTATGGCAGTGTGGGGGCTTGCGGATGCTGAAACTGCTCTCTCGTTTACAAACAAGAGAGCAGGTGGGACATGCACACACACCTTCTGCTGTGCCCCTTTGCACCCACAACCCCCTGCTGCCACATCCCTGATGAAATGGACATGGCAATAGGCATGTGCACATGCCCAAACTGTGACTCTGGAGACCAGGGTTTGGAGCTCCACTCAGGCACAGAAACCCCCTGGGTGACCTCAGGCAAGTCACATACTCTCAACTTCAGAGAGAGAACCAAAGTCACAAATCCTGTCAAGAAGACCCCTATAGTATATTTGTCTTAAGGTTACCATAAATCAGTTTTCAAAAGGGAGAGACGTGATAGCTAGAAAGGACCTCCCCCTGGAGGCAGCAGTTTGTTGTCCTGTGCCTTCAAGTCATTTCTGACTTATGACAACCCTAAGGTAACTTATCACAGCGTTTGTTTGTTTTGCAAGATTTATTCAGAGGGGTCTGCCTTTGCCTTCCTCTGAGGTTGAGAGAATATGACTTGCCCAAGGTCACCCAGCACCAGAGAAGAGATTTGAATCCTAGTCTCCAGAAGCCTTTAATAAATAAATAAATAAATAAATAAATAAATAAATAAATAAATATTCAAATATTTAAATTTAGATTTAAATATTTAAATCTTAAGTTTTAGGGGTTCCCAGATACAAATTATATTTACAGGGGGTCCCTAGTAAAGAAAAGTTTAAGAACCACTGTACTGAAACATCTCAGTGCTAGGATCAAAGACACTATGCATCTGTTCTGAATTTATTCTTTCACTCACCCTAGATATGATCACCATCTCCACTGCCCAACTGAAGAATTCCTGCATCTTTTATATGAGCTAGGCTAGAATTGGACAGTTTTTAAAGCTAACGTTTATGTTCTGCACATTCTATAATTATGGAAAGTAGTTTGCAAAGTCTAACATTAGAGAAGGACCGCAAGATTACAGAGGTATTGTGGACAACCAAAGATGAGCCCACCAAAGTTGAAAACTTGGATGCTCAGAACAGTACAAGGACATGTTCAGTGAGGCTCAAAGCCTTATCAGAAAAGCAATGTTTTTTCTTCTCATTGTTGTTAGGTGTGTTTTAGGTACAGTGAACTATAAGCAACCTTTATCCTATTTTATTCCACAGAAAATAGAATCCATGGGCTGCAGCTGAAGACAATGTCAGAGGTATCTCCTGGTTATTTTAACATTCTAGTTAAAAGCCCTTTTAAGTATTTATCACTATACAGCTAACTTTGTCAGCTTTAACATCATAGTCTTAAGTATATTTTGAGTTCTCTGGATTTCAACAGAAATTTTTCCGTGAGTAATTGCATAGGATTGCAATTACCATGCACCTCATGGTTTCACCCTCTTGAATCACACTGAATTATCAACAGGGGAGTGAAAAGGGAATCTTAATTTCAGCGATTCTCATGAGAGGAGAAACCAGGTTTGCCATCTAGAGTTTCTGAAAGAATGAACGTTCAGCCTTTGGGGAGTACCTTTTAAAAGACAGTCATTTATCATAGCTGCAGCTGGGGAGAGGCCAACTGCTGACGTCTGTCTCAGCTACAGCTCCAGTCTTCTCCTGAATGACAAATATTCTTGAAAAGCTACTTAGAGCAATTTTTAATAAGAAAGACCATCTTTACAGACAAATTAACTGATTGCTGCCGAAGCACATTTTAGTACAAATAAAGGATGCAAAATACACCAAAAATTGTTGCCAAGAGCCTGAGGCTGCTGCCACAGGTTTTAAAATTTCCTTTTGTTTGTTTGAATAATGTGTGACTGTTTTTCATAGACGATATAAAAGAGCACACCATGTTAGTCAAATGTACATGTGCTTCAATGAAATTACAGCTGCAAAAAAGCATGATTTAAGACTACTTGGGAAAATGGCCCAATAAAAATTCCAAGCCCAAATAAATCAAGTAATGTCAAAAATAATAATTATAACAATTTAAAAACAATCACTGCACAACAATACAGGTAAGGGGTGATAATTGTAACGAACTCCTGTAAGAGCCTAAGAGTTGAAGTGATGTTGGTGGAGAGGGGAGACATCAGAGATCAATCTGAAGCAAAAAGTTTTTAAGAAGAACCAGAACAATGTTCCTATATGTAACAGCACTTCAGTGCAGGAATTCAGCTTCATCACACCATATTTTACAGAACAAAATGGTGTCAGTAACTAATGCCTGGCTATCTTCAGCAGCAGCAACCTCATAGGCAGCTCTATAACCAGTATCATTTCCTCTGTCTCCAGTTGGTAAGAGATCCACCACGCACTTTAATAGCAACACCAAAAGCTGCACTCTTCTACTCAGTCACCAGGGATCGCCTGTAAGAGAAGCCCCAAAATACATCTGTTCCCTGGTTAGAGGCAGAAAGATTCCACCTGCCAGGCCAGCTGGGGAGAAGAACTGAATAAGCATATAGGATGGAAGAGTTATGGCCTGCCACCCACCCACCCACCCCAAAAAATGTTGACAAGAGAGTCTGAACTGTTTCATTGCCACAGCACTAGATAGTCAACAGGATGTGGGAAGTCTCAACACACACACACACACACACGACATGCAAGAGACCTAAAGGACAGGCTGTGATGTCTGTGCTCCCCTCCTCACTATTTCAACTACCACGAACAGAGGACCCCATTCAAAGATGGGTTTGACCAAAGTGCAACACTGGCTCTTTATTCATCATGTCAGGACAACCCGTTGTGCCTGCAAACATGTAGAAAAAGATCAGGAAAAAAAATACCAAACAATCCAAAGGGACCCTGTCATGGATGAAATTCCAGGCAATCTGAACACTATAATCTTATCATGAATCCTTCTACCTATATTCCTTTGACCAAACATGCTCAGGTGGACAGCTATTAAAGCCAGAAAGAGAACTGTCTACACTGTGGTCTCACTTATGGACA
This sequence comes from Ctenosaura bakeri, assembly GCA_948474755.1. Lineage (NCBI taxonomy): Eukaryota > Metazoa > Chordata > Lepidosauria > Squamata > Iguanidae > Ctenosaura > Ctenosaura bakeri. Next base: position 233,117 of record CAOLHI010002136.1, on the reverse strand, counting down.
TTGTCACAAGTATGTGTCTCACATAGCTACATCTTTCTATATATGTTTCTCAATAATAATCCCACTGAAAAACCACCTTGTAAGCTGCACAGCCTCCCCCTCCCCTAGCTATTTTCCTTAAACTGAACACACCAGGAAAGGCATCTGCAGGCACCCTGGTTGTCCCTTGAATGTCCCCGCAGATGATATCCTTGCAGTTTATACAGCTAAGGGAAAACAGACCCTTGCTGTCTGGCAACCCAGAACTGGCTGTGTGCCTTACAAGATGGGCTGTAGGGAGGAACTGCATCATCCAAACATAATTCTAGTTTATGCAATGACTAAAAATGAGAGTTTCAATGTTGCAAGGGAGACTTAGAACATCATAGTTATGTATGGGTAGGCAGATTAGAAACTCACTTAAGTTGCTAGGTTGGAATATTTGCAACAGATATATGAATGAGTGGGAAAAAATTGCCAAGACCCAGCAGTTATTAAAGTTATTCAACTGGGAATTAATACACACACATTCACACACACCTGTAGCTCAGTCTGTGCCAAAGAGTACCAGAAAATGTGGGTGTTCCTGGGAGAAGATCATAACTGGTAAAGGGAGGGAACTCAAAACTTGCAAGTAGCTGAAAATTAAATATTTTCCCACTCCAAATCTTGGGATCACCTACAGCGCTTACACCCTTTTTGGCTCTTTAACAATAACAGCTAAAGGTTATTTAGACAACAGTCTGCATATGTTTAGTCTCTGTCAGATAAATCCATATGTTTGGAAAATGGCAAATACACAGGGAAACTGTGCAAATCACTATCACTCAGTATGACCTCTATGATAACATGAAATAAAGATATTATAAGCATCCTTGGAACATCCAAAGATGAAAACTATACAACCACAGATTGTGACAGAATAAAGAATATTTTTACAAATCCTTCCAAAATTATACAAAGAACAGAGATACTTTCCAGAGAAGTTAAAGTCTTACCTGACTTGCGGAATTTACCAAGAATTTCCAAAGAACAAAAGGCCAATTTAAATGCTAGAACAGTGGTTCTTAACCTATTTTTTTACCAGGGACCTTCTGCAAATATAATTTGTTATCAAGATTTAAATACTTAAATTTAGATTTAAATATTAAAATATTAAAATATTTATTTAATGTTGCTCATCAGGAATCTTCTAATGGGGGAGCAGTTTGGGTGTGCGCACACACCTGCTGATTCCCCTTTCATTAGGGATGCAGCAGCAGAGGTGTGTGGGTACATACCTGCTACCATGTCCCTCAGCACCTACACCCCCTGTGGACATGTAGAAGAGACAGTAAAATAAGGCATCCTGTGCAGCAGCAGCTTTCTGAAATGAAAAATTAACCTATTATTCAGATTGCTCACTCACATCTGTGGGGAGCCCAAAGAAGAGAGGAAGAGAATGAAGGGGGTAGAGAGAAAGAGGAAGCAGAAGCAGAGGGAAGGCAGAAAGCCAGCACTTAGCAGGTAGTTCCCGTTTGTAGGTGGTGAATCTAGGTGTCTCTCCTTGAACTCTTTCACCTGGCCTGACATTCAGTATGGATTTCTTTCTCCCTCCCTCCCTTCCCAAGGAGCAAGGTCAAGCTGATTGTACTCCCTTCCCTGTTTTTCTCTCCTTTCTGAGAAAAGCCAGCCTTTGACAGGGAGTTGTTGCTGCAACTGCCAGTGAAGTTCAGCAGGCGAGTGTCACAGACCCCCTACGAGAGCTCCACAGACCCCTGGGGTCCATGACCCCAGGTTAAGAACCACTGTGCTAGAATAACAGTGGCAGAAGTGGTGGAAGCCTTTAAGAAAATAAAGGGTGGGAAAGCACCAGGGCCAGATGGTTTATCTACTGACTGTTATATGGTGTTGGAAGAACTACTAAATTTGCCATCACAATACCTGATGGACTCTATAACTGAAGTTCCAGAGAGTTGGATTGGCACAAACATAACATTGATTCCAAAGGAAGATAGGGATGTAACTCACCTTAAGAATTATAGACCTATATCCTTGTTAAACAATGATAATAAGATATTCATTATTACTTATTAAACAAGAAACTTACTACAATTTTGGCTGAAAGACTGAAAAGAGTACTGGATAAAGTAAGACATTTAGATCAATGTGGATTTCTACCTAAAATACAGATGAAAGATAATGCAAGAGATATAACTAATATAAAGCTACCGGATATGGTGGAGATGGACAAATTGATGACAGATTGGGGGGTCACTTACCGATTACAAAAAAACACTGGGAAAGGATTACATTGTTTGTAAAGTCAACTGGAGGGACACATGAAACAAGAGGGTTGGATTAATTGGTAAGGTTAGATTTATTAAGGTAGAGCAATACACTTTAAAGGTTTTAAGAAAGTTTATATCAGCAGTGAAGTGTCTTGAGTTACAGTGGATAAAGGTTTTTTTATTATTAAAAATATAGATATAAGTAAAGTTTAAAAAAGCAGAGGAAGTATAACTAAGGATTACTAAGTACCATTCTCAGAGGATCTGGAAGTCAAATGTGTATTTGTATTCCTCTTCTATGTCTGAGGCAGTCTTAGGAGTAGTTGTAGCCTCTGTGTTTAGATATATGTGTAGTAGTTTAGTTTAGTTTGTCTTTAGTGGACAGTTTTGTTTTGTCTGACGTGTTATTATTATACTCTAATATGTAGTTTTATGCTTGTGAAAATGTGTGTTAATAAAAAACATTTTTTTAAAAAGGGACATTTTCAAGCATCTTAAGACTCTCTATAACAAAACAAGATGTTAGTTCATTAGTTAGTTAGTAAGACTATTCTGTTTACAACATAGCTACCAGGCTACAGTTTTCTACCTGGCCCAGTAAATTTTGAAACTCATTAAATGAAAACCATTAACTGGGAATGCCAAAGATCAAGAAGCCCCAGGCTTCTTGCAGCCCTGAGCAAGCTGAATTTTTGAAGGATGTTTGAGTTGCCAATGGTGCCGTCTTATCTTACTCCCTAAATGTCCAACCAAAATGGTCTCTCTGGTCTTTCTTATTCCTCTGTGGACTTGATGTTCCCATTTGGCCTTTGCATCTGCTCCACACTGGAAGACCCTGGTGGGCTTAACTGTGTCTGAAGTGACCCACTATTTCAGAGGGTTGGCAGAGGAAAGTTGGATATCACAGAGTGATAAGAGGAGGACAGATGGGTCTGCGGGGATGTAATGGCAGAAGCACCCCACACACAAGCAGATAGGGCTTAGAACAGTGAAATGTGTGTGTTCCCATGTTAATTTGGCCATTTGGCCTAACTCAGTCACCTCAGCAATTCATTCTTCCGTCATCACTCTGTTTCCAAGTTGGAACAAACAATATTCTTGACGCTGCTGATTACATCAAAGAAGTAATCCATATTTACTATCTAGTTCTTTACCCATAATGCGCCCCCTCCAAAAAAAAAAAAAAACAACTTTTCTGGTAACTTTATAAAATCTACCTTAAATTTTTTTTTAGATTAACATATAAATCTTAGAAAAGTAATTTTTTACCCTCTTACAAATCTACCACCTATGAAAAAAGAAGTCCTCCTTATCATAACATCCTCAACGTTGGTTAGAAACATTCTAGGACATTTTGACAGCTTATTTGGAGTTAGATACCATCTATACATCATCCTATAACATTTTATATTAAATTACTGCATAAAGTCAATTTTTGGATCATGTTTTTCCCCATATATATGGACATTAAGCCCAAAATTTTCAGCCCACCTTATCACATACAGGGGCCCCTTGATTTTTGTGACAGTTCAGGGTGCAGAACCCTTGAGAAAGCAAAACAGAAGTGCAAATAACTCCCCCCACCCGAGTGTCCCTCTCCCATTTCCTTCCAGGACCCCCCCCTTTGCCATTCATTTGCATTTTGCCTGGGTTCACTGCCTTCCTTCCAGGTGCCCAGGCAACAAGACAACCAAATATGAGGGGCAGCACGATGCCAAGAGAAGGCATATACACATGCCTTCCCCCATTTACTTGTATTTTACCCAAACATGCTGCCTTCCAGGCGCCTGGGCAATAGATAAGCAAATGGGAGGGACAGCCACCTATCCAGAGAAAGTGTGTGCACATATTCCCCCCACCAGTCACTTGCATTTTGCCTCAGTACTCAGAAGGCAGTACACCCAGGTGAAACACAAGCAGCACACCCAGAGAAGGCATGTGCACACACCTGTCCCCCCCACTTCACTTGCATTTCTCCCTGTCTTCTGTCTCCAGTTTCAAAAAACATTTATACATCTTTTAAGTTACATGGTCATCATCTTTACACAACTCTAAATAAAATGCATTTTCTCTAACCTCTAGGGCTGCATTTTTCTTATCTTGACTAAATCTGTCTAAGTTGCATATAAGCAAACCAACTTTTGCCTTCCTTAAGAATCATCTCTCTTGCTTTAAACATCCAGCAAGTACAAAAGAGCATCATTTGAAAGAGGTGGTTTTCTTTCAAAGCTATACCATGACACATTATAACTGTACTTCTACACACAAACCCTGATACCTGATATGAAATAAAGATATATGAACCTCTCACATCGGAATGATGCACTGTTTTCCAGGTATATTTGATATTTTCATTTATTAGAGATCATACATGACTATCTTTGTACACAGGGAAAATTCTCTTCTACCTAATTTAGCACCCATTTGGGATGATAACCAAACTAGATAATCTCCTGGTTTGCCCATATGATTGGCCTTGTCAGAGACTGAACCCAGGAAGTTCTTATGTACAATGCTTGCATTATTCAACTAACTGATGAAATCTGCATAAGAAAATACGTCAAATTTGGCAAACTGCTTGAAAAAGATGGACATTCATCACACTGGTTTATTTAAATTGCTAGCTTGTCCCATTATTAGGATTTGCAGCATGCTGCAATAAAGACATATCAGACACCACAATGAAGCCAAAGTAAACCAACCAAAACAGCATTATCAGCTGATCTGAGTACAAAGGAGATAGGGATTCTATAAGGTATACAGATGGTATGTTACTTCCAGTTTTTGACAAATAGCCACTGAACAGATTATCTGCAAGTGCAAAAACCAATAGATTATCTATAAGTGATAAGCAAACCGCATTTTCAATTAAAACATATGCAAATTTCAAGTGAACAGGTCAGCCTGTAAACTTAGAAGCAGAGAATGTGTGCACATCTAGTGACAAGTGCCACAAGCAGATATACTAAAATGCATGCAGAATTACACACAGAAAAAACAGATAGAGAAGTTGGCCTACATCATACCAGCATTGCCCTGTGGAAAAAAGTTATTTGTTGTGTTTTCTCTACTGAGAGAGAACAGGACTGAACCCAAGAAAAACCTGGAACCCTACTATTAAATGAGGAGAAAAAGTTCCAAAGACCAATTTCCTCCCAACTGAAGTAGGGGCAGTTGGTGATGGCCACTGCTCCATGCGAGTCCTTAGTCCCCGAACACACAATCCTCTGGAGTTAGAGAACAAACAATAACATTTCCAGAAATCTGAATGTGATTCCTTGCCCAGTCAGTGCAGTGCCTTCATTTAATTAATAATGCCCATTAAAAATAAGATTAGATAAAGTTGAGTGGCACTAAAGCACAGGCAATTCAGGTACAAGAGAATGCAGCAACTGTAATCAGAAGCTGTGGACAAAGTTACAGGGAAAACAGGTATGAGAGGAAAAGGAGCCATCAGCAAACACACTAGTGGTTCCACACTGAATCTACAGAATCTTCTCAATTTGAAGGGTAAAGGAACTAGACCATTTGGATAAACAGAGGGACCTTTATTGTCACCTTGCTTTCCCGCAATTCACAGGAAATTGTAATCAGAACTGAAGCCACTCCCAAACCACTACTCAATATGGGCTCACAAACCCCATGAATGAGTCATTTTGGGTTATAACTGAGAGCTACTCAGCACAGAACTGAAGCTTCCCCCTGGTCTGCCTGGCTCCAGAAGGCTTTCCTCCAGGACACTGATCCAGCCCCACTTCCTCTGGGAACTGAAAGCCACCAAGCCTGCCTCGCAGACCAACCCGGTTCCTATGGCTGTGCCCACCTCCCCTGGATTGCAAGCTCATTTTGAGACCACACTGACAAGGCATATCTGGTTTCTCCTTCATCTGCTGATTGAAACGACATGGTGCTTTGCATAGTCTTTCACAGACTCCTTATCTTGGCTGAAGGGAGGCAGCTAAAACACAAGGACAGCCCTGAACAGAGCACAAACTGTCTGCCTCTCTGGCCTCCACTTATAACAGGCACAAACTCTCTCTCTCTCTCCCCCTTTCTCTCTCTCAGTTGTCTCAGACATTTAGCACAAATGAAGGAAAGCCAATGCAACTGTGCTTGGGAAAGTGGGACACAAGCAGAGGTTAGCATGACATAGGGCTTGCTGAGGAAGGCCACTCATGGCAGATTGGGAATCTGCGTGGTTCATTGGCTTAAACAATGTCCTGACATCACTTCCTTGTAAATCTTCATCTGCCATAATCAACCCATACTGTTACCTTTTTCAGAGGAAGCAGGAGCCAAGGTTACTTTATTGAGGCTGGGTACCAACATGCACTTATTGTATGCCTAACAGTTTAAATACACTTTGGAATCTGAAAGCATTTTAAAACAGCAGACTAGCCCAAGAACACAGAATAACTAACATAAAATGCATGAATTGGTCAATGATTCAAAAAAGTATCAGCACCCCCAGCAGAAATCCAGGACCATGTCCATTTGGCATTGTGAAAGTCAAACTATGTGTAGGAAGTGCTCAGCACACTAGAAAATTAAACATTTATATCAAGAGCCATATTGAAATTATGTAGGATCCTAAAGCAGGGGTGGACACCAATTTTAATGGATTCATCCACATGTATCCTTTTATAAATGAATGATCTGGATTTCATAGTGCTCTTAAATGGATCTATTGCAAGCCGCTGTCTCAAAGCATCCCACCACAACATACTTTACAAATATAATGGGAGCTGTAAGAAGCAGAAAGGTATGACATTGTAAACATTACCAAACACTCTGTTGGTAGAACAACAGCTCAAGAACACCCATGGTTTCAACCTGAATTACACAGGCCTCCAAATTATTTTGATTTAAATTACCCAATTCCAAATCAGGCAAGGATACTTAGTCATCTCTGATTTAAAGTGGTTAGCCAAGTAGGGAGGCTTGATGTGGCTTTGCCAACAAGAATCTCACAATACTAATAGCACATTTCAATGATTTTTAAGGAGGAAAACTGATGTAAAATATGATGGTATGCCACATGAAATATATTTAAACCAGAAGGTACCTGAAGAAATATTAATAAAAGATTAGAGACCTTGAGCAAGTCACATTTTCTCAGCCTCACAGGAAGGCAAAGGCAAACTTCCTCTAAATAAATCTTGCCAAGAAAATATCATTATAGGTTTCCTTCCGGGTCATCATAAGTTGGAAACAACATGAAGGCACACAAGAACAACAAAGCAAACCTCTGAACATTAGGACTAGGAAACAGGTGAGCGAACAGCTTGTCTTATAAAATTATCCTAGGACTTTAACACTTCTGACTGCAGGGGTGGATTTTTTTTATTATGGAAACAGCATTATGTACAGCTGTTTTTAACTAGCATTATTTACTGCACTCTGAAAACTCAGAGCAACCTCTGACACAAAGAAACAAAAACTTCACTGAAATAGGCCTAGGTATGTTGTAGTCTTAGAGGAAATAATACAGGTCCCAAGCACTCTTCCCAGATTCTGATTCAACGTGAAGCATATTCCTTTTTGTTCCTCTGACAAAGCTTGTTAGCGCTGAGATTTTCTGGACCTTCCTATTTTAAAGCCAGTACACAACAGGAGTCACATGATTAAACACTCTTCTATTTCAAAGAGAACAACTGGGGGTGGGGGCAACATAGGATATGCCCATTCAAAGAAGATGTGTTCACACACAAGTAGCTAATAGCCTGCAGAGTCTCCTCTGCTTGAATAACACCTGGACACGTTTCTAAATCCCAGAAAAGACTCACAGGAACAGCAAAACTGAAATAAGGTATCATAACATCCATGTAGGCAGAGAATTACTAAACAAATAATCTTTGCCATGCTTTCAACTTGAAGAATTCTTCGTATGTAACCCTTTTGCTGGTCTGTGGGCATCTCCACACTACACTGTTATAGTGCTATTGTTCCACTTTCAACATCCTACAGAATCCTAGGGTTTAAAGTTCAGCGAATGACCTTTAGAATTCTCAGCCAGAGGGCACGCTGGCCTCAGTGAACTACAAACCCCAGGATTCCACAGGATATTGAAAGTGGAAGAATAGCTCTGTAACAGTGCACTGCAGAAAGGCCTCATGTCATTTAGAAATAAAGGCAGAGGATGTATACTTCTGGCCCCAAGAAACAACTGTTCATCTTGGACCTGCCTTAGGGACACTTTACTGTTTAAATAAGAGAAAGCTGTAGAACAGAATGCCACCAATGGGTCCATGCCTTTCTACATGGTTCATCAGTGGCCAGCATGAACAGATGCATAGCCTCAAACTGTCGCAATCTGTCTGGGACAGTCCCAGTCTATCCTTTGTTGTCCCACTTTCTGGGCTGCTTTTAAAACGTCCCACTTTCTCTTTCTTCCTCCCACTTTTCCCCATTATGCTCAGCTCACTTTCATTCCTATAAGCTGAGCCCAAAGCATAAATTTACTTTGTACACAACTGCTCACCAGGAGGGAGAGGAGAGGAGGCAGAATTCTTCTCCTTCCCTGTCATCTTAGGCAAATACAGGCTATTGCAGCCTCTCCTAGATCAGTTCTTCCTCATCAATAACTTTTGTCATCCGGACTGTACTTTGACACTGCTTAGTCATAAGCCACGTTCCAGTTTTTATTTATGAAATGTTTCGAGTATGGAGACAAGAATGAAATCAAGTTGACTTGAGCTGTTACCTTTCTGGGTTGAAAGAAGAGGTGAGTGTGAAAGCAAAACCCTTCCTGTAGCACCCTGCGCCACACCATAGCTCCTTAGAAAATATATTTGCATACTTAAAAGTAGTTTTGTTAAAGGTGTACCAAAATGTTTTTGCAAGAATTATTTTTTATTTATTTATTTATTTATTTATTTATTTATTTATTTATTTGTATCCTGCCTTCTCCATATGGATCGAAGCGGCGAACAACTTACAAACAGCATGTAGTTCGAAACATTTCTATACATGCCCCCAACAAGCTGGGTACTCATTTTACCGACCTGCGAAAGGATGGAAGGCTGAGTCAACCTTGGAGCCTGGCAGGTTTGTGACTTGCAGTACTGGCATTTAACCACTGCGCCACCAGGGCTCCTTAGCAGAAAGTCTTCAGCTTCTGAGGGGAAATAACATACTGCTTAGAAAGTTCAGCAAGAAAAAGCAAGGCCTGGAGGTTAAAAACTATTAGCTCTATAATGCAAAGAAAGGCTAGGATTATTTTCCTCCTCCTTCTGCATTGTAGTGCTGCAAGAATCTGAACAGCTTTGGCACTAACCTCACATCCCCTTAAATACTTAAGGGAGAAAAATCAAGACCATCATCACCTCAGCCAAAGCCAACACGCAACACACAACACACAACACTCAAAGCAGAGTTTACATAGATGACTGCTTCATACTCATTCTTCCTGCTTAAACATCTTAAAGCATCCCTTCCCTACCTCCATCCTCACAAAAAGCTCCTTGGAGCTGAATCTTTATCAATGCTGCTGGTAGGTTTTGATAATAAAGGTGCTTGTCGTTTGTAATCACTCTCAGCTCATTTAAATTTGTAAAGATTTTATAGGGTGCTTCTTTTTAAAAATCCGGTGGTTCCCATCCTACAAATGTTAAGAAATGCCAAAGACACTATTTTTCAGGATCAGCTTTCTTCAGCAGAGAGTGACTTGTCCCATGTGTACCTTGTCTCACACACACACACACACACAGCTTCACTGCCCCAAGATTAGGAGAACATAAAAGCAGAGCTGCACAGCCCAAAAGTTTATGAAGTCCAACTCCCACTAAGCAGAAATCAGTGAAGCTCTCAAGTTAGGATGTAGGCGTAAGAGCACCACCATCCTCACAACAATGCCATGAAAGAGATTAGGCCCCACGGGAGCACATGTTTTGTGTGGCAGCTTCAAAATGAAGCAGGTATCTCTTAGTAGATTCAAGCTGTCTTCTCTTCTCCACTTAGCTTCTCTACCTGGAGGGAGGTATCACTGCACTGTTGGTTCTAGGAGCATCAACCATCCTTCCGTGCCTATTAAACTAAATCCCAAGCCATACAAAAGCTAGAGAGAAGACGGTTTATTTGTCCAAGGAGAAAGTCATGCTCCAGTAAAATCAACAATGAATGTTGTCATTCTGAGTAAGTTCTCTCCATCAGTAGCTCTATATGCCAAAAGACTTTGGTTGTGTCAGCAACAATACACAGGACCAGGACTGAAGCCTGCACCAAATATGGAAACAAAGCCATATAAGGGATGGGGCTGTTGTACATGGGTTGGAAAATTAGCTTATAATGAGTCACAAAACTGACCTGTGCACAGCTGTGGTCTCACTACCGACAGGCCAGGGGGAAGAAGTTGAAGAGGAGACAACAGCTGGGCAGCAAGCATGCCAAATAATCACAGCTTTGTAAGTACAGGAGCAATCTGACTATTTTTACATACACAGTATTTCCTTGAAGATTAAGCACAATGAAGAGCCATTACATGCCCAAATTGTTAATTTCATGGCCACACTCCATAAAAATGACAAGCTTAACTTCAATTATATTCAGGGAAGCAGGAGCCTCCCACGTAAACACGCAGAAGTTGAAAATGTTGCTTTTTGAGACTACAACTTCCAAATACTCCCAGTTTGGGTAAGGATCATGGGATTTGTCTAAGAAAGTAACTTTTCAGAATTGTGTTAACAAGGCTTCACTATCCACTATAGAAATAGTTTGACTGATTCAGCCTTTCACTCCAAAATAAGTTTCTCAAAGAAAATGGAATCTATAACCACCACTAAAAACTTGGTTAAAGGGGACCATTGTAAAGAATTGCCTACAAGGTTATCTCAGGTTGTCTTTTGCTTAAGAGTCTCCCTAGATGTACAATGGCAGAATTTCAGTCATTTTAGGAAGTGACTGGGGTGTGACTAGAGTTATTTTTAAAATCAGCCAAGTCCAGAACCTCATCCCACTGCCCTTTTGAGAAAATTAGATCCAGGGTCTGACCTGCCACATCTGTGGAACCAATGAAAGACACTGTCATAGAAAGGTTGGGTGTTCTGAGCCAACCCAAGCAAGCAGGAGTCTGCAAAACAACCATCCCATGGGACTTCAACAGTCACCCTGAGACCACTTCTGTTATTTCAGGCAGCTCATTGGTGTTGCAATTACACAACAACAGGGTATGAACACTCAGATATGACATCCAACTTCAGCAAACCCAGCAAAAGGTCATCATCTGAGAGATCATACTGCATCCCTTCCTCCTTGATCCTTGTGCATGACTGAATTCACAGACCGACCTGGCTGACAGAGATCCACAAACATACCCCAGCTCATCCTATCAAGTCTGTGTCATACACAGCAGCTTAACCTCCTCATTTTTCACTAATCACAGACAATGGATGTTTTATGGTGTTCAATCAGGAATTCACAAACAGCATTAACAAGAATGATTGTAAGTTACTGAGGCAAACCCGGTCAATTTCAATGGGGAAGATATAACTACAGGAAGCCCCTGTCTTTTGATGCCCCACTATCTAACGACTTGCTCTTTTGATGCTTCCAAATAAAGGACAAGTTCCATCAATTTAAGAAGGGTTCCGCTCTTTCATCAGTTCTTCTTGCCTACAGAGGCTCACTTGGAACTGCCCACATGTGCATGGTTTGCAAAGCAAGCTGAGGAGGGGGGAAAGGTGCTAAAACAGCTGGGAGACTTTGCAAGCAGCACATGTGTAGATGGTAACAAGTGGGCCTCCATAAGTCCTGCATGCTCCCTATAGTAGGGTAAATTGGTTCCACTTTTCAACTGATTCTGTTTTCTGACCATTCTTCAGTCCCTAATCTATCAGATAAGTGCGGGAAGCCTGTGCTATATTTTGAAAGCCTCTCTCCCTCATTTGTCCTGTCCAATCCCCACTCCCATATTTCCTCAACCCATAATGGCTTCAAACATATTTCCTCAACCCATAATGGCTTCAAACAGTTTTTTTCTCTGCCCACAAAATAAAATATTAGATTTGGAAACAGTAATATTAAATAGGAAATTCATTTATATTACCCATTTTCATCAAAATTATTTGATGAAAAAATTATTTGATTTGCTCCAGTAATCATTATGTGTTATTAATTCATTACTTTTACCTTTAAAAAAACCTACAAATAGCCAAAAAATGGTCAAAACTCCGCCACAATTATCCCCCAAAAGTAATGAATTAAAATAATGTCCGTACTGATTGTTCTTAAAGCCATTAACACTATTGTCATTTAACAATTAAAATAACAACTTTTTAAAATCATTATTAAAATGTAATGAATTAGTGGTAGTGAATTCATTTTTAACAAATTGTCTCCAAGTTATGAATAGTATCAACACTGCAGGCATGTACTCACTGACAGCGAATAGTGAGACAATTTGAAAGGTACTAATGACAAGATTTAAACTGCTGAGAGTACAAAGAGCCAAGGGAAACAGAGGAGATGGCATATAAATGTCTGAGAGAAAAGATGAAAATGTTGTTAAAACGCAAACAAAACCTTTCCATTGGCTACCAAACAACATAAACAAATACCACCCAACTATTAGTAGAAGTGAGAGCCATTCCCAACTGCATCGTCATCAAGGGCTGAGATACTAATTCCTCTGTCAGGCTGCAAGAGGCCTTACCTAAATTCTTCATGTTTATAAATCCAGTTGCAGCAAAATATATATTTTAATATCTAATGCATTCAATCTTGTTTATATTTATGGATTTTCACACTGTGCTTTCCTTAAAGGAAGTGTTGATAAGAATATATAATAATACTAATAATTGTTATTAGAGAAACTGGAGATGCTTAAGAAGCTCCCATCCCATCTCTGGAAATCACACAAGTACTTGTTTTTCCATTCAGCTTTCTTCCACTCCTGGACAAGACATGACTAGGTGAGATAACAAGGTGAGCAATCGTGGAACATACCTAAAACCACAGATTTTCTGCCTCAAGCACTGAAATGACATGATGCTACCAAATTATCTTTATTGTTAAGATATCTGAGGCTCTTAAATATATAAGAGGTCACTAATCATATTTGGAAATTAAGTATTCTTCTAATTAATAATTTCCTTCACTTTATGTTGTGAAGGGTCCTGGGAAGAAGGCTCTGAAAATTATTTTAAAATGTGGTCAAATATATATGGGAAGAGATTATACTTAGATAAACTGTTCCCAAGTCATTTAGGACTTTGAAGGCTGATAACATACTTTTCAATTGATATGTTCCAGATAAGGTTCTTGGGTCTTAAGGGAAGGGGAGGAATCTCAGGGTCACAGCACAGCTTTAGAAAGAATGTGTGTGTCTGATCAAACGCTTCCTCCCTCATTCTCATTCTTCCTCTCCTCTTCTTCCTCCCACACCCACAATTCCTGCATACTCTCATCATTTCCCTAGCTCCTTTTCTTTCTTCTGTTGTCCTCTTTATCCTCCCTTTAGCTTTTAGCTAAACGCCTTCTCCTCCATCTCTTTCTTCGTCTTTCTCTTTCCCCCTGCTTTCCTATTCTCCTGGCTACACTTCTCTTTTCCCTCCTTTCCCATCCCTCTTCTTCTTTCTATAATCCTCTTTCTTCTTCCACCCTCACTTCTAGGAACAGTCATCACCTTCCTTCTCCTTCCTTTCCATTCTTTCTGTCTCTAGTTTGGTTTTTGGGGGGGGGGTTTTCATCCTGCCCCCATCCCCACAACACACTGAAGCCATAACTGGGATATTTTAGGTTTTCAGCATCTAAAATAGTAAATTCAATTAAGCTCAAGAAGATTTGTATCGAAGTAGATGTGTGTATACAGGATTGCCCTGCTGGTTTGCCCTGCTCTATTACCAGCAACATTATCATAAATCGCACCTTTCCTAGAATATCTTGTGATTACTAATAGCAATACTAATACTAATAATAATAACAATACTATTATAAGGAGAGGAAAGCAATACTATTATACGGATTATTTTTGTGGTTGTTATAGGATCCAACAACCTGACTGGAAAGTAAAATCTGGTCAGTGAGGGACACTGGTTCATGGGAGCAACTTTCAAACTTCCTTTTTCTTGGAAAAAAATTGTTTGATTGGACTAAAACTCTCATGTATCAAAATCAGTGCTTGTTAAATTCAGAATCTGGAAAAACCTGGGAATGGGTTCTCTTCACAGTAGAGCTTAGATAATTTTGTCTGTTTAAAACAAGTGCTTAGAAAAAATATTTTAGAAAGGTTCAATTTTTTTCTGTTCATATGTAGTTTGGAAAACTTTCTTTGGACTACAGCTCCTGTCTGTTGCTAAAAACAGAGTTTACAAAGGTGTTCAAAACACAGGTGAGAAAAGTTTAATAATTTTTTCCTGTCCATTGAAGACACCACAAAATTAATATCAAGTCAAAGACATATTTCCCCATGTGTTATACACTGGGTGGTTTTTAGTTTAATGATATGCTGTGAGCAACTATGGCTGATCATCAGTTGTCATGCTTAACAGCATCAGCAGGATCATCCCTTGTAACATCATTAGAGAGTCCTCCACCATAATAAACCAATACCCATCCACTTTCATCACCGGGGGTCATCCCTAGGTCCAGAGGCGTATCTACGGTGGGGTAACAGGGCAGGTGCCCTGGGCACCAAAAGCCTGCTGCCAACATCCTGATTGGCCCTCCCTGTCACCATCCCTATCCACTCAAACTCTCCTCAGGCTCAAATTTGGTCAGCCTGCTCTCCCTCCCAATAATGGGGCAGGTTATTCCTTGCCTAAACAGGCCATCAATCACTGCCTCCTTTCTTCTCAGTCTCAGCTCCTCAAGTGAAGGGGGGAATGAGTACACGCAAGAGAGAGAGAGAGAGAGAGATCTACCAACCAATTTAGGGCTCTCAAGGAGAGCTCTCCTACTAGCAACTAAGCAAGCCAAAGCCAGGCGGCTTTCACCCAGCTCTTGCAAGATTGGAAAGTGTTGTGAGTGCAGGTCCGTAAACTTGACTCTCTGTGCCCACTTGCAGAGGCACCTCTGTATCTGAGGTGAGAAGGGAAGCTGGACTTGGACTAGACTGTGAAGGGAAGGTAGGGAAGAAAGGTGATGGTATCTCCCACCAGCACCTGGACTTGGGCAGCTCTGCAAAGAAAGGGGTGGGGATTCCATCAAGAGTGACTGCCAATAGAACTCATGAACTGTCAATAGAATTAATATAATTTTCTGTGCAGACATTGTAAGTTATTAGGTAAAATGGCTACTGGCACAAGGAGGGCCCAAGCCCAAACTAAATCAACAACACAGCAGCCCAGGAGAGCCTCAATAGACTCAGCTGTTACATCAACAGATACCAATTTAATTTTAGAAGAACTGAGAAAATCAAGACAAGAACTATGACAGGAAATAAGACAAGACATGAAGGAAACCAGAACGGAAATTAAAGCAGAAATTAAAAAAGAAATTGAAGGCTTGAGCAGAAAAATGGATATGATGTCTAAAGAAATATCTAATATAAAAGCAGAGATGGAAACAGTACAAGACAAGACAAGTGGAAGAAAAAACGCAACAACTAAAAGAAAAACAAACACAAGAAGAAGCCATGATAAATAAGATTGAGATGCGATACCGCGAACGATGTTTAAAACTGAGAGGTTTGAGAGAGCAAGAACAAGAATCCATTTATGAGAAAATAATATATGCACTAACTGATTACGTACAACTACCCGAAGAAAGATTACGTGTGAGTATTGAAAAGGTATTTAGAATCAACTCTCGTGTGGCACGAGAAAGAAACCAGCCAAGATTGTGATAGTTTTTACCAACCAGAGGACAAAAGAGATTATTTTACAAAAAAAGCTACCAAGAAAAATTGCATATAGATTCTCAAGATATAAACATCTATAAAGATATACCGGCTCAAGCACTCAGAAAAAGACAAGATTATCAATTTATAACACAGTTCTTGATTAAACAAAAAATCAATTATACATGGAATAGAACAGAAGGAATATTCTTCATGTACAATCAAAAGAGATATAGAATAAATAATATCGATAAAGCAAGAGAAGTTTATGAAAAATTGAAAAAAGAAATAGAAAAGCAATAAAAAAAATAGACATACTACTAAAAGAAAAGTGACACCTGAAAGGATAGAACAGGAAGACATTGGAGCTGTGGGTGGAGAATTGAACATGAGAGAAATAGAATCAGTAGAAGACATAGAAGATTCAGAAAGAAGTCAAGATAAAGAAGAAGAAGAAGATTTGCAAACTGAGAGTGAAACAGAATATACGGAAGAAAATTAGATTAAATAAAACCAATATTAAACAAACAAACAAAAATGGCGAATAAACACTTAAGAATATTCTCATGGAATACCAAAGGCCTCAACTCACAATTTAAATGAAGACATATCTTTCACTATCTGGAAAAAACGAATTATGATATTATTTGCCTTCAAGAAACACGTATTGCTCAAAAAGACATCAAGTTTCTGAAGAATCCGAAGCTGGGGCAATGTTTCATGGCTGTCTACTCGGAGAAAAAAAGGGGTGTTGTGATTTATATAAAAAATAATTATATGGTAACTGAAATTAGTACAGATCCCGATGGACATTATTTAATGTTAGAAGCGAACATACAAGATTTCACAGTTCTAATAGTTGGAATATACACCCCAATAGAAAACAAAGGAAAATTCTATTCCAAAATCAAGAAGCAAATAGTTAAATATGCAAATGAAAAATCTCAGGACAACATTTTAATTCTAGGGGACCTGAATGGAGTCTTCAACCCATTAGAAGACAGAACAAATATTAAAGGTGTAAAAAAGATTCATGGTAAGCTGCCGCAGAACTTCTTCCAGATGATGGATGAACTTTCTTTAATAGATGTCTGGACTTTCAAATACGGATCTGAAAAAGGATACACTTTTTTTCGGACAGACATAACACCTTTCAAGAATCGACTATTTTCTAATTTCTAAAACGTTACATACCAACATTTACAAAAAGGAAATACTTCCAAAAGTAGCTTCGGATCATAATCCCATTCTCTTACACTTGAAAACGCGACAACAAAAACAATACAATTGGAAACTTAACGATAATTTGCTTAGAGATAAAGAGTTAGTCGCTAAACTAAAAGATGTCTTACAATGATCCTTTCAGGAGAACATTAATTTAAATATGCCAATGAAGATGATCTGGGATGCCGCGAAGGCTGTGACTAGAGGACACTTGATAAGTATGGGAGCATATAAAAAGAAAATTGTAAATCAGCAATTATTTAACTTACTGGAGAAATTAAAATTAAAAGAAAAAGAGTTTTGAGCTAACAGTACAAATCAAAAAAGTAAAATTGGAAACTGCTAAAAATATGGCTGACATAGAGAAAAAAATGAAATACTGTCACCTGAACCAATTCGAGTACGCAAACAAACTGGGTAATTGGTTGGCGTATAAATTAAGAAGAGAGAGAGAAAAAGAAGAATCTTCAAGTTAAAAAAGGGACAAAAAGAAATCACAGATCAAAATCAAATTTAAAAGATCCTTCAAAGATACTATGCCCACCTATATGATAAAGACATGACGAAGGAGACAGAAGTCGAGAAAGCAAAAAAAATTTGGACAGACACGAAATGTTAAAAATAATGGATGAACAAAAGATAGTCTTGAATCAGGACATTACAATGACTGAAGTTAAGGAAGCAATCTGTAAGTTAAAAGTCCATAAGGCTCCTGGACCGGATGGACATACAGCGTTATTTTATAAAACTTTTGAAGCTGAAATTATATCCCCGCTAACAAAGATACTAAACGAGATTAAAACAAATGGTATACCCAACTCATGGAAAAATGCAACCATTGTACTGATTCCTAAAGAAGGAAAAGATCACACATTGCCAGAAAATTACAGACTAATATCTTTCCTTAATACGGACTATAAAATTTTCACAATGGTATTGGCATCAAGATTCAAAAAGGTCCTAAATGAGGTGATTCACACAGATCCATGCCTGGCTCCATGCTTCTTATCCAAACTGCCACTTGAGAAGTAACATTAGAATTTTACTTAATGCAATAGAATACTATGAAAAAAGAAATGATAAGCAATTGGCTATATTATTCCTGGGTGCTGAGAAGGCTTTTGATAAAATTAGATGGCCATTTATGATACAAACATTGAAAAAAATGAATTGTGGCGATACCTTTGTTCAGTGGATACAAGCCATTTATAAAGAATAAAAAGCAAAGTTAATTGTGAATGGAGAATTAACAGAAGAAATACAAATTAGGAAAGGAACGAGACAGGGGTGCCCGATATCCCCATTACTCTTCATTGCAATATGAGAAACATTAAACATAGCAATAAGAGAAAATCCCACTATAAAAGGAATCAGAGTTAAAGATCAAGAATATAAGTTGTGAGCGTTTGCAGACGATCTTGTATTCTTCGTTGAGGAACCAATATCAGGAATTACAGAACTCATGAAAGAAACCAAAAACTTTGGAGAAGCAGCCAGGCTAAAAATAAATAAAAATAAGTCATATGTCATGGTGAAGAACATGACAATCAAAGAAAAAGAAGAAATGATAAAGCTGACTGAATTTACATTAGAGAAGAAAATCAAATATTTAGGAATATGTATTACGGAGTTTAACAAGGACCTATTTGATAATAACAATAATAAAATGTGGAAAGAAATTATCTGCAATTTATGAAGATGGACTAATCTGAACTTATCCTTTCTGGGAAGAACAGTGACCATTAAAATGGATGTTCTGCCCAAATTTAACTTCCTGTTTCAGAACTTGCCAATCGTGACAAATGACAAACCGTTTAAAATTTGGGAAAAGGAAATATCTAAATTCATATGGGAGGGTAAAAAGCCGAAAATTAGATGGAAATTGTTATCAGAGCAGCCAGAGAAAGGAGGATGTGGATTACCCAACCTCAGATTATATTATTACACCAATGCCTTGAATTGGATTCAGGATTGGATAACGTTAAAAGATACGAGAACATTAACAACAGAAGGCGTCAACATGCAATTTGGATTCCACGCCTACCTGTGGTATGAGAAAGACAAGATTGACAGAGACTTCATACATCATTATATAAGAAAATCACTGATTAGAATTTGGAAAAATACAAAAAAGTGCACCTATAATAAAATACCACTCTGGATATCGCCTCAAGAAGCTTTCCATGGACAATGGATTGATAAGAACCAGGACTGGCTCAGATATAAAGATCTAATAAAGTTTGAAAGTCCAGAGAAAATCAGACTGAAGACACATGAACAATTAGAAAGAGAAGATATAAAACTAAACTGGTTTCCGTATCTACAACTCAAACAGAGATTTAAAATGGACTTTAAATTTGAAGGATTCGTAATGCAAAAATCATATAATGAACTCAAATCAATAATATTCCTCAAAACCAAACAAAACATTTTGTTTTTTTATAAATACCTAAATACCCATAAACTAGAAGATGAAAACATCAAGGAGGTTATGATTAAGTGGGCAAGAAACTTTCAATATAATATTTCTTTAGAAGACTGGGAAATGTCATGGAAAAATACAATGGAGTTCACCAGTTCGCAGGACTTAAAAGAAAACTATATAAAAATGATATACAGAATATATTTAACACCTGAAAAGATTGATAAAATGTACCACACTGGCAAAAACAAATGTTGGAAATGTAAAGAAAATCTGGGTACATTCTACCACGTATGGTGGAAATGTCCATGTACAAGAAAATTCTGGTTAAAAATATATGAAATTTTAAAAGAAATTTATAATGTGACATTTCCCATGAAGCCTGAATTTTTTCTGTTAAACATGACAAGTATGTTTGAAAGAAATTTCCAATTGAAAAATAAGAGAAGTTTATTGTATTTAGTAACGGCAGCAAGAATGGTTTATGTGAGATTGTGGAAAACAACAGCAATTCCAGATATACAACAGTGGACTCAAAAAATAGCAGAGTTCAAACAATTTGATTTATTTTTTTTCAGGTTGAAGGGGAAACAGTTGGAACAAGCTGAACAAGATTGGAATGTAGTAACAATTTATATGAAAGAAAAAGGATATTGGTTATAATATGAATTAAACAAAAGGTTACATAATGTCAGAGAATGTCTGATAACAAAATATAATACTAAAATTTGAGATATAATTGATATGTTAAATATATTAAATTGACAGTAGAACAAGGTAAGAATTGGATGTCGGTATAATATATGCATTAAACTATACGATATACCTAGGACCTTTTCGCATGGGCTTTCCCAAGCGAAAGAGCCCCGTGAGCCGCGCGGGAGTGGGAGCGCCGCTGCGCACGACGCACTCCCACTTCCGGCGCTCTCATGGGGCTGCAGCGGCGCGGGCGTGGGGTTTTTGATTTTCGCTAGCAGGCGAAAATCAACCCGCGCTCGCGCAACGCTCCCGGCGCCCGCCCGCACTTACCTGTTGTGCGGTGCGTCAGGGCGGCGGCCGGGTCGCGCTTCCCTCCCTCCGCTCCTGCGGAAGGAAGGGGCGGGGCGGGGTGGTAGCGCGACAGATGCGACGGCACCCTGCTTCGCACGGGCGGGGGGCTGCTTGCGACAGCCTCCCGCTCGCGCGCGCGCGGGGGGGCGGGCGCGACTGTCGCTCGCTCCTGGCGCACACGGGGGGCGGGCGCAACTGTCGCTCGCGCCAGGAGCGAGGGACAGTCGCGCCCGCCCCCCGTGCGCGCGCGCGCGATCGGGAGGCTGTCGCGAGCAGCCCCCCCACGCACGCCAGGAGCGAGCGACAGTCGCGCCCGCCCCCCACGCGCGCCAGGAGCGACGGGCTCCTTTCTTGCGCGCGCAGGGGGGGATGGACTCGCGAGCCGCCGCCGCCTCCGGGACGGTGCCGTTTCCCAGCTGGTTCCTTCGGCTGCGGAAGGAACCAGCGGGGAACCGGCAGGCTCCCGAACTAGGCTTTTCCCGCAAGCTGCCCGCCCCCGCTCGCGCAAAAAGCCTAGTGCGAAAAGGGCCATAGAGAAGACAACATAAGAAAAGCATCATAAAAAAAAAAAGTAAAGCCAAACAGAGAGATATATTCACTTTTTGAGAAAACAGAAATGTTATAACATTACATAAAAATTGAACTGGGGAGTTTCTGATAAGAAAAAATAGCATGAATAGCAACTCTTGATAGGGGTAAGGAAGTCAGGGTAATGTAGAAACTACAAGTTATAACAATGAGTATAACATAAGGTAAACTATAGTTTCAAAACATACATTACCAAGATAAACTGTATATTTATAAAACTGTATATATGGAGAACATTAACTGAAATGTATATTATGTATTGTGGATTTTATTATTATGTATTTACAATAAAAAGAATTTTTAAAAAAGAGTGACTTCACACCCCTCCCCCGGCCTGAGTGAATAATTTCAGAATGGGAGCAAATGAACCTAAGAGATTCAGAAATGGGAGTGGGGCAGAACCGGCACGACCTGCCTGGGAATCCTTCTCAGATTGAAGAAGGGGTCAGCATGCACCTGTCTCTCTGCAACAAGGGAGTGGAGAACACTTTTGGGGTGGAAAATTTCCACATACTTGCTTTCCTCCCAATCCTCCCCAAATGGCTGCTGGAAGGTATACATCTATCTAGGAGTATCTGTAAATTTATTCAGTGGCGTAGGGGTGGTGGTCCATCACAGGCAGCACTTTTTGGGGGGTGTCACCACCCCCTTTCTCTTTTAGCATTCCCTTATCAGGTTTGGTGGTGATTGTATCCAGATTTCTTTTAACAATATTCACTTTTCGAACAAACAAGGGAGATAAATCACACACACAACACAAGGGGAGTCTCTCCCCCTTCCTGAAGGATGCAAAGCCTTCCCTCCTCCTTCTTCTTTTCTTTGCAGTCCCTTCCAAAAGCAAACACACACAAAATAATTTTCCTTCTCACGCACACGCAAGCTGTTTGTGTTGACTGAGTGGTTTCTTGACTTGGCTGTCATGGAGCAACAACCGTGGAGACCTGGAGAAGGCAGCTTGGGCAAGAGTTTGGTGCAATCAAGCTTGCTTTTTTGCCTGCCTGGCTCCATGCCTCAGCCAGAATGTATGTATGTATGTGTGGGCGCGTTTTGGAGTGGCAGTGACTGGGATCCATGTAGCTGAATGGTATTACAGAGGCCCAGAGCATGATGCAGCTGGTTGGGCCCTTTGAGGTGGTAGTGAGCAAACCATTTCCCCCTTCCATTCTTTTGCAACAGCACCAAATGAGAAGTGGCTGCTCTGGTGGGCCCTTCTTCCTCCAGCACTCACCGCTCATCATGCTTCCCTGTTCACACCAAGCAGGCACTGGCACCGCTTCTAGTGTGCTCAAAGTGCCACTTCAGCAGCCACCAAAGTCCCTTTTGAGCCGCGAGGGCAGCAAATTCCATCACGTGGATATTATGCTAATCAAGGCAGGTGACTCATAGGTGGTTGGGGGAGGATGAGGAGGAAAGCTTGAAGCTATCCAGTGGGGGTTGCCTCAACATCTTATGGGAACAGCTGCAGATCACACAGATGTGCCCTTCACAGCATGTGAGATGTGGGAAAGCAGGTCCCAATGAGAGAACCAAAGCAAAATGGTTTCAGTGTGATTTGGGCAGTGGTGTAGCTGAGGGGGGCAATCTGCCCCAGGTGGCAAAACCTCTAGCTATGCCACTGCCTGGGTCTAAAGTTTAGGCCCTGAAACCTCAGGGCCTGGGATGCACCTGACCAGTCAACCCTAGCTCTGGAGTATGGGTAACATTTCTTTTTCTGGCAAAGCCTCATATTCTTTTTGTACCAGAAAAAAAATCAGAATTCAGCACCTAAAACTTTTGTCATGACTTCAAGAAAGCTAACCTACTATGCGTTATGCTACATTCTAAAAATGCTGTATTTCTGCATGTCAAGCTACTGTTGAAAACCACAGCAGCACAGTACATAGGAAGAGGGACTAGCAAGCTAATCTGAAGTAGAACTAATAGAAAGTGACCGGAGGCAGGGGAATAGAGAATACATGTGCAGAAGAGGAAATGATAGGTATTATGTGAAACTGAAAAGAAGTTGCATTCTCTGAAATGCTTTCTTCCGTTAACAGACACAACTGGTAAAGTACCTGAGCCCACTTTCCACTCTTATGTGGTCACTTTATAATAGTGTTGCCATGTAGTAAAGGGAGTAGGGGGAGCAGAACCACTCTGCCCTGCACTTGTGCCTTGAACAAAACTCAAGAAGGAAGAATTTTCAGGTGAGGCTTTAAACAATGTGAATTATCATGACCTGCTGATTGCGGCAGATCAAACAGCCATTAAAGGCACAGTGCAGGGGCTGGTTCAAAAGCTGACAGCCCTTCAGTATGAATACTTAAAACATTACCTGTAAAGCTACATTCATATTAATCAAACACAGTCTGAACGTTCAAGAAGAAGTTCTCATGTTTCTGCAAAACATGCTGACTCCACATTAAAAGAGACTGAAATCACATACACAAAGACCTTCTTGCTACCAGTAACTCTTAATGGGAGATAAGGGAAGCTTCTTTCAAATGAAACATCTAAATGGACATAGAGCTTGTTTTCTCTGAACGCAGCCAGGCATTACTGCTGCCATAGTCACTTTCAATCAAGCTTTTACTCTCAAACAAAACAAAGGAAGAAGTTAAATCCATGGGAGATTTCCGATGAATACTTAAAAATCCTTTCTGGGGATGAACTGGGAGGGCAACAGCAGAAATGACCTCAAAAAACTGGTTTCTTCTTAATTAGCTTACCCTGGTACTATACGGAAGCAAAGCAAAAGCAGCAGTAGCAAAAAAGAAAGAAGAATGAGTTGTTTACTCAAGTGCAAGGAACTTAATACATAAATACGGCACATCTTCAGAAACGAAATAACACATCCCATACATACACCAACTTATTTGCTAATCTGTACAGCTACCTTGACACATATGCTTACTTTTACACAGTGCATGTATGACTCCTGTGTGCATCAAACTTTTCATAGTTAGTAGAGCAAAAGCACAAGGTACTCTTGACTCAGTGACAACATATCTCCCTATCAAAAAACAGCAAATGGACAAATCGGTGGCAGTTGGAAGACAGGTGGACTCAGCAAGCATATTTTTAAACACTCTTTAAGCCTTTTTCCCCTTTTTTTCTGAAGATACAAAGGCATTAGGCAATTCATTTGGAATGCAATCTTTTCTCTCCAAAGTACCTGCACTTGACTAGAAGGTTTCAATCCTCATTCCATATGTGACAACCAGCTTGACTGTTACATTTTTATGACATAACTCCTTGATTACATGATATATGATAAATAAATACAATCCCAAACAGGTAAGATAAGGTTTGGGTTTTTAAAAAAAAAAAACATACTTAAACACAAAAGGTAAACTACATCTATTTTCTTTTAATAAGATTTTTGTTTAAAATTCTGCAGCACCCATGCAAACACATTTCTCAAAGACTGCATCTGAATAAATTTAGGAAAGAAGATGCTACATTTAGCATTGCACATCTGGCAGATTAAGATGGTTATATTATTATTAGTAGTAGTAGTAGCAGTATTTTATAACCTGCCATTCTCCCAATGATAAGACTCAAAGCAGCTAACAACATGAAAAACAATACAACTTTAAAAATTCTTAATAGTAAAAATATAACATTTAAAAAACAATTGAACAATTTATAAAGTTAAAACATTACATGTTAAGAACATGTAAAACAGAACAGAACAGCACTAAAAGCCCCAAACCTGGTCAATTTATAAAGGCCTGACAGTACAAGAATTTTTCACCTGCCATCAGAAGGACAGCAAGGGTGGGGCCATCCTGGCCTCTCCAGGGAAGGAGTTTGAGAGCAGCCATTGAGGAGGTTCTCTCCCTTGTTCCCACCAAAGTGCCTGAGAGGGCAGCAGGGTTGAGAGAAGGACCTCTCTGGATGGTCTTAGAATTCTACTGGGCTCATAAAGACAGACAATAAGGGTCTGTCAAATAACCTGGGCCCAAGCCATATAGGGCTTTATGGGTCAAAACCAGTACTTTGAGCTGTGCCCAGAAATGGGCCACTGCAACAAGGGAGTTGTGTGATTCCTGTACTAACCACAGTTAACAACTTGGCAGTGGGCCAACTGTAGTTTCCGAGCACTTTTCAAAGGCAGCCCCACATAGAGCACATTTTTCACTAATCCAAATGGGATGTAATCAAGGCATGTTCCACCATGGCCATACCTGAACTGTCCAGGAACAAACACAGTTGGTCCACTAGCTTTCACTGTGTAAAAGCACTGCTGGTTACTGCTGAAACCTGGACCTCCAGGCTCAGAACTTAATCTCGGACTACCCCAAACTGTGAACCTGCATTTTTAGGGACAGTGTAACACAGGCCAAATCCCTCTTCCCAGATCTGTCTTTCAACTGATCTGGAGCACCTCTGTCTTATCTAGATTCAGTTTCAGTTTGTTTTCCTTCATCCAATCCATTACAGCTGCCAGGCACTGGTTTAGCATAGGAACAGCTTCCTTGATATTAGGTGGAAAGGAGTAACAGAGTCGGGCATCATCATCATACTGGTGACACCCAACCTCAAAACTCCCAACTACACCTCCCAGTGGTTTCATGTAGATGTTAAATAGCATAGGGGAGAAGACCGAACTCTAAAGGACTCCACAGGCTAATGGCCAGATGAGTAGGAAGACCCCAGCCCCACCCATGAAGAACAACCCTCCAAGAAAGAACAGAGCCACTATAGAACAGTACCTCCAAGACCCGTCCCACCAAGGTGACTCAGAGGGATACCATGGTCAATGGTATCAAAAGCACTGGGAGGTCCAGCAGAACAAACAGGTATACACTCCCCCTGTCCAGCTCCCTGTGTAGGTCATCTACCACGGCAGCCTCAGAAACTAGATTGAAATGGATCTAAATAATTTACCTCATCCAGGAACCCCTGGGGTTGATTTTGTTTAATTTTTTAATCTTAATTTAATTTATTGAAATTTAATTGTTATTGTTAATTTATTGAAATCAGGAGAGTTTATTATTCAGTAGGTACAAGCTAAGTGATTCAATAGATATAAACCAGGTAATATGCTTATCTTCTTAACACTGATTCCCACTTGTTATCAGGTTTTAAGGATGTGTAAATGGATTTGTCTATATTCATTCCTTCTCACCCCCTGTTCTCTTGCTTTCAACACTGTGTGTCTTACATACAAACACCCTGGCCTCTTTTTGCTCATTAAACTCTATAAAGTATCATGTACCAAGGATTTTGCATAAATAATAATAAAGTACATAATGGAAATGTGGTAAGCACTCAACTTGCATTTATTGTCAAAATACAGACAGCTACAAGTTTGAGTCTGAAGCCAGCATGATGTAATGGTTTGATCACTGGACTATGATTCTGGTTTCAAATCTCTCTGTTTGACCTTGGAAACACACAGGGTGACCTTGGGCAAGTCACACTCTCTCAGCCTGAGAAAAGAAATGGCAACTCCCCCCCTTAACAAATCTTGCCCCAAAAAACCCCTATAATAGGTTTGCCTTAAGATCAACATAAGTCACAAATTACTTGAAGACACACAATAACAGCAATAACAGGTTTGAGCCTTGTCATTTAAATGTGATCTGTGTTTCAGATGTACACCTCTAAGTACACACTTGGCATTCAAAAGCGAACAACAAAAGCAATGCTCATAACAAGTAACCTCAGCCTGACTCATCATAACGCATCACAACAGGCCTATTTATTACTTTGGCCAGCCACCAATGTGTGGTAGCTTCAGTGTATTAATGGGAACCATAAGGGCACACTGAGGGTACCACAGATCAGGCTAGGACTTAATGGGAAGCACAAGAAGTTAGTGGGAAATTGATTCTTCTTTCAGGAACCACAGTGTCAACTGAGATTCCTCTTCTGTTAAATGAGAAGGCAGCCAGTTAGATTGCGATTAGATGCCTCCATTTGCTCTGTTCCCAGATTTCTAAACACCCCATTCTTGTGTTTTGTCAAGAAATTGCAAGGCCGAATTCTTTTCTGCAAACCTGAAACTTCCCCATACAGGAGTGATTATTATAGTTGGTAATTCAGAACCTCAGTAGATTGTTTCAACTATAATAATATGCACTTAATCCCCAGAAGTTAGCTCTACAACAAATAAACTGCTTTACCTTCTCCAAATGGTAAATCCAGCTGAAAAATCAACACAGAATTGATTGGCATCCTCTTCTTCAAATATGGACACAATATTGTTTATGCAACACCCCTAGATCTGATGTATACAGAGAAAAACTTGGCAGTGTCTGCACTAACACTTAGAAGGGCTGAAATGGAGGGCCTCAAATTAATCATTTCTTCCAATTATCCATATCAGAAAAATATCTCTGTTTGGCCAGTAAGTAACAATTCACAAAATATTAACAAGCCATTACAAAAACCCTCCACACTCAACTGTGCTGTAACAAGGGTGGTCCAGCATGGTCCCCATAATAACATGTGGAATTTCACACTTGAAAGAGTATTGCTTGCTTCAAGATGGAACTAAACAGAGCAGTTGCCATGACAGCTGTTTTTAAACACTACCAAACTCCCCAAAGCAGCCCATTAACAACTTTAAAGGGACCTTGGTGAACTTTTTCAACACAGTATGAACCTGAAGGAAGTACAGTAATAGATTTCTCCTTCTTCCAGTGCAGTTAGTGCAGAAGATGATCACCACAAAAATTATAAACAAGTCTGAACAAATGTTCTGATCACTTCTAATATTCACTTTTGCTCTATCTGCAGTATCTTTCCTCAGATACTATATAAACAAAGGGCCCCCATTATGTGGTCTGTACCTACATGGTTTGCAAAAAAAGTTTCATGTCATGAACAGGAACATTGGTGTTACCTGTGATATGTTCATTTCTAGCAGATAAGGGGTGAACATTCCGTAGTTTTAAGTTGCTTTTCCCACTCACTCCTTTTAGGCAGGAAAAAGATGACCACATGGGGGGAGCAACCTCCTGGAAGTCAGTTGCTACAACAGCCAAAGTGTCAAAGCTTCAGAGAAATATAGAAACCATTAGCCATTTATTCATACATTAATGAAACCACAACTATAATCAAATGCTCCTGCATGAGGGCGAATATGTAAGTAATTGAACAACAATAATGAAAGGAAAATACAAATTGTGAAATCTCAGGCTTCCCAGGGAAGCAAGGGACAGCCACAGTTTATGTTGTCCAAAGGAGAGAACTGATGAGCATGTATGAGAACTGGAAGTAAACAGGAAACAAGGCTCCTCGTACTGATTGATGGTCACTCGTTTTATTTATTTTTAAAAAGCCCAACACTTTCAGCCTCTATCAAAGTTGGCATTCCTCAGGGGCTACACTTTACACAGAAATTTCTGCAGTTGTATAATACACTCTCCAAAGAAATGGACCACTGAGCAAAAGGCCTTTCTTTGTCTTTTGCCCCCATGGGAAGCCCAAGGTTTCACGATTTGTTTACTTTACTGTTGTTCAATTACCTATCAGAAAAAAACTGTGGGGGTGCTCCCCTTCCATGGTCTTTCTTCTTCCTACCTAACAGGAGCAAGTGGGACCAGCAACCTCAAACTACAGTATGTTCCTTTCTTCTCTGCTGAGAGAAGGCGGGTTCTCATGGCCATTTATCAATTTTTATTAAAATGCAGCACAACCCCAGTGGTCACTTCATTGGCAGGATCTAGTAAAAGTATTCACTATATCAGTAACTCATGTGTTCACATGTGTTCAACTGTGTATAACAAGTTATTTAACGCACAACAGAGGCAAAATCAGGTTGGTCTTAACATGGAACCATCTGTAGCCACCCTTTGATGTTTTATATAATAAAACACTTTATATTCTGAAATGTTTTCTATATACACTTAAAAGTATAATGCAAGGAGTTGCTGTCGGTTGCATTGTACATCCATGCTGCACATATGAATTACCCAGTAATTGACTCAATTTTCCTCCTTGTAGAGTGTAGAGCTCTGCCTGTTGCTCCCCAGTTTCTCAAGCCTTTAGAACATCACATCTCATTCTAAATTTAGTAGATCTTCCAGTGGCTTTCCCCAATACAGAAACCTCACTTGATAAACCTGCCCCAACTCCTCCATACCCACATCCTCCATCTCGAGGTGGTGGAGAAGCATCACCCTGCTACCAACCTATCTTCTTTACTGCTGTCTCTTTCCTCCCTCCAGGCAGAAAGGAATAGCGGAGATGGTGATATAAGCAGCCTCAAAGGCTCGGATCAGAAGGAACTACATGGGCCATTCTTTCTATGGTCCTGTCCAC
Organism: Ctenosaura bakeri; assembly: GCA_948474755.1. Classification (NCBI taxonomy): domain Eukaryota; kingdom Metazoa; phylum Chordata; class Lepidosauria; order Squamata; family Iguanidae; genus Ctenosaura; species Ctenosaura bakeri. The sequence continues at coordinate 203,554 of CAOLHI010002136.1, read as the reverse complement.
AGGAGCCCCCATCCCAACATGGGGACGGGAAAGGAGTGGGACCACGGTGTTGCTTCTGCATGATGTTGTCATGATCCTGTCCTTCTCCCATCAAAAGGCAGCACGATCATGGATTAAACCATTGATGGTTTTTCCCCATCAATGACCCACAATCACACGGCCATCCCACATTTACCTGGCTTGGAGAAGCACCAGAAGCACAATAGAGGCACTTCCTGCCCCAGTGCAGCCTGGGAAAGTGCCTGGCTGCGCTGCAGAAAGAAGAGACACGTTCATTGCACCTCCTTCGGCAGGGAGCCGGTCAGTATGGAAGACAGCATTTGTGTTTGTGCTCTCATCATGGCAAAGCCACTGCTGGGACGATGCTGGGATGATGCCAGAGACAGGCAAGCTGTAGAAAGGACCAATGTCTCCACTGCTCTGGTAGGCAGTTCAACAGAGCACAGACTTCACACTTGTTGTGGGAAACCACTTAAAGAGAAAGGTCAAGGACAGGCATTCCAGATCCTACCGGATGACACTGCTCTTCTGCCAGATTATAGTTGCTGTCCTGCCTCATTGTTCCTGTCTCCCTATATACCCTATATACCCTATTTTATACCCAAAGAATCTCTCTCAAATGAAGTGCCAACCACAGGTAGCACTTCTTTGCAAGGAGATACTCATGCTACACACACAGGCAAGAAGTTACAAGGGTGACAAGAAGCCTCAAAGGCCCCTCTCTAAACTGCAAACCCCATTGAATATTGAAAGTGGAATAATAGCACTATTACAGTATAGTGCAGAAATGGCCTAATGGTAAAGCTGGTATTAATAATTCAATAGGTTTCTTGTGGTGCCTGGAAAGCACACACATTTAAATAAAAACATCATCAAGTAAACTTATATCATAGAGCAGGAGTCAAAAATTTTAAAAGATCTTCAGAAAGGAATTAAAAGAAGGATTAAAGTTTTCTCCCCAAAAAACAAACAAATATCAGTCTTCCTTTAATTTAAGTCCATAGTTCTGATGGTGATGGGAGACAAAGAACCTCTCCTGCTTAATGTAGTACACAGACAAGTTTATACAGGAAGGAAGGAATGTTTTAGATACGTTGGCACTAAATAATTCCTTGGAAGAGCATCTCACCAAAGACAGTGTTCCTTCAGAAGTATGAACCAGAGACAGGTATCTGAAACATCTATGCCCATTTGACTCTCCCTAGAACCTAAATGTAATCTCATTGGAACATAAAATGATGAGACAAGTCTTTCTTGTGTACCTCTCTTATGCATTTTAAAAAGTAATTAAAAATAGAAAAAATGGGGCGGGATGATCAGATTAGTCTTTGTTTTTTCCAACTGATTCATGTTACAGAATTTGACTAATATGTGATTTCTTCATGGTTATTGCTTCAGTTTAATGAAACTAAAAACACATCTCACATTAAAAAACAAAAGACAGAAGAACAGCGGTAATATATCTGGATATAGATTTATTCCAGACTAAACTGAACAGAGTAAAGAGAAGCCTTAACAAACCCAAAGGCCAGGACTGAGAACGACTTTGATCTTGGCATGCAAGAATGCTCAGGGAAGGAGGTTCCATTACAGCAACTAAATCAGGCTGTCAGAAAAACCTGGAGTAGATCTTTGGGCAAGAGGTCTCTAGCTTTGAATGGCTGGGGGGGGGGGGCTTTGTTACATTTATATCCTGCTTTTTTTCCAAAGATCTTAAGGAGGAATACATGGACCTCCTCTTTCCTAACAGTCCTGTGAAGTAAATCCGCCTGAGATCCAAGGTCACCCAGGCCAGAGGCCCCTCCCTAAACTGCAAACCCCAAGATTCCATAGGATGTTGAAAGTGGAATAATAGCACTGTAACAGTCTAGTGCAGAAATGGCTCCAGTGAACTCCATGGGTAAGTAGAGATTTGACCTTGATCTCCTAATTCCCAATATTTAACCACTGTCATCACTATACCACCATGGCTCTCACCCTGGTTTTCTTCTCTTTCCCATCCCTTTCATTTTTATGTGAATTGCAGATTTAATCAGCAATCTGGGGCAGGGCTTCACCAGACCATTTTCAATTTCCTTCTTTGGTGCTGCTCAGTATTGTGTTGGGTTCTGTCCTCCATATACAAAGCTTCGGCCCCCATGCAACCTCTTTTTAATTCCAGAAACCAACAGAAAGTTTGCTTTGTAAATTGATTGAATGGCTAAGAGAAAACAGAATCGCAAATGTTCCCACTCTCAATGTTTCGATGTGTGATTTTTTCTTTCAGCATGTCTATCGCCTTAGCCCAGTTTTCTTCTTCCTCTCACTTACCCACATTTTACACTAAGTAGAATTTTGCAAAGTCTGACGAAGGGAGGGAAAACGGTTTTGAAAGGGCAACACTGCAAGAAAGGATGCTAAATCTGGAGTGGAGTTCTTTGGAAAGACTTTATGTTCCTCCCTTTTGAGTGTATGTGACTTCAAGCTGCCTGTTGACATAGACTATTTCCGCACTAGCCTGTTATAGCGCTATGATTCCACTTGCAACATCCTCTGGAATCCTGGGATTTGCAGTTTAGGGAGGGGTCAGCCGGCCCCTCCCGAAACTGCAAACCCCAGGATTCCAGAGGATGTTGAAAGTGGAATCATAGTGCTATAACAGACTAGTGCAGAAATGGCCATAGGTTGACCCTATGAATTTCATAGACTTTTATTAGGCAGGGAATATTCAGAGGTGGCTTTTGCCAGTTTCTTCCTCTGAAATGCAGCCTACAGTTAGGATATTTAGGCACAAATTGTTGCCTTTTAAACCATCTTTTGAAACAGATGGTTCTTCTCCCATACTAGGGCTTGCCAGGGAAGAAGGGGCAATGGTTAATTTTAGAAAGTGACTTCTGGCACATTCAGGCTTATGGGGAGCCCCGCTACCTTCACTAGTAGCCTTTGCTTAGTAAAAAGAAAAAGCCAGCATATTGAGAAAAATTGGAAAATAAAAATAACGGAGGAGGATAAGGGATTGCTGGAACAACTGGTTTTGGAAAAAGAAATAGAAGACGTCGTAGATAGTTTAAAAGGAGAGAAATCACCGGGAATGGATGGGTTGGGACCAGAATATTATAAAACTTCTAAAAGGAGTGTAATACCTAAATTGAAGGGATTATATAACAATATAATAAATGGAGACAGGATCCCACCATCATGGGAACAGTCTTTAATAATATTGATTCCGAAACCAGAAAAGGATTTGATAGATCCAGGATCATATAGACCTATACCGTTAATAAATCAAGATGCCAAATATTGACAGCAATAATGGCAAAAAGAATGAACAAGTTTATTTATAAGTATTTGCAAAGAAACCAATGTAGTTTTGTGCAAGGAAGACAGATGTCAAATCTGATTGGTAGAGTATTGAATAAAATAAATATAATCAAAAGGGATAAATGAAAAGAAAAAGCCATCAGCATATATTCAATGGCCCTTTTGCAATGTTCTTGCTGGGTGACAGAAATAATTTTGGCTTGTAAGAGTAGAAATAATTTGTGGATCGTCCATTGTGGCTTCTGTCCCCATCACTCTGTATGGTTCCCACAATGGGATCTATACACCTCCAGGTAGCTCTCAACTTGAAGAAAGGCATTCATTGCCTTTGAGCCTATAATAGTAATGCTGGTAATATACTTTAGCTCTCTTAAAAATCCTCTTAGGTTGATCCCCTCAGAATCCTTCCTTATTGAGGGCCCAGGTTGTGCTATCATCTTGACCTTAATAAATTTTTACTAATCTGTGCAGCCCCATCACTCCTCCATTGTTTTTTCCTGAACATAATGTGGTCGTCTCAAAATTTCCATTCTGTACAAACCAGGAAATTATGACTGCCAACATTAAAATAAGCAAGATTCTTAAACCTATTTGAAGATCAGTTCCTAGTCTGTTCCAAACCTGGCAACCATAATTTTCTAGTTTGGAGAGGCGTCACTGTTAACCAGAGACTTTCTAGTTTAATCACAACTTGCACAAAATGACTGAGGCATGCACGGAATTCATTTAATCATATCTTGGTTTAATAAGCCAATATATGATCATCTTAGCCTTTTCAAATAAGTTATGAGTAACTGAATGGAGTCTAGATATTTAAGTTGCACATAGAGTGGTGCTAAGGGAAAGTCTTTAGAGAAGAAGATACTGCTTTCCCCCCTCTCTACTACCTTCCAACATAGAACAACTCCTTTTCATTATATACATAAACATAACATATGTGAGGCACAACACCCATGAGAAAAAGCTTACTGCAAAGATTCAATGCCTTCTGGCCCATGACTCAAAATCCTTCCTTTTTGTTCAAAGCTGCAGTAGAACTCTTCTTGCTAATCTTTTTCCATTTCATTAAAATAACACAGACTGCCTGTCTCCAGAGAAAGACTGACACAGAATATACAGAGAAATCTATCATTAGTAATACATGGAAGCATAATTTATAAATGCACCAAATCATTTTCTGAAGGAAAAAAAAAGGAAACCCTACCCACCCATTTACCCACCTGCCTGCCCCTTTAAGTTCCTCGTCTCTAGCTTGCAGTCAGACATAACCGAATTAACTTGTTTTGGAGTGCTCAAAAATTAGCAAGTGGGCTCCAAGTGAAAATCTCAAAGTACAACTGTTTTTGTTTATATTTTGACCATTCTAGTAATCTGTTACCAGAAAACCCAGCAGCATCTAAATTAATCCCTCAAAGGAATATACAAAATGATGCCCTTCTTTGCACTTCTTATCCAGGAACAGAGAATATAACAATGTTCACTGAACTTTGTGTAATGCTCCTGAGAAGAGACTAAATGGTACCCCCTTTTTTTAAGGAAAAAAATGAGTTACAGATGGATTAAGGGATTATCTTATCCAAACAAGCTATCCTTATCTCAGCATCTCTGTGGAGTGCTTCTACTCAACAGGTTTCTTACATTTAACTCTTTTCCTCCTCTATGAGGAGATCCTGGTTTTAACTAACAATACAGGAGAAGGAACAGGAAAATAACTCAAAGAGGAGGAATAAAAAATGTGAGAAATGAAAAAATTTATATTGCAAAAATGGGACTATTTATTTATATATTTATTTAAGGTTTGTTTGTTTTTTAAATCACCTCCAAACCCACATGGGCTTCTTAGGTGATGAACAAATAAAAACAAATAAAATGTTCAAAAATCTATTTTTACCCTTAATGAACACAAAAGCTTATCAGCAGTGCTTACAAATCATTTTATTTCTTCTAGTCTAGGATTCATAAAGATGCATATATATAGCAATTATCTTAACAGAAAATGGAAAACTGTAAAACAATCAAAACTCTGTACACTAGGCCCTCCACATTCACGAGGGATAAGGACACAGATCCCTCGTGACTGTCAAATAATTGCAAAAAGGGCACCCTCCCTACAGGCTTCTGCCAGGCCGATGCATCCACCCAGGTGGGAACAGGTGATCGCCTTCACTGCACCTTCCTGCCACCCACACAGGCATGCCCACGCCTGCGGCGGCAGTGGGGGTGGTGGGAGGAGCATGGGGAATTGGCGATTGCCCTCCCCAGATCTTCCTGACACCCACACTCACGGCGGCAGTGGAAGGAGCGCAGGGTATTGGCGATCACCCTCCCCGGACCTTCCTGCTGCCCACGCAGGGCACACCTGCACCGGTGGCAGGGAGAATGAGAGGAGCAAGTGGGGTGGGAATGAGGTGGGAGGGGGAGAATGGGGGGCAAGCAGGCACCCTGTGAATAATCAAATTAGCGAAAGTGAAAACCGCAAATGTGGAGGGAGAACTGTATAGCATGCAAACTTGTGATGTTTTATATCAAGGGCCAATTAGTTTTTGTGTGTATGTCAAGTTGCCTGTTTGATTTATGGTGACTGTATGAATTTCATAGGGTTTCCTTAGGCAAGAAATACTCAGGTAGTTTTGCCAGTTTCTTCCTCTGAAATACACCTTTCAGTACCTGGTATTCTCAGGTGGTCTCTCATCCAAATACTGGCCAGAGCTGACCCTGCTTAGCTTAAAAGATCAGAAGGGATCTGGTGCCTTTAGGATATTTATTTTAGTACTCCTGTGGAAAAGGATATTTTGGCTGCATTAACTAGGGAAGACAAAGGACAGAAGGACAAAATGACAGCAGCAGCTGGGAAATGAGAGGGAATTACTGTATGTCCTGCTAACTTATAAAATACATTCAGTTAAGGAATAATAGTTAAGGAGACAGCCTCATTACCACCATTCTAAACTTACATACATTGCATATAAAAATATATAGAATTTTGTGGCCATAGCAAGAGTAGCCAGTTTTCTATAAACGAAGTTTTATTACTCAGTTTTCTATCACACACACATATAAATTAAATGTTATTGAAAGACATTTACCTTTGGAAGAAAAGAATAATTTTAGTTACTGAAGGCTGGAGAACTGATAAAGTGAATGGAAACAGGATTTTTATTTCCTATAAGTTGGAAGCTGGATGTGGTGCCTAGTAGTTGTATTTGCCTTCACAATGACACTGACTAATGGAGAACCTATTGTAGGGTTTTCCTTGGCAGGATTTATTCAGAGAAGGTTTGTCATTACCTTCTCTCTTACCTAAGGCTAAGAGAGTATGAACTGCCTAAGATCACCCATTGGATTTCTGTGGCTGGACAGAGATTCAAAGCCTGGTCTCTCAGCATCCTAGTCCAATGCTCAATACCACACTGGCTCAGCAAATACAAATACATGCAACAAAAGATTAGTTAGGGAAGGAAGATTCTGAGCAGAGGAAGAACAGGTTGCCTATTCTTGTACCCAGTCACTGATGGCTTCAGTGGCCAGACTTGTCCTATGCAAAGTATTAGTCTGCAGATCAGTACCAGTTTGTGAGCCACCAGCTGCTGGTCTGCAGAGAATTTCAAGAAAACTATGGAAATATAATAACATGGAACAATATTGTATGAGGTCAGATCACACTAAGGAAAAAGATTACTTGTCTCCCACATCAGATAGCTGAAGAAACACTGTTCCAGTCAGCTTTGCTAAGGTGCTTCCCTTCTCCATAAGTTTGCAAATCATATTTACCTCTCAAAATATACATTTGGAATCCAAAATGGAGAGGACGGCCAAGAGGGGCAATTCTGAACAATGAAGTTGTGGATGTGAGAGGAGAGGCTAGGCAAGCTCTAGGTTATTCCCTCCTGTCACTTCCCCTCTCCCAGCCCCCCATGAATTGAAAAGCAGCTACTACCGAGACACCCATCTCTTTGTTGCATTTTGCTTAGTTCTCTCAGAGTCAAATGGGGAAGAGACTGGAGTTCTCTCTGTGTCATTTAGAATCTACCCAAGAGCATTCATACAAACACCTCATTCGCCTGATCGGGTGGGACAGATCAAGCAGTACACACTCATTGGTCATTCCCTCAGCTTGGCATTAGAAGGATGACCAGACATGTACGTCTATAAAACAGGAATCCTGCCCAATCAAGGTTCCTGATTTGAAGGATTCTGTGCTGAGGCATCAAATGTCCAATAGGTAGGGCATGTACCAGTGGATGAGTTCCTCACTGAATTTACTGCATGAACAAGGGGCACTTATATTAAACACGCCTAATGCTCAGGAGAAATTTTGCTTCACTGAGATTCTTTACACTAACAGTGAATTCATCTCCCAGTTGCAGATCTCTCTGTTACCAAATAAATAAATAAATGCTACTTATATGCAAGAAAGAGGTAGTGGCAAACTCAGCCAAATGCCAAAGTGTGCAGAAATACAAGATATGTTAGAGTAGGGTCAGGGGACATCCTAAAGGATCAAGGAGGGCAAAGCCAGCCCAGAGAGACCTGAGTAGCCATGGAATCCTGGCTGATTGTTACAGGACAGAAGAACAAGAAATGAAGGGAAAGGGGAAATGAAATGGAGTATCCTGAAAAGAGAGCATGGCTGGCTGGCTGGCTGGCTGGCTGGCACCCACTTGCTAAATCTCAGTCTGCAACTGCTTGGAAGCATGCCACACTGTAAGACCACAATGGCCTTGTTTCTTTGATATTTCCTTTTACAAGCTTCTGGGTTTGACAGCCCATTAATCCAGACACTGATGTGTGGAAATTCTTACATTGTTTGCCTGCATTCTCCATCTTGCATAACTGTAGCCCAGTTCAAGTATCTGCAAAACTGTGCAGTCCTTTCCTTTGGGAAGACAGAACAGCCTCATCTAATAAACAAACCCAAAGCTGCTGTTAAATCAACTGGTTTTATTTAAGAGCTTTCGTGGGAAGGATGAAGGATAATGCTTGCAATTCTGACTTTAAGAAAAGCTGAAAACTATATATTCTTTAAAAGTACATATGAAAAAAGGATAAAGCAATATACACCCCGCACACGCACACGTATGAATGAGAGAGAAAGAGAGAGAGAGCATGCACAATAACACTAAACAGTGCCTTTCGGTGCTGGTCTCTTACATTTGAGAGGGAAACATGATTCTTTTTCTGCATGCTGCTTTTTGCTGGAAGAGGCTCTCATCCTTCCCAAAGTTATCCTTGTGCATAAACTATATTCTTCTATATTCTCAATTTTTCCTGGGTTCTATCTTGTTCTTGCAGAAAGAAACAGAAATGGTCTTATTTTTTCAACTTTTGGGCTCATTTTAAAACATAACAGCAACCACACTAGACCAGAACAATAGTAGTCCAACACTATCTCTGCACAATGGCCAGTCAGTTGCCAGTGGGAAGCCACCATGAGTTACCCGCACCCGCCATCTCATATTCCCCAGTAACTGATATACAGAGGCCACCCCAGTAGTCACTGATGGCCCTAACCTCCTTGAATCTATTCAATCTCTTTTGAAAACTGTCCAGGGTACCAGCCATGACTACATCTTGGGGCAGTAAATGCCACCATTTAACTATGAGCTTTGTCAAAAAGTACTTCCTTTTACCTGTCTTCAATATTCCACCATTCAGTCTGAATCACAGGTTCTAGTATTATGAGGGATGCCTAATTGTATAGATCTCTATCATGTTTCCCTTAACTTGCTTTTTTTCCTAAACTGAACACTCTACTGTAACTTGTCTTCATGAGTGAGTTGTTCATTTCTTGATCATTTTGGTTGCTCTTTTCTTCCCATGTTCTAGCTCTATGCTATCCTTTTAAGGCATTGTGTCAAGATCTCTGTACATATTTTCTGATGTGGTTGTACCATGGATTTTTATAGGGTGGTATATTTATTTAGGACCCTTTTTCTTACTGGCTGCACAACAGGTCAGACTTCTATCAGTCTTATCCGTCTCCACTACAAGATCCCCTTCTTGATTTGTCAGTGCCAGTTCAGATCCAGTCAGCATATATGTGAACTTGGGATGCATTGCTTTACATTTGTTGGCCTTCAATTTTCATTTGTCATTTTAAAACCCATTCCCCCAGTTGGAAATAATCCTTTTGGAGCTCGTATTGTAAAACCTCCACTCTCACCACCCTGCATAACTCACTATGATTGGAAAAATTATCACCCAGTTAGTCACCTCTAACTCCAGACTGCCTCCGAGGATTCTCTATATTTCATCTCTGACAGTGTGATAACAGGCTCTCCCCATTATCTAGGCATTATCTAGGCAACACAGCTGAAGGGGGATAGTTCTCGCTCCAGGTGAACAAGGGGTTAATGAGGTGTTGGGCTTAGGTTACATTTATTGGGAGTCAGCGCCACAGAAGGACATCAATGATCACGAGAGTCAATTGCTCAATCAGCAAGACCAGACAGGAGAAAAGGTGAGAAGCTTCAAGATGCTTTGATGAAGAAGTTTTTAAAAGACCTGAGAAACCATGAGGCAGAGAGAGAGACGAAGAACCCCCTTTCCTTCACACACAGATTTTGAGAGCATTTTGGCTGGCCTCTTGTTCATAGTTACAAGCTGATAAACTGAACTTAAAATCTTATAACTAATGAGAATCCATGGTTATAGTCATTAATGGCTGAACATGACTGCCAAAACCAACCTTTTCAGATTGACAGGGCCCTAACTGAAAGGGCTTCTGAGGTACTGCACCTCAGGGCACTGGAGAATGACATCCGCCTCATTCTCCTGGTCATGGGGTGCACTGATACAAGGAGCTGCAAACCCCAAGGTACTCAGAGCCCAGCCAGCTGTTCTCAATGCAATGAGAGAAGCAGTTGGCACAGAACCCCTACAGAGTGTCTCTCTCTACCTGTCTGTTTTTGAGTGAAAAAGCACTGCAGGTGTCACATCTGCGCCTTAGAAACCCTTCAGTGGTGGCACTGCCAGACGCAAGAGGTGGGTTTTGGGGAGTGGCATTGTCAGATGTAGCTGTGATGGTGGGCTCTGTCACTGTAGTTACGTCTGATGATGCCATAAAATTTAGTGAGATGAGTAGAGACATCACCTTTAGAGAGCTGCGCTTTCAGGCAAAGCTTTAAACTCCTGTTACAGGAAAAGTTCACATTTATAGTAAACATTTAAACTTTCATTCACACTGTTCCAGAATTTGAGGATCTTTGAAAGCATCAAAAGCACTATCCTCCTCTTCCTTGGCAGATGTCATTTTCACCCAGGGTGTTACCTTGTGTAAGTACAGTTCATGAAATTTCAGTATTAGGACTGGCTCTTTGCAAGATGATAAAACACACACACACACACACACACACAAAATTCGTAGCACGTTAAAGATGAAAATTGTTTTCCTGACATAAACTTTCTATGGGCCACAATCTGCTTCAGAAGACGCATGTAGTGGTTTCTGTGGGATCTGGCCCACAAAAATTGATGCCACAATAAACCTCTTATAAGTCTTTAAAACACTACAGTGCTGCTGTTTCTGCTGTTATAAACTAATTCGGCTATCGTTTTAGAATTTGTCAATTCTGCAATATTCATTTAGGGGAAAACAAAAACAGAAAGTTTTCTTAAAGAATATATGATATATTATAAGAATATACTATATACTGTACTATACTATAAGAACTCTAAGGTTTAGGTTTTGCTGTGATAAAAGTCACATATGAAAATATAATGAGCAGTCTTGTGTATGTGTACCACTGCCATTTTTTTTATTTATTTTATTTTTGTAGAGGACATATGCCTATGATGTCTTAAAGGTAACTGATCCCGAATTATTTTGAAAATTAAGCAGGGTCAGACCTAGTTAATACTTGGATGGGAGACCCCTCAAGGAATACCAGATGTTGTTGGCAATATTTCAGAAGAAGAAACTGGAAAAACAACCTCTGAGTATGCCTTAAGAAAACCCTATGAAATTCATGGGATTGCCTAAGTCAATAAGCGACTTAAACATACACACACACACACACACCCCTATGCCTATAAAACCTGCACATTTGGTAACAATTCAACACAGAATGTTTACCCCCTCACTGCATCCCTGAGATGGGGGAACATCTGACTGATTTCTACATAAAATAGCAAATGACTGAATGTTGTAGCAAGAATGACATTCAACATTAGTTTGGTAGATACAGACAAAATTTCAAGCTTTGATTCAATGTGTCATTGTGTTCATGTTCTCCATATGGCTTAAGGCTTCTGGTATGAACAACTGGATGACAAAAGGTAGGTTGCCTAGGAAGCATTTTGTTTTTTTTAATATCCCTGTGGATAGTGTTAGGACAAGTGCTTGACTTGATCTGAATGAGAACCAAAGGGTAGACCCTTGGTCATTCTAATCGCTAAGTTTAGAGGCTCACAAAACATTGATTTTTCTCTATTTTACTTTAGAGTATGTGAAAATACATAAAAAGTGAGCCCTGATCAATGAGATCAAAAGCGAGTGTGCAGCTTTCTTTTTTTCTTTTTTAAATTATTTTTCCTAAATGTATAAGATTTGATAACCTAAAATTACATATAGGGAGTAACACAGACCTAAATACATAAACAACCATAACTAATAAACTATAGCAGTAGTTTATTCAAGTGCTTAAGCTTTCAATTTTTGCCAGTTTCAAAGGTGGAAAACTGGCTCCAGACACATCTTGCCCTCTGTTCCCAATAAGAGGCAGAGTGTCACTGCACCATTTTCCAAACCCAGACATCCACCTTTCAAAGTCTTACATGACCAGCAAGATGCTTTCAGGAAGCCTACAACTGGAGTATGAAGGCAAGAGCACTTCCCAGCTGCTGGCATACAGTTCAAGGGAATTGTAACTCATATGGGGTCCCCATCTCTCCCACAGAGGTCTCTCAGCAAGCCCTCATTTGCCCCAAGCTTCACTCCTGGAAGACAGCATGATGGAAACTTCTGCTATCTCTCAGCATTGACTGGAGGGAGAGGAGATTCCATATCTGACTTCCCTCCAGCTCTGTGCTTTAAATAAAACCAGGCAAAAATGTACACAGTATGTCAAAAAAAAAAAAAAACCAAACAGCCACATCATAGTTTTATCTATTGGCATTATTAGGCTATTTGCTTTATTTTCAATCCCCTTCCTGTGATTTGAGATTTTTTGTTCCTTGTTTATAGGAACAGATCTATACCACCTTGCAAACCCTAGAAGGATCTCAAAATAAAATATCAGTAAAACAGACAATATCAGGATTAAAACAAAGCTTAAAACCAAGACAGTTCAGACTAGAGTAAAAGTCATTAAAAGCAAGGAAGAAACCTCTATAACCTGCCACTTGCCTTTTGCAGAGATGTGGCACCCTTCACTGAGGCTTTCTTGAGTCCTCCGCCACTGTTCAAAGACCTCTTCCTATCACAGTGAGTTCAGAAACCATCAGCTTATATCACACTAGGTTTATCTGCTCTAATGCATATGACTTTAGACTTGCCTACATTGAACTGAACTGCCATTGCCATCCAGTTATATATTCACCCAGTGTGGAGAGATCAGCTTAAATCTGCTTCATTTTTCACTTTTCTGAATGAAACTTGTTGTCCTCAAATTCATCTGCATCACAGCTTACTGCTGACTTATTACATTCACTGATTTATTTATGAACACATGTAGTACCACCACTCTTTCCAAGTACAGGCTCTTGGGAAAGTTAAAGCTTAATTCCCTCTTCCACAAGAACTGCTTGTTCACATCAACCCTCTGCTTCCTGTTTAATCTAGTTACTGATCCTTAGAAAGTCCTGTTTCCTTATGCTGTAGCTATTAAGTTTACTCAGGATCATTGGTGAAATGCCTTCAGGATGCTCAAGTATACAGTGTCCACACAAGATCACCACTATATATGTATCTGTTGTTATTATTAAAGCAGTTTTAATTGTATTGGTGAGACAGTATGTTGCTCTGCAAAAGTTTAGTGAAATGAGAAAAGGGTTATTCTATCCATTTGTCGATATGCAAAGTTCACCTTCTAGGGAAAGCAAAAGAGAACAGTTTTCCCTGGCCCCTTCCCACATACACAATGCTCCCCTTTCTTTCCTAACAGTTCCTGCTCAGATCTCAATGGCTGCACCCCATGGAACTATAACTTTTCCTTAGAGAGGGCCCTGCTCTTCAGAAACATATAAAATAGTTATAAAACATTATTGTTTGACATTAATTGACGGGTAGAATGAAATGGAAAGAGGAAAGCTGTCTGAAGTCCAGGAATTGCCTTTCAACATCTCATTTGTAATGTGACAGAAGGAACAGCTGGGGGCAGGCAATCTGCCTTTTGTCAGTGGGAAAGTGACGGGAGGACAGAAGGAGACTCACCAGGAATCTGCCCTGTTATTTCAAAAGCCTTCGGTGAAGGGTGACTGGGCTTCTACCTCTGACCTGACCTTCAGCCCTCAAGAAGCCTCAGAAATCTTCCTTGGCAACTGCAGAACGGCATCTCAACACCACGGTAGAGCCTCAAGAAGGCTGCAGTCCATTTCTCTCGCCCCAAGGAAGCTGCACACCAGAGCCCTCTCTATGAGCAAAAGGCAACAAAAGCCACCCCTCCAGAGTTAACTCACATAGGCAGCACAGGAACTACTGGACTGATCTGAAAAATCCAAATTGCAAAGAAATGTGCGTATGTATGTATGCACATGTATGTGTGTGTGTGTATGTATGTATATAAATACACACACACATATACATATGTAAGTGTGTATGTGTGTATAACAGCAGACACCTTCTCGTGGCTACACACCACTCACGAAAATAATTAAAAAGGCAACAGTAAAACACAATAAAATTACAAAATGGCAACCTTAATACAATAAGAAGAAAAAGGAGCAGCAAATTTTAAAATGAGACAAAACTTCTTCATCTCATAAAATAAAAGCCTCTCTACACAATAAGGTCATTGCCTTAAAGTGGCATGCTATCAAAGAGGCTGTGCCAGACCACCCTGCTAGAAGAGATAATTTCCCTTGCACTAAGAAATAGGGTTGCCAGAGTGAAGACCAGAGAGGGCTCCTGTACCCCTAACGGTTGTGTAGAAAAGGGAATATCAGCAGGTGTTGTTTGTCATGCAACCAGGTAACAAGCAACACCTGATGCAATTCCTGCTTCTGCACTACCATTAAAGGTACATGATCCCTCTCCAGTTTTTGTTCTGCCAACCCTAAAGAGTAACCAGTGACCAATCATACCTCCCCACAGGTAGGACATAAAGAAGGATCTCCATACAGATTTTAGGGTGCTACAAGCTGATAAGGGAGGAAGTGGTTTCTATATTGACCTAAGGACTTCAATTTAGGGCTTCAAAAGTCATTACATACACTTTGGCATGTGTCTAGAATTAAACTAGCAACTAGCACAGTGCTTGCAGCACAAACAAAATATAACCCCATAAGTAGGTATCCATCATTATCCTTGTTGCTTCAGTCTTGAGCAACTTTATTTCCAAAGACTCCACCTAGTGTGGAGCCAACTGAAGTAATGAGATGTAACGTAGGCAAATGTCCTCATGCCAAGGCATGGATGCCACTGATTCATGAGCCTAAGCTAGCTAAAGACACTTCTGGCTACAGTCATCACTTGACCATTCAAATGCAAACCTATATCCCTAAACTGAAAATCTTATTAAAGGGGAATACTACTTCATTGCTATTCTAAATCATTTCTCTCCGATCAGGTATCTTGTCTGGACTAAATCTTAGTTTCTTAATTCTAATCCACCCATCACTGCTTCCAGGAACAGATTTAGAGTATCAGCAGTTTTCTAAGGAGAAATTGAAGCCCTTTCCACACAAGGGAGATACACTGCTGTATCATCATTGCATTACGAATACATCTGCCTGTCAAACTGGTTTGACGTCATTCTGTCGTAGCTTGTTCCATACATATTCAGTTCTTAGTGTGGTTCACATCATTTTGAAACTGGTGTAATAAAAAAACAGAAAAACTCCAATGCAAACCAACCACAATGGTGCTGCTGCATTTTTTTCCTACATGCGGAAGCGTTACATCGATTCACACCACAGAGGTGGGCATTAAATTGACCAATCAGTGGCGGCAGAGTAGAGGAGGGAGGGGAATAGGAGTTCCAGGAGAACTGACGATGTGGAAGCTACAAATTATTTTCTCCACTTTACTTCAACAGAAACTGGAGGGCATACAGATAGGAATTGGGGTAAGCCGGAATAAAAAACACCACTCATAAAATGTGGTGAAATGCTCCTTCACTCTAATGCGGAAATGGTCTGAGTTGCATATCATCCACAGATTGGTGATAATAAACTAGAAATCCCTGGATGTTATCTCTACACAGTTTCCTGTCATTATTAAAGAATACAGGGAACAAAACTGAACACCAAAGAATACCAAATACCAGAGACCAAGGAGTCAAACAAGAATCCCACAACATGAACTTTTGAAACCAGCCCTTGAGGACGTACCAGAATTATCATAAAATGGTATCTCATAAACTTTGCTAGGGGAGTTGAGAGGGCTACTATGGTCAATGGTATCAAAAGAAGAATTCAAGCATAACTGATAAGGACACACTCCTCCAATCTAGTTCCCAGAACAGATCATGTATTAAGGCAACCAGTTCTGTCTCAGTCCAAAACCAAGATATGAAGATGTACTGAAATGGGTTTAGATAATCTGTTCCATCCAAAAATGCTTGGAGCTGAGATGTTACCACACATTCATGTAACTTGCCTCCTAATGGCAAACTGGACAATGGGAAAAAATTGTCCAACATGATGAGACCAAGGAGAGCTTTTTAGTATGGGTTTTGTAACATCTATCTTCAGGCCAAACAGCATTATACCTTTTTCCAAAAATGCATTTACCACTTTGTATCAACAGAAAGAGTCTCCCGTGGCTGCTTTAATCAACCAGGAAGGACAAGGGTCAAGCACACAAGTGGCTGATTTCACACTGCTAAGGATTCTGCCCATATTCTCAGGCTGTATCAATTAAAAAGTATCCATTATAACAGATCAAGCAGGCACCAAAGTTGATCACTAGGATGTGGATGTGAGCAGCTTGGGAATTCTTATGAGTCTGCAGATGACACAAAACTGGAAGGGCTGGTTAACACATTGGAAATAGGAACAGAATTTAAAAAAGACCTAGACAAACTAGAAAATTGGGCAGAAATTAATAAAAAGAAATTCAGCAGAAACAAATGCAAAATTCTACATTTAGGCTACAAAACCCAAGTGTACAGTTATAGGATAGAAGATACATGGTTTAGCAGTGCTACATGTGAAAGGTGCTTGGGATTATTGATGATCCTAAATTGAGCATGAGCCAGCAGTCTGATGCGGCAGCAAAGAAGGCAAATGCTATCTTAGCTGACATTAATAGAAGCACAGTTTCCAAGTAGAGGGAAGTAACAGCTCCACTACATTCTGCACTGGTTAGGCCACATCTGGAATACTGCGTTCAGTTCTGGGTGACTCATTTTAAGCATACGTTTGGAGCAGATTCAGAGATGGTCAATGAGGATAAGAGATATGGAGAACAAAATACATGAGGAAAGGTTGAAGGAGCTGGGCATGTTCAGCCTGGTGAAGAGAAGACTGAGGGGGCGACATGATTCTATCTCCAGGGCTATCACAGAGAGGAGGGGCAGGCCTGTTCTCTGGTGTCCCAGAGGGTAGAACCAGGTCTAATTATTTGAAGTTACAGAAAAATAGCTTTCAACTGAATATTAGAAGGAATTTCTTGACAGTAAGAATGGTTTGGTAATGAAACTCATTGCCTAGAGAAGTGACAGAGTCTCCTTCTCTTTAAAAAGAGACTGGACAGCTATCTGCAGGGGACACTCTAGCTGGAGATCCTGCACTGAGCAGGGGGTTGGACTTGAGGGCCCATGAGGTCCCATCCAGCTCTACGATTCTATGACATTATGATTTGTACAGTATATAGAAAAAAGTGTCCCAGAGCACACCAAGTTGTCTTATTTGGCTTTCACCAAGTTTATTATATTAAAACAACAGACAAATTAAAAACAAAACACATTGAGGTCTGGAAAAATATATTTCCCATTAAAGCCACTTCCTCAGCAGCCAGGAAAACAGCAAGGGGGGCCAACCTAACTCACTAGGGCAGTTTTTAAGCCCTCTTTGGATCACAAACCATGTGTGGGGACATCAGGGGAGTTCATGCAAATGCATGGATCTTCAGTCACAGGACTAACAGTGCAGCCCTGGTCCTGGCAAGTCTGTACTGATCCTTCATCTAGTACACATATGAAGGGGCTTCATGCATTATTAATCATGCAGGCTTAGTTGCAGGGTTTTGATCTATACAACAGCAGGATGCCAGTGGGCAAGGTGATTTCAATACATCATCATCACCACCATCATTACCACAATGACACAAGAAGCCCCCCCACTTTTTGATGCCCTGTTATCTGATGACTCATTCTTTTGACACTTCCAAATTAAGGACAAGTTCCATTAGTTCAACAGGGGTTCTGCTCTTTCATCAGTTCTTCTTGCCTGTGGAGATTCACCTGGAACTGCTCACATGTATGCACTGCTTGCAAAGCAAGCTAAGAAGGAAAAACAGTTTCTAAGCTGACTGAGAGACTTTGCAAGTGGCATGCGTGCTGTTGGTCCCTAATGAGCCTTTTTAAGTCCTTCATGCTCCCTACAGTATAGAGTACCTGGGTTCTGTTTTTCAACTAATTCATTTTCTGACATTACTCTGGTCCCTGACCAGTCAGATAAGTGGGGGGAAACTGTAACAATAATAACAATAACAATAATAATAATAGCATTATTTTTAATTATATCCTACCTTATTGATGTGTATGTGCCTTCAAGTCGTCTATCACTTAAGGAGACTGCATGAATTTTTTATAGAGTTTTCTTAGGCAAGGAATACTCAGAGGTGGTTTTGCCAGTTCTTTCCTCTGAAAGTCCTTTCACATTTGTGGGATTGACCTTTGTGAATCTGATTATTTGCAAGTCACATTCGTGCCTCCCCCTTCCCCACTCTCCTTTGCGTTTTGCCAGGTGTGGAGAAGGAAGGCAAAAGCCCGGACAAAAGGCAAGGAAATGGGGGGGGAAGCACACGCACACCTTCCTTCTCCCCCTAGAGCTCCCCCTCCCATTCCCCTGCCTCTGACCCCAATGCTGAGAACTCGTGCCAAGGCAATAGGCAAGGGAAGAGGGGGCAAGCTCGAAAAAGCCTTCCATCGCCCCCTGGAGCTCCCACCCACTTTCTTCTCTTGCCTCTGGCCTCTGTGCTGAGAAGGAAGGCTCACACACCAGGGCAAAAAGGAAGGGAATGGGAGGGGTAGCCCCAGAAGGGGATGGGAAGGGGATTACAAGGAGAGTTATTTGCAGTTTTTCTACTTTCGTGAGAGTTCTGCAGCTTCCCATCCAAGTACTAACAAGAGTTGACCCTAGGCTTAGCTTCCAAGATCAGACAGGATCTGGTGCCTTTAGGATATTTAGGCAGGTCTTATTTGTCACTGTTGTGTCCCCTCAAGTCCTTTCCAACTTATGGCAACCCTAAGGCATACCTATCATGGAGTTTTCTGGGGCTGAGAGTGTGTGACAGGCCCAAGGTCACCCAGAGGGTTTCAATGGCTAAGCAGTGAACTGAACTCTGGTCTCCCAGGCTATAGTCCTATATGCAAACACCATGCTGGCACTTCTACGTATTAGCCAAAACTACTTTTATTATGCCTTAGACTCTCTCTGCTATGTAATTATCATGTCCCAGTCTTTCTTAAAATTACTCAGTGGTTCTCCTCTAATCAATGTAGACAATTTGTCCATTTCTGCCAGGTCTTACAACTTCACTAACCAATCTTCTCAGATAGCAGCCAACTTTATATATTAAACAAGACAAATAAATAAATGAATATACATAGGTGCCTCTAATTTGGCCCCAAAGGGTTGAGAGAGGAACCCCTTGGCTTTATGCAGCCTCCATGCAGGACAAGGATGTTCAAGAATTTGGAAATACAGTAAAGCTAGAGGCAAAGGCAAAATTTGAACCTCACCCAAAAGCAATGGCTCCAGAACAAAGCTGCAAGTATTTACTGACAAGCAAAAAGAAACTGACCCAAGACCTCACACTATAAGTTAAATACTATATAGCATGCAGTTTAGTCCTGACGATGTTCAGCTTTTTATGAGTGAGATGCTTTTTCAATTAGTCCTTGAAAAATATAAAAAAAACTGTTCACACGATAGTGCTCTGACAATATTCATCCTAGGTGGACCACTGCTGTAGCTACCAAAGCAGTTGACTCCTTGTGGGTGATTATAACTTTTAGAGCTGTCTTGCCCGTGTTTTGCATGCCAGTGGCATTACAATTAATTTAGTCCTGTTCTTACATGTATGTAAGTGTTTGTAACTTTTTTTTTCAATTTCCTCGATTTTTTCTGCTTTCTTATTGTTTAGTTATTGTTTAATGTTGATGGAAACAAGTATTTTAAGCTATATCTTATGTTACTACTTTTGTTTGTCGAGATTTAATAAAGAATATTAAGAAAAAAATCTTCTTCTTCTGTCAAGGCCCAACACTTTGTCCTCTGAGCCAGCCTTATGGCTGTCTCTTCTAATTCCAACCCACCCTGAGATTTAGCATTTGTCTACTTATCTATCTGATTTATATTCTACTTTACTTACAAAACTAGAATTCAAAGAAGCTCACAAGATTAAAAAAATAGAAACAAAACCACAATATTTATGATACTGAAATAAAATTGCACAAATTATTATATTAAAATACAACCAAATTAAATTTTTAAAAGCACATAAATGAATAAGTATAGCCCCCTCCCCTCACTACTAAAACCCCCTGCTCAACAGCCAGTGAATTGCCAACAGACCACCTGAGCGAAACTTTGCCGTGAAAGGAAGTTCCCCAGCCAGGAACAGCCACCAAGAAAATATCCTTTTGTGCTTTCACTAAACATACTTCCCAGGGTAACTGTGGCTTACGCTTGAAAATTAAACTGGAAGGCATGACAAAGCTTTGGCTGGTAGTAGATATTAAACTTGGCACTTGGTTTATGCTTGGGCCACACTTTCCCCACCCTCCCTCTCCAAAATCAACTTCCACCAAGAACAATGCCTTTCGTTTAGTGTTGGGGTTTCTACACCTCATGCTACATGTACCTCACAAAAAGGCAGTAGCTACTTTTAAAACGGTGATGGATTGTATGAATAGAAGGCTGCATTCCATAATCAGGGTATTGTTCTCTCTAAATGGACCCAGACTCCGCAAACATGCTTCTCAACACAGTGCCAGGGAAGGGTGTGTGTTTTGTTTTTAAAACAGTAAATTATGTTAATTCATTTCCTCTGGCCAAACAGCAGTAATAAACTTGGGAAAGGGAGGAGGGGGAAAGTAAACAGGAGTCAATTACAAGAAGGTAAGGGGGGGTAACTTAATAACATGGCCAAATGCCTCTTTAGAAAAGGGCATTGATTTCCTCGTTGAGAAGTGTTCCTTGCAGTCTGCCATAAACACAGTGAAAACACACAAGTAACCATTTTTCTAGTTCCCAGCTTGATGGACAGTTCACAGGATCCAGGAAATCAGACTGTATTATCTACAAGCCTTGTCCTTCATCCCAGGGTTTTTCTTCCACATGTTATGTGAGGCGCACAGGCTTCTACAGCCAACATGCACACTTGGGGTCCGTTTTGTTGTTTTTTGTCAGGAGAATCATCTTGCTGGTGAGAGAGCAATGTTGAGCTATTAGCCCAGTTTGGAAAAGAGGCAAAACGTGGGTCTGGGAATTAATGTGTCCAACCCCCAAATTTACAAAAGAGAGTGTTTTTAAAACAAACCAACAAAAAAGCCCTTGGAAGACTATACTAAAAGAATTCTGTGGCTTTAGGGGAATAGAAGAAATATAAGCCTCAGATTCTACTTAGTGAGTCTATATTGTTCACTCCATCAAAAGTCCCTAGGCTTTATCTAAGTTAAGAAGACCGCAGGAGCTAGAGCCCCATCTTGGCTATTCTTTCTGAATGAATTTAGTGTCCAATTGAAGTTACAGTTAAAAATATAGAGATCAAGGTACTCTGTCAATCTGCCAAACTGAACTCCTGTGGAACTAAATCCCACCTTAAAAGAACAAAGGACACAAGTCCTTTGTTTCTTATTTTGAACTGTAATTTATTCTGGGAGTGACTGCACCTCTGTAGCTGTATACCAGGTAAAATCTGCACAAAATCCTATCCGAACATGACAGAAATATCACCAAACATCCAAACATTACGAAGCAGGGCTGGGCAACCATGGACCTTCATATATTTGTCTCTTACAGCATTCAACAACCCTAGCAAATATATCCAGTGGGGGGAGGATTCTGGGCACTGCAGTAAAATAACTTCTCAGAAGACCCCCATCTGTCCACTCTGTTAGAAAGTGCAGGCAGCTGATTTCAGACCTGCCTCTGAAACCCTGGGGCTATCACTTCTTTCTTCCAGTACAGAAATACACTTAGTGTGAACAAAGAATAAACTCTCAAACAGTGCTCTCTGTACCTACTTGCTATGGTGGAACATCAGAAGAAACTACCAGCATACTCTGCAACCAGGTACAACTGTGCACTTGTATTAATAACAGGTATAACTATAATATGTGGATGAAAATAAACAAAGTAATTACCAACACAGATATTCCCATGAGCTGAAAAATCTGAAAAAGTAACTGCTTAAATTGTGCATTTCCACTCATCTGGGGGAAAACATAGACCAACTGTGTAACCCAACTGGATATAAATAGTCGCAGGTTGAATTTTTAAGGTATACATGCACAGTAGTTTCCTATTTCACCTCCCACTTAATTGTTCAGCTAAAGTGTTAAATTTCCTAGAGAAATAACACCTTACTGACATTGTAAATGGAATCATGCACACTACACAGCCCACATGAATGCTGGCTTTCAGCTTGTCTGTAGAGTGAACAGCAGCTCTAGGAAAAAGGCATAAAGCAGGTGGGCCGAGGAAGATGCACATAGACCAGATGCTCCTTCCATGCAAATGCACCACAGGGGCCTCATCCACAGGATGAGTTCTGCTTGCATTTTTTTTATTATTTATTTGTATCCCGCCTCTCCATATGGATTGAGGCAGTGAACAACTTACAAATAGCATGTATTTCGATACATTTCTTATACATGCCCCCAACAATCTGGGTACTCATTTTACCGACCTGCGAAAGGATGGAAGGCTGAGTCAACCTTGGAGCCCGGCAGAATCGAACTCACAACCTTGTGGCTTGCAGTACTGGCATTTAACCACTGCACCACCAGGGCTCCGTAATACAGCATCCAATTTCCAAGATAGAGGTAAACCTCAGTTAACAAAGCAGACGTATTTCTGGACATTAATTTTTTAACAGAAAATTTGGTACCAGAGACAGAAATAAGATGGAAAGAACAGAGATAGGTTCCTATATCACGAAAAAGAGAGGAGTGGGGGCAGATAAACATGTTCCAGCAAAGTTTCTTATTCAAAACTAACAATGTGCACATCCTACTAGAACAACCAAGTCAGGTAAGGCTTGCAGAAAGAAACAGAAACATTTTGAACTTCCTAGTGACCATCTAAAAGTTTCTTCCAAAACATATCTAAGGACATTTTTTTCCTTCAGTTATCTCAATTTTTCTAACAGTTTCCAAACTTAATGAGATCCCTGCTTTTTGAACAACCTGAGGTGAGTTGGTGAGATATTTCTCTCAGTTTTGCTTCTCCCACATGCTCAGTAAGGGATTCTGGAAGCTGCTGTTTACCAGCTACAGCAAGACTAGCTACAGTAGAATCCAAGTCTTTCCCTGCTCAAACTTTATTGCATGGTTTTATTGCAGACACACCACTGTAACCTGATACCAAAATCTGTGTTAACTCCAGCCCTCTTTCACCATCCTTCCAGTACCAATACTGCTAAAAAAAACAAACAAACAAAAAACACCTTCCAACTAAACAGAGGATAAAGAAGAAAAGGTAGGGGCTGGGTAGGTGTAAAAAGACTTTGCAAAAAGGAGCTTCTTTGTCAGGGGCTTTGTTAAGTGAGTATGCCTGTATAGTTTCATATAGGAAGATCCACACTCACATGAAAAGACACACAGTGTGTGAGCATAAAAGCTGTCAGGTAAGAATCATTTTTATGCCCATCTGGAAATGAACCTGCAGGCTTCCAGGTACAAGTTGTTGCTGTTGTTGTGTGCCTTCAAGTTGTTTCCAACTTGTGGTGACCTATTGCAGAGTTTAGCAGGCTGAAAACAGAAGTCACTTCCCAATGTACTGCTATAGTAAAAAATATTGAACCTTGTGTACTAGTGTGCATCCCACTACATAACACTGCAATGAAAGAAGAAACAGCTCTTGGGTCAGTGTTTTATCAGAAAGTTTGACAACAGTGTTTTAAATCACCTCCCCAGGCTTCAGCTCAGACACCTTCAAGTAATGTGAGCTTAGGATCACAGCCTTCTGTACAGAATAGGCATGTTTCTATGCTTCTTTCAGCAGCAAAGTATAAATAGAGAGTGTCTGAAAGATCGGAACACAAGAACAACCAGAAAGAAACACTCCCAGATGAGGCAGATGAAGATTTGATTCAATTCTCCTAAGCCAATTGCTACACGTTAGGAAAAAAAACAAACTTTTTTCTGTGGTTCACTAAGCAGGAAGCTCCAATCTCATTAATCCTTGGCAAAATTAGTGTGGACAATGCAATGTTTCCGATTGACTCAATTACTTCTATTGACATGCATATTCAACGAGTAGAGACCTGTTACTGCAGGTCTTTATCGCTATTACCAGGTCTATTTCTTCTCTCTGAAGCCAGAAAGGAAAGCTGAAAAGGAAACTCAGACTCAGATCTGTTCTCCAGCACAGTTTAGAAAACAAATGTTACTAAAACTCGTAATTCTTACCCAGAATTTCACCTATGCATCCAACAGAGGCTACCAGATATTAAATATTTGGAAGGAAATATGGCCTGTGGTATCACAAACGGATCCACATATTATTGGCGGTCTAAAAAATCTCCCTGGTTGCTTAACATCCTGATTTTATAATATTACATCAACACAGAGTGTCTAAAGTAAAGTCACTGGAAAGAAGAACTGGGAGCTAATCATGGGGCTAGTCAGATGGAAGAAGTGCATTGGTTTGTTGCAGTATTTGTTGCTGTACCTACCACTCTTTTTTCAGACAGAAATGACATTTTCCTGATATCAGCATTTCCCCCTCAGCATTCTAAAAGATTGGTTCCTACATGAAGAGCGACTTTTTAAAAAAGATACATTTAGTTTTGTTTTCGTTTTTGCTTGCTTAAGACTCTACAGCTTTAGTGACAAAGCACTAATATCTTTGTACCTCAAAGATAACTCCCCCTGCCACATACACACACAGTTCAGTAGCCCACGATGAGCGTGTAACCCTTGGCATGCCTTGCAGTGATGCTGCGATTCTACTGAAGAAGGCTCCTTGTGGTGCTGAGGACACCACAGCTCCTTGTGGTGCTGCCAATCTCCCATCTTTCTCCTTCCTGGGGCTTGACTAGAGGAGCCTCAAAGAGGTGTGAAAGCCCAGCTAGTTACAGCCATTTCTAAGCCTAGCAGTTCAGCAGTAAGAGCATGTTTAAAAAACTGAGAGCAAAAGGAGAAAGGATGGGAGAACATCTGGATAGAAATCCATCAGAAAAAGCAGGAAAATGGTGCAGAAGAGTTTGGGACAAATTGCCACTCTGGAGGACCCTCACAACTTTCACAGGTGATCCAAACAATCGAAACAAAAAGGAAACACACCCTATCTGGCAGCCTAAAAGATGCAGTCTGTTTCGCCTCATAAGCCCTAAATTACATTAGCAGTTTGCAGGATAGCAGTAGCTCAGTATTAGTAGAGCACATATTTTTCTACATAAAAGGCCTTTGGTTCAGCTTCTGGCACTTTTTGCCCCAGAATGAAAAGGGCTGGGAAGTTATTTTGAGACCTTGGAAAACGGCTCCTATTCAATTAGACCAGCTTTCTCCAACCTGCTAACTTGCAGACATACAAAGAATTACACTTCTCTAACCATCCACAGGCAATATGGTCAAGATCAACTTGGTATACGGCAGAGAGACAAAGTAAAGCATAAAGAATTCCAATCAATAAATAAGAAACCATCTTGTAGTCTCAGCAGCTTCACAGGATTGACATGTGAATGAATTGGGGACAGTTCTATGCAAGATCCCAAGAGATAAAGGGTGGGTCTGACAAGGAGGCGGAGAAGGTGGTCATCACAGGCAGCAAACGCTGGTGTGAGGAGGCAGCACAGGGCTGGCGGAGAGTACTGTGCTATGCCCACTCACCCACTCAAGCAGACGTACTAACTTTCAGTAGGGTGAAGGTTTCAAGGAGACCACCATAACCCAAGGTTTACTCCTCTACTGTTCAAAATAAGATAAAATGCAGCTTGTATAAATGGAGAGGTAATGGAAGGAATGTGAGCTAAGCTACACAAGGCATTATTGTGCCAGATGTCCTGCAACAGCCTTTTCATTGTTGACATGAAAGACCCTTTAAGCTTGGGAAGTAAAACATGAGAAACAATTTTCAACTTGCACTCATGGGCAAATGAAAAATACAGGTGGGAAAGTTATTGGTTCCCCCCCCACATACACATGTATGGGGGGATAGGAGAGGAAGAGAAAAAGGGAGAGAGAAAGGGCTTAAACCAAAAAACTTCCTAAAGTTCTTTCTAGGTTTATCAGCAATCCAGGCTTTCATATACAAATACTGGCAGTTCCAAAAAATACCTGTTAAAAGGCAAAAGAACCTGAGAGGCTTCTGATACATCTTCCATAACTCCCTCCACAGTCACTTCACAGGATACCTAAGACTGTGTAAATCTTTCATGAAATAAATTTACCAGGCATGGAGAGAAATCATTTTGTTTCCTGCCAAGAATGAAACTTTTCTTCAGTAATTATTGGAGTGGCGGGAAGTTGCAGACTAAGAAAGGAGAGAAATCAAGACAAATCTAAGTTTTCTTCAAGAAGTCTCTGTTCCCAATTTACATTTTTCTTTCTTTACTGATGCTCAAAATTAAGTCTGAGTACTTAATGTAAAAAGTAGCCTGGAGTTATTGGCTAGATTTCTTCCTGAAAACTGGATGGGTTTTGATGAAATAAACCTGTTAGGTTATTCAAAGAACTGTTGGATGCCATGTTTACAGAAATACAATGGAGAGACTGTACAACTAGGGCAACTAACCAAATGCAAGCAGCCGATGTTTATCCAACTTGGGAAGGGGAGAAAAACCAAAGGACTTGGTTTGGAGGTTGACAATTTACAATACCTTAATATATCAAACAAAGACTTGGGCCTAGCCTAGTAAAACATACAAAACCCTCACTTCATAATGCTTCCATAATTTACAAGATTTAACTGAAATGCTTGTTACAGTCACGAGTGTGACTTTCTAAGATTCTCCTAATGCTACGTTCTACTTCATGTGTCTGCTATTCTACTTCTTTAGTCTTTAATCAATCCACAGACCTTAGCAGCATTTAATGTGTTTGGTTGTGCTGTGTGTGTGTGTGTGTGTGTGTGAGAGAGAGAGAGAGAGAGAGGGACAGACAGACAGACAGATACAGAGAGAGAGAGAGAGAAAGTGTGTGTGCACATATTTGGAGATCCCAATGCAGCAAACTGGTGTTTGGCAATAAAATCACAGGTTTGCCTCCAACTCCCTGTGCATCAGAGGTACAAATAAACTCAAGTCTGTCACCATACATACCAATTCTCAGCGTTATAGTGCCACGTCACAAAGTAACATCGAATAAACTTTGTGTGGATGCTATATCTTAATTGCAGGCAAATAAACTTGTCCAAATGTTTAGGCTTAGCCAGTCAGATCTACGTGCAACATGGGGAGGTCTGAGAATAGCTGCAGCTACTCTAGCTTTATAAACACTGGTTTGGGTTGTTGTTGTTTTTATGAAAATAAGATATTCACTAATGAAGGTGGTTTGGGAAAAGCGTTGACACAACACCACAAGCGATAAAAGGTACCTATCTTTTTACTTCTCTAAAGCTCCGCCAAAATGGGTCATTTGGCCCTGATGTGCCTTCTTCCACTGGCCTGCTTGATTCAGGATTAATAGTGTTTTCCTTGGCCTAATGTGTTTTAAGTCAATGCCTCTGCATCAGAGGCACTGGTCAAACATAGCAGCTTCTTTTATATCATCCCAGAATAATTATCCCATTCTTTTGGCATTGGGATCCTTCCTCCTTGTCTTTCCAGGACTAAAATGAACAGTGAATCTAGCCTGAGAAATGACACCTTTTCGTTATATTATGCCTTGAAAGGCTTTGACTTGTTGTGGCAAAACCTGAAAATCCCAGAAACACTGATGAGGAATGAGGCCTGATTCTTTACTCCTTCCTTATGCTAGTAGCCTACTAATTGTAGCAATCCTTTCATGTGAATAAAACCTATGACTACAGTTCAGGGATGTTTAAATATCTTACAGATTATGACACATAAAAACTAGTTATTTAATCACCAGCAAACAAATGAACAAACCAATCAATCATTTATTTAAAAAAAATTAGAATGGCTGGACAAAAAGAAACATTTTGATATGTTGCTAAAAAAAAAAGCACTGTAACTGTCAATCCAAAGTTGCAATATCAATACAGAGAAAGCCCCTTCTCTTGCACACACATAGTATTTTTTTTTTTTTTTTGGCTTCAAAAAGAGCCAATTCTGAAGGTCTAATTGCATAAGCAGGATGAGCTAGGAGGAGGTGATCTTATTTAGGGTAATCTAAGTATTTCACCTTTTGACTACATTACAGCTTTAAAGCTAGAGCCAGTTAGAAATGTTACTGGGAGGGAGGTGGACAAGCATCCGGGCTCCCCTGCTACGCCCATGAAGAATCCTACTAGTACAGATGTTACATCAGCAATGAGGGGCACATGGGATAATCAAAAGCATAGTGAAGGCAGACTTTTTTTGTAGAATTTGATTTAAATGTTGACCATGTATGCCTTCAAGTTGTCCTTGACTTATAGTGGCTCTAAGATTTCGCTGGCATGGTTTGTTCAGAGGAGGTTTGCCACTGAATTCCTCTCAGGCTGAGAAAGTGTGACTTGCCAAAGGCTACCCAGCAGGTTTTCATGACAAAATGAAAACTTGAACCCTGCTCTTCAGAGTCGTAGTCCAAATGCTCAAACCACTATACTGTGTTGGCTTTCTAAAACAAAGCCCTCAGTTTTTGATGGTGGTGTTTTATGTGGCTTCAAGTTGACATCAGCCTATGGCAACCCTGTCCTCCGGGGGTTTTCTGGCATGACTCATTCAGAGAGGGTTTGTCATTGCCTTCTTCTGAAGCTGTGAAAGTACAACATGCTCAAGGCCATCCAGTAAATTTCTATGGCTAAGTGGGGATCTGAAACCTCTTCTGCCACAGTCACAGTCCTGGCTCTCTTGGTTTAAATATTACTTTAAAAGAAAGAAAACTCTTTTCTTCTACTACAGGGGTTTGAAAAGTGTGCCCCAGCTGTTTTTGTACCTCTCAACCTCTTCTACTTCCCAGGCCAGTCTTTTTTGGACAAAAAAGAGACAAATTACTATTTCCAGAAGCTTCCAGGACTGGCAATTGACATTTTAAATAGGTAGCCCCCACTGTACAGTTCAATACATAAAGACAGTGGGGGGGGTTTCTGAATCAAAACTAAAAATGCAGCTTTAGAATGGGTTTTTATTCTATTTATTTTGGCATTTGGGGCAGTCTGTACAGCCCCCAGAGATCTTTGCGACAGAAAACTGGCCTTTGGAATTGCTGTAGTCGCTTACTCCTGTCCTAGTACAAGAACACTGTTGGCTGCTCTCCATCATTACAGCCTGGAAAAACTGATTGTTGCCACCATCCAACGCACATTTATTGGAAAGTAAATCTCGCAGTGTTCAAATGTTAGCATATAGAGGAGGGGAGGGGAATCCATTCAGTCCTCCCATTATCTCTCACCATTGGACAAACTTTCTAGGGCTGATGGGAGTTGGAGTCTTATTACATCTGGACAGAAACAGAATTGCAACTTTAATTATGGAAAAAAATATTTTATTAGTAACATTCAAATACAGACGCTTCCTTCTAGACTTCTCATAGTATCTAGTGTTAAGTCTTGAAGAAAATCTTTATAAAAGGCAAAATCAGAATTATTGACACCAATCTGATGAACAGATAGATTAGATAGATAGATAGATAGATAGATAGATAGATAGATAGATAGATAGGGCATTTAGATAATCAATGCAGACATCTCACATATTTTTGGACACGTCTTCATTTAAAATCCAGTGGATAAAAACATTAAATATTATTTAATAATTTTTCCCAGTTCTCCTGCTAACAAGGCTCAAGATCAGTATACAAACACAATTGAGGATATGACAGGACATTCACCGTTCATGGACCCTGCTAGCATCTTTATCCAACTTATCTAATCTACGGCATTAGCTAGCTTTTTAATGCACTTGTTAAAATCTCCAAATGTTTCAGGAAAATCCAAAATAGTAGTAGTAGTTAGAATCATAGAATCATAGAGCTGGAAGAGACTACAAGGGCCATCAAGTCCAACCCCCCTGCTATGCAGGAATACACAATCAAATCATTCACGACAGATGGCCACCCAGCCTCACTTTAAAAACCTCCAGAGAAAGAAACTCCACCACAACCCAATGCTGTGAATTCTACTGCTGAACTACTCTTACCATCAAGAAGTTCATCCTAAAGTTTAGGTGGTATTCCAAAGTTTGAAGCCACTGTTCCATATCCTAGTCTCAAGGGCAGCAGAAAACAAGCTTGCTCCATCTTCCATGACATCCTTTCAAATGCATAAACATAGCTATCATGTTACCTCTTAGCCTTCTCTTCTCCAGGCTAAACATACTCAGTACCCCAAGCTGTTCCTCATAAAGCATGACTTCCAGGCCTTTAATCATTTTGGTTGCCCTCCTCTGGACATGTTCCAGATTGTCAATATTGTTCTCAAATTGTGTGTGCCTCCAAGTTGTTTCTGACTTATGAAGACCCTAAGGGGAACCTATCACAGGGTTTTCTTGGCAAGATTTGTTCTAAGGAGAAGTTTGCTTTTGACTTCCTCTGAGGCTGAGAGAGTGTGCCTTGCCCAAGGTCTCCCATGGCTGAGAGAGATTAAAAACTCTGGTCTCCAGAATCACAGTTCAATGCTCAAACCACTACACCATGCTAGTTCTAAAATCCAGAGGCTCTTAATTGAGGAGAAATCTACACAGGGAAATGGTAGATAAATATTAAGTATTCCAGATGAAATCAAATGTATTTCAAGACTCAGTCCTCAGTGTAAACTGAAATAGAAGACACACATTTTGACATGAAATGAAGCTATTGTTTTTAGTGAAATCAGAGGAAAAGAGTTTCCACTAAGCACTGCAACACTGGGATTAATTTGAAAGCAGACTCTTTGAAAAGCATGGTTTTACAAGCCATAGCAGACTCAGGTCAGGTGTTGTATGTCTACAGAAACAGAATGCTGTGTTGAGACTTCTCAAACTGAATAAATAAAAGGAGAGCTTTGGATTTTTTTTCCCAGGGCAAACTAAAGGAGCCCTTTGTGCGAGTCCTTCCATGAGCATACACAAAATTATGTTAAAAACCAGTCTATATATCAGCCTCCTTTGCCTTATTCTGCTCATAACTTTATTAACAAATTCAATTTATGAGGCAGAGGGATCTTATAGCACCACTGAGAATAAAAGAATGAAGTTGGTACAGAAGTTTACAGAAACTTACGCTACCAAATTATAAGACAAAGGCCATTTTCACACTAGCCTATCATAGTGCTATGATTCCACTTTCAACATCCTATGGAATCTTGGGGTTTGCAGTTTCAGGAGGGGCCAACATTCCATAGGATGTTGAAAGTGGAATCATAGCGCTACAATAGGCTAGTGCGGAGATGGCCAAAGAAGTCTACACACAAGCTTATGCTACTACTTCTTTCTCTCAGTCTCAAAAGGTGCTATAAGATCCCTTTGAATACTGACCTGGACTAACATGGCTACACTTTTGCTCAAACGGCAATCCCATATGCACTCAAATACATTGGAGAAAGACCAGTGGGGCTAAATCCTGGCTGAACAAACATGTCAGCAGAGAATACTGAATAGCATCACTCCGCACATCTATGTGTTTCAGTGAGTGGCCAAACTCTGGTGAACACTGACTAGCTCAGAAGATTTTTGTGAAAGTCCATAAACTGAGAGTCACAACAGGAAATACTGACAGCTGTCAAAACAAGATTGTTGTACATATACTCATGAATCCTGACACTGACAGTAAGTTATCTGGGATTTTTAACATCTATCCGATTTTGGGCATTCATTGTAATTCTGCCAGTGAAGTTAAATCAGAAAAACATTAAGATTATAGTTTGAGAAGATACAAGTTGTCATAGTTCCATGTTTGCTTATGTTTCCTAAAATGCCCTACAACTTCTCTGGACACTTATATTAATTGACAAATGCCATAAAATGTTCTGAAACACACATCAATGACAAAGTTGAAAATGCATTCAGTACAAAATATAAATAAATTACTTGTAAACACAAAATTGGCTTTCACACATAATTTTTAATGAACCATCCTCATGTCACACACATAAGCCATTTCTGTTTCATTTAAAGTGATAAGGTTGTTTTTTTAAAAAAAAAAAAGATAAAAACACCACAGGATATAACTTTTATTTAAAGACCAATCACAATACAATCACAAATATAACTCTGTGTGACACTTAATTTTTTAATGAGATACAATGCAAGACTATGGAGTACTATGGAGGTTTCAGCCAGAGCACAACCTAGGGGCTACACAGCAACTTCTTCTCTGCTGCCAGAGAATTCTGAATTCTTGACCCAAAGTTCAAACAAATCAAACTTAGATCAATAAAACTTGAAAAAAGATTTCAAAGGGCTTTGAGGCTAGATTTTATAGCCTTTCATTCAAACAAAAATGAAATTTTACATAATTAAAACTGCTGAAATAAATAGAAATAACAGGTGGAAATAAGAGAGCAAATGCCTTGCTTGCTTCAGTATCAAGAACATCAACCCTGTTCTTACCAACAACTAAATTCACAGAAAATTGTACCTAGAAATTTACGTTGAAAACAGCATAAAAAAAAAAACGATTTTGGGCATTCACTATAATTCTGCCAGTGAAGTTAAATCAGAAAAACATTAAGATTATAGTTTAAGAAGATACAAGTTGTCATAGTTCCATGTTTGCTTATGTTTCCTAAAATGCCCTACAACTAAACAATAGTATTTTCACATGCAGGCTCATTTTTCATTATCAAATGAACAGTTACGTTCTATGCTAACTTACAGTTATTCTGATACCAACAGTATTTTAGAACAGTTCAATAACAGTAGAAATATAGGGTCCCTTCATCACATGAAAACTACATGCAGGTAGAGAAATCAGAAATATCTCACCAAAAAGGAAAACAACATCCAAACCATCTACTCTCAAGAAAAGTATCAGAACTTGGGTCTCCAGAGACCTAGAGATACTTCTTTTCTCAAAACTTCTAAACATACCATAGGATATCTTATACAAACCAATGTAGCCAGCCAAGCGTGTGCTAGCTTGACCATATATGGCCACTAAGGCAAACAGGATGGCAACCTGACAGATTTGAAACAAATACTGGACTGCATGTCACTGCAATATCATGTGCAGAAAAACATCTGATTGGATTACCTGTATTTGACTGCTAGAATACAGAAACTAGGGAAACATAGTTGAACATGATGATTGCCACAAGTTGGTGGTATCCTATGGTCTCAGAAACTCCTAGGCAGTCTGCATTCTTAAGCACAGGTAATAATTGTGTAGGACAAATCCCAGTACCACTCCCATATCACATGATATCGTTAAAAAACAACAACACATCGCAAACATAAAGGTGTGTATCCATGCAGTCTCCTCTGACATTACAGCTAACATGAAACAGTGGCTGCTATTCTATACTGCATTCTTTTCCATGTGCTACCTACAATATAGTGCATTACATTTCCTACAAATTCGGTGAATTTACCATGGTTCTTCGACAAGGTGCCTCAAAGCAGAAAAGAAAACAAATAGCAGCAGCAGCTTTCAAGTTCCTGAAAGCAAGTCTACTAAAGAATATTAACACTCAGCTGCTTTCAAGTAGTTTAATAAAACCTGATTACTCCAGCACCATAACTGTCCATTAAGAAGTACCGACTCAGTAGCCCTCTTACTAGATGCTAGTTTAATTTCTGCATAATGCAATATAATAGTCACAACTGCATGTTTGTTTACTGTTGAGAATGGATCAGAGGAAACCAGAACTGATAAATGTTAAAAGAGTATAGCCTGATTTCCAGAAAAAATCTATCCTGTTGCCCACTTCACATGTTGTCATAATGACTTCTTCCGAATGCTGATAGATGGAACAATCCATTATTGGAGTTTTCTGCATCACTCCTGTTTTTCCTCTAAATCTCCCAGCTGGAGCACTGCATTATGTTGTTCAGCTGCCCAAATCTGAGGCAAAAATCTGCCCATGGAATCTG
The DNA here is from genome assembly GCA_948474755.1 of Ctenosaura bakeri. Lineage (NCBI taxonomy): Eukaryota > Metazoa > Chordata > Lepidosauria > Squamata > Iguanidae > Ctenosaura > Ctenosaura bakeri. The sequence continues at coordinate 169,587 of CAOLHI010002136.1, read as the reverse complement.
GGAGGTTCGTTCATACAATCATTTCAGATTGGTGGAAAAGAAAACAACCTGATGTGAGATGGATTCTTGCAACTGCAGAACTCAAGTACAGTCTAGAAAAAGGCTATCATAATCTACTCATGCTGCCACTTGCTAATGCAAGTTGACAAAATGCTCTTTGGATCTAAAATAGTATTTTTGAAATTTCAGTTTAATTCTGTTTCACACCAAGAATCCTATTTTACTTGACTTGTTCTTCAGTTCTATGTAAATATATGTCTGCAGTCTGATACAGAATAAATTGAACAGGGAAACTGAGCTGTCAGGCTACCCAGATGTGTTGAAAGAGTCCAGCTCTGCATCCCTCCTTCCAAGCCTTCCTGCCTGAACATTCCTCAGTGCCGGGCTGGTTATTTATATGTATATATTTATCCTGCACTATCTTGAGGTCTCTGGGGTAAGTTACTGGGAAGGCTCAGTAACTGAGTTACGTAAATACAACCAGCTCCACCAAAATGATTCCTAGTCCTGCTTCTTTTTAAGTATGTCCACTAAGTCATTCCCATATACCAATTTTACTCCAGTATCTCCCATTTTTCCCATAACTCATTCTGTTCAACACGCAACAGAAAATTCATGTTTCTTAACCAGAGATGAGCCATTTCTGAGAACCACTCTGTTCTCCTGATAGCACTCCTGGGAAAGTAGTGTTGTAATTCAAATTGATTTCTTAATTATAGCTTAGAAAAGCTATCAATGTGCTTAGGATTCACCACTGAACTGTACACAAAGTCTGACTAGAACAGGAAACTCCTATACAGGTACAATAATCTGTTTGAACTAACATACGAGAGAGGGCAGAGGTAATAATCTGCACACACACTTTAGAATGATAGTTTCTAAAGTTTGATTGTTGCATATAAAACAAACAAACAAGATTTTCCTCATTCATTTTATAATATAGTAAAGTTCCCTTTTCAGATTTCAGCAACACCTCCATTATCTTTCAAGGCAGATCTGCAAATGTCGTCTTATTGCATCTGCCATCTAAAAGCTAATACTTCTTACTACTTTCCTCTAGTTCTTGTCCTGACTTTAACAGTTTCATGCAAGTTCAATTTTCTTTAAGAATATCTATTCTGTCTGTTACTAGCTTACTATGAGTACTCAGAACTTGACAAATTTTTATTCATGTATAGTTTCTTCTTCAAGTGGAATTTATTTTATTTGTGGCGCTACAAAATCCAAAAGAATACCCATAGAATATTTTTTTAGTCTAAACATAGCTCTAGCCCAAGTCATATAAACAGAAATGTCACACTACACTGAGGACTCTACACCTTATCCACCTTGTACACACTCAATAAAATGTGCGACAAAGGTACTAAAAATGTAGCTGTTAAATTCAGTGTCTTTTTCAGAATGGACATAAACCTGTTCTTGTCTCTAAGTCATTCTGAATTCTTCACTGAGCTTCAAATGACATGTTAATCCATAATCTATAAAATTAATATAAATGTATGACTACCTAATCCATTCGGTACTGTATACTGCCTCCATCTCAAGACTGACTCCAGTCTTTTAGGTCATAAAAAGCTATATACTGCTTGCCTTTCGTCTAGCATGTAGGAGGATCAACTTACACTGCTACTGCTTCCATAAAATACTTGGAAGGGAGTGAGGGCATTGGAGAAACTAACCATTACCCAAATGCCCATTGTTTCTGCAAAGCTTTGATTCACTCCCCCACTAACTGACTCACAAAACTGATACCGACTTTAAAACTGTAAACTTAGTAGGATGCCCTGTTGTAATGAATTGGTCTATCTAGTTCAATACTGTCTCAACTGAATGGCAGTGCCACTCTAGAGCTTCAGGTCCAATTATTTCCCAGCCCTAATGTCAGACACCAGGCACTGAACCTAGGACCTTCTGCACACAAAACATACGCACTTATATTAACCCGAATTTCTTCCAATTTCAGCAAACCCCAGGTGCAAGTCTGATCACAACTATGCATATCGTATATGTATATCAGTCTTAAAGGGTGGACTGCCTTCAGACATACACAAAATTAAATTATTAGGTCATTTTAACTGAACAGGACCAGCATAAGGAGTAACTTCTCATTGGGAGTGCTCTCAACACCAAGATAATAAACTCTGAGAAAGAGAAAAGGACTGCAACAGCTTCCATGACAGTTGTTCTTGGTTAAGTTATAATCTTTATAAAAAGAATTTAGTATTTTAGTCCTTTAATTTTTCTGCTTCTCCAATCTCTCCCTGCTTAGGGGAATCTGATCACATGTTGGAGCCCCAGTGCTAAAATATGTGCTAGCTGTTGAGAACTGTCGCTTGTCTGTCACTTGGGGGAAGTTAATGGATCTGTTTGTTTAGTTTGTGCTGCTGGGAATACAGAGTGACTGGGAGAGATTACAGAAGGGGAGAGGCTCTCCTGATCCACCAAGGAATGCAATTGTTTTCCTTTTACTCTAGACTGAAAACTGGAAGCCAACTGAGTATTTTCACACCTAAGAAACAAAAGCAATGGAAAGCACACCTGCACAGCAGGAAGGAAGGACGAAAAGAGAAACCCAATCACTTTCTAAGATGCAACACCCCAACTGCAAGGAAGGGGCAAGTGAGATTTCCCTGCCATCAACCACAGTCACTAGAGGAGCTCTGCAAGGAATTCAATGGCGTACACACATGTACGGAAGTGTAGCATTTTTGAAAAAGAGAGGACATGGGACATGTAGAAGACTTCTAGGCAGCTTAAGGCTCATTCTGCTTACCTCTTGCAGAGTCAGCAAGTGCAACAACCACAAAAAGCAGCACAAATTGGAAGTCCATTTTGAAAACTGGATTTGCTCTAGTTCCCAGATTGTTCTTCTTTCCAGACTGAAACAGAAGGCCAGAAAAAGAGAAAGAAAAATGTAAAACAAAAAACATACCAACCAAACTCAAAACTTAATCAGAATTCAATACATCCAAAGTTGCCAATAGTTGAGATAAAAATGCACAACTTTACTGGAGACAACCCTTCAAATAAATTAGGGGTTTAAAAAATAAACTTCTCGACTTTTTTACTCCTGATTAAGATAAATTCTACCATTGCTCTGGAGCACTTCCAAGCTTAGCAGTTAAAAAGGATTGCCACCTGGGTTCCCTCTGCACAGAGTGATAGTGAAAGAAAGGGTAATATGTCATGAAGGGAGCGCTGACAGTCAAACTAAACCCTCACCTTTGCAGAAAAAGTGAGGTAAGGTATTTTCCCATAAGGGTAAAGAAGAGTTATTTTTCTACCTAAATACAACTCAGTTTTCTATCAGCTTGTCTCTGGTAGCAATTCACGGATTCTCTCTCTTCTGTCCAAAATTCCAGTTTAGAGGGCAGCATGTCCTCAAAGCACACGGATTTAAACCACTTTAACTGATTCTCCAGCGCTATGGTATTCGTCGGACAAAGGCACACACACAGGTAGATTGCACTGCCGTGGATTCCCTCCTGCTTGTCTGCTGAGCCTCTCACACTCTCTCCCGCGGGTCTGAATTCCTCCCTCTTGTAAACTCCCCGGCTTAAACGTTCCCTGCCCGCAGGATACACAACAATCCGTGTCAAGCATCCAGCAAAGCAAATAATTACACATTGCCATTAGCTTACAAATTTGTCCCGCCACTCCCGGGCGTTTAGGGGGGAGGAGGAGGAGGACGGAGGGGGGAGAGGGACAGAGGCCAAGCGCCCCGGGGAGCAAGGCACGCTCTTCCACCCCGCGGGGGCTGCCGGGCCTCCCATCCTACGGGAGGGCAGACCTCGGAGTCAAAGGAACCCAAAAAAGGTCCAGGTCCTACGGGGGTTGAACTCGGCTCATGTTGGGAGCCTCGCGTGGGAGCCCTGCGCCCATCTTCGCCCTTCCCAGGCGCGCCGGCCGGGGCGAGGGGGACCGAGTCCCGACGCCGCCGCGGGGCCTCGAGCGGGGGAGCGGGTGGGGAGCCGCTCCTCGGGGCCGCGCCCCCGGCCTCCTCGCGGCTTACCTGCCTCACGCGGTGCGCGCGAGCCAAAGGGGGAAGCGCCGCACTCCGGCGCGGGGCTGCCCATGGAAAAGCCGCTCTGGGGCCGCCTCCCCGGCCGCTCGCTCCCCTCCGGTGCGCCGACCCAGCGCCCGCCCCACCCCGCGTGGACGTGACCGGCGGACGCGGGGGCTCTTCCCCGGGGGATCCGCCAGGGCAGCGCTCCGCCAGGTCGCCCCCGGGCTTAGGGGCGGGCAGGCGGGGAGGGAAAGGGAGCGCGCGCGGCGGGAGCCCCGGAGCAGCAGCCCCCCATCGCCGCCGCCGCCGCCGCCGCCGCGCACTTGTTCCCACGACGGGTCCCGCCGCCCAGGCCGAGGGAGCCCGCGCCGGCCCCGGCCCTTCCCCCGCCCTTTCATCCATCCCCCCTCCGGCGCCGGCGTCGCCTCGAGCCTCCCGCTCCCGCTCCCGAGGAGGCAGGCTGGGGGACAGGGGAGGCGGAGGGCGCCGCCGCCGCCGCCGCGTACCTGGCGCTGGTTGGGGCACTGCCGGCCGGCCGCGCGGTCCCCGGCCCCGCCGCTCTCAAGCCCCTCTCGGCATCTCTGCCGGCGCCTCGGCGCACCCGCTGGCCCGTCCGACGCCGCCGACGCCGCCGCCTCGCCCCATGTGCTCGCTCGCTCGCTCGCTCCGCTGCCCCGGGGAGAGACCGGGGGCCCGACCGATCGGCTCCGCCGGAACGTTGACAGAAGCCCCGAGTCGTCCTCCGCCGATCGGCCCGGGGCCGCCCTCCGCCGCCGCCGCCGCCGCCCTTCCCGCCAGAGCCCCGCCGCCGCGGCCCCGTCCCCGTCCCCGCCGGCGCGCCTGCCTCTCACCGCCGGGCTCCGGGCGCACTTGCTACCGCCCTCGCGGGCTCCGCCATCCTCTTCCTCGACAAAGGACCGGGCCGGCCGGCGGGAGGGGGGAGCCGAGGCAGCGGCGGCCACGGCGCGGGAGCCCTCCGGGCGGGCAGCCTCGGGCAGCCGGGGCTCCCCGGGGGCTCTTTCCCACAGGCGCTTCGCCGCCGGCAGCTGCCTCGCACGAGGCTGCGGGGAGCTCGCCGGAGCCGGAGCCGCGGCGGGATGCCGGAGGAGTGCCGTGGTCGGGGGCGGCGGCGGCGGCGGCTCGGCGGAGGGATGCCGTACTCGGGGTCCCGGCGGCGGCGGCGGGGGCGGGCGGGCGTCTGCAGCTGCTCCGGCGGTGGGGCGAAGAGCGACCCCCCCGCGCGCGGCCACTTTCTCCTTTTCTCGCCCCCCCCGCGCCCGCCTTAAGGCGTTGCAGTTCTGGGCAGCGGAGAACTCCGCCAGGGCGGCCCGGCCCCGCCCACCCCCAAACTTCGGGCCAATCCGCTTCCTCCCTCCGCCCCGGCGGCGCCGCTGCCTTTAACCCTTTGTTTCGCCACGGGCGGGCTCCCCGCACTCCGCCGCCGACGCGCACCGACGCGGGGCGGCCGCCTTGCGAGGGGACCGGCCCGGCCGCCCGCCCGCCCGCCCGCCGCGGAAGGCGCCCCCGCGCCAGCTTTGTCCAGGGGCTCCCGTCGCGTGGCGGCGGGTGGCGCGGCCCCGGCCCCGGGCTTGGCTGGCCCGGCGCTCCCTTCCCAGCCCCGGGCTGTAGGAGGCGGGGAAGGAGAAGCCCGGAGGTACACCTTTCGCCAGACGGAGCGGCGGGCGGGCGGGCGGGCGGGCGGACGCGGCGCTGGGGAGGGCGCGAAGGAATGGGCGGCTCTCCCTCCGAGGCGGGCCGGAGTTCGGGAGAAGCCCCGAGAGCCCCGCGCGGCGGGAGGCGGGGGCGGAGGGGGGCCGCGAACAAAGCGAGGCCCCCGCACCATATGTTGTGGCGGCGAAGCCGAGTCCTCCCGCTCCCGGGGCCCTGAGGGGCGGGGGAGGGGGGGTCGCGAGCACGAAGCCCGGAGCCTAACCTGCCGTTTAGGGCGCTCGCTGCCCGGGCTCCGCGATGTGCCCGCGGCCACGCGCTGCGTGGACCCCGGGCAGGGATGGGGGGAACTCCTAGGGAGCCCCGCGACCGCCTCCCGAGGGAGCCCTGCCTTTGAAAGTGCTCCTGGGACCCCCCCCCACAGACACACACCCGGGGCGCGGGGGGGGGAGAGGGAGAGGAAGGTTGGTCTTACCGGCTCCCTCAGCTAAACCAGTGGTTTAATTTCAGCTGAGGAATCCGCCGCCCTGTCGCTCCGGAGGTGCCATCGCGAGCGGAGCGAAAAGCAGGCTGGAGGGCGGGTGGGCGACCCCCGGCGTGTTGCCTCCGGGCCCTCCTCGGGCTCCGTTCCGCCCCGCGCGCAGGTTCTCTGTGGCGCTGAGTCCCCGGTGCCCGCGGACTAGGAAAGCCGACAGCCGAGCCCCTCGTCATCGGTTCTCTCCTAAGGATGGCAAAGCAGGGACACTTTTCTCTCTAACGCGTCTGGCTTATTCTATTTTCCTGAATAGCGTTGCATAGGAAAGTGGGTTGCCATTGTGCGCCGTTTTTTCCCATGTGCTCCTGGAATTCAGGGAAGATACTATCAAACCCTCATTCTCTCTTTTCAGAAATCGATCACTTTTCCTATTTTATCCACAGAGAATAGCTGGCCATTTACCTTGCCTTCTGGCATGCAGAGCACAGATTAATTACATTCTTTCTCTTTAAGCTTTTGGATCTTTATTCAGCGTTTCTCAAGGGATAACAGTGTAGTTTGGGTGACACTGAAAATATCTTATTCACAAAACATAAAATAAGTGAAAGGATGCTGGTGCCAGTTTGTACCTCTTAGGTTTCAGGAGGAGAGCCACTTGTTCAGAAGAGGGACAAACTACAACTATTCACATGATGTGACTGTTCTGGAGAAACACAAATGTTATAGGAAGAAAATGACAACGAAGTCTTGGCACTTCTTATCTTATGGCTGTCCAAAGGTATGGCTTATGCCCTCCTCAAGAGGTATACAAAGCGTTGGCTATTCTTGCTACAGAAAAGTGGCACATCAGATCACAACCACAATGGGAGTAACAAAGCAGCTGCTTTCCTAAGGGTCTAGGCTCCACTCATCACTTTTACTGTGAAATCTGAGTCTGCCAGCCCCAGGACCTGCTGCCACTGCCATGGGGAAAGATACATGAAAAGGGGTCTTTCATAAAAAGAATATGCAGAAAATGAAAACACAGATGAGACAAATCAGAGCTATCATAAAGCATGAAGTCTAAATAACAATGTGCAAAATAGAAGCAATCAGCAGGGGGAAGATAAGTAAAAAGGACCTTGGAAAATGAAAAGTCCTTTGGCTAGTACCAAAAGCACAACAAGTAAGGTGCCAGTGGAACTGTTGGGGATAAACACTAGCTTAATTTGGGCACCATCACTAAGAAGGCTCTTTCCCTAGTAAACATGATGGGCTCAGATGACCAAAGCAATGGTGGCCCCAAGAATAGATCTAGATGCGTATGGAGATTGGGGTCCTAAACTGCAAAAGGCTGTAAAGGTTGGAACCAGTACTTTAAACTGGGCCCAAAATGAACTTGAAACCAATAGAATTGGCGTGGCACTGGCATGGAGTGATCATGATGTTCAACCCTAATTAGTAATCAAATAGACACATTATACAGTAAGTTTCCAGACAGCCTTCAAAGGCAAGCCTAGTCAAGCTTGACCATTACCAGAGTATGGCTCTCTCGCTCCAAGGACGGTCAGAGGGGGACACCAGCATAAGGTAATAAAAAGTACTCTGCTATGGAAGCAAGTTGGACTTCTAGGGAAAAGAATGGTCTAGAGAGCATCCAGAAGCTGCAAATCTATTCCTTGAGGAGGAATGTAACTCCTATTAGTACAGGATGAACACCATTCCTCTGGGTAAATAAAGGTCCCGCACACTTCACCATTTATGAACTGGTCTTCAGTGTTTTGCCAGCACACTGCAATGTCCAGATAATGATTTTGCTCTTTTACTGCTTCACCATTATTTAGTGGGGGGGAAATTGTGTGTTGGGGGGAGTAATCTACATCCACACATTTTCAGATGAACTTGTCCAGCAGTATTCTACAGATATGGATCAGAGCTTTGCAGAACACATAGTATAAAGTGCAGGCAGTCAGGTGGTGGTTCCCCCAAAGTCACCTCCTTGAATCTCCTGCTCAGATAGAAACAGAAGTACTGTAACACATTGTTACCTATTTCCTACCCGATCAGTGGCATCAAAAGCTAATGAGTGGTCCAGGAGAATCAACAGAGTTTCATTCTTCGTGAGTCTTTCCTTCAGGCTCTTCATGCCAAACTTGTGCCCCAAATGTGACTGAAACTCTATAGGGGTGCGAAAGTTCTGGGAGCCAAACTCTAATCTGTGGGGCCCACACAGACATGCCCCAACAAGCACCTAACCAGAAATGTTTGGAAGCCCACATCCATTTGTAACAGTGTTATTTTAAATTTTAAGAATGTAGGAGGAGGCGTTATTCTCCTTCTTTGAACGGAGAATAACGCCTCTAAGCGTCAAAGCACTCACTTTGGGGGCCAATTATTATGTAGCTGGGATCAAAGGTAGGTAGGAGGGTTCCAAAGCTTGCAAAATGTCTTTGAGGGTGGGGCAAATCTTCCCCATTCCTCTTTGTAGCAGCCACTCAGGAAGGGAATACACACAGTGAGATGATAATCATTAAGGTCTCCCTGAAGACAAGGATCCTCAGGAATGGCTGCCCAACATCATATTTCTGGGCTTCGTGAGAACTAAACTAATTGCACAGCTTAGAGGCTTGTTAGGACTTGTCTGTAGAATTGCTATTTCATGACACCTCAAAAGTCTGAATTAAAAGCACAAGTGGCACTGGGAGTGTGAGAATGACAAGGTCTCTCCACTGTCAGTCCCCATATATGCTTCCTTTGTGCAAAAAGGTGGGGAGAAGCTTGCCACTTTCCACCCACTCATATGTACCATTAATGAGAAAATTATCAGACTAACAATATCTGCTAATCTGTGGAGCCAGCCATATTTAAGAATATAAAATCAGCCATGATGGATTAGAGCAAAGGTCTAGCTAGTCCAACATTCTGTTCACACAGTGACCAGTGGGGGAAGCCCACCCGCAAGACATGGATGTAACTTGCACTCTCCAGTAAGGAGTTCACAGAGGTGACAAATAGCCAGTGATGTATTTAAATCTTTTACTCCAAGTCTCAAGTCAAGTCTCAAATCCTTGAAGATACTTTCAAGTCAAGTCTCAAGTCTGGAAGCCAATTTTATACCCCCAACCAAAATTCCAGAATTATTGGATAGAGTGAAACAAATTCAGTTTTAACAATTTAAGCACAGTCAGCTCGCCACATTTGCAATTTTGTCATTTGCAGCTTTGGAAGTGGGGATTAGGATCCTATCTTACTCCACATTACTGAAGATTCAAAAGATTTAGAAGGAAGAATCCTTCTTCCTCAAGCCCATTGCCTAACACATTTGCTGTTACCCTCTGAGAAATGCACCCTGCACTCTGGGGGCAAGAGTGCTTGTCTTTTGCTCTTAGGAAAAGTTTTAGAAGGCTCCTCCGATATGCAGCAGACAGGCTGCTGAACAAACTTCAAGCCTGCCTCAAGCCTGTTGCTTAACCCATTTGCTGTTCCCCTCTGAGAAATGCACTCACACTTTGGGCTTGAGAGAGATTGTCATGTGACTAGTAGGCAAAAAGAGATGGAGGCATTGTTCAAAGTCATAAGGCTTCTGGATGAATGTGTTATGTTACTGAACCAAGGGCATCAAAATATACAAGTCTCGAGTCAAGTCGAGTCAGTGCATCATTTATGGCCGAGTCAAGTCACTGAAGCGACAAGTCTGACTTGAGTCCAAGTCTATTGACTCGAGTCTACATAATTGCAAATAGCCCCCTTGACCAGTAGCCAATGGTGAATCCATTCTCCCTGAGCTTATCCAATCCCCATTTAAAGCCATCTAAGTTGGCAGCCATCACTGTATTTTGTGGCAGTGGCACCACAGTTGAACTATGTATTGCACAAAGAAGTGCCTCCCTTTATCAGTCCTGAATCTTCCACCATTGTCTCATCTGTGTATTGAGAATCCTTCAAATGCTGCCTATCTAACTGACTACATACATGGAACAAGCAGCATTTGAAGGAAAGCTATTTAACATATACATGAAACAATTGATAGAGAGAGAAAGTCTATTGTTTTAGAGTCAAGTGTCGACAATATGCTTTTGACACTCAACTCTTATTTCTCCTTTCTGCCCAACTCCAAGGAAGCTGTTTTGGTTGTAAACTACCATTTGGCATTAGTAATGGGCTGAATAAAGATGAAAAGAATTGAAGCTTCAGCCAGACAAGCCAGAGGTGCTCCTGGTCAGTCAGAAAGGTAGATCAGGCAAAAAGGATCCAGCCTGTATGAGATGGAGTTACAGTCCCCTTGAAGACACAGGCTTGTAGTTTGGGTGCATATTCATGGATTCAGTCCTAAGCTTGGATGCTCAAGTTTCAGTAGTGGTAAAAAGTGCTTTTGTAGAGTTAAAACTAGTGTGGCAATTGCACCTGTTCCCAGAGTTGTCTAATGTGAGACTAGTGACACATGACTTAGTAATATCCCTATTCATTTTTAATTGTTGTAATACCCTCTTCATTGGGCTGCCCCAGAAACTTCAGCTGGTTCAACAAACTGCATCCAACTTGTTAACTCAGGCTGGCTATAAGATGCATACAACATCCTTGTTACAACAGTTCCACTAGTTACCCATTAGATTCTGAGAACAATTCAAATGTGCTATTTATGACCAAAATGGCTCAAATAGCTTGAGTCCAGGGTAATTGAAGGACTGTATTCTCCTGCATGGACCTGCACCAGCCCCAAGATCTTCAGGAAGGGCCTTTTTCTTTTTCACCACCCTCAGAGGCATGTCTGATGCAAACATGTGGAGAGGACCTTCTTACTGACGATCCCAAGCTCTGGAACTCCTCTTGGAGGTAGATCAGACAGGCTCCTTGTTGCTGATCTGCCACACAAGTATTCACACCACTAAGCTTTTGAAAATTGAGGGCTCTTAATAAGGTGCTGTTCTATTGTACTCATTCTTGCCTTTTAATGTATATTTTAGTGGTTTTAATTTTGTAGAGAGCTTAATTATGTATAATTATTATTATGCATATTTTTATCTATTTATGTTTTTAATTTTACTTGCTTTATTTGCTGCAAGCCACCTTGAGTGTCAGTTTCCCACATCCTATTTCTCAAGAAGGTACTGAAGCATGTGGTGGCCTCTCAGCTGCAGGGGTTCCTGGATGAGACAGATTATCAAGATTCATTTCAATCCAGCTTCAGGCATGTTTACAGAAAGCATTGTTGGTCACCTTAGTGGATGATCTACACTAAGAACTGGATGGGTAGACTATGTTCTGGTTATTTCAGACTGACCTTGACAGATTGGAGAGCTGGGCCAAAGCTAACAAAATGAATTTTAACAGAGAGAAATGTAAGGTCCTGCACTTAGGCAGAAAAAATATAGGCACAAATATAGGATGGGGGACACGTTGCTGGATAACAGTATGTATGAAAGGGATCTAGGGGTCTTGGTAGATCACAAGTTGAACATGAGTCAGCAGTGTGATGCGGCAGCCAAGAAAGCCAATGTGATTCTTGGTTGCATCAATAGGAATATGGTGTCTAGATCGAGGGAGGTAACGGTACCACTCTATTCTGCTTTGGTTAGACCTCATTTGGAATACTGTGTCCAGTTCTGGGCACCTCATTTCAAGAAGGATATCGACAAGCTGAAACGTGTCCAGAGGAGGGCAACCAAAATCATGAAGGGTCTGGACCTGTTGGTAGCTTTCAATACGATAAACCATGGTGTTCTTCAGGGTCATCTTGCTGCTTTGGGACTTGACAGCACTCTTCTAGAGTGTCTCTGTTTTTTCTTGAGGGAAGAGCACAGACACTGGTACTGTTCAACTCCTTGATTGTTGCTCTGTGCAGGGTTCCATTGTTTCCTGTATGTTACTTAAGATATACATGAAAGTACTGGGAGAGATTGTCTAGTTCAGTGTCACCCCACATGCTGATGACACCCAGCTCTATCTTCCCTTTCCACATAAACCCAGGTGAACTCTTTTGGTTCAAAACTGGTGTCTACTAGATGTAATGGAGTTGATGAAGGTGAACAAATTGAAGCTTAATCCAGACAATACGTAAGGTGTTTCTGAAGCTGTAGCCAGTGTGTTAACTGAGGGTAGCAGCATGGAGCATACAACTCCCTGGTTACAACAACTCCACTGGGCACCAATCTCCTTCCAAATACAATTTGAAGTGTTAGGTATGCCCTACAAACCCCTATAAAGCTTCAGTCCAGAATGTCTGAAGGATTGTGTCTTCCTATACATGCCTGCCAAGCTCTGAGATCTTTGTGGGAAGCCCTTCTTTCACTGTGTCACAAGACAGGGCCTCCTCAGTGGCTGTTCCCAGGCTTTGGAACTGCCTTTCCAGAGAAGCTGGATGGGCTCTCTCCTTGCTGATCTCCTGTCAACATCCAATGAAGACTGATTCCAGCAGGATCTGGTGAATTCTTTCATAAGAAAATGGTGTTTCTTAGTATGTTGTACTGTTTTTATCTTTTGCTTTTTAATGGATATATTTTAAATGGTTTTTAATTCTGTTGACAGGTTAATTGCATTTTAAGCATGTATATGCTTTTATCTATATGTAATTTTTCTTATATTTCTTTTTAACTTGTAAGCTATCCCAAATCCCAGCTGTGGGCAAAAGCTGAGATATAAATGAGGAAAAACAAAAAAAGAACAACAGAGGTCTGGAAGAAAGGATATAAATGAAAACACCAATAACAGCAATAATAATCTAATCATTGTTACTGGTGCTGGTGCTACTGGAGGTCCTGTCTTTCAGCCTGCTTTCTAGCAACCTGGATTTTTAGAAATGATGTCATGGCTACATTTCCTCACATTGTTGGCACACAACACCAGCTGACTTCTCCTGAGCTCTCTACCACACTCTCTCTATACTATGTGCTGTTGGCAATTTTTTCACCAGACATACCACACCTGTCACAAACCCAGCTATCTATTTCTAATTTTTGAATTTCCAACTACCAGAAACCCCCACCCATCAGAGATATATCCCTGGTGTGAGAGCTCTTAAGTGTTTTTATGATTTTATATCTTTTTAATGTTTTTAACTGTTTTAAATGTTTTTAATGTATCTGAAATGTTTAAAGTTTTAATGTGTTTTAATGTGTGTTTTTATTGTTAGAAGCCAGCTTGGGTCCCAAATCCAGGAGAAAGGCAGCCTACAAATACAATAAATAAATAAATAATAAACTGAGGGTTGACACCTTTCTAAGAGATCATTCCCTTTTCCTTGGTAACCATAGCCTCCTTCCTAGACACCCACCATGACTCCAGAATAGCTATCACATTGGGAGTGAGATGAAATTACAAAAGTGGGAGATAAATTAAATTAATAAACCAAACATCACCAAAGGCCTCTTCCCCTATTTTCTCCGCTTCTCTGAGCTACCTTGGCTTTAAGATAATAAACTTCATCCCTGAGGACTTAAAACTGATTGTACTAAGTACATCTGCAATTTCTGCCCGAGTTGTTTGTACAATGCACCTGCTGGCTATCTGTCTTCATAGCTGCATTTATATTTTATTACATTTTTGTAAATTTATTACATTTTATTTACTTTTTGATATGGTTGCTCAGCAGAAACCACTACTAGATGAAGGAAGGCTATGTGCCCTGCCCTAGCCTCCTTGCCCTAAACTGACGTGGGTGCATAGTTCACATGGGTGCCTACTTCCTCTTCTCCTGACACTCTGTATTGCTGCGGCCTTCCTCAGGCCCATGAGCTGTCTGTCTCAGAAACAGGGCTTAATCCTCTAATTCTTTGGATTTTCCCACAAATGCTGCTTGCTGCAGCCAGTAAGAATTGAAGGCCTCCTTTCAAAAAGAACAGAGAGTATAGAGAAACTCCTAGTCAGTTACTTGCTTTTATTAAGGAGAACTAAGACAATGGAGCATCCCCGAGCATGTAAATTATGAATATTTGATAGCAGTCTACAGCCCTTTTCACACCATACCTCAACTGCAGGATGTTCCAATGTCATCGCTGGATTGCGAATAGCAGATTGGGCCCAGTATGCAGCCTCTTCTCTTCCACAGGCACCTAGGCATTTGCAAGACAGCACCAGATTGCACCTGGTGCCTGTTCCGCAGCTCAGCATCCCAGGCCGCTCCCAGGTTCTGCTCCGTCCCCACCCCACTGCCCCGATAGCATTTATTTATTTGTTTGTTTATTTATTTATGGCTGACATGCTAATGTTAGCACAATAGATAGGTGCTACTGTGCTAACATGCTAACAGTGGCGCCAAGTTTTTTTTAAAAAAATTGTAAGTCAGATGAACCCTAGGAGCTGTTGTTGTCACAGGCATTGGTGGTGACGTCACTCCCGGGGTGGCCTTCCTGGGCACCATGTCCTCGGGTGTTTGCCGGTGCAACAAAGGCAGCGACTGGCCTGCTGCTGGGTGGAGCTTCCTCTGGGAGTTCCTGAGCAAGGGATGGGCAGCAACTGCCCACACCCCACTCACTCCCAGGTTGTTCCCAGAAGGACGCCAGATGGAGTCTCCACATGGCCGCAGCTCCCGCAATTGCTGCAGGAAAAGCCTGCATATTTTCAAGTTTCTCCCGAAAATGGAAAACATCAGGATTAGCCCTGCCTGCAGTCCGAATAGCACCTGATTGGCAAGAACGTCATGTGGTAAGGTGGCTAATGCGAATTTCAGACACCATACAAAAATGACCTACATTTTAAGTCATTAGGGGAGAAACATTTTTTGAATACAATGGGTAAACCCTATGATTAAAATGGAGAAGGATAAATCTGGAGAAAATTATTATAATAAAATATAATGATCAAATATAATAAAATATTTCATTTTAATTTAGTGTTAGATGCCACTGTGCTGAAATATTCCATCTCATCAAAAATAATGTAAACCCAGTCTGAAGACACTCACAAAATAGACTAAATACAAGCAGAAGTAGTATTTTTTTCAAAAAATGGAAAGATAAAAACAACTGATACTGTTTCTGTGATCTGATATGAAGTATCTGGCTTAAAATGTCTCCAGTTAAAGCATCTGTTTGTGATGACAGTTACTTGGCCTTTTCCTTATTGATGCACTGCACAAAGACAACTGACTAAAATCTCCAGAAATTGTACTGCTGTTGCAATAGCTAGGAATAAGGGAACTCGTACTTTGTTTGTTCCTCTCAGCTCATCAGTTTCTCACAGCTTAGACTTTCTATATACAAAATTCATTTGAAAAGCATCCAGGAAATAAACTAAACAAGAAACAAGATACTGAGAGAGCTGTCATACACTCATACACATAATGCAGTATTATTCCAAAGATTTAAATTACATATAAAATTAGGGTACAATAAAGTCAAGAAAGTTTTTAGCCTTGCACCAATGACCTCCACAGCCATGGTAGTACCCCGTAAGAATGATATGGTATCTTTCCATGACCATGAACAAGACCACGACCACCACCAACCAAATCTGATGGATCAGGTTAGGGAATTTTCTGTTGGGACTTGTGGGCTATTCTCACCAAATCCCTTTTGATGGGTACAGAGTGATGTGAGCAGTCAACATGATCAGTCCTGATTCTCATCTGCCACAGAACAGAGCTTAACCTGTACTTCTTAGTTTATCCAGAAGCCTTGCAGCATGAAGCAGAAGGGATTACAGGTAGAATGCAAGCAGCCAAAAACTCAGAAGACACAAGGAGGAGGCCATCTTCAGTGATGGTGGCAAAGAAGAGTTCTCTCCTTTCACTCTTGCACCTATGCAGCCCTGTGACTCAGATCTTCAAAAACAGCCTTCTAGAGTTTGGCTAACAAATTGCCATTTCAAAGCTCTCCCAAGACTTACATGCTAAGAACTTCAAAGATAAATTCCATCAGATTGACCTCAGCCTAGATGCCCTGAATTCTGTAGTACAGCCATCAAATATGTTCAGAGTACATATAGTCTTATATTGCTGGATGAATTTGGTACTAGTCAAACTGAAGGTCACTGGCAAATGACTTGGAAAAGATGCTTCCAACTACTGCTTGCTCCACCCTTGGATCTTTTGGTTTATAACCATCAAACCTTCAGAGAAATAATCAGAAGTGTTAGCTTGTGATTAAATCCTCTTTGCAAAAGGGGGTAGTTTTCATCTCTTTGAAAGAGGTAGGCATGAGGTCACATCTCAAAGAAGCTTTCTTTAGACCCAGAAGTGTGCTCAAAATTGTCTGCCAGTTGCAAGTCTTTTAAAGCACACTGCTCAACCCAGTAGAGACTCTGTAACTGCAACTACTTTTGGAAGACATTTTGGAAGACTGAACCAGTTTCAGTCTATTTTTTTTTTTACTTTGTTTCAGTACTGAAACAATTGTAGTTGCCTGGAAGCAAGATCTATGATAGAAGGAAAATGAGAAGGGGATGACAACCCTATTAATTCTCTTAGATGTCTCAGTGGCATTCAGTACAAATATTTCCCTGGACTGGACATTTGGTTTGAAGATTGAAGAGACTTCATTCCAGGATTTCCATTCCTGCCTGGAGGTTGGTTCTAGAAAGTAATGCTTTTAGACTACTACTTTGCCCCATGGTACTTATTCTACAGCTTTCCCTGAAACTCTGCTTTGTTTTGCAAACCTATTTTGAATCTTCATTGAAGTGCTGAGTAAAGTTATACAGAATTTTGATGTCATGTCCTGCCTATCTACTGATGGTATCTTGCTCTATTCCCGCTTTTCATCTAATTCAGATGAGGCTTTGAACGCATTCAAAAGTGTTTGAGTAATGGACTGGTTGAGGGCAGCAAACTGAAATAGGAGGAAGTGTTCTTAAGTGGTTTCTATGACATGTGGTGTAGCACCTGTTCTGAATAGGTTTGCCCTTCTCCAAAGAACCACATTCACAATCTTGGTTTAGTGGTAGATGTGCATGTAGTATTTGTGTCATGCAGATCTTTCACCATCTGGAACTAGCATGGAAGCTGTATCCTCCTGGACAATGGGCAATTTGGACGCTATTATTCCTACTCTGGTATCATTCCAGCTAGCTGTACTGTGGGGGTGGGGATGGCCAGAGAAATTCTAAAATATTCCAAGGCCTAATTTTAAAATGTAATTACTTTATTACAAGGAGTGATGGAGTTGCAGTTGGTACATCCAGAGGTTACTGCATTCACCCAGAATGTCTCAGTTTGATTGGTGCTCCATGATGATGTGGCATCTTTCATGGGGGAAGGCTGAAGGTGGAGAAGGGCAACCATCAGGATGATGCTTTCATCTCCACTGACACTTGTGCAGCAGGAAAGTTTTGTTTTTGCTTTCTTTGAAGCAAAGAAAGGCTTAGATGTTTCCCACACCTCTTCTTCCAAAAACGCTTTCTCCTTTTTTCAGTTTACAAAGGAAAACTATTTCTAAAAGCTTCATCTCTGTTCTTCTTCTTTATTGTGCTTCTCCTTTTTTAAATTCATAACTACATATTATTTTGTTACATTTTATTATTAAGTATAGTAATCATGTTTAAAAGAAATGGTGTAATATAAATGTTTTAACGATATGTTAAAATAAATTGAAAATAAATAGATGTATAAGTGCTAAGAAGTGAACATGCATAATAGACTGTGATGTTTTCTTACATTTTAAATTCCCAAACGTAGGACATATATAACTATAGGGCCACATTTCTCAACTTTATTACAGTAATATCTTTTGGGTTTAATGTTCAGAATGTTTCATATCTGTTGCCATCTAGTGGCCAAATTGAAGAAAGTTGGCTTTTCCAAGATGAGTGCCAGATTAAGTTTTGTTGACTAATAAAACTGAATTGTTGCTTGGCATTTCTCAGGCCTCTTGGCAAATACTTTGGTCCATCTCTGGCTTCACTGCTACAGCTTCTTCTTGCTTCCACTATCATCTCACCTGGGTTTGTCCCTGTCTTTCTTAAACTCCTACATTGGCTTCCATCTCTTCCCAGATTCTGCCTCCCCTCCATGACCCTTACCCACTTATTTCACTGTGATTATAGCCCCAAGGCCATCTGTTTGACCTTCCACAACCTCCAGGCATCCAAAGACTCCCTGAAACAGTGCTACCATTTCTCATTTCCTAACCTTTATCACTGACCGTATCTAGATTGCTTCCATGAGACCACCATTCTCATATCAAACCTCTCCTCAAAATATGTTCATTCATTTATTAAAATATTTACATCCTGCCCTGCATCACAGGAATTTTACATTTTTCTGTGCAGTGTGAGGAATGCCCAACTCACCCAATACTCTACTGCAGGAGTAGGCTGAATTTTTGTCCTCAAAAGTCTCATGCAGCAGTGCTCTGATGGACACAGAAATATGTATAGGCACGCACACACACTTGCCTCCACTCTTGCTCTTTGTTCCTCCCTCATCTCTGTGAACAAGGATGGGCAGATTGATCCCTTCCTTCTGCTGAGCTCTAGGGCAGGGATCTATAGGAGGAGGTACTAACAGTAATGCCAGATGTTAAAGCCTCTTCCAATTCCAGCATCCCTGACCCCCGCCATGGTTAAGAATAATCTTTCCCAATCACAGAAATGATGGATAGTCAGAAGGACTGTGGAAAAAGTGGGTCTCCCTAGGGGTTTATGGGCCAAGGTTGTTTTCAGGTGGCAAGTCATAGGTTTATCCATCTCCACTATGCTGTAAAAAAAAAACCTAAATATGTTAACTGAAAGAACTAGCATGGTGTAGTGGTTTCAACATTGAACTAAAACTCTGGAGACCAGGGTTCACATCCCCACTCAGTCATGAAACCCATTGAGGCTGTTACTGCATGAAGTTGTCATCTGGGCAAAGCCACATGTTGTTTCTGGTTCAGGACCTACCACATGATGTCATGCCTAACCAGCTGCTTCATGTCTCTTTCTGTTACTAGTCAGCACTTTATCATTACCAAAAAAAAAATTTAAAAAAAAATCTGATAATAGCCTCCTTTCCCACCACAAGTCTGTCACCAGGGTGAGTGCAGTTCCTCATTTGCACTTGATAGTGCTTCCTGTGCAGTAGAGAGTGTTCAGAACCCAGAAGCAACATGGAAATGACAATGCTGGAATTGACACAGAACAATGCACTTTGAATCACGGTGCGGTAAAGGCCTGAGTGACTCTGGGCATATCACACTCTCTCAGCCTCAGAAGAAGGGAAAGCCAAACCCTCTCTGAACAAATTCTGCTAAGAAAACCCATTATAGGTTCACCTTAGGGTCACTATAAGTTGGAAATTATTTGAGGGCACACAACTGTTATCCTAATAGGTGGGGGGATGCTGGGGTCCACCCTCAATGCTAGCATCTCCTTAGAATTTGGGGGAATTATAGCTCAAAGGAAGCCTGCAAGAGGAAAGATATGGTAGGATCTTTTCACCTATGTATACCAGCACTAATTGTAGAGAGGACTCTAGTTAAAGTTAAATAAAGTATTTTATTTGAATTGACAGACATACAAGAAATCAGACACTCTTAAGAACCATACAAGACAATCAGAAAGTGAAGTGAGAAGGGTTGGATAGAGAGATATTAGGGGTGGAAAGGATGATAGTTACCAGTATTGGAGGAGGAAGTCACAGCAGAGGGGCTCAGACATCATCTGAGCATGGAGCATGGAGGAATGGCAGTCTGGGCACACTATGTACTAAGTACTACAATTGGCTGGCATTGATGCTAGGGTTTTACATCCTGTTTCACACCCTGAAGGGGTGCATTGACAAAGCCATAATGAATTTTCCATGGCACTGACAAAGGGCTAATTGGTTTAACTCTGGAGTGATAAAACATTAATAAGACTCATAGCAATCTCTCAATGTTTGGTTAGGTAGAGTGTACAGGGAAGATCCCCATAGGGTAAGATCAAGAGATGATGTCTAATTGCTTACTAATCTGGGCAGTTTGTTTTTCATTGTAATCAAAGATGCTAAGAACCAGAAGCAGTGAAGGGATTAGCACAAACCCATCAGCTTCAGGGTCTTCTACATAATCCTGTCTGAACTTTCATGACTCAGAACACATCTTTGGTCAGTGTGATCCCAATCACATTCTCCAGTCATTAATAAGTTCAATTTATGAATATCACATATCTCGTAGAAGGGGTGGTAGGGCATGGTAACACAACAACATTAAATGAAACAATCATATTTTTGTTTCATGTTTACTTTTGCCTCCATAGTCGTCCCTTTTTGTCTCTACTTTCAGATTGCAAAACCAAGCTAGAGCCCCTTCTTCTCGTTCTTTGTAACACTCCATGCGCATAGCTGATGCTATATTAATAACAATAATTGACAGTAATTAAAACTTATTGGCTTTATAGAGTTTTTATCATGACTGTGGTTTGTTACTACTTCTCCCTGTTCATCTTTCAGGCCCTTCTTCATTTAGTTACAATCAGACAATCATATCGCAACATAATAAGATAGGGAGGACCTTTTTGCCTGTTCATATAAGTCATCCACACCTCACTTTGCATAACAAACAAATGAGGAAATCATCAGTTCAGCACAATTTTCTGTTTCATCCAAACTGGGAAACTATAGTCAATAGCTTTAGAACAAACCAGAATACTATACCAGTTTCTTTTTTTTATTATTATAATTTTTTTATTAAAGTCATGAAAATAAAACATTCCATAATTTTTAATTTAACACAACATAACTTAACATAGATATACTTCTAAATTACACTTATATCTTATTTACACAGTCTTATACATTTCCATAAAAAGAAAGAAAGAAGCAAAGTAATAAATAGAAAAATCAAAATTTCAATATCTACCTACTACCCTTCCCTTATTACTTCTACATAGCTTATGTACGATTATACTTTACCTTTACATGACCAACAATTACTTGTACTCTATAACTTAACCATCATACCACTACCTCTTTCCATTATTTCTACATTCTTATTACATTATTTGTTCCTCCAAGTTTATTTCTCTAATTATCTAATTCCTTTACTATTATCTTCCCCATTGGGCTTCCCAAAGGGGTTTAACTAAATTCCACTCTTCAATGATCTGAATACTATACCAGTTTCAAACTGTTCAGAACAGTTTGTTCTGAAGCTGTTAACAGTGTTTCCTGTGATGAAATGAAATAATAAACTCTACTTAATTGAAGGAAGTTAAAGGAAGAAAGATGGCATTTTAAATGAAGAATTACCAATTTGAATGTCTGCTCACACAAAGAGTCTGATTATGTGGGCAAAAGTCCCACTTATTTCTTGGCTGCTTGAGACTCTATTGCCCAGACACTCCAACGGAATGGTGTACCTCTATATAGTATGGTTAACACATTTTTGACAGCCAGCATGATGTAGTGGTTTGAGCTTTGGACTGCAATCCTGGAGACCAGGGTTTGATTCCCCACTCAGCCCTGGAAACCCACAGGCTGACCTTGGGAGCATCAGAAAACTCTGTAATAGGGTCACCTTACAATCACCGTAAGTCGGAAATGACTTGAAGGTACACAACAACAACAAATACATTTTGGTACAACCCTTCCCTTCTACATATTCTGGTTCTTTCTGGTGATACAGTCTGCAGTCCTTTGGGCCTCAGTCATAACTGAATAAGTGTAATTTTACTAGTAAAATGTTATTCCTCCAGTATTGTTGTGTAATCAATAGAGGAACAGGTTCTTTCAGAAAATGGAAATTAGAATTGTCAATAGTTAACTAGAGAGAGAAAGAGAAAGATACTCATGCAAGAGAGCCAGTGTGGTGTAATGGTGTGAACATGAGACTACAACGCTGGAGACCACAGTTTAATTCCCTGCTTGGCCATGGAAACCCAGTGGATGACTTTGGGCGTATCACACACTCAGCCCCAGAAAATCTTTAAAGCCCTTTACGGCTTGGGGTCAGCCTACCCGCGGGATCGCCTTCTCCCATATAATCCGCCCCGCACATTAAGGTCCTCTGGGAGGAATTTACTGCAGCCAGTCAGAACTAGGTTGGCTGCGGTTACCCAGAGGACCTTTTCTTCTATTGCTCCCAAGCTATGGAATGGCCTGCCGGAGGAGACCCAGCATATTACCAGTCTTGACTGCTTTAAAAAAGCAGTCAAGACTGACCTCTTCCAACAGGCCTTCCCAGACTAGCATTTCCATCGCCTCCCATCTATTGCCTTGCTGCTTGCTAACAGTAATTGATGGGTTTTAATTGCTGTGTATTTTAAGGGGTTGGTTTAGGTGGGTTGGTGGGTGGGGAGGATTGGGTATGTTTTTAATGTTTTTTAATGTATTTTAATGTATAATATATTTTATGTTGTTCGCTGCCTCGATCTGTGTGGAGAGGCGGGATACAAATAAATTTGATGATGATGATGATGATGATGATGATGATGATGATGATGATGATGATGATGATAGGTTTGTCTTAGGGTCACCATAAGGCATACAACAACAACAACAACAACAACCCATACTAGACCTTGCCCAATCAAATATGTAGTGCACTGAAGTTTTAAACTGACTTTTAAGCTATAATTTAGACCATTTCCACCCTGCACAGTTATAGTGCTATTATTTCACTTTCAACATTCTACGGAATCCTGGGGCTTGCAGTTTAGAGAGGGGCATTTAGAATCCTCAGCCAGAGAGCTCTTGGGCCTCAGTAAACTACAAACCCCAGAATTCCACAGGATGTTGAAAGTAGAATAATAGCACTATAACAGTGAAGTGTGGAAATGGCCTCAGTACTACACAGGAGCATCAATACAGCAGCAAAGTGGCCTATTCAAAAGTGAACCAGGCCAGGAGAAGGTGAGAGCAAGGATGATGGCAAGGGACAAGCAGTCAAGGACCCTTTTTACATGCCATTTCCCACACGAAACGGCCATGGGCGCACCGCAGGATCATGAGGACAGTTCCGCATGACATTCTTGCAATCACACAGCGCTCCTGTAGTGATCCCATGGCAATTTCGGATTGTATCATTTTCGGCTCTTTGCCGAAAATGACCCACGATTGCGCATTCCTCCCGCATCGCTCCTGCACTTACCTGGCATGCAGAACCTCAGGAAGTACAATGGCTGCATTTCCTCTTCCAGCGCAATATGGGAAACTACCCGGCTGCACTGTGGAAGGAAGGGGCAGAGCTATCGCGATTCCTTCCATCCAGCACAGAGCTTGTGCAGAGGGAAGCACAGGGGACGTGAATCCCTCCTGCAATGGCAGCGGAAAAGATAAGGTGTGAAAAGGGCCAAGGAAATTAAATGAGAACAGTAAGAACAATGGAAGTCCCCACTCAAGTGACACTTTATTGGTATCTGCATGCTTTAAGATTACACAGAGACAGGAATGACTGGTTAGATGAATGATGGAAAATCTGTAATCCTGTTGGCCCACTGCAGCACACTGGCCATTTCCGCACTAGACTGTTATAGAGCTATTATTCCACTTTCAACATCCTATGGGATCCTGGGGTTTGCAGTTAAACCCCAGGATTCCATAGGATGTTGAAAGTGGAATAAAAGCACTGTAACAGTCTAGTGTGGAAATGGCCACTGTATCTGCTATGTCTAGTCAGGAGTTCTCAGCTGGATTAACAAAATAATTAGAATGTATGGCTTCAAAGTTTTTTCACTGTGTCTGTTGATTTATGAGAAAGTAAATGAAAATCTTGTACACAAAGATCATGTATTCGGGTCTATGCAGCAAGGACAGAGATAGCAAGGGCTTGGAAAAATCTGCAAGATTTAACCATCCTTCAATGGCTGGACAGAGTTTGTATCCTTGTGCTACTGGAGAAATTGGCATTTAAATTTGCCTTGTTATAGGTGAAGTAATTTAAGGTACTTTTGTGAATGCATAGTGCCCACTTATAAGATGTATATTATATTTAAATTCTAGACAAGGTTCACTGCTGAAATACACGATATTTTAGAAGCTGTGGCCACCTTTGAACTTTGCACACGGTCTGTTTCTGTTGTCTGCTTTTGTTTTTGACTGATTGTATTTTGAATCATGAAATGTTGTGTGTGGGGGGAGCGAGGGAAGGGGTAATTTAAATTGTTTGAACTGTTTATAATTTTTTTTTCTAAAGGAGATACAGTGGCAACTGGCAAGCAGAGGCTAGAGGAGCCATTCACTACAATTTACAGAAACGTAGAACTGCCACAGTACCTGGAATTTTCTGCTGGAGTTTTAATATGCTTCCCAGAACTACAGCCCTATTAGAGCTCTTACCAAAGAATTCAAACCATTTTACCAAACTACAAATCCCAGGATTCCATGCAAGGTGCTGTAGTAGCTAAAGTGGCTTCGAATGATTATCAAACCTTGTAGCCAAGATATGGTCAAAGGCTCAGAATTGACATAGGGCATTTTTGGTCTGGAAAAAGAATACTGGCCCTTCTTCCTATAGTCTGTAACCCTGAGTGGCTCTCAACATTTGTGCACAGACCTACGCTTCAATGCGCATCTGAAATTTGTGTTGATGATGTTCTGAAATTCTCTGTTGGGTATATCTGTAACCCAACAGAATTCTCTCTGTATGAGACTACATAAAATAATCACAAGTTTGCATCTGGTGACTGTCAGGTTCTACTGTGTCTGGCAGCATTTTGATCCAAAATGTACAGCTGCATCATATTCTCTGTAAAGTGGAACTAATTCCTGTTTCAGTAGGAATGTTACTAATGGGAGTGGGGGAGGAGATTTAGGAAGATTGATCAGAATGAAAGATGCCGGGAATGTACTTCTGTAAAGCACCACAGAAAAAGATAGTGAGCTCCTTTAAAAACCAGCCTGGGTTCCAATTTCAGTGTCACATTTCTTGGTTTAAATCAACTGACTCCAAAGGGCTTGCTTAGGATTTTGTTGGGTGCATGCAAGGTAACAAATATGCTCAGCGTTTCACATTTATATAATTGCAAATTCACGTATGAGGCAAGAGAAAATTTCCTCTCTCTCCTCCTCCCATCTGTGACAATGACACTCATGCTGGGCCAAATGAACCTTCAGCAAAGTGTACATTTAGTTGGTTACAGCTAATATGTCTGTCTCCACAAAGTAAATTCACAGATATATATGCCATATACACAACACACAATTACTATACTTTGCTAACAATTTTAATTATCATGAGTCCAGCCTATGGAATTCTGAGATCTGTCGGTTGGTGAGGTACTTAGAATTCTCTCTGCAGTGCCCAATGAAACTACAAATCCCAGAATCCTACAGGATGGACCCATGGTAGTTAAAATGCTGCCATATTATTAGAATTGTGCAGTGTGGTTATTCAGATTATTTTTATATAGTTACATAAATAATAACAGCTTTAGATGTTCAAATTTCCATAATATCATTAAAACATTGGGGGGGGGTTGGTTTTTGTTTTTTTATAGTGTAAATCTCAACACACATTACTGGAATTCTTGGGTCCTGTGCAGCAACTGATATTTTGCCCTCACTGTTGCCAAAGCCAGTTCAACACTGTAAATCTTATTTTTAAGTCTCAATGTTTACTTCTTTCCTGTTTTTAAATAAAAAAGGCCTTATCCTGACATTTAGCTGGTAAGCAAGTCTCAAAATGGCCTTAAGACTTTAAAATTCCATTTTTAAAAAGTACCTTTTCCATCTGCTGTACCTCTGCCTGTTTTAGTGGGGTTTTTTTTTAATTTTTTCAGTTTTATTGGAATGTTTTATTGAATTGTTAAACTATTTATTTTGCAATTCCACATTATTGTCAACTACTTTGGCACTATGACTACATTGGAAAGACTGGATATATAATTCTTTAAGCAAATTTTTAAAAATGTTATGATACTACACTTTTCTTTTTCCTACCAGCTGATAAAATTAGATCACGCATCTATGTGTGTGTATGCATGTGCATGTATATGTATATTCCTAATATACCCATCCACAATCTGTATAAATATACAATGTTTAAGTGGTTGGAAAAAGAAACTGACCAGTATTGTTCTCAGGTAGAACCTTGATCACAAAATGATAAAATTATTGAATACAGCATAAAAACTTTAATAAAAAGCATAAAATGTTTCAGCTTCCACCTTTGTTGACATATGTGTGAGTGTGCATTTACACACACATTTTGCAGTGTCTATATTTGTCAGGAACTGAATGCACACACACAAATAGTACAGTGCTTAAACACTATTTATTTAGAGTGAGATACATCATGCAGGACTTCAGTAAGGAACTAAAGGCAATTAGCAAATTCAAAAGCATAAAATACCAAGACATTTCCCTCTCGCTCACAAGAGACCTTGAAACTGTGAAAGCCTGGCAGTGCTTCTCAGTACATTCCAAACTTTTTGTTTACCTAATGGTCTCTGGTTCCTATACCTTTGTTACAAGCAGGCAGCTAATTCAAAACCTACTACATATCCCATTACTATAATATGGAGGGTAACCCGACATCCTGCCCATCCCCCCCCAAAAAACTTTACTAAAAAAGGCAAAATATGCGTGAGACTAATGGAAAAGGAAGTTAATAAATGGCAGATATAACAACAATCAACATAATGCAAATAGGAAAATGTGTTATCAAGTAGGTAAAGATGAAGCTGTTGAAGAGGTCGTCTTGTTGATGTCGCTGGGGAAAGCGGGGTCAGTTCCCAAAGAGGAATTCAAAGGAGCTGGTTTCAGTAGGCTGGAATGAAAAGCATAGTGGATAAGTTTATAAGTGTCAGGCAAAGAAAGTTCAAAACTGACATCATTAATGGCCCGTTTGTCTGGGAAAGGACCGATGTATTTAGGGGAGAGTTTTTTGGATGGACCATCAGAAGTAAGGTGTTTTATGGAAAGGTAGACAAGATCACCAGGTTTGTAGGCAGGGTTAGCATGGTGCTTTTTATCTGCAAAGTGTTTGTGGGAAGCTTTGGAAGATTCAAGAGAAGAACAGACAGTAGTCCAAGTTGACGAGATTTTCTGAATCCACGAAATCTTTGATGGAGGAGTTCTTGTGGTGAGGGTGTTTGGGAGTGGGGGAAATGGCCTCAGGTTGGTTCCGTAGACTACTAGGAAAGGAGTTTTACCAGTGGAAGAGTGTAGAGCAGAGTTGTATGCAAATTCGGTGAAGGGTAGAAGGGGGACCCAATTGTTTTGGTTGGAGTTAACAAAGCAATGAAGGTATTGTTCTAGGGTTTGACTGATGAATTCAGTCTGTCCATCAGTCTGTGGCTGATGGCTGCTGCTAAGTTTTTGGGTAATGCTGATAGATTTGAGGAGAGCAGTCCAGAATTTGGATGTGAAAATGGGTTCTCTATCAGAGATGATTGTTGAGGGGAGACCATGTAGTTTCCAAATGTTGTGTATGAAAAGGTTGGCTAATTTTTCAGCTGTAGGCACTTTCTTGAGAGGAATGAAGTGTGATTGCTTGGAGAAGTGGTCAGTTACAACCCAAATGTTGTGGAAACTGTGGGAGTTGGGGAGACAAATGGCAAAGTCCCAAGAAATAACATCCCAAGAGGAAGAGGGTGCAGGAATTGGATGGAGCAGTCCGTGTGGTTTAGATGTAGATGATTTGCAAGTGTTGCAGACTGGGCAGTTTTTAATGTATTCCTGGACGTATTTTGTGGGTTCCAGCCAGTGGAAAAGTTTTCTGATGGCGTGGAGTGTTTTAAGGAAACCAAAATGTCCAGCAGGCTTAGAGTTGTGGTGTCTTTTCGAAATTTCAGATCTATAAGATTGAGGGATGTAAATTTTGGTTCCAGTGAAAGCTAAGCCATTAGCCCAGGCAACTGAGTCCTTGTGGTTTTGTAGACAGGTGTCTGTCGCATAAGTGGATTTTAGTGTTTGTTGAAAGGTAGAGTCCAGCAGAGAGGAAGCTGAGTGGCGGACGCGTTCTTGTGCATGTGTTGTGACTTGAAATCCAAGGGTGTCGGGGGTGAAAAGAGTTTTCTCTTTGAGTGGAGGAGGGAAGGTTGGTGACTCGTGGCAAGGGAGTCTGGAGAGTGGATCAGCTAAAGTATTTATTTTTCCTGGTTTGAAAATAATTTTGAATTTAAAACATTGGAAAAATTTTGCCCAATGTGCCTACTTGGGAGTTAGCTTTCTGGTGGTTTTCAGTGTTTCAAGGTTGCGATGATCAGTCCATACTTGAAAGGGAAGTTTAGTGCCTTCAAGGAAATGTCACCAGGTGAAAAGGGCAAAGCAGATGGCCATGGCTTCCTTTTCCCAAATTGGCCAGTTACGTTGGGATGGAGGAAATTTTTTGGAGATGAAGGCACATGGTTTAAGGGGCCATTTTTGTCGTGTTGGAGGACTACTGCTCCCATAGCAAAATCGGAGGCATCAGTTAGAATTATAAATTCCTTTTCAGTATCTGGGAATAGGACTAGAGGTTCTGAGGTGAATTTTTGTTTCAGAGTGTCAAAGGCGGTTAGGCATTTGTTAGACCAGATAATTTGCCTGGAATGCCTACCATTGTTATCGGGGCTCTTTTTCAGAAGGTCAGTGAGTGGGAGTAAAATTGTGGCAAACCCTTCTATGAAGTTGTGGTAAAAATTTGCAAAGCCAAGGAATTGTTGTAGCTGTTTTCTGGTTTTAGGAACAGACCAGTTCAAAATTGTACCATTTTTGGAGGGGTCTATGTTTAAAGTGTTGTTGCATACTCGATACTCCAAATAGTCAAAAGTCTGTGTGTGAAATTCGCATTTTGAAAGTTTCACAACAAGTTCATTGTCTATAAGTCTTTGTAAAACAGTGCACACAAGTTTGATGTGATCTGCAAGGTTTTCTGAATAGATTAAAATGTTGTCTAGATAAACAACAGCATTGTAGAGGAGATCTTACAAAACAGAGTTGAGAAATATCTGGAAGGCTGCGGGGCCGGCTTGTAATCCAAAAAGTAGAACAGTCTATTGGTAGTTATCCAGGGGGTTGAGAAGGTAGTTTGCCATTCACTTTCAGGGTCCATTCTTATCCTGAGGAAAGCCTCTTTGAGGTCCAATTTGGTAAAGAATTTGCCCTTGACCAATTGGTTCACGATATCCATGGTCAAACAAATCAGGTACACATTAGGCAATACTGCTTAATTGATTATATTACGGGCTAGCCATGGGGGAAGATGAGGGCTTAATGAATCCACATTGCAAGTTTTTATTTAGAAACTGTTTTAGAACTTCTAGTTCTTGCTTGTTCATAGGATATATCTTGGGTTTGGGAATTCTGGCACCATCTATCAATCGCAGTTTGCAATCAAAGTCTCTATGTGAGAGTAGTTTGTCTCCTTCATGGTCCTCGAACGCTTTCTGCAGGTCTCAGTACTCTTGCGGGATTTTCTGCAGTTCCTCGGGACTCAATTTAAGTGCTGTGTTGAGTGCTGGGCAGTGCAGGCACTTGTTTGGAATCACTGGCATGCATGAGCAATCCTTGGGTCCAGTCAATTTGGCGGTTGTGTTTCTTTAGCCAATCATATCCAAAAACTACTTGGAACCCAATTTTGTTTGGTACTAGGAACTTTAATCGCCCCCGTATGTTCCCCACTTGAACAAGTACAGGGCCCCCAACCATTGGTGAGCCAGCCATTTGAGATAATTTGATGGCTTTCTTAAGGGGTTCGAAATTTGCAGCAAGTTCTTTGGCCATTATGGGGTTCAATAAGCTAGTGGTACAGCCTGAATCAACTAGGGCCCAGTACATTTGCAATTTCCCATCAGTTCCTTGACATATACATGACGGGTTTCTGCTGTACTTACATTTGGAGATCAGTCTGTGTCCCATTTGTCACTGTCCGATTTGGAAGTAGTCAGGGGGCTGTCCTCGCCATCGCAAGCTCTAGCAGAGGTCCCACTGCTAAGGCACTTGGTTGGCAGTTTCGGAGTGCTGGCTTTGCGGGAAGCAGGCTTGGTGGAAGGGGTCACGGGCTTTTCTTTGGTGGATTTCTTTTGCGCCTGGCATTTGCTGGCGATGTGGCCCTTCTTCCCACACAAAAAGCTGATTCCATCTCTGAGCCATTTTTTCCTTTCCTCACTGCTCAGGAAGGTGGTCTTGTGGGGTGCTGGGGTTTGGTGACTGCTTTCTTGGGCTAGTCTCTGCTGAGAGAGCTGGACGCTTTCCATGATGCTCTCCACTTCTTCAGCCAGTTTCATCCATCCCAAGAGGCTGGCAGGATCTCCTTGCAATAGACAGCGATCCAGCATGGTGGGGTTTAATCTATCTCGGAAAAATTGCTTAAGTATGTTGTCTTTCCATTCCGGTACTTTAGTGGCCAATTTTCTGAACTCACGGGCATATTCCCCGATGGTTCCTTTCCCTTGTCGTAGTTTTCTGAGTTGGTATCTGGCTTGTTCTTGGAAAAAAGGGTCTTCAAATCTTTCTCTGAGGCGGTGCATGAACAGCTGTAGATTGGCTGTTTCTTCAGCTTGTAAATCGAATAAACCAGCAACCCACTCTGCTGCTTTTCCTTGGAGGTGCTGGCTCAGGTGTCTAATTCTGGCGGCATCTTCTGGGAAGCTGTTCCCGTAGTTGACCATCTAATTCGAAGCCATGTTAAGAAAGTATGTTAGGGTGGCACCATCTTCATCATAGGTGGTCTTCAACTCTCGAAATGCTCTGGGACCCACTTGGGGAGCCTGTATTCCTGGAGGGGTCGAGGC
Source organism: Ctenosaura bakeri (assembly GCA_948474755.1). NCBI lineage: Eukaryota > Metazoa > Chordata > Lepidosauria > Squamata > Iguanidae > Ctenosaura > Ctenosaura bakeri. Next base: position 138,913 of record CAOLHI010002136.1, on the reverse strand, counting down.
TGTGGCTGCCAGGGCAGCCGCTGCTGCTTCTGGCATCTGTGGAGGTGCATGCCCAATCTGAGGTACCAGGATTCTCTAGTCATATAACTGAGCTCTCAGTTTGGATATCTCTTCTCATTGTTTTTCCACTTCTTCTTCTCTGGCTAAGAGTTGTTCCATCAAGTTGGTTTCAATGATAGAAGTGTCCTATCTTGTTGAACGGTGACGTTGTCGGTGCACCATTTCAGGTCTCTCTCCCCAGGCCCAGGTTTGGCCTGTAATCAGGGTGGTCAGAGGGACCGATGGTCACGCCTTGGCTAGCACATCTGAGGGCCAGCTGGGGTTCGTTTCATCTCTTTCGGTGTTTCCATCACCTGGAGCTTTGACAACTTTGCCAGCCGCTCCTTCTTCCAGTGGATCTTCTTCAGATTTTTGAAACATGTTGTAGTATTTGCACAGAGAGTTCCTTCACTCTGTCAGGAACTGAATCCACATGCACAAATAGTACAGTGCATAAACACTATTTATTTAGAGTGAGATACATCGTGCAAGACTTCAGTGAAGAAACTAAAGGCAATTAGCAAATTCAAAAGCATAAAATACCAAAATGTTTCCCTCCCGCTCGCAAGAGACCTTGAAACCGTGAGAGCCTGGCAGCACTTATCAGTATATTCCTAGCTTTTTGTTTACCTAATGGTCTCTGGTTCCCATACCTTTGTTACAAGCAAGCAGCTAATTCAAAACCTACTACATATCCCATTACTGTAATATGGAAGGCAACCCGACAATATTTGTATGTAAAGTTTGGATCCATACCAATTAGTCATAATTATTGAAGATCCACTGAATTCATGATTAACTAACTGCTCCTGAGTTCAGTGGGACTAATCTTAGAATAATCAATTCTGGGTCCAACCCATAATATTCCAATGTAGGTTCTGTTTCTTCTTGTTCACTGTTGGTGCCTTCTCCTTTCACATGGCACACAACTACCATCCTTTCTTTGATCCATAATCCATTTTAGTTTGATCTCTTTACACTCTCCCTTTCCATTGGCCATTAAAGACCTATCAGAAGATACACTGACAAAGTATATTACAGTACTATTTTTTATGAGAAATTAAATGAGGCTAGATTTCTATTCATACTTTCCTTAGAGAGAGCCTTACTGAATGCAATGGGACTGTCTTTCAAGTAAAAATCCAGAGGATGCAGGCAGGACTTAACACATATATATTGCATGGACAAATTTTTAAACAAAATTGTGGCTTATCTTCCCAGCAGTGAGACTTAACTCTTGCAGAAACAACTGAAATAATTTCACTGGTGTAACTAGTGGTTTGAGCTAGGACTCTGGAGACCAAAGTTCAAATCCCGACCCAGCCATGGAAACCCACTGGATGACCTTGGGCAAGTCACACTCTCTTAACCTCAGAGGAAGGCAAAGGCAAGCTACCTTCAGACAACTTTTGCCAAGAAAATCCCATGATATGGTTGCCTTAGGGTTGCCATAAGTCAGGAACAGCTTGAAGGCTTGCAACAATAACAACAACAACTAGTTCCATGCATTCAAATCATTTGTTTGGCTTAACACTATTATTTCTGCTCCCCACTGGTTAGGACAGGACTGCGGGTCTCCCTTATTTTAAATACAACCGTTATTGCACTGCCTTTCTTCGCCAACAGCCCTGGCCCAGGCTGGCCTTACAACTGAATTATTGTGTGGGTGTAATTCAGTGGAAGAAAGAATGGATCACTGGACAGCTTGGCAGACCTCAATAAAAGGACTGTGTTTTAAAGTGTAAATAGACATGTTTTGACATAATGGAATAACTCTGGCAGTCCTTTAAAAAGAAAAATGGAAGAAAACCCTTTCCTAAAATAGAATCTGGGTTTTAGTCTTGCTTTTAAAAGCCCTAGTTCCAGAGGAAGAATGAAGCTCCAATTCATGAAGGCAAGGATGTCTCCAAATGCAAATGCTACAATGAAAATAAAACTTGAGAATATTTTAAAAGGCACCGAAAAGATCGCAAGAACAAACGTTTTATTCAAGGTGATTAAAGAAAGTTGCTTGATTCAGATTTTTCATCTATCTATCTATCAGTTGGGAATGGGAGAAAGGTCAAATTCCTGTTCAGTTTCTAGCAAAGCAAATAAGCTTTAAACATTTGATGAATTAATTCATTTGACAGCTTCTTAATAACTTCTGTATTTAACCCAAGAACCATTGGAAAAAGCAAGAGCTTGCAGGCAGGTACAGAGGATTGCCAGATTTAGCAGAATAACAACTAAACTATTATTTTAAAAGGTAATTTAAGAAGCTTGATAGTTTCAGAAAGACATGCTAGTGAAAGCTCAGATAAGCAAGCTGTCCCCTTACAGAAGCAGAATGGGGGAATTCAGAGAAGGCAAAAATTATCGTATCAGACTTGATCATCTGAAGACCCAAAGGGACTCTCATGGCAAATTGGAAGAAGGGTCCATAGGTGATCACACAAGGGTGTCCTTGGCTGTATAGAACTAGGTCACTGGAAGGAAAAGGATCAAAATAACATACAAGATACAAATTGTGTGCCTATGAGTCCTACTTTACAAGGGTTAGCAAAATATGAAAAGCAAAAAAGAGGACACATTTACCAACTGACTACGTCAAACCACCAATTGCTAGGACAACTCTGACTTTAAACACCCCTGTTACATAAGCTGTGCAAATTGCTACCAGAAATAGTCCTGATCTTCATTGTATTTAAACAATATAATTGATTATTTAGTGATTATTAAGAAATACCAACAATTGATTGGTTTGCCTCAGCAATATCCCAACACATCCTGGGATTAGAGGCCCATCGCTCATTCCTGCTACTCCTCAATTCCAGCAGTGCAGATTTCCATAACAGTCCTCTGAGGTAGCCCAGCAGCAGGGAAAACTGTCAAGAGGTCCAAAACAAAGTGTTATGGATGGCAAAAGGGACAACATACAAAGGATCTTAAAAGGGGGAAGGGGGGCAAATAAACATCTAGATTTTGCGGAGAAGAGGGAAGAAGCCCACAACCACTGCCTACCACACTGTAGCCCCTTCCTCACCAGAGCCTCTGACACCACCCTTCTCTGTGAGTCCCATCAGTGATAGGATATTCTCTATATGGTGCTTTATTTTTGTCCCATAGTCACAATAATTAGCCTCACAAAGGCCACTTGCTTCTGAATTTTGGGGTGGGACGTGGCTTGTAAGAAAACCTAGGTGTTTTTAAAAGCCTGCCAGACAGAAATTTTAGCTCTGAAAAAAAGGGGGGATAGGAAAAGGAGGACATATGCTAAAACTATAATTTCCAGAAAGCCATCTTTTATTTGAAAAGTTATCTGGAGACAGTCCTCTATTTGAAGGCCTCACTGTTTGGACGGGCAGCCAGAAGACTGTCATCACTTTGAAGCTGCCTTCTGCTTGAAGGGGCCTAAAGATAAAGGCCTATAAGAATAAAGAGAAGGGCTCTGAAGCTGCCCATCAGGCTTTGGCAACTGGACAGCAGACTGTGCAGACATCCAGGCAGTAGCAGCAAGTGGCATGAAGAATTCACTCTGGGATTTAGCCAAACTTTAAGAGCTCCCCAGAGCTGAACCAAAGTTCAGCACCTTGGGCAGCTTCTTTAAGGTTTGCCCTAAAACACCATTCTAATGATGGGAGAACCACTGTGCACAGCTCATGTGGTGTCAGCTTTCCCAATTAGATAAGACATATATTGTACTCTTGTTTAAATTGCTGCCATTCTTTCTTGATTTGAACACACACATTTTTATACAAATATGTGTCTTCTGTTTTTCCTTTTTGTGATTAATTTACTGTGTGTGTGTGTGGTCAATGCAGTACAGGGCAGCTTTGATGAAAATGAGCTCAGGCCAAATTCTGTGTGTGTGTGTGTAATTTACACCTTCCCTATCTGCCAGCATCCAAAGGTTCACAGCTCAAGCCTGAGACTGGGACTTTAATTTTTTGTTGGCTCTGCAAGGAAATGTTCTTATCCACAGTGGAGAGCATAAAATGATTGCTAGAATAAACATAGGCAAGCAAAGAAGAGTCCAAACAAACCACTGCAACAGAGAAAATTTCATAATTATTTGAGAGCATGTTCTGATGTATTCCATTGACTTTCACCTTCTGTTACTCCACTGGAAAAACCCTATCCCAGGGTCACAATTTTGATATTAAAATATGATTTCATGGGCCGGAGGGGTCACCAGGATGACCATGTAGGCAGCAATGATCGAACAATCGAAAACTAGGTCAGGCCAGTAAAATCCCCAGTCACGTAGCCCCAGGAGACCTCAAGCTGGGCAAATTCACAATAAACAAAGGGCCCTCAGCCCCTGAGAAGCCAACTTGAGGGGATTATTATGTTTGCCCCAAGTTGAGCAAATATCCTATCAGGCGAGGACCATTTATATGAAGTCACACCACAACCAAATGCAGCCGAAGATCCTGAGACTTTGGCAAGACCTTGTAATCTCATCATGCAAAGGAAGTTACCATTGTGGAGCTTCTTTCTCATTGCAACACCCATTGTTCTCCCCAGGAAAGGATTAGCCCTCCAGGTACTTTTTCCCCTACAAATAGTCCCAGTTTTTGAGCAGGTTTTTTTTGGGGGGGGATCACTCCCAGTCATCCCCAGCAGACCATTGCTCTGTCCGTTGAGTAATCCCCTCAGCCCTCTCCATGCTGTGCCCCACTTCTCCACTATTTTTCCCGGACCAAGGACTTCAGAACAAGGTGCAGTATTACCCCTGCTACACCCCCTTCAATATTCCCCTATCCAGTTTCCTCTCTTTTGCTTCTTAACAGGTCTTGAGTGAGTGTGTGAGTGATTGATTGCATCGGTGCATGAGACTTTCATTCAATAAAATCATTTATTGGATATTTTTGTTCGGTTTTTGGCTTGGCCTGACCCCATAAAAACTGGGTAGAAAGACCCTTCCAGGTTACCCTGCCTCTCGCATTGCTATTGCTCATGCTCTGGCTAGTTTCCATTCCCCATCACATGGACCACATTAAGGCGTCCCCCAAGGGACCCCAGAAATCAGGGTAACACTTCGTCACCCTTTGGAGTACTATTCAGAATATCTTAAGTGGTTTCTAAAATAATTTTTCCTGTAAAAATACCCACCAATATCTCCAGACTAATAGAAGAATATACTGCTGTGGTGGTGGTGGTGAATTACCATCAAGTTAGCTTTGACTTATATTAGCCCTGTGAAAGAGACATGTCTAAGTCATCTTGTTCTCAACAGTCCTGACCAGGGCTCAGCCCGCCCCTCATTTTTATCCCCTTTCCTACTACCTCCCATTTGATCATCTTTTTAAATGAGTGATGTCTTCTCATGATACATCCAAAGACAATCCCAGCTTGGTCATCCTGGCTTCTAGAGAGAGTTCACACTTGATTTGCTTTAGGGTCCATTTCTTTGTCATTCCAAGTCTTCACTGATTTCTGCTGGTAGTATGGTATCATTTGAATATCTTAAATCATTGAAGTTCCTTCTTTCAGTTTTCACTTCTTCTTTCCCTGAATTTAATCATATATAATATGTTCAATGTACAAGTTAAACAAAGAGAATGACAAAATGCAACCTTGCCTGACACCCTTGCCCATTAGAAACCATTTAGTTTCTCCATATTCTGCCCTGACAGTAACCTCTTATCCTGCGTACAGGTTGTACATCAGATAACCAAACATTGTGGCACACTCATTTCTTTAAAAGTGAGCCATAGTTTTTTATGATCTACACAATCAAAGGTTTTGCTCTAATCTGGAAAGCACAGGCTGGTCTTCTTCTGAAATTCTTTGGTGGACTCCATTATCCAATATATGTTTGCAATATGATCCCTAGTGTCTCTTCCTTTCCAGGACCCAGCTTGGATGTTAGGTATTTCTCACTCCATCTATGATGCAAGTCTTTGTTGTGGGAGATAAATGCAACGGTCCAGTAGCTTCTGCAGTTTAGTATCCCCTTTTTTAGGGATTGAAATGTATATTGACCATTTCTAATCTGTGGGCCATTCTTTTGTTTTCCACATTTGTTGGTGGATTTTACTTAGACCTTCTGTGGATTCTGCCTCTGTAGCTTGAAACAGCTCTATTGGTATGCCATCTGTTCCCCATGATTTATTTTTTCCCCAATGCTTTGAGAGCAGTTTCTATTTCCCTTTTGAAAATTGTGGGTTCATTGATAAAAGTTTCTCTTTTGAATGAATCTGCCATGCTCTCATTTCCTTTGTGTAGCTTTTTGATGTATTATTTCCATTGTATTTTTTATTTTTTCTTGATCAAACAGTGTGTTTACCTGTTGCATACCCACTTTGGATTGAATTTCTTTTTGATTTCTCAGACCTTGTTGAAGAGGTCTCTTGTTCTACCTTTTTGTGGTCTTTTTCTATTTCTTTGCATTGATTATTATAATAGTTCCCTTTGTCCCTACTCACAAGTTGCTGAATAGTTGTGTTCAGGACTTTGACCATATTTCTGTCATCCTTTACTTTTGCTTCTCTAGTAAACTGTTTGAAGAGTTTAAACTGTCCTCCAATCAGACTTCTCTTTCTTTTTGGCTGCAGATAATGTCTTTTTGCATTCTTTTCTAACAAAGTCTCTGCATTTAGTACAGGGTTCTTCTGGTTCCTGATCAATTAAGCTTAATAATGCAAACGTATTCTTTACCATTCCTGTCCACTTTAACTCATCCAGTCCAAGTATTGCAATGTTTATATAACCCATTTCTTATATTACAATGCCCAGCTTCCCATGATCTCGCTTCAGCTTCTTACTTTCCATGTTCCTATTACAGCTGTTGTGCAGCTTCAGACTTTATTTTCACATATGAACATATTAACAGCTGAATTTTTTATGGTTTAAGTCCAGTTGCATCATTAGACACAGGATTACTCTTATTTGTCCTGTACTCTTCCCTAGTAGCTAGCTGATTGGCTTCTGATATGGGAGCCTCATATTTCAGCACTATTTCTTCCTTCATTTTGGATTATCTCATCACAGGGTTTTTGAGATATAAGAGGGGTTCAGGAGTGGTTTATCATCGCCTCTTATCTGCAATATCAACTTTACATGTTGAGATCCCGCCATTTTTGCCCATCATTTGCTGACAAATTGCTTAAGCTCTCTCTAATTGGACGAGTACCCTTGGTGAGCACCAGTTTTCAAGTATTGGCACAGATTCTCTTTTGGGCTTTGACTTAAAACTTTCTGGGCTTAAGTTCTTGTGTTTAACCTCTCCAGTATTACTTTAGTTTTTAGGGTCATGGTCCTGCTAGATGAAATGTGAACCTTTGCCCCAGTCCCAGGTCCTTTGCAATCTGAAACAGGTTTTTCTCTAGAATTGCCTTTATTTGGCCATTTCCATGCTACGCTGTTATACACTGTTCCACGCTACACTGTTATTCCACTTTCAACATCTCATGGCATCCTGGGATTTGTAGCTTAGGGAGGGGCCTTTAGAATTCTCTGTCAGAGAGCTCTTTGGCCTCAGTAAACTGCAAACCCCAGAATTCCACAGGGTATTGAAAGTGGAATATCTTATCTTATCCTAGTACTATAACAATGTAATGCAGAAATGGCCTTCGACTCCATCCATCTTGCCCTCAATCCTAACTGGTTCCCCAGTCTCAGACGGGGATAAGAATCCCCACTACGTGATGCTACTGCTACCTCCATGTTCCTAGGGCAGTGAGCACAGTTAACCTTGTTTCATGTGCAGTAGTTTGCAGGAAGGCCAAAAGCTTCAATTTTGGTCTCATGATGAGAGAATTCTTTTTCCATTTGTTTTCTTTTTGCAAACTTCAAGCTGGCTTTGATATTGGTTTCTTTCAGAAATGGCTTTCTTTTCCCACAGATTCCAGATTTGAGAAGTAAACAGGTGCCAATGGTAGTTCATTCAGAGTTACCACTGGTCTCCTGGTTGCTTCTCTGACTAATGCCTTCCTCACCCAGTCACTGAGGTTTGATGGACAGCCTTCTCTAGGTAGAGTTATGGTTAAGCCATATTGTTCCCATTTTGTAATAATTAATTTAACAGTGCTCTGTGGGAAGTTCACAGTTTGAGACTTTTTAAAAAAATATAAGCCAACCCTTATCAGTACTTCTGTACAAGTTTATTCTAACTGTTCTGATAGGTCCTTGGTCTCCATGATGCTATTTGTTTAGATGTGCTTTTCACTAAACTCTGGGGCCTTCCAGAATCAGGTATGCATAGTCCGAGATTATGTCCAGCCAATGACATGCCTGACTTCTGAATGCAGTGGATATCTATCCAGGCTATCTGTAGTCATGTTACAGCAAAGGAAGAAAATACTTATACAACCAACAAGTGCCAATTTGTTTTTGTTTTTTCTGGTTGTAATGCAACAAAATGTGGGGAAATCAAATGCAAAACACTATCCTTGTCTGTTCTTTATATCTCACACCCTCAGCAGCAATTAGCACCCCCCTATTTGTTTGTTCAACCGTGCCTGACCAATGGCCTAGTTATCAAAGGATTTGATAAATCTGAAAGAAAGAAACATTTGTTTTGTGATGACAGTGGAATGCAAGATAGTGGGGAAATTGCTGATAGAAAAAGTGAAGCCAAAAACTGGTAAACAAAAGGCAATTAGGGAAAAAGGAGGGAGCTGTTGTTGAGGTTTAAATACAGCTAGGGCCTCTTCCACACTAGCCTGTTATAGTGCTATTATTCCTCAAACGCCCCTCCCTAAACTGCAAACCCCAGGGTATGACAGGCTGCCATTGGGGCTGGTTTGGTAGCTGCAGCTAGTTTACTAATAAAACAACACAGCAATCTTAAGACATTTTTTCTGTGGATTTGACTGTCAGTAGGTCAGTAGATAACGCCTCTCCTGACGGAATTGCACTAGCTGCCTATTTGTTGCCAGGCCACATTTAAGGTTTTCAAGTTAGCACATAAAGCACTACATAACCTCAGACCTCATGACCTGAGGGGTCCTTGTGATTAATTGGAAAGGCCCTCCTTGTGGTAGGTCTCTGGCACAGTTGTTGAGCACTAAACATTCAGCATGGTAGCACCTGGTATGTTAAATATTCTTTTTTCTGGTATGAGCTCTGGTCCAACAAGTTTTAATTTTGGATGCATGGTAAAGGCTTAATTGTTTCTGTAAGCCTTCCTGGTTTAATCCCGTCTACCATCTATTTTATGGATAATTTAATATTATTATATTACATGTTTCATTTTTGTTGTACACAACTTTGACATTTTAAGATGGAAGATAAATAGTCAGACATATGCAGGGCTAGAATTCAAAAATGTAGCCATGTTAGTCTGGACCAGTATGCAAAGTGACCTTGTGGGACCTTTGAGACTAACTGAGAAAAAGAAGCTTATAGTGCAAGCTTTCATAGATTTGTCTACTTCATCAGATGCAAAAGCCAGAGCATCCTAAGCCCTGTTTTAGACAAAGTGCATACCTTGCCAAGAATAAGTCCAACTTGGTCCTTTATCCTAAATCAGGAAACCATTCCTAAAGCAGAGCAACATGGAGGGGAGGTATCTGCCTTCTGCCTTAGACATGTGCCACCAAGAGAGAGAGAGGGAGAGAGAGAGGGAGGGAGTGGCGGAGCTTGGAGTATGCAGGGGGTGTGGGGGTATGTGGCTACAGCATGAGGGGTGTGACCAGGGCACACAGGGGCATGGCCAGAGGCTGGGATGCCCTAAAAACATTGCTGCCCATGGTGAATCGCCCCCCACCTCCACATCCCTACGTGACTGGAGAGAGAGGGAGAGAGAGAGAGAGAGAGAGACTATATTCTGTGAATGGAATCATTTACTGATACACTGTCATAATTCCCAATCCTATCCTTGGTAGCACAAACAGAGTCTTGCAGCAAATTAATATCCTGTGTATTAGCAAGCAAGGTAGCACTCATCAGTTCCATTCCATTTATTGAAGAAATAAACAGAAAGAATAAAAGAATGAAATGAACTGACGGCCACTGTTTGAGCAGAGGCGCTGTGATGCAGACAGTAGCCATGCCTCCCTCTTCCCCATCTCTTTGGCATACGCCCTGTTTCCTCAGTATGGGATATCACAGAGAGTTTTTTAGGAAGGGGGAAATGCTGCTCAAATTTCTTGAGTGGAATTCTCGTGTTGCATCTCCTAATTGTTGCATTTAAAAGCTGATGGGCTTACAGGACTGATGCCTATGCTATCCTTCTCCTGAAAAGGCACCATTCGTTGTGCTACATGAGGGCTTCCTCCCTCCATTGAAGTTGCCACAGCCACAGCCTTGCTGGCTGAGCATAAGAATGGCTGCTACAAGGAGAGCTTTTCACTCAACAGCAGGCAGTCTGGGAGCTCCTATCTTTACTGCTCATCTTCCCTGTTTGTTATCCTTATTGTTATTGTTCAGATACTTTGTTACTATTCTTAACTGACATACCAATTTAACATCTTCTATATAATTACAACAAAGCTAAAGATTTTTTTTCAAAAAGATTGCCTCTTGTTTAGAAAGCTTTTCTTCCCATTGCAGTGAATAGCACAGATCTGATAACTTAGTAGCTAAAAGAAAAGAAGTTAATTCTTTCTTGTAAAGTTTTTTTTTCCCAAAACTTCACAACACAATCAAGTGAGACAGCAGTTCTTTTTCCCAATTGTCTAGAACCTAGGAACAGTGATGCCACCAGAGCTATGCTAGTGCCATGGCACATAGGCTGTGATATGCAGAGTGACATGCACCATAGGAAGCATTTAAGCATCAACACTTTCCATTGGGTAAGGGAAGGGTCATACTTGAAAGGGGTTGTCAGTGAAATTCTCCTGATGGTAGTCATGTAACTGACCTTGGGTTTGATACATAGGCCAATCTTAGACATGTTTCGTTAGAAGCAAGTCTGTAAATTAAATCGGACCTCATTCCTAGCAGGTATACTTAGAATTGTGGCACCCATTTCCAGGGAATCAAGACACTACTGAAAAACAACAGCTCTGGTTACCTTGTCTGAGACTCACTGTGTATTCTGGCCACTAGGAAAAAAGAGGGAGGAAGGAAGCAGGGGGAGCAAAAACTAGAACACAGGACGTGCCAGAGTTTGAGAAAAACCTGGCAGCTATTTATGTAGCAAAAGAAGTGAAATTCAAAAGTTATATATGTTCCTCCTGCATTCTGTTTCAGTGGCCAGCATATTTTGGCATGCTGAGAAAATGTGAACAGAAACCTTTAAATGCACAACCTGCAGTGTCAGCACTGAAGTAGCTGTTCTCTATAAACAACAGCCCAGTTCCACATTCCTACTTCTTGCCCGCACACATACACACGCACACACGCACACACAGACTTTTTTTTTTTGTTCCTGTCATGTTTCATACAGACAAACCCTTCCATCTAACATAAGGTCATACAAATTGTGAGGACTCATTACTGCACTGAAAATTCTGATTGAAAACTGATTTTAAGTTTGTGCAATTCTTAAAGCTTTAAAAAATGTAATCGGATCCAGAAAAATTCAAATCATGACCCTTGCCCTAAATTTTCAAAGTGCGGCATAAAATGATTCAGGTTTTTCAGTTCGTTACAGTGGTCAGTTAGTGCTGATGTGTGAAAGCAAAAAATCTGCAATAATTCAGCTTATCAAATATCAGTTTCATTAAACTGTCTCTGAGAAAATTCCATTTGTTATACGTGCAGTAGCAAGGACTCTTGTGTTAATATATATAGTGTTCCATGAAGCCATTGCCTTTGTCATACCTCTGCTAATGGACTGAAATTTATGAATATAACTCAGTTTAGCTGTTTCTCTTTCTAGTCTGCCTTCGCAATTTCCTTATTCAAGGACTTCAACCTGTAAGTCCTGTACTGTATGACCAACAAGGCGAAATGTTTTGCAGCTGGTTTTTGTGTATTGCTATTTGTAATGTCAAGATTTGCATCTGATTTTCCTTCTTGTGTAAACACTGTTCTGTTTGTCTGATATAAAGTGTAGAGGGGCATTGCTGGCATAGGATGGCATATATAACACTGGAGGAAGAGTATGTAAATGTACCTCTGACACTGTGATCGGTGTTATTGGCCCCTGTACCATTGCTCCCAGAGTAGATAGGGAAACAGAGTTGGCAGCTGGCTTTGTGGAAGCGTCTTGACCCTAAATCCATGTGATATGTCCGGTTGTAAATAAGTAGCTGTTTAAGATCTGGAGGCTGTCTGATATATACCGTCCTATGGGTATGATAGTGGTTTGATTATTGGACTATGGCCCTGAAGACTAGGGTTCGATTCCTTGCTTGACCATGGAAACCCACTGAGTGAACTTGGGCGTGTTAAACACTCTCAGTTCCAGAAAACCCCATGATAGCTTTGCCTTTGTGTCACTGTAATTCAGAAACAACTTGAAGGCACACAACAGCAATGCCAGCAATGCTTCTCTACACTCTACATTAGACAAACAGGACAGTCTCTATGTAAGAGGATTAATGGAAATAAATATGATATTAGACATGGCAACACTCAAAAACAAGTTTCAGAACATTTCAACCTTCCTGGACACACAGTCCCTCAACTGTAGGAATATAGTTTATACCTGAAGCCATAATACTACTCAGTACTGCATCCAAAGAAGGGGGGTTATATCCGTGAAAGTTCATGCAAAAATAATTTTTAAAAAGTTATCCAAAACGTGCTGCCACATTCCTTTTTAGTTCCTCTTCCATCCTTCTTTTTAAGCTGCAAGAGACTAACACAGCTACGTCTGTAGAGAAGCATATACTTTCATTGTCATGTTGCACAGTGTGTCTCCAGTAAAGAATGCAATAAAGCTAGGAAGCAGGGGGAAATTATTCTAGCCAATTCTAATGGTGCTGCATGTGTCTGACTACAACTGTCAAGGTAAACAGCAGCTGCTGCCCCCAGAAGTCTTTACTAAGCACACATGAACAGCAAAACAGAAAGCTGAAGAGTGGATTAGCCAGCCTCCCTATCTACTCCCAGCGCATTTTTAAAAAAAGATAGATCTGTTAGTTTTAAAAAAGCACATATCTGAAAGTTTGGCCAAATAGATGGAAAGCATAAGAACAGTGGAAACTGATGAAAAAAATTAAGCCTTTATGCATTTTGGAAGATGCTTTCAAGTAGTCTCTAGAGGGTTCACAGTGTTGTTTGCCTATGCAAGGCTTGCCTGACAGGGTTATTTTGTTTCACATGTGCACATTTTTAGTTTTGGATAAAACATTTTCTGGAATGCATTGAACTGTTCCTTTTCCTTCCTTCTTTTTTTCTTTCTTCTTTTTTTTCTTTTTTTTTGGCACAGGAGTCTATCCCAATTCTGTAAAAGTTATTTTTTGCCTCTGATACCAAATTTTCTTTTAAAGAAGCAATGCCAGGAATGCACCTATCTTGTCAACTGTAATGCTGTATGAAGAACCCACTTGTTCCAGGTGGCTAGAAGGCCGTCATATATATTATCTTCATTTTTCTCCAGTTGGCTTTCTTTTTGTTTTGTTTTTATCCTGAGCCCAAGACTGCTGTTTAGAAGGTTTGTAAATGCCCCAATGAAGACACTTACAGTCCTTCTTTTGTGTGTTTGACCTTTGCAAATTCAATTATTCATAAGGTGCATGTGTGGCCCTTTCCGCAACTTACCTTTTCTCAGTGCTGGGTTGCGGAGATAACGTGAGCAGCCTCTTGCGAGAGGCTTTCGCATCCCCACTGCTAAAGCTTCGCAGCTGTTGCCTGCCGGTTGGCAGGCAGCATGAAGGCACCTCTTTTTCCATCTGCAGTGCAGTTGGGTATTTCCCCAGGCTGCACTGGGGGAGGAAGCACAAGTGCTGCGGCTCCGGAGTCTCCACACGCACGGTAAGTGCACACAGGGCCCTGGAGCAATGTGCAATTGTGCACCGTTTTCGACTACAAGCCGAAAATGAAATAGTACGTGATCGGTGCCTGCTGGCCCCGGCAGCATCGCACGATTGTGAGGACATCGTCTGAAACGCTCCTTGCAATCACGCAATGCTCCAGAGGCCCTTTCGCATGGCAAATGCTGTGCAAAAAGGGCCTATATCTCCATCCATTCTCCTCCTCCCATTCCCTTCCCTTTGGTCCTTGTGTGAGTACCTTTGTTTTCCACATCTGGGCAAAAGGCAAGGAAATGGGAAGGGGAGCACCATGCACTGAGAAAGAAGGTGCACACATCCCTTCCCACCATTCCTTTGCCTTTTGTCCAGGCGTGAAGAACATGCACTGGGGCAAAAAGCAAGGGAATGGGGAGGAAGCAAGGGAGCCTCCCTCCCCCATTCCCTTGCCTTTTTCCCAGGCATGGAGAAGGCACACTAAAGCAAAAGTCAACTGAATGGGAGAGGGAGCACCGCATGTGGAGAAGAAAGACTCATATATGCCTTTTCCCTTCTTCCCTTGCCTTTGCCTGGGGATGGAGAGGAAGGAATGTGAGCCAGGGCCAAAGGCAAAGGAGTGGGAGTGAGAGCCCCCAAAGGGAATAGGAGGGGGACTGCAAGGATAGTTATTCATGGTGTTTTCACTTTCGAAAAGGTTCTGTGCCCCAAACCCTCACAAAAGTGGAGGTGCATCTGTATATACACACACCACCATGACAGGTGTTGTGATAATATCAGATTCATTGTGCTATAAAACTGGTTGCTGTACAAAGAAGTTGTTAAGCCTGGTTATGTGTTTACTCAGTATTGTGGATCAATGGGCAAAAAGCATCAGTAAGGGAAGAAGACTGAAGAAACAGCTGTGGCAGGAACAGTGCTGTTTAGTCCTCTGTTATCCCACTTTTCCAACTACTTCTAAAATGTCCCGGTTTCTCTCTTCCTCCAGTTTCCCCCTTTGTTCTCAGCTTACTTCAATAGTTGCAAAATGAGTTCAAAGTATAAACATAGTTTGCTATTAACTAACTCAGCAGGGAGGAGGGGAAGACTAGGGGTTAAATCCTGCCCTTCCCAGTAGGCTCAGGCAAAAGTAAATGGCTAAAGTCTATCATAGTTTGTGTATTAATTATTAATAAAGTTATTAATAATGTTAGCCAATATTATTTGGCTATATGTGTCCCAGTATTCTGCTATGAAATGTTGTAGAATATGTAGCTACATGATAAAAACTTAATTGGATCATAGTAGTGAGCTGAAAGCAAATATGAAATGTACTGTATTTTGCAGTCCTATAACATTACAATGCTTCAGGGTTACCAAGGGAGAGCAACTGGGACAATTTACCCCAGATATTGCAAAGGAAATGGCCCTTGTTTCAGTTCCTGTGCACACCATGGGCCCCTGCCCTGAGCCTGCTACCTTACTGACCAGCCTTGTTGTTATTTTGGTAGGTCAGAGCATAAGATGACACCAATCTCAACATATCAACTATGACTTAATAGAACCTCTCCCTCACCATAATAAAGAAAATATTTTCCTTAGTCATGTATAGAATACATGACAGAATAACAGAATAGAATAACAGAATAGATGCTACTTTGAGGCCCTTTCTGCACTTTACCTGATCCCGGTAGCATCCCGCAGGGACCCCAGTAGAGCCTCTCCCAGGAGGGGAGCGCAACAGAAGCACTCCCCTCCACACCAGCTGCTTGTGGAAATGGAGTAGGCACAATGACCACACCTCTTCCTTCTGCAATGGAGCCAGGCACTGTCCTAGGCCCTTTTCGCATGCCGTTTCTAAAGCGAAAGAGCCCCTTGAGCGTCGCGTCAATGAGAGGAGCGGTCCATACGACGCATTCCCATTTATGTGACACTCAAGAGCCTAAAGTGGACCGCGCACGCACTTTTTCATTTTCGGCTTAAAGCTGAAAATGGTGCGTGGTCGCACAATGTTCCCAGGGCCCACGTGCACTTACCTGGTGTGCAGTGTGTCGGAAGTCGGGCCGGTCACGCTTCCTGTCTCAGTGCTAGCCTGAAATTCCCAGGTTGCGCTGCAGTAGGAACGGGCGGGGCATTCGCGCGACCGGCAAGCCAGCTGTGGCGAGGAAGCAGAAGCAAAGTGAGTGCCTCACGCAAGAGGCTGCTCGCGTGACCGCCGCCCCCCACCTCCATGAAAAGGTAAGGTGCAGAAAGGGCTCTAGGCTACAGTGGGGCAGGAAACACGGCCATTGTGCTTCCTGACTCTAAGCAGCTCAGGTAAGTGCAGGAGGGCAGCAGGAGGGCAGCGCAATTGCCAGTAATTGATGGGAAGAACCTGTCAATGATTTGTGGCATGATCACGCCACCTGGGGATGGGTGAATGACGTCATGCATAAACATCATCCGGGTACCATCCTTCTCCCGTTCCCAATGCAGGATGACAACATCCTGCAGAAAGGGCCTCAGACTTAAGTGATTGTTTCAAGCCTTAGTGTACATTCAGTTTGGCAGTGAATATTAAATGAATTATTTTTTTCTCCTTTAGTCAAAATTAAGCTGGCTGTAAAATGTATCGTTGGGAGGCTAGAAGGGAGATACCTGCCTATTAGCTAGGCCTGCACCTCCAACTGTGGTCAGTCTAAACAAATTATAGGGTGGGGTAAAATCTTTCTTTATAGCTGGGCAGGATTTGAGATAAGATTGGTCAGGCAGGCTTACGCAGCTCAAATCAGCGAGACCTGGCAAAGGGAGCCATTTATTTAGGGCTTGAATCCAGACACTGGAATTTTAGTGAAAAAAGGGCAGCTAAGTCCCACAGTGACATTTACACCAAAAAGACTCTTTTAAAAACTCATTTTAAAATGCTTAAATTGCATTTATGTTCAAAGAGAAGTATCTATTTTAACTCTATTAATTCTAATAGATTTCACTCCTCATTATTTTTTTATTCCCCCCACTTCATTAGAAAAATCCTAGATCAGGTAAAAACAATATTTAAATTAAAAGTGAAATATAATAAGTGCATTTCTAATAAAAACAATAATCAACAGAGAGATTATATTATCAATAATAAATCCTATCATACTGCAGTACAACAATAAACCATACATAAATACCTAGGGAAACAGATGAGTCTCAGTTTGGCACTGGAAATCTAACAAAGCTGGCATCAGGTATCTTGAGGGTAAGGCTTGGAAAGCCTTACCCTCAAGATACCTGGTGCCAACTTTGTTGAGGTTTCCAGTCAAGGTGCTGCCCTGGAGAAGACAGTATGTGGTGTTACTGTCTGGTGATCTTTCCTTGTTGGTGGGAGCAACAAGACAAGCCATCCTTGGCTGCGACCCTTTCCATACCCTACTTTCATGTGTGGTCCTCTGGTGGCGACACCAGCATTGGCTCTATGGGGAACAGAGCGTGACAGCAGTGCTCCCCTCCTCACAGGACCAGCTCCCTGCAGAAGGGGGTTCGATGGACATGCCATTTCCTTCCACAGTGCAGCCAGGTACTTTCCTAGGCTGCATTGGGGCAGGAAGCACTGCCATCGCACTCTCGGGGCTTCTGCAGGACAGATAAGTGCCCTATGGTAGCACATTCATGTGTCATTGACAGGGAAAACCCGTCAATGATTTAATCCACAATCATAATGCCTGGGGACAGGAGGCTCCTGCAGAAAGGGCCTATGCCTCTGAGAGCTTGGACAGACTGCTTCAGGAAAAGTACTCCTTCAGATTCCTGGAAGTGTCTGAAAGACTTTATAAGTCACTACCAACAGTGTGAATCTGCCCCAACAACAAATGAGCAATTGATGTCATTGTTTCAGGAGTGGCGTTGCATGATCTGTGACAACTCTTCCAGTCAGCATCCTAGCAACCACATTTTGCAAGAACTGCAATCTCTTGATCTTTCTCAAGAGCACTAAGGCTCACTGCAATGATCCATAAGAATCCACCCATATGGAGAGGTGATGTAATCTGCTAAACTAGTGATGTTACACGTAGTGGATTCAAAGAGCCAACATAACATAAGAAATTACAGTGGAAGGGAACAATCAACCCTATTCAGCAGTCACTAATCTGTAAGTGGCGGGGGGAGGAAATATGAACTCCAAAAGTGGACCCATTTTTTTCTTTATCAAGAGCAGGAGTTCTGGTACTGGTGGAGGCCAAGTTATACATTGCTAATCAAAAGAACTAGAAATAATCTGAATTGAAAATGAAACAGCTAGAACCTACCTTTGAAGTGGAGAGAACTATTTTGAGCTGCTGGGTTTCGATAGTATGTATTAGAATAGGGATTTCCTACCAGGGACATAGCAAAGCCTCCCACCCCCACCCCACTACCACTACTACTTCAGCTGAATGTCATTCATTCCTCTCTGCCAGTTCAAATGTCTTTCCGAAGCAGGATTTTTATTTATAGCCTGCAGTTTCAGAGATAAAAGTAGAAATGCCTGGTAGCCACAATCAAAATGCAAGATGCACATGGCATGAGGTGCTTCTTAACAATGAAAAAGAATGATGATGCCCTCCATAATACAGGCAGATTTTGCCCCAGGTAGTAGCAAAGCTTCTAAGGTTCAGCTAAGCACCACCAGTTTCATATCAGCAGTGGGCCACCATCACAAGACTTGGCTCTAGATCTGAGCTTTTTCAGAGCTAAGGTCTCAAGGGAGGCTAGAGTGATCTTCAAATGGGCGTGAACAGAATGTGTTCCGTACAGCCTACGCCTGTATGTCTGACAGGGCAGAACAAATGTGGAACAGTGAGTAAAATGTTAGGTTTGGGAGCTCAGAGGTCAGAAAAGGGCATGGGGGTTACTACTGCCACAACTTCCAGAATATGGGGTTTCTAAGAGCTATAGTCTCAGAAAGTAATTTTTCAAAGCTCTAGTTTTGCCTTGGAAACCCAGATTCCAATTGTTGCTCAAACAGAAAGTCAATAGATAAGTTGCTGTTTTGATACTTCACAGCAGTTTGTGATACTTTTGGTCAGAATCAGTTAAGGGATAAGGGTGGTCAGAGCAAAATGTGGATGGAGTCATGGATGTGCTGCTAATCTTTGTTCAGTATGCAGTTGGGGGAGAGGTGAGTGAAGGCTTTCTCTTTTCCCAGTTATGGAACTCCTGCTCCACCAACTTTGCAGCTGAGGAACAGGACAGAATAGGGAAAATAACTTCAGTAACCAGGAACAGGCCAGCCAGGGAGATTGAGCCTGAGAAGAATCTGAAGACATGGAATTCATTCCCACTACATAAGTATGGCACTTTGATTGCACTTTAATTGCCACGGCTGTATCCTATAGAAGCCTGGGATCTGCAGTTTGCAAATTCTCTGGCAGCAAATTTTCATTGTTTGTGTATATGTGTGTTTTTAAGTCACCTGTCAACTTATGGTGACCCCATGAATTTTGTAGGGTTTTCTTAGGCTAGGAATACTCAGAGGGGGTTTTGCCAGTTCCTTCCTCTGAAATATAGCCTACAGCACCTGGTTTTCATTGACAGTGTCCCATCCAAGTGATAATAAGGGTCAAGTCTGCTTAGCTTCCACGATCAGCTGGGATGCCTTTAGGGTATTTAGGCTCAAATTATTAATATACCCTTGTTATCACGGTTATGATATGTCTGGTGAAAGCACTAGATATCCTTTTGATATCAAATAATTTGGCCTTGCTGGACCTCTCTTTGCCATCTCACTCCACGTGTTTTCAGAGGTCTCCTGGACAAGCACGTACAGGTGTGGCCGTTAATGACTGTACATTCCAAAACCTCATTCAGGCTAGCAACTTAAGCCTCTCTGTTGCTTGAGGGAAAAACCTCCCTGCAAACCAGCTCTGCTCAGCTCGGAGTTACACAAAGCCCTGCAGCCAAGAGCCAAGCCATTCCTTTGTATTGGGCTATCAACGTACCGGCCACGCTATTGTCATCAAGAGCAAAACCAATCATGCTAAACTTGACCTTTTCCAAATCCTTTGTCCAGCTCCAAACTCTCTTTGTTCTCACTGAGCATAACATAGGTTGTAGGTAAACTCCACCCTATAAAAGGTCCCCAGTTTTGGGAGTACTTTGGATCACCCTGGACTTCCATCGAGCCTTGCTGCTGGTTTGTCTAAGGAGCTCCCCTCAGCCAGCCACGCTGAGCATTCTTCCCCAGAACCCCATCTTTCTCTCCAGGACAACAAGACCAGGTGTCGTATTACCCACCCCTAAGCTCTCCATTTCTGCTTCCAAGTTAGCTAGTGTGTGTGTTGTTTTATTTGCTGTTTATCTTTCAATAAAACTGTTATTTTTGGTTACTTTTAAACTTGCCTGATTGCTCTCTGACCTGAAGTCGTAGACATTGGGTTAAAAAATCCTTGCTAAAGTTACCCTGCCTCTCGTTTAGCCAAGAGAGTGCTCGAGTTAAATTCCCCCAATTTGTGTTTTTATTTAGTTATCTGGGTGCCCCTCTCGGGACCCCCAACATACAGGGTAACACCCTTCCCTAAACTGTGACTTCCAGTATGAAAAAGCTTCAAGGCAGAGAGATCTATGTTGACTGAGAGATTTGGAAGTCTATATTTTACCTTTGGGCTGGAGATATTTCATCCATCTATTACAGGATGATTGTGGAGATTAAAATATTCCTATGGCATCCTGGTAGATAAGCAAATTTAACGAGTAAGGCCATTTCTGCACTAGCCTGTTATAGCACTATTATTCCACCTTCAACATCCTATGGAATCCTGGGGTTTGCAGTTTAGGGAGGGGCCAGCCAGCCCCTCCCTAAACTGCAAACCTCAGGATTTCATAGGATGTTGAAGGTGGAATAATAGTGCTATAACACGTTAGTGCAAAAATGGCTTCAAAGACAAGTCTCATTAAACATGGTGCATGAACTTGAGAAGAAGATAAAATATGCCGAACAGAAATATGTTCAGTTTGCAAATAAACCAGGAAAATGGTTGACTTACAAGCTATGGAAGGAGAGAGAAAGAAAGATTATTTTGGAAGATCAGAAATAGGAAAAAAGAATAGCAGATAGTGACAAGATAAAAATCATTACTTTTCAAAGAAAAAAAAAGCATCAGAGAAAATTAACAGATATCTAGAGTTGCAGAATTTGCCCAAAGAGCTAACTTAAACAAAAATATAACACTGGCAGAAATGGTGGAGGCCTTTAGGAAAACAAAGATAGGCAATGTTTCAGGCCCAGATGGCCTGTCTGCACTCTATATAAGAGTCTAGAAGACAATTGTATTTGCCATTTCAGCCACTGATGAATTCAATACTGGATACTGGAAGAGTGCAAGAAAGTTGCACTTACACAAATATAACATTGATTCCAAAGGAAGATAGAGATACAACAGATTTATTGAACAGGAAAAAAGCAAAAGACAAATAACAATACTACACAACAATACATGAAACTTCAAATACATAATAATACAATGCAAATAAGAAAACAAAAAATACATAATAAAACAACAAACATCTAACAAAACTACGACATACAAAAAAGACTACAAATAACTAAAAACTGGTTCCTGCCCTTATTGCAAATAATTCATTTTAATCAAATAATTACACCTATTAATCCTTAAATGCATGCCAAAAATTAATTCTTGTTGCTACTCACTGTTATCATCCTAAATATGTACCTACAAGATTAATTAATTAATAATACCATTCTTAAAAAAATTAGAATCACTTATTAAATAATTCTACATTCTATATTAGATTAAAGTAATTACCAATCATCAAAGAAATAATAACTCTAAAAAATAAGTAAATTTAAAATTATTTGCTTACTAAGTCACAAGTGCATAAATTATTGTTAACTTATAATTAATAAAGTCAGTTGTAATCAATTATAATAATATACCATCAAATTCTCTATTCGATATTGGTTTAAACTAATTATTTAAACTAATTATTAATCTTCCAAAAAGTTCCTTCATAACTTATACTAAATTCTGAGATAATCCAGTCAAAGCAAATAGTAATCGAACTGTAATCAAACAACTAAACAATCAACAAAGAGTAGTGATAATTTCAGAAATTAATAATAGTCCTTTATATAGAAAATAATCTTCAACTGCAACAAACAAATTACATTTTTTATTTTGAATTTTACACTCCTCGTGCAGCAAAATAAATTCAAAATCCTAGTTTAAAAGCCTATTGTCATTAGTTCACCTTTGTTCTTTTTTAAGTAATCCATCTGACATCTCCATTCAGACATAAATTCACTTCTTCTTCTTCCTGTATGTAACATTGTCCATTTCACCTATTCTCATAAGTCAATTTAAGCACCCATCTACTCTTGGTAAATCCATTTTTTCCAATACTTTGTGTATACTATTAACATATGTTGCATTTCTTCTACTTGTTCTGTTACTTTTTCTGTAACCTCTTCAAACTTATTCTCAGTAGAAGCTTTGAATTGTCTAAATTCTGCCAGAAATCATAGAATCATAGAGCTGGAAGAGACCACAGGGGCCATCCAGTCCAACCTCCTGCCATCCAGGAATACACAATCAAAGCATTCTTGATAGATGGCCATCCAGCCTCTGCTTAAAAACCTCCAAAGAAAGAGACTCCACCACACTCCAAGGCAGCACATTCTACTGCTGAACAGCTCTGACCATCAGGAAGTTCTGGCAAAGTAATCAGGCACTTTACTTTCCTCGACAGAATCATTTCTAGTCATCATCTTTTTTTTCTTTTGACTGATGAAGAATGTTTATTTTGTTCTCAGATTACATATAGCACCAAACAGACAAGAAAAAGGAGGGGGAAAATAGTCAACCAGATAAAATACCAGAAATACAGAGATTACATACAATTATTAATTTCTCATTGATGAATATCCCCAATACCAATATAAAATGAATAAAGTGAGATATAATAGTCTCTGTGGTTCAGACTCCAGCATAATAACTATCCTCAATCTCTCAACGCGATTACTGACAAAGCCCCCAATCTCTTTTCCAAATAGTTACAAACTTCTCCCCATTCTTCTTGGTATCTATTCAGAGATTTATCTTTCAACAAAATAGTAAGTTTATCTATTTGCATCAAATCTTATATCTCATACAACCATTCATCTATTGCCATTACTTTCTCTTTTTTCAAGTCTCTAGCGAATAATAATCTGACTTTAGTTATCAGATATAAAAAGATTTTTCTGTTATGCCTCCCAATAAATCCCTCAATTAGTTCCACCATGTTCAGCAAATAACTTTCAGGTAGCATGGGGAATTTGTGTTTAATATTTTCAAAATGTCTATATATATTGTTTTTCCAATATGTTTTGGCTTTTTTACAATCCCACCAACAGTGAAAGAATGTCCCTCTTTCAGCCTTACATTTCCAACATTTATCATTGTTTCCTTTATAGATCTTTGCAAGTTTTATTGGTGTTAAGTAGCATCTATTGAACATTTTGTAATAATTTTCTTTAAATGTTTGACATCTTGTAAAATTCAAGTTCTTCCATGTTTGTTCCCAATTTTGTAATTTGATTGGATGCCCAACATTCTGGGCCCATTTGACCATTGTATTTTTAATTGCCTCCTGCTCAAGGTCCCATTTTAGTAATAGTTTATAAAATTTTGAAGTCAACTGTTTATCTCCTTCATTCAAAATAACATCTAAATCTGTCTTTCCATCATTTATCTTCCCTTCGCTACAATCCTTTTGAATCTAGAGAGCAGGCGGGTGTAAAGGAACTATGGACAGTCAAACCCCTCCTGCAAAAGTTCCTCTCTTTTCTTAAACATAAGTGTGCTGTCTTCAAATTTTACCAGCTCTTTATAGGTCTACCACCTCTGTGTTTTAAGCTCATTTCGGTGAAAAGCTTCTATTGGAGATATTCATAGTGGGAACTTAGGGCATGACCATTCTTTAAACCTTTTCAGTGAAAAATATAAAGTTTTCCTTATGGGATGTTCAAAAAATATTTTCTGTGGTTGATTTTTAGAGTACCATAAATAAAAATGCAATCTGTTATCAAAACCTGCTCTTTCAAAGAGCAGAATTTTGCTATGTTCTAATCTTATCCAATCTGTTATCCAGCAAATAATATTAACATGTAGGTAGAGCCTGAGGTCTGGGAGACCTAGTCCCCCTCTTTCTCTAACATCCATCATGGAAGTCCATTTGATTCGAGGTTTTTTCCCAGCCCAAATAAAGTTAGCCAGCTCTTTCGGCCATGGTTTGAAGACATCAGCTTTTATTATTAGTGGTAAGTTTGGGAATAGAAAATTGATTTGAGGTGGTAACATCATTTTGATTTCTGAAATTCTTCCCAAAAGGGAGAACTTTAATTTCCCCCAGGATTCGATCTCTTTTTTCATCTCTTTCCATTTCTTGTCATAATTATTAAGAAATAAGTCTTGATTTTTCTTTGTTAACCAAATTCCCAGATATTTAATCTTCTTTTCTATTTTGAATTTAAGTTTGCTTTGCAGGTCTTTCTCTTCAGTTGACATCATGTTTTTGGTTAACATGGCTGTTTTTTCTTGATTAATAGGCATCATCTTTTTTGTGAAGTTGAGACCACAGTAATTTTATAAATAAAAAGGAAACATGGAAGAGAAGAACTTTTGAAGATAAAAATTTAAATGAGGCCAAAGATCTTCCAGTTAGGACTGACTGATAATCAAATGGATAAGAAATGTGTAAGAATTGTAACATATGTGACAATGAAGGCAAGAATACTTTGTGCTCCAAAAATACTTTTTGCTCAGGAAAGAACCACAGTATCATTTCAAGACAATTGGGTGATAAAATTACTTGGTATGGCAGAGATGGATAAACTGACTATCTTGATCTTTGAATAAATTTAAGAAAGAGTTGGGGAAAGTTACAAATTATTTTAGAGATTGGTGGAGAAAAATACCAATGGTACAACTGGATTAATACGATTAGCAGCAATATTGTAGAATATTATATCTATTATGTCATGTATTACTTATAAGTGAATAAATAGTACAAGTTTAGCAATTATTAGGCTTCTTATAATCTCTTTTTGAACTGTATTAGACATTCAATAGGTTTAAATATTTATAGGTTTATTTAGTCTTAGAAGTGTAACAATATATCACATAATAGTCATTTTCTGGGGAGTTGGAAGTCATATGTGTACCTCTTTTACCCCTTTTTGTTTATACCTATTTCTAAGATTAGGATTAAATTATTTTTCTTTTTAAGTAGTTATGTCATAGGTAAAATGCAGTTTGTAGCTATTGTTAATCCCCTCTGTGGTTTTATATTTCTTATTATGTTTAATTAAAAATGCAAATAAATAAATATAGTGCCTTGAAATACTGAGCACATCCAGTGGGGTATCTATTGGTAGACAGCTAGGCCCTTTCCGCAGGATGTTGTCAACCCACATTGAGGACGGGGGAAGGACGGAATCAGGACGACGGTTCGGCATGGCATTAACTGGGTCCCATTGTTCTTCTGTCCCCAGGCAGTGCAATTGCACCAGAAACCATTGGCGGGTGCTCCCCATCAATGACTGGAGATTGTGCAGCCCTCCCACCACCCTCTCACCCTGGAGTGTGGAGAGTCAGAAAGCACAATGGCTGCGATTCCTGCCCCAGCACAGCCTGGGATGGTGCCCAGCTGCGCTGCGGAAGCAAGAGGTGTGGCCGTTGAGCATCCTGCATTCCCACAGACAGTCAACGCAGAGGGGAGCACTCCTGTCGCACTCACCACCCGGGAAAGGCTCCATCGAGATCCCCATGGGGCACTGCTGGGATCCAGTAGGCTGTGGAAAGGACCCTAGTTGGCCCAGCAGCAGGAGTGAAGGAGTTTTGTCATTCAGTGAAATGTTAGATCTTCCCAAATGCAATGTTTCACTTTTCCCCAGGGTTGAAACACAGCATTATTAAAGGATGTTGAAAAATAACTTCAGACACAGGGCATTTGCAGTGTAACCTTTGTAGAATGAGGGGGAACTGCAGTTTTGGCAAGGATGGATAACTCACATGGGTTTCATGAGACTTGCTGTGGACTGGAAAGTGATTCTGAGATACAGTAAAGAACACAGAGACAATTTGCCTGGTGGAAGGATGTGCACTAGGCAGTGAGTTGATAGTTAGGAACTTGAAGAGAGAGACCTGAAATGGCTTTGAGGAAAAGAAAGGCAGCTGAGTCATGGTCAAAAGAGGGCCCTGAACCTCACAGTGCTTACCATTATGAGCAAAAATGTCGGGGAAAGTTCTTAGAGTGGCTAACAGAAATGGGACGGAATGGAGAGTGTGCTAAAAAGAGTATTCTGGTAAGATCATTCAAGAAAGGAGGAGAAACAAAGGAGAAAATAGGATTGGAGCAAACCCTTACCTTAGGATCTGGGGACATGAAGGTTATGTCCCACTGGCAAGGCAGAGGCTGGCAGGCAGGGGAGGTTTGGAGAGGCAATCAAAGGGTTTAAAGTTGCTATGTTTAGTCTAGTGCCTGGACTTGGTGGGGCTACTGTGACTTTCTGTGAGTTGTGGCTTCTGGTATAATTGAAGCATTGTTACATGGCAACCCAAGGAGATAGTGAGAGCTAAGAAACAGTCAAAGATGGAAAGCTGAATGTCATATAACTGCATTGAAGTTAGCCAATTCCTTTCTTTACTGGCAGGCTTGAAATTGAATATTGAATAGCAACTGTTTAAAGGAAAACTCTTTTTCCCCTCAATTCTTCTAAAACAGGCCCTTTTCGCATGGGCTTTCTGTCGCGCGAGAGCCCCCTGAGCCTCGCAGGAGTAGGAGCATCGCTCTGCACGACGCACTCCCACTTCCGCGGCGCTCACGGGGCTGATGCTGTACGAGCGCGTATTTTTTTATTTTCGGCTGGAACCGAAAATAAACGGCGCTCGCGCAAGGCTCCCGGTGGCACCTCGCACTTACCGGAGTGCGGAGCGCCGTCGCAGGAGAGCCTGTCGCGCTTCCTCCCCGCTTCCGCCCCCAGCACCACCTACAGTTCCCAGGGAGTGCTGCAGAAGCTGGGGGCGTGGCTGAAGAGCGCCCGTCGTGGGAAAAGACGCCAGGTGCGGTAAGGAGGCGGGGGGAAGTGGCGGCGTTTTGGGAGATGGTTGTCGCGTGAGCCACCCTCCTCCATCGTGCAAGCGCCGGTGCTGCGAAAAGGGTCTAAGATTGGTAAATATTTGAGCAAGCTTTTCAGAACTTTGCAGAGAGGGCAAGGCATAACTCTGAAGAAGCTTTTTTTTTTCTCTCCAGAATCTGCTAAAAATGTAACCAAGAAGTAAAGTTCTGATTTTTAATAGGCATATTTACTAAATTGTTTTAGATTAAAAGCCCATTCTAGTACAAAACAGGAAGGCAGAAATAAGTGCCCACTATCATTGCTTATAAGTATCATGCAACTAGGTTGCTCTGGTGTGGAATGGCATGGGAAATGGTCATCAGAAATTTGTTACACTTCTAGAAAACTATTTGGACTTTGAAAACAGGAGCATCTCCATACCTTCTCATACAGGAACAAAAGGAACATGATTTTTCCATGGATGGCTTTTAATTCAAAAAGTACAATTTTACAACCCTGCCCCCCAAACATTGTATTATAGACATGAAGGCCTGGAAGAGACTCCAGGGAGAAAAACAGAGGGGAAAGGGGGAATGAGAAAATTTTCTGCCTTTTCTCCAGTAAACTCCCCATTTACTGTTTTTTTCCTCTCAGACCTTCCATGACTGCACTGTGTTCCAGCGGGAATTCCTTGCAAGTCTGATATTTTAGAGACCCGAGACAAAGAAAAACGTTTTTTAAAAAAACAAAGAAACAAAGTAATTAGGATTATTCACAGATACGATAAAAGTTATTTTGGTACCCAATGTACAAAAGTTGCTGATTATTCTGAATTAAACTGTTACTATGGCTCTGCCTAATGTGACATCTGATAGGAATTTTGAGAAAGGAATGTAAATGGCTGTATTTATTTTCTGTGTAAGCAATTGTCCAGTGAAAGTAAGTTCTGAGACCTGCTTGGCAGTTTGTGTCAATTGTCAATGCCACATCATTTTTATATTGATAGCAACTGCCAATATGAGAGCAGTAGTGTGAGAAAGAGAACTCTTTGTGAGTTCAGTATAGGTGAAGCAAAGGGCCTTTCTGCACTACACTGTTATAGTGCTATTATTCCACTTTCAACATCCTGCAGAATTCTGGGGTTTGTAGTTTATTGAGGCCAAAGAGCTCCCTGACTGAGAATTCTAAATGCCCCTCTCTAAACTGCAAACCCCAGGATGTTGAAAGTGGAGTTATAACACTATAAGAGTCTAGTGCAGAAAGGCCCAGAGTCTCTCTCTATAAGTCTGCTGCCTTTTCAAAAGCACTGTTTTACTTAACACCTTAAGAAAATATATGCCCCTCCTTGTGGACTGAGTTATCCAGGAGTCAGATCAAACTCTCTTGACTCTCAATATTTCTGGCACCACTGTTAACCACCCAGCCGGCCACAGTACTTTTGCTGGACTCTGTCCATCTAGCAGCATAATCCTGTTGTAACCCTTGTAACATACCTGTAAGGCACACTGATATTATTATCGTCACACTGCACATCAGGGCACTCAGGGACTAAAAGAGAGTGGCATGCATAAACATATATACAGATTCAAGATTTACATCAAGAATTTCATGAATTAAAGTATAATCTCCTAGTCCCTCTGTTAACACCAGTTCTCAGGGTTTAGAATAGTCCCAATTGCTTCTTGGCACAGATGGGTGTTGTGTGTTCTTTTTTAGCACATATGTTTTTACAGCTTGTGGCCAGCTGCCCATATTTTTGGGACTTGCAACCACAATGGTTACCATGATTGACCATCCCTCATTCATTTTGAGAGGGCCACACAGACTTTATTTGTCTGTTTCTTTCCAGACTGGGACATTTAGCAGGCTGCTCTGAAGCTATACTGCTCTAATGCCACACTTGTGGGTGGTGGACTCTGGAGTGGATAGGGTTTTTGGAAACAATTTCCTTCTTGCATCATCTTCTGTGCCAAGGTCTTTCCAGAACTCTACTATGAGACTCTTTGAATGGATAATAACCACCAGAAGTGGTTCAAGACATTGTGCTGCCTGAATGTGCAGCAATAATGATCCTGTGACCCACTTAACTGAAGATACCACCCTTTCTGTCATTTATAGCTTGACTATAACCCAGATTGCATAGGTTAGCAAAAAGCTAAACAACAGCATTACCTCCAGAGTCTGTTGCTGATTTGATTGAAATCTTCAAAAGCACCTGTCCATATCGCTGGAGATAAAGAGAAAAGAGTGCAAGGGACACACTCCATCCTTCCGAACTACAGCCAGCCTTCTTCTCATGCTGCAGTAGGGGAGGAAGCACGTAGATCATGCTTCCAGCCCTTCTGCATGGCTGGCTGCAATGGAAGACTCATGTGATCAGGGGTAATTGACAGAGTTTCTCCATCAATGATATAGGCCACAATCATGCCAACTGGTGATGCAAGAAAGGCAAGACCACAATGACATCATGCAGAAGCATCATTGTGGTCCCATTTCTCTTGTGTTCCCTATGCCAGGATGCCGTCACCATGCGGAAAGGGCCAGAATGCTTGCAGGTGGCTTTTTGTTAGTTTCCCCACAGGCATCCTGTCTGTTAGATCAAGCTCTGGAACCCCTGCTTCTGTATGTGGCACACACAGCACATACGTTAAGCCCCAGCTCCAGCCAGACACCAGCACAGATCTGCACAGATTAACTTTCTCAGCATACCAGCATAAGTGCCCAGTTAAGCCTGTCTGTACCAGTTTGCCACCAACAGCCAATTCTGTTGTTTTGTGTTCATGATCTGCATTCCTATAATTGCCTCCATGTGAGCTCAGTATTTTAGCAATACACTGAGGAAATTCTGTGTCTGAGCTTTTACAAAAAGAAATTATGTATTTAATCTCCATTTCCATGTTATGTTCATGATGACATCAGATGGCTAAAGCTCAGAAGATCTTGGGCTGGTCAGTATCTAAATGACAATCCACCTAGTGAGTTCTGTGTAAGCCACATGGAGCTTTTTGAAGGAAAGACAGGATAGGCATGACTTTTTTTAGAAGGCCAGAATTTAAGGTATTGTTAAATGGAAATTGCATCTCTGGTAGCCTATTGAAGAGATCTGTTATTTTATGGACATGTTCAGATGAGGTTGCCATCTTGTGACTGCAATGTTATATAGATAAGAGGCATTTCCAGTAATGCCTTTAATCTACAATGGTGTGCCCGCATCAGCAATCTTATCACATTTGTGTGTCTCAGTATTAATCTTCGTATGTGTTCCTTTTCCTGAAATTATAGACATGGATGTTTTTATTTTTCCTGAGTTGTGCGTGCCTGTGTATCCATCTATCACATATTTCAAGGAACTCAGATCAGTATATCTGCCCTCTTTCCTGGAATAAATATAGTGACTGGTTTGATGTTTATCTTTTATAGCTGAAATCATAGTTGAAACCAGGCACCCATAATCCAGATTTGTTGCTTTATATTCAGTATCCATAAGAAATAAAGCTGAATCCTTGCTAAGAAAGTTTGGCTACAGTTGCTGTGTTGGCATCAAGTAGGATTTATCCTGGATCCATATGAGGTAGAAGTAAGTCCACTGCAGGTTCTCTATAAGATACAGTAGGACTCCATCCCTTTCCCTCTCCACTTTGTGGCCTAGTTCTATAAGGATGTTGAAAATACTTTCTTTCTTATCCATGCCCATGCCCAGTCAGAATGTGAGCTTGGAAAGATTTCCCCTCCCCACATACAGGAAATATTCTCTCCCCCTCAGCCCATGTGCACACCAAAATTAATATTCAAGCATTTCACACAGAGAGAAAATATAGACACTATTTAATGCTGCTGCTGCTCTTGTTTTATTCACCTTTCTTCCAGTAATGGGACTAACAGCATGAAAAAGTCATTTAACCATTTCTTTACTGAAAGTGTTTACTTGAGGGCTTTATCAGTGGCAGCAATTTCTGATTGCTATTTTCAGGTTAAAAATAGAGAATTTCCCTATTACAAAATCTCACATTGTTCCAATATTAATGTTGTTTTCAGGCCTTTTCTTTACAGTTATTTCCTCTGCTTGACTGCCATTTTCCGTGCTTGCTCTTTCTTTTATACTCTTAGATTAGTTCCATTGCTAATCCTGGGCAACAAGGAATCATATACTGAATGCAATAACACCAAGATGCCATGCTTCAAGTCAGATGTGGTTATTATGTGATGACATTAAGAAGGCATTGTTACCACGGTTATGATATATCTGGTGAGAGCACTAGATATCTCTTGATATCAAATAATTTGGCCTTCACTTGACCTTTCTCTGCCACCCCGCTCCACGTGTTTGCAGAGGTCCACCGGACAAGCACGTATTAGGCACGGCCGTTAAATTCCAAACCTTATTTAGGCAGGCAACTTAAGCCTCTCCGATGCTTCAGGGAACACCTTTTTGCAAACCGGCCTTGCTCAGCGCGAATCTACACAAAGACGCACGGCTGAGGGCCCAGCCATTCCTTTATGTTGGGCCATTTGCATACTGGCCATACTATTGTCATCAAGCGCTAAGCCCATCATGTAAATTTGACCTCTTCCAACTCCTTTGTCCAGCTCCAAATTTCCTTTGATCTCACCGAGCACGGCATGGCCTGTAGGTAAAATCCACCCGATAAAAGGTCCCCAATTCCAAGCCTTCCTCGGATCACCCTGGACTTCCATCTAGCCTTGCTGCTGCTCTGTCCTGTGAAGTTTTCCCCTCAGTTCCCAACAACTGAGTCTGCACTCCTCGGAACACTCAGGAACACTCCGGACTGCTATCCTGCCTTGCTGTCAGTTTGTCCAGCGAGTCGCCCCCTCAGCGAACTTTCCTCCCCGCAACCCTCCGTTTCTCTCCAGGACTACATGAAAAGGTGTCGTAATACCCACTCCCCCGAAAACTCTCCATTTCTGTTTCTCAGTTAGCTGTGTGCATGTGTTTTCTTATTCGTTGTTTGTCCTTTAATAAAGCTATCATTTGTGTTACTTTTAAACTTGTCTGGCCACTCTTTTGACCTGACGTTGTAGACATAGAGTAAAAGATCCTAGCTAAGTTACCTTGCCTCTCGTTAGCTTAAGAGAGTGCTCAAGTCTAATTTCCCCCATCTTGTGTTTTTATTTGATAATTTGGGCGCCCCTCGCGGGACCCCCAACATACAGGGTAACAGCATATGAGGACAAGTGAGAGTGAGACACAAGAACCCAGAAATCATTCAGTGAACCGTATGTTATCACAAATACTACGCACTGACGTCAGTGGGGATGACATCTGTTAAGACTAGGAGCACCAGTGACAATAAGTGTGGAAACATTATCACAAAAGGTTCTGAAAAAACATCAGAGCTCAATGGAACCCTCCTGGGTATGTGCCCCCAGGGTTGCTGCTACTATTGTTTGTCATTCATGATCACTTAGCAAATGGGAAATTCATATCAGAGAATGATCAGTAATCTATTTCTGTGCAGTAATCTATTTTTATTTCTTGAAATGGTTTAGAGAATGTAGAGAGGAAATAAGCTAAATTGAAATTGGTGGGAATTAACTTCCAAATAATAGGCACAAACCAGCCAAAATTATACTGTTGACTGATTTCAGAAGAAAGCTGTTCAGCTGCACCATGGAAAATTCTAGGCTAAATGATTTTATGGGGATCTACTTTTCAGATAACATGTATTGCTTCACTTACTTCAAAATGTGATAAAAAAAGCCAGTCATGCCATATTTGGTCATCATCCTACTAATTCTGTGAATCAAGACCTGACATTTCTTTCGCAAGGTCCTGTCCTAATAACACCATTAAATGCTACATATATTTAGTCTGAAATAGGTTTCACTGAGTTCAATGGGACTTAATCCCAGGGAAGTGTGCATAGGATTGCAGTATTAAATATTGGTTACTTCTGCTGCTTAAATCAATAGGAAGCATATAATTTTGGCAGGATAGTATCCAAAATGTTTCAAGATAAATTCTTCAGGATCCTAACATCTTTCCAGTAATTACTCGGCACACAACTAGATGTGGGATTGTATGAACTGTTAGAATATATTTAGAAATCTGGATGAATGTTAGAAAGGAACTTATGTCAACACACAATTTTGTCTTGAAATACATTTAGACTACATACCTGCTTATGTTATGCTTGACACTGCCAAAAGGAGTATGGCATGGTTTCCAAAGAACACCCTAAACCTCAAATAGTTCATGGGACTGCCAGGAATGTGTTATGTCCAGTTTCTAAAATACAATTTTTGAAAAGCCATTCCATTTATTAAAGGTTGTTAGGCCTCCTCCTCTATTTGAATACTGTGACTGCTTTGGGTTAATAGCAGGAAAAGAATAATTGGACAACATTCTTTTTCTCCAAAGCAAATAAAACTACTGTAGAAATGAATTATCCAACCTGGAAGTTTGAAGGCAGAATTTGGTTTACTGAGGATTTGACTTACTGAGCTTTAAGAAACCACAGACTAGGTTAATGGCCTGACATACCAAATGAGGTTGAAGAGTGATTCCAAAGTATGAAAATCCTTTTTGCTTTACATGTGTTTATTTAAACCATTTTACACCACCCTTCAATGCAAAGTTTCCAGTGTGGTTACAGTAACTCATAAAAGTTACTTTTAGCCTGAATCTCTTTTCCCACCTTCACGAAAACCTCATTCTCTGTCCCCTAATACAGTTCCTTTCCTCTTCTGTAGCTAATTTCTGCATTTTCAAGGGGTTTATTAATCAGCCATATTTCTTGACAAGTAAAATAGTCTTGTTTCACAGGATTTTTGTGCATTTTTGGTTGGCCTATCTAGGTATTTCCAGCATATGGATTCTGAAAGTTGTCTTAAGATCAACACATATACCTCTGCTTTTAAGAATGGTTGTTCTGTCTGTATCCAGAAACATTTATCCCAACGGCTGGGTCTGCCAGTAGATAAACAGAATGTGATCCTTCTCTTACAGTATTACCTTCACAGACCTTTCTTGATGGTTAAACAATCTATTGACCTCTAGTAAATAGAACAACAAAACCACCCTTCTCCAATGTCATATCTCCTGAATAAAGGAGAGGCCATGGAAATTGCTCAGTATCTTCTAATCTCACTGATATATAAAAACTCTTAAGTGAATGCAGTATTTCAGAAGCTAGGAAATCATGAACCAATCCCAGATGCTTACTTATTTCATTCATATTATTTCTTTTGCTATTGAACACCTATTTCCCATTTTGTTGTTTGTTGTTGTGTACCTTCAAGTCATTTCTGACTTATGGTGACCCAAAGGCACCCTATCATGGAGTTTTCTTGGCAAGCTTTGTTCAGATGTGGTTTGTGAACTGCAAACATGTTACACAGGGCTTTACTGAAGAAAAAGATGGTCGCTAGATGAAATTGTCTTCACAGTCAGGCCCTGTTCCCATTGGGAAGCCAAATACTGGAGTACCATGGTCTCTGACCTTGGTCATATGCCCAGACCTCAACATCTAGCAGAGAAGGCTAGAAAAGCTTTTGTCACTGCCAAGTAACAATGAAGAGCAGAGCAATATCTGAAATGAAATACTCACTGCATTAAGGATTGTCCCTAAGTACCCAAAGAAAAGTACACAATGCCTTGTGCTGCCTGATGGCAGTGCTTCAAAACTCTCAGTGACATCCCTAAAAGAAGTGTAAATGATCAAACATATTGGCTTTTATCTGTTTCACACACACATAAGCTCCCTTATGTGTGCACCTGTACTTTTTCAGCTGTTCACAGTTGCATAAACAAAGTTGTGCATGTAGTAGTGCATTCTTGCTGGTAAGTAATTACTCATAAGTACCTTCAAATGTTTGTCTTAATTCACTGGGAATGAGAAGGGTGTGAGCCCATCTGAAGATATGCATTTGGTTGTACCATGTCAGTATTCAGCATAAAAGTGCTGTAGTACAACCACAACTTAACTTGAATAAGAGTAGATTTACACAAAACAATTACCATGTGAGATCTTGGCTAATAGTTTCATGTACTAATAGTAATAGTTTGGCTAATAGTTTCATTTAGGCAAAAATCATTTGCAAGCAATGTGGCTACTTGAAATCCCTGAAAATGCCTATAAATATCTTGGACATTTTACGGCAAATAAAAATCCTTTTAAGCACAGCACTGAAAGAAATGTTAGCCTACCTATATACTATGTTCTGAGGATCATAATTACTTTATATCAAACATAGTGAGCCATAGAAGGACATGTAGGCAGTAGAACTATGGATACAGATCAAAGAGTAGCCCTGTTTCCTGTCACACATCCTAGGTGAATCTCAAAATGGTTCTCACAGACCATTTGAATGGATTTTCAGCAATAATAGCACTAACAGGAGACAAGAGGGACCAAATTAACATTTCAAACAGCCAGGAATGTGACACATTGGAGGTATGCATCCCCAGATGAGATAGTCTCTTGCAGGAAACTACAAGGATGCCTGGCTGTATTTTCTTTGAACTACAAAGCTGAGATCCATCTTGATAAATTGCAGCCATCTGGTCCCCAGGACATATTCAGCACTATAACTAGAACCCCTTTTTCTCCTCCATTTCGGAGTTCACCCAGACTCGCAAACAATGCCTCTGCCAATGGGAATCTCCCCTCAGTTCCGCCACCTGAGGCTGAGTTGGGGTTTTCGCTTGTCTTTTCCCAGCCGAAGACTTCTGGATTGGTACGGTGTTACCCTAAAACCCTTATTTCTCTCTCTCTCTGAATTTTCACCTCTTTCTAAATTTCTATAGCCTTGTATGCTTGTGGGAGTGAATGCGGCTGAGTGATTGTATGGATTTTAACATCTATTTCAATAAAATACTTAAATTTGAACAGTTAGCCTGATTCTCTGTGATCCATCTCTGTAAATGCTGGGCTCAAGATTCTTAATTACCCTGCCTTCTTTGCATTGCTACAGCAGTGTTCATAGCTAATTTTCCCCACAAATGATAATTTTGACAAGCATTGGGAATTCCCCTAAGGGATCCCCAGCAAGCAGGGTAACAGAAACAATCACTAAAGATGCGCAAGTTTCTTCAGCAGCATATTCCTCACATAGACCCTTTTCACATGGCGTTTCTAAAGCGAGAGGGCCTCTTGAGCGTTGTGTAAATGTGAGGAGCGGTCTGCATGACGAACTCCCATTTACACGACACTCAAGGGCCTGACGTGGACCCCGCACGCACCTTTTCATTTTCGGTTTAAAGCCAAAATGCTTAAGGCCGAAAGCTTAAAGCTTAAAGCCGAAAATGGTGCTCAGTTGCGCAATGCTCCCGGGGCCCACATGCACTTACCTGGCGTGCGGTGCATCAGGAGCCGGGCCAGTCGTGCTTCCTGTCTCAGCGCTAGCCTGCAATTCCCAGGTTCACGTAGTGCTCACGCGACCAGGAAGCTGCTGTAGAACTGAAACAGCAGGGAAGCGGCAGTGTTCCTGCTGAGGCTTCTCGCGCGTGCGCCGCCCCCCACCTCTGTGAAAAGGTAATGTGCGAAAAGGCCCGTAGTCAGGCATAAAAGTAAAGTATGCTAGTATGTTTGCTTTATTTATTTATTTCATTTATATGCCACTTTTCTCATGCAGCTTTAGCATTGCATGAGTAAGCAATTGGCTTTGAGTTCTTCCCTCTCTTATTCTTGTGGGGCTGCATGGGGAAAGCATTTGGTTCCATTTCCAAGTAACCATGATTATTTGTTCTGTCTGAATATGGGCAGATTGTGTCATACAAGCATGACTTAAGAAGCTGAGTTGCTTTTCCTAAACAATAGTTAAGATCAGAGCTTAGAAAGTTGTGTTTTAAAAAGTAATCACAACTGTCATTCAGAGACTTCTTCCAAAAAGTAGTTCATTACCATTATCATTATATATAATGTTTAAAATACCTCTTTGCTTCTTGAATCACTAAAACACCTGAAATAGTAGTTTTTTTTATTATTTTGGAAAAACGTAATGTTACAAGCCATTACAAGCCAAACGTTACTAGCTTTGATACCCACAAGAAGATATGAAGCAGTAACATAAGACAACCCATGTGACAGTCCTTTGCCATTTGGTTAAGTCAATATAGTACCTATAAAAGTAACTGAAAGTTATAGTTGCACAATGATAGAATCCCCCATTATTTTATAGTCATATTTCAGTTTAATTATGTATTAGCCACTGCAAAAACACAAGTTAACTAATTACTTGTAACTAGTTCTTTCCAATCTCTTTTTTTTCATTCTATTTTTATTATATACACATAATGTTAAAATCCACCTTATACATTCTATAATCTCATTAAAGCTTTCCATATGTACAATTTTACAAACATATAATTTTTCTTGGTAATGTATAGTTAATATAATTACACCTATATTTAACCATATAATAGACTCATTGTCATGATTGCTATTTCTACATTACTGTGACTTCCTTGCCCCCATCAAGAGTCATTTTACCTGCTATTTTTCCTTCCATAAACTCCCCAAAGTCAAATTTACTATATTGTTATTGCATTTCTAATTTCTCACGAACAAATAAATAACCAGTTTGGCTTTACTTTTTGTCCAGTCTCTTATTTGTGTACCTTTATATAATTTAGCATGTATATAATACCTGACTTAATAGTGTGTTTTAGTATCAGACATTCATTTTCTAACATTCGCTTAACTCATATTATAACTAATACCCTTTTTGCATCATATAGGTTGTTACTACATTCCAGTCTTGTTCCACTTGGTCCAGCTGTCTCCCCTTCAGCCTAAAAGAAAAAAAGTCCAGCTGTTTGTACTCTGCCACTTTTTGGGACCATAGTTGTATATCTGGAGTTTCAGTTAATTTCCACATCCTTGCAAACACTGTCCTCGCTGCCGTAACTAAATACAATAGGGTTCTCTTATTTTTTACATATTAATCATGTTTAAAAGAAAGGAGTCGGGTTTCATGGGGAATGACACGTTGTAAATTTCTTTTATAATATCATATATTTTTATCCACAATTTTCTTGTACAGGGACACGTCCACCAAATATGGTAAAATGTGCCAATATTTTCTTTGCACTTCCAACACTTATTCTCACCAGTATGGTACATTTTATTTAGTTCTTTCCAATCTCTTAAGATTAACAGTAATTTCAGATTAAGTTGAAACAATAAGCCACACTACAGTAAATGAAAACAGATGTAAAGGTTCCATTCTTCTCTTTGCAGACTTTCAGAAGAGGGAAAGGGCAAACACTTGAGTCCAAACTGTTCTTTAGTGTTACAGGCAAAGCTGGAGGTCCTTCCAGACTTCCAATATTATCCATCAAAGACCCTCTGCAGCTAACTATTCTGGTTGAGATATTTGCTTCTAAAATAGAAATGTTCATCTTGCAATACCATGCATATCTTAAATTTGAAACATATATGTCACTGCAAATATCTGAAATTTGAAGAAAACCAATATTCGCCTACAATAACACTTGAGATAAATTTGGTGGATTCACCTAACATTATTCTTAATACATATCTGAAATAACACGCAACAAGTGAATTGTTGACAATAGAAATGTAAAAAGAATCCTGTGATATCAGACATAAGGTCTGTCTAAATGAAGCATTCTTTTCCCTGGGAAGCACACAAGTAGAACATGAGGGCAACCTCATCCTCCTGCACCAGCATCTGGCATATAAAGAAAGACACACCACTTCTGATAACTGGAAGATCATTATAACCGATAGCCACTGACAGACTTGTACTCCACAGATTTATCTAATTACAATTTTAAAGCTATTCGTGGTAAAGCAAACCTTATTTTATGGCCCATAGACCCAACATAATGAACCATTCAAGTTCTAAAACAATGCGTAAATATCTACAAGTCAATGTAATTAAAGTATTTTGGAGAGCCAGTTTGATGTAGTGGTTTGAACATTGGACTAGAGGGTTCAAATCCCCACTTGGGCATTGACCTTGACCAAATCCCATTTTCTCAGCCTTGAAAGAAAGCAAAGGCAAAACCACTCTGAACAAATCTTTCAAAGAAAACCCCAGGATATGTTCATATGTTCACCATGCAGTTACCTAAGTTGGAAATGACTTCAAGGCACAGAACAACAACAACAACAACAACAGTATTTTGAGTGAAAGACTTCTGTGCCTTCTTTTTGCACTACTTCTTCCTTGCACACCACACGATGCATTTCTTTACAGTTTGTGAATTGTCAAAACTGGATCTTTAGCTGCAATCCTAAATGTCTGTATTGAAATCAGTAAGATCTGCTTCTTAATACATATGTTTAGAGATCAGATGTTGCATACATATTTGAACAGCTGGTTCCAGGAAACTTGTTGTATACCAGCTGGGTTTGGGTTACAAGGAGAGGCTGGCAAATGGGCAAAGGAATGCAACTCCAGTACTACTCAGTGACTTTTGAACCCATCAGTCATAACACCCTTCTGGATCTTCTGACAGGATTGGTGCTATTAGTGGCCTTGGTTCTTTATGGTGGAGTGAATGGCACTTCTATTCATCTTCATAGCTTTTGGGTGCCACAGAGTTCCATCTTGTTTTCTGCACCTTTTAATGTCTATGTGAAGTCAGACAGAAAGTCTTCTGGAGGTCTGAGGACATACTGCTCTGCCTCTTGTTTCCAGCTACAAATCTCAGGGAAGATGAGCAGGAATTTCGGAATGGAGATGATTCAGAACCTCATTTAGTGCAGAAAGCCCGGATGCTTGTAGGGGGTAGCCACTCAGAAGATGTCCCTCAGATATTACACACATTGTACTATGCTGTGTATCTATTTGACTCCTGAGTCCAGCTCAAAATCTCAGTTTTGATCTTTGAGGCATGAAATTGTTGGGTTCAGGGAATTAGTATTGTTCTGAGCCTGTCTGGGCCTTAAGATCAGCATGGAGTAGCTATAATCATTGGCAAGAATGCAAGGCAGTGGTGTCTCCCCATCTGTGGAACCCCTTCCCTAGAAAGACATGTATTCTCTTTCAAGGAGGCCCTAAAGGCATTTTTATTAACATTCACTTTGGTTACAATGTGCAGTTAGAATATTTAAAAATTAAGACTAGATTGGTATCATAATGTATTGAGCCTGCCCTTTTAAGGGACTGGGGGTGCTATTTTAAATTACTTGTGTTTTTTGTACTTAGATGTTGCTTTATTGTGTTAGTCATCTATAATTTCTTAGGACTTCAACCACTTTAAGAAGACAGTTTTAAAAAAGAAGCACTAGAATCTGTTAAAGAAGTAAAAAGGAATAAGCATATTTTGCTTCCTTTCCTGCATGCCTGTTAAGCACCACAAATAGCAAGGTGAGAAGCAGCGTTCTGTTTCCCAGATTCTGATCTGGAAAATTAAGAAGGAACTGCCACAAAGTAAATAAAGTGATGTCAAAGCTTTTTCCAAAATGAGTCTAAGCAATCTGAGCAGGAAAGAAGTAACTGCCCCACTAAGCAACTTGCACCAGCCTTGTTCTCTGTATGTTGTATAGATTATAAATAAACTGTCCACATAACTGAGAGCTTCCCACAGTCATCCATAATGTGCACAGCTTCCATTTTGCACAGGGAATAGTCCCATGCTTAACTAAGCTTGAAAGCATTATGCAGGTCATGTTTTTCCACAGATTAACTGTTCTTTGGCATTTCCCCCAGAGAATTAGCAGTACAAGTAGCCTTTTCTCCTCTAGCAGGTATACGGACCCCCTTTTCCTAGCAACTCCTTAATGGCATACATTCACATGGTTATTTACAAAGAATAAAATAAATATTACTCTCCTCACACACCTGAGTTCCTGTTCCTGTTCTGTTTCACAGGAGCAGCAATTAAGCACAGCTTCTAAGTCCATGGCCCTTTCCACACCAGGCAATTAGAACAGGGCAGTGCGTCCTCTCATGGAGGTCATCTGCACCTTGGAGCGGACTAGGGACAGACTACTCACCAGAGATCCGCAACTCAGTCCACTCCAAAATGACCCCAAGTGGTCCTCCAGCGTGTTTCTAAAGACCAGAAAAAACAGGTCTTTATTTTCCTGGAACATGCCACTGCATTCCTGCTCCCTTGTGCAGATTCGCAGGCTCACACCAATGTGAGCCTGCGATCTGCGGAGGGTAGGCTTTCGGCGTGGCGAGCTTCAGCGGTTGGTTGGGACCCATGACCAACTGGAAGCCACCATTTTGGAAACTGGAAGCCGCCATTTTGGAAGCCAGAGCAGTGCGGATCTACAGACCTCGCACTGCTCCAATTCGCCCTGGACCAAGGAGGAGCCCTGCGGAAAGGCTTCAAGGACAGCCCACTTTGCTTCGGACCCCAGAAGAAGCGGCAGGCAATGGCACGGAGCGATTCCCTCACCTTGTGCAGAAAGGGCCCATGTTCCTGATGTTCTTCTGTTTTTAGGAACTTCTACAAATGTGTAAAAAAAAAATTCTGTTTGCACATGAAATATATTTATATATAGATGTATAGATATATGTATAGATATAGAAATATATAGATGAAATATATTTGCTTGACTGATGTGGAACACTGACAAATGCTTCTTCAGCATTATATGTGGAAAGAGGCCAGAGAAAAAGGAGGTATAATGGGGGGTTACAATTAGAGCATGCGGGTGCAGCAAAATGTTGTCTTATGCCACAGCCCCTTTAACTCTAAACAAATAGAGCACTACGATTCCAACTGAATCAGCATGATTCCTTCCCATGGAATCCTGGGATTTGTAGTTTGGTAAGGACTTGTGCGCTCTGAAACAGGATTCTAAATGTCCCTCCCTGAACTTCAAATTCAAGGATTCTGTAATATGAAACCATTACAATTAATGTGAAAGCATAGTGCTATATCTGGGTAGTGTGAGAGGGACACAGATCTCTTTTCCTGTTCCGCATGTTGAAGAAACAAGTCATGAAGAAACAGAGGTTGGGTTATAAACTGATTGTTACCTTACTGATAGCATGCAGTTGTCACTCAGTAACCTGAACATCTTAACTGCTGTTACAAGATATCATATTGTAGCAGATCCTAGGTTCTGCATATAGCGAAAATGCCAGAATAACTAACGAGTTTTCTGCATTTAAGTATTAAATATATGCATTTAAATATTACATATAATCTCAGCCAAATAGCAATAGCTAGCACAGTTAGCGTCCGAAGAAATCAATTTGTGTCTGTGAAAGCTCATTCAGAAATTAAAACCAGTTACTCATTTTTCTCTCTTCTATTCTTTTCTTTTCTCTTTCTTTCTTTCTTACTTTCTTTTTCTTTCTTTTTTTTATCTCTCTTTCTTTCTCCTTTTTTATGCTGTGAGAGACTAATACAGCTACTTATTTGAAAACCGGGGGGGGGCATTTCCACATGGCATCACAGTCCCACTATGGGGATGGGACAGCAGCAGTCCATGGGTTGTGCTTTTGTACAATGTCATCACGGTCCTGCTGCCATATCACCCCACCCGTCACAATCACATGATATTCACTTAACAGAATAAACCTGTTAAGCGCCTGCAATTGCTCGATGCTCCAGTCCTTCCCGGCCATAAAGAAGGGCAGGAAGTGCGACAGAGGTGCTTCCTTCCCCAGCACAGATTGGGAAAGAGCCTAGCCATGCTGTGGAAGGCGGATGTGTGTTGCTCGCACTCCCTCCCACAGGGAGCTGGTTGGGTATGGAGAAGAGCATTTCCATCATGCTCCCTTCCTGGCAAAGGCACTGCTCAGATCGCAATGGGAGGACAACAGGATCAGGTAGGTGCAGAAAGGGCCAGAGAGAGAGAGAGAGAGAGATCAGATTCTGAAGGGCAACATATCTTTAATGTATGTGTGTATACCTAAATGATTTCAGGCCAGGAAAAAGGACTTCATTGATAAAGTGGGAAGAAGACAGGGTGAGGAACCGGCAATACTGGAGATGAAATCTGATAGAAGAATACTAAGACAGAATAGAATTAATCATCTTGGCAGCCACTCCTCTGGACTAACATAGAAAACCAAATTATGGAAACTTTATAAGTGGTGTAAGAATTTGCAAATCTATTGATGTAATCTTCTCCATACCTTTTGTGGAATGAAGATCCTTTCTGTGTGGCTGCGGATCCCTTCGCTGCCCACACGTCTGGCCTCACACCAATGCTGTTGGTCATCAGGAAAGATTTAGTACTGTTGTGATTTGTGTTGGATTTCTCCAACATCTCTACTTAATTGTTCCTACAGATTTAAATGATTCCATCAAGTTACCCATTCAGGAGAGCTATGCAAGGAAATGATGCCTTCTTTTCCCAATCTGTACAGTTCAGTTTCATTTTTCTTCCATTGGGCATAGTAGGCTTGAAAATACTGAACTTGGTTCACTCTGGGAACACTGCAAGTTAAGCCCCCAGAATTTCTTGTAGGCCTGGCATTCTCTGTGCATGTTATGATCTTAATTAGACTGCCCCAAAATATTGATAATTTCCTATTCTTTGATTGTACCAGCATATTCATGGGTTTCTATCTAACCTTCTCTTGAAATACATCAGGTTCCCTCCCCTTGTGCTGTTCTCCTTCCCCGTCCCACTGATTGCCTATCACATTCACTCTCATGCAGCATTTCACATATTGATTTTCACCAATTTCCACAGACCCCTTTTTAAAATAAATTCAGAAGTTATAGTCAAAATGCTAAAGTGAAAGTTACTACTCAAAATATTAGTTAAGCACGAGGATCATTTTGTTTCAGCACTAACATTCTTCTTTCTCTTGCTTGATCTTTGTTGGAATCTATGTCCTGGAAACAATAGCTGTGTTTCCATAGCAGGCATATTTACTGGGTCCAAGACAGTAGAAACATACAAGGCAGGTAATTGGTACATTTCATTTTTCCAAATACTGGATTAATTGAAATAGAACTGACATGTTGGAATAAGTCTCTGGAAATACATGGAGCTCTCAGGAAAACATTATATGGCACACAACAAAATGGACATAAGTTTTCTTTATACCATTGGTACATCTCCTCAGTGACTGCTGTAAGAGAAGCTCATGTATCTATTTCCATGCCAACATGTTTGCTGCAGACTGATTGTTGAACTAGAGAAGTATTTTAAAAGGTTTCCTTTTTCCCCCTTTCCATCATACAGGAATAATTGTTTTCACCTGTCTCTGCTCCTGCTGCTTTCTTTAACTAAGTGATCAGCTTTCTTGCTTTCTCGTCTGACTCTGGCTTTACCTGTTTTTTCTTACGCAAGTCTCTTCAGCGTATCTCTATGAATTTCTGTGGAGTGTTCACATTCTGCCTTGAGTATTAAGTCTCTCTTCCTCCTCGTGGTCTTCAGACTTGCCTTCCTGAGGTTCAGTAAGACAATTGTATTGCTTTTGAGTGATCCCAGAGATCTACAGCTTAATTGCAAATCTGTACGTTTCCATGTTCTTTTGCTCAACTGCCATTTTTGTTACAGCATCAGTGCTTTCTTTTATCTTTCTGCATCTCAACTGTCACACACTTAAGAGAAATTCTTAGGCAAAGGATAGTTTCAAATGTTATCCTTTATGCCATGAATAACTAAGCAG
Organism: Ctenosaura bakeri; assembly: GCA_948474755.1. Taxonomy (NCBI): domain Eukaryota; kingdom Metazoa; phylum Chordata; class Lepidosauria; order Squamata; family Iguanidae; genus Ctenosaura; species Ctenosaura bakeri. Next base: position 94,519 of record CAOLHI010002136.1, on the reverse strand, counting down.
AGGACCATTAGTTGTCTAATACTGACTCATGTAAGTCTACTCTTCTGACAACCTCTTGGGATGCATTTTGTATCTAGAAACTGAGGCTGAAGGTAAACAACTCTCCAGGTCTCTGTTACTGCTTTGCAATTGATTCATAGGTTCATCATGACATTCTTTATTTGTTGTTGTTGTTGCTGCTGCTGCTGCTGCAAGTCTTCAAGTTATTTCCAAACCTATCAGGGGGTTTTCTGGGGCTGAGAGTGTGCGATACACCCAAGGTCACCCAATAGGTTTCCATGGCTGAGCAAGAAATCAAACCCTGGTCTCCCAGGTCACAGTCCAGTGTTCAAACCACTCCTCCACACTGGCTGTCTTTATTTCTCTAGCTATAAATATTTTACTGCTGGTTCTGTGCAACTGCCCCCTTTACAGCTCTGTCCCAGTTAGGTCCCAATCTGACAAATAAATTTCTTTTTGATTTTTACATCCTGAAATCTACAGATCTCTCTCTCAACACATACCTAGAACACTCCAAAAAGTACCATTCAGTGTTCACTGTGTTTTTGAGAGCGGCTATATAATCTGATATAGATTCACTTTCCCTCATTACTCCCTTTTCCTGTTATGGAATTTGAAATGTTCCACAGTTATACTTGGCTCTTGAGTAAAGTGTTCAGACAAGATCTTTTGCAGCTCTGCCAAACTTTTATCCCCTGGCATTTGCGGCTGCAACACACTTCTCAAAAGAGCCTAAGTTTTACTGAAATGCATAGTCAAAATACTAGCTTTTTCTTGAAATGATTAGTGATTTCATTTGCAAGAAAATAGTGGCCCAGTCTTCCCACATACTGCTGCCCCCTCCCCCAATTTCTAGATTAAGTTCTTCAATTTCCTTATAGGATGACACAGTAACATTTTCTCATTACCACTGTTAAGTTCTTAACTTAAAGGAAGCAAAAAATTTTTGTCCCAAACCCAAGACATTCATTGAAAAACAAGCAAACTGAATAGGAAAATGAAAGTTAAAAAAAAAGTAAGTCTGAGATTGGAGTCTTTAACCCCAACCCACTATAGAATGGGAGACATGGCCTTCCAGATGCAACTAGACTTTTAACTCCCATGATTTGTCACCATTAGCTATTGTACAGAGACATTATACTTCTGAGTTATCATGTTCTATGGACAGACAACAGGAGGAGGTCATTACTTTCATCCCTGTGAGTTTCCAGTGGTTTCTGGTTGGTACCTGTTGGAAAAAGAGTGCTGATCCATGTGGACCTTTGGTCTGATCCACAGGTCTTATGTTCTCATTTCCCAAAAATACAGGTGTGCATATGGTTGTGAAAGTAGCATTTTTTGCACATTTATACGTTTTGCTTAAAGGTTGTGTTGTGTTGTTTTTGTAATTTATTGGATTTGAAAAGCATGATTACCAAAGAGAGAGAAAGGGAGAGAGAGGAAGACAAAAAAAGGGATGGAGAGAAGGGGAAGTACATAGGGAATGAAGATAGGCTAGATATACATATTAACATAATTTGACCGTATTTCCACAAGATATATTTTTTTGAAGTTGACATCTATAAAATACATGTAAGATTTTCTGACCATTGAACAATAGATGAAGAATGTTTATCTTTTCTGTTTTAGAGTATATTTGGAGTCTTTTAGCAGCAGTAAAAGCACAAATGATACAACCATGTTGACTATCAGTTAGATTTCATGTCACGAGGATATAATTTTACCCAACATGTGCATCTACAAATGCCAAATATTGTTTTCCAATAGAAAATATGTTGTAATTCTGCCAACCAAAAAATGGATAACCAACACTAAACATGCCTATGTGATGTACCTTGAAGAAGTGTTAGCTCTTGTTATATCATCAATTAATTAAAGTAGACAGTTTCTTTCTGAAGAGATGTAATAGTGTCCAATGTACTGTAAACATCAATTTTTACTGGACCAAACATAGTTTTATGTCTAAAGAGATTTTAGAAATGGAAATTGGGACACTTTTCCATTAGCTGATTTGCACAGGACTATTTCTTTGCACTCAGTTCTACTTTATTAACATAAAATTGCTTTCCAACAGCATTTATAATCTGGACTTGTTGCTTTCAGTTTCTCTAAGGATATTGTTACTGCCATGGCTGGGCCACACTTAAGGTGACCTAGATATCATTTTGATATCAATAATTTGGCTCTCTCCCACCACCCCTCTCCATGTGTTTGTGAGGCCACCGGACAAGCACAGAACTAGGCTCGGCCACTAGACGCTGCAATATCCCAACACAATACAGGCAGGCCAGAAACAGCCAGATCACCGCTTTAGGAGACCTCTCTGCAAACACTCAATTATGTATGCACACTGCTTACAAAGAACTCCCTGCCCCAAGCAGGCAACTTGACAAGCTGGATACTCAAATGTCAAGCACTGTGCATCTGCATACTGGCTACTCCATTGTCAATTTGGACTTAACCCAATCATGTTAAATTTTGACCTTTCCAAAGCTTTGTCTTGTGCCCGAAACTCATTGTTTTCCCCAAGTACGGAATAGCCTGTGGTTACATTTCTCCCTATAAAAACCCCTGATTCCGAGACCTTCCTCGGATCACTCCTGAGTTCCATCCCGTCTTGCCACCGCTCTGCTTGGCGAGCCTTCCCCTCAGTCATTTGGCTGAGACTGTGCAACTTCGGACCTTCGCAGTGATCTATCCGGGCTTCAGGACAGGTGTTGTATCACCCAATTCAACAATCCCTCTCAAAAATCCCTCTATACCTCTCCAACCTTTATTTTCTATAGTTATCTGAGTGCGTGTGTTGCATACACTGTTTGTCTGTATTTAATAAATATCACAATTATTCTTAAACTTTGGTGTGCTCCTTGGCTTGGCCTGACCCCGTAGACATTGGGTAAAAGATTCCACTGTGTTGCCCTGCCTCTCGCATTGGTAGCTTGTGCTCTTGGCTAATGTCCCCAAACTTAGTTAATTGAGAGCACATATAGGTGTCCCTCCTGGGACCCCCAGAAATCAGGGTAAAAATATGATTAATGTTTCTAACACAGCAGAGGTGATGACTCACTCAGAGCTGGTGGACCTTATATAGGCATCAAACGATACTGCAATTGTAAATTATCGCCATAGTGCATCCATGGATGATTGATAAGTAAATTACAATATTGAGAATGGCAAAAATTCTTGGCCTTGACCTATCAGTTCATCCAAAACACAACTCCCACAGTCAACCCATTGATTCCATTGAAAGGGTTGTCTCACATTTTTTTTATTAGGATTACTTCTCAGGGTTAGCGTAGCATAAACATATAGATAGAATTGACGACATTTCATATGGCAGACCACTCTGGCAACAGAAATCACAGAGGGTACCAAAACTTTCTTTTAAATGAACAGAACCTAAGGCAGTTCATCCAAAGAGAGGTTCCCAGAATATTGATTCCAAGATCGTCCATGGAAGAATATCTGAATTAGGCTGTACTTGCCAGTTATTTGTTTTTATCAGGAGCCATGCCTTATGATACCAATTAAAATCTGGCAAATTAAATCCACCTGGAAAATTGACTCTTTCTGGCTTTTCTGTTAAATGGTTTAAATGAGAAAGTATGTTTCTTGGGTTTGTAAACCATCAAGGTTGCTAACTGGCAATTTTGCAGGTCTCCAGAAGCTATAAATATTTAGATCATAGAATCATAGAGTTGGAAGAAACCATAGGGGCCATTGAGTCCAACTCCGTGCTATATATTAGATATTAGTCAGTGATTAAACTAAATTTGTTTGCATGGCTTGCTAAAATATCTCTTGATTTGAATAAGTGGTCATCACAAAAATTAAACATTGGGATAAGGTTAACATATTTAAAATGAATGTTTACCATGGATATTGTATGTCCTTCAAGGTACCTCACTGTAGATTCTTCAATTTTGTTTTCAGAAAAAGCCATACTATACTTGAGAAATGTGTGTGAGGGCCTTCACCACCGCTTCACTATCATTTTCATCAGGTGGGTTATTGTTTCAGTTCAGTTTTGATAGCTTGAAAAGCAGGAAGGAAATCTATGAATATGTAAAGCTTTTCTGGATTTTTAACGTGCTGCATTGGGTTATGCAGGTTTCATGTTGGTTCATGTTTACAGAAACTACACTTAAATATGAAAGCTGGAGACTCTGATTTTTCTTCAGTGTAAAACAATGTGAACAAAGCATACTATTTTCATTAATGATGTGATGTTAGTTTTATGTGGACCTGTTTGAATATAAAGCATCCAGCAATAACTTGAGTATGTTCAGCTGTCCTTGTCTCACTATTCCTGTCAAATAAATATCTTCTATCTAGCTTAATGATTTCAGATCAGTAAACTGTACTTCCATGTTAAGATAAGAACTCAATTGGCAGTTCTACTGGAGCAGCAAACTTTTGTGCCAGTAACACACTGGTTTTCTTTTTTGTGCTGTATAAATAAAGGTTCATTCAGGTTAACTTTATGACAAAGTGACCCTTAGCCTTCAGGATCTCAGAAGACTTCAACAGGTGTTCAGCGTGAAATGTGAAAACTGAAAGGTTGAACAAGCTTCCATCTGTTTCACACTGAAGTTTGAGGAAATTGATTCCAAATGTGCCTTGGCGATCTGAAGGGAGTTTTTTATCCATCAGTCTCACATTTTACTTCTGAGCACTGTGCATCTTTGTCTCCCTTAGCTGGCATTTGCTGGCTCCATAAAGTAAGCACCTGGTGAAAAAGGCCAACCAAAGCAAATGATAGCATTTCAACTTGGAAAACTATGCTACAAAACAGAAAGAAATATACAGAAGCGTACTAGGTAACAACAAAGCTTTTAAGTAATTGCACGCATATTTCATACATATGGTTTAACTTAACATGTAATCAAGCATTACATTTTTGCTGAAACTTTACTGGAAAAATCTGAGGAACTTTAAAAGTGCAGATCAAACTACCTTGCTAATTAATAGAATTATGGAGGAATGCATTTTTAAAAAGTCATCTGTTTGATAAAGTTTGCTTATTGCAGGGCTGTGTGTAAGAGACCAAACCATAATCAAGTATAACTTGTCCAGAAAAGGACAAAACTAAGTTTTAAAAGAAGAGATTGCAATGAGGAAAAGCGAGTACAAGGAGACTTGACACAGAGGCTGCATCTCCATGCAGTGGTAATCCAGAGTTGCAGAGAATCCTGGCTTTTCATTCACAAGCTTCATGGTGGTGTATGGAGCCTTTCAACTCATGCTTGGCTCTTCCTGTAAGTGAGAACAGGAAAACCTATACCTTCCAACATTTCACAGATGAAAACCAGGACACATGTGGATAAGCAACCGCTTGGTGTCATCAAGTCAGCTGTCGTGCCCTACTTCCAGAACATGGACTCTGACTCAGAGTCTGAAACAGGGGGGATGCCAGAGGCTGAAACAGGAGACATGCCAGGGCCTGCAGTACAGGAAGAGGTTACAGTGCCACAGACAGAAGAGGGGGCAGTGCCGGCTCCAGCATAATCATAGAATCATAGAATTGTAGAGTTGGAAGAGACCACAGGGGTCATCCAGTCCAACCCCCTGCCATGCAGGAATACCCTCAAAGCACTCCCAACAGATGACCATCAAGCCTCTGCTTAAAAACCTCCAAGGAAGGAGCCTCCACTACACTCCAAGGCAGCAGATTCCACTGCCGGACAGCCCTGAGTGTCAGGAAGTTCTTCCTGAGGTTCAGGTGGAATCTCCTTTCCTTCAGCTTGAATCCATTGCTCCTTGTCCTGGTCTCTGGAGCAGCAGAAAACAAGCCCTCTGCTTCCTCTACGTGGCATCCCTTCACATATTTAAACATGGCTATCATGACCCCTCTTAGCCCTGCCCCTTCAGATACAGAAGAGCACTTACCAGTACCCACTTTTGCAGAGCACAGACAGCAAAGAGAAAGCCAGTGTAGCTCTCTCAGAATCTATAACTGGCAACAATTAATCAAGCCACAGCTGTGCTAGGCTTCAGACCTATATAGCTGCCGCCCTTCCCCTCCAGGAGTTGCCAGAGCTTATCCAACATTCTACCCTGCTGGATACCTTGCTAAATACCTGACTGACCTTGGACACTCTTTTGCCTTGGAACCCTGTTGGACTTTATTTATGACCCTATGCTTCCTACCTGGAAGTAAATAACGAGCTGGGAGCTATTCAGTTTGTTTTTGTTTGAATGTGCCAGGGCTGAGACAGGACATCAGCAAAAATGGTAAATGAGGAACACAAAAGCTAGAAGAGGCTGCAGCAAGTTTACTATTTCCCTAAATCTACTGGGAAGGTCACAATTTCACCCTTCCTGTCCTACTGAGATAATTGAGCACAAACTACTTTTGCATCTTGAACTCAGTTTGTAGCAACTGAAGTAAGTTAAGGACAAAGAGGAAAATGGGAGGAGAGAGAAAGTGGGAAAACAGAATTAACCAGGATCATCCCTGACAAATTGGGACACTTGGCAGACATGAAAACCAAGCAGTACCAGAAAGCTTCTTGTGTCATCCAAAGCAGGTTTCCCAATTTATACAGGATCTTATTTGTAGAAAAAAAATAAATCAAACCAAATGGGAATAGAGTTTCCTGAAGAAGTCGGTGTGACTCTCCAGGATGATTCACACTCAGGTCATTTCTGCCCTACACTGTTATAGTGCTATTATTCCACTTTCAACATCCTGTGGAATTCTGGAGTTCGTAGTTTACTGAGGCCAAAGAGCTCTCTGGCTGAGAATTCTAAATGTCCCTTCCTAAACTGCAAAACTCAGGATTCCATAGGATGCTGAAAGTGGAATAATAGCATTATAACAGTATAGTACATAAATGACCTCAGAAAGTCCCAATTCCAACATGCATAGACTAAGCACTGATTGCCTACACACTTGAGGACACTCTTTTGCCAGGTCCACTTGCTTTACAACAGATATTTTGGGTATGTAGGGGAAATGACTCGTTCATTCATTTAATATCCTTCCCTTCAGCTAATATGGGTCCCAAAGTGGCTTATAACAAGGTTAAAACAAGGCACCATTCTGTATTTTGTTTTGAAACAAATGATGCCAATACCTTAATTTTTAAAAAAAAAATTCAGTATGGCTGACGGCCAGGATAAGGGGTGAAGAAGACCTGTGTTGCAGGCTGAGATGCTCCTTAAAGGAGGAAGCTGAGCTGCTATTGTGAGGAATTTGCTTCAGATCTTTTGGAGGGTACAATACTCATTGACAGAAAAATTGTTTGACTTGCATAAGGTCCCAGTTCAGTCCAAGGTGTCCCAGTTAAGGACTCCTAGCTTGGTCTGAAGCTGGGAAAACCTTTCACTGAGATACTGCAGAGTCCCTGCTGGTCAACTGATACCACCTTGGATAAAATGGATCAAATATTAAAATCTGTTTTGATTTGAGGTAGTTTCCTTTGTTGCAATATATTCATTTGCAAAAGCCTTTTATTGGGGCATTGAATAGCACAAATTAATGCAGGGATTCTTGTAGTTCCTTAGTAAGTACTTGCTTATTTCTGAGCTATTAGTTGAATTAAAGTATTTTATTAAAAAAAAGCATGCCAAACTCATATTTTAAATTGTTGGTGTTAACTGCCATCAAGTCAACTTCGACTTACAGAGACCCTATAAATGGTAGACCTCCAGGTCACTCTAAATATCAAAAATCTTGTATATTCAAGGCCATGGCCTTCTTGACTGAGGCCCTTTTCACACGCAGGGAGCCCAAACGGGGCGGCGCACACAGGGGCGGAGATTACCTGCGTGCGGTTTTCTCCGCCCCTGCTCTGTCCCTGCGTGGAGCGTGGCTCCGCTGCTCCACACGCCGCCGAATTTCGGCGGCGTTTGGCGGCGCCCAAAATGGCAGCTGGCGGCTTCCGGCGGCGCTCCGCCAATCAGGGCAGTGCGCCAGCCGGAAGCCCGCCCCCGGGCAGATCTGCAGAGACGCACTAATGCGTCTCTGCAGATTCACACCGGGAGCAGCTGCGGATTAGTGCAGGCGAGTTTCATAAAAACCACCTGGGAAGGTGGTTTTTAAAAAACTCGCAGCGCCACCCTTGCGGCGGCACTCGAGCGGCACTAGAGCAGTTGGAGGTGTGGAGCCTCACCTTTTCCAACCGCACTAGATCGCCCGGCAGTGTGAACGACCTCCGTCTCCCATCGTCTGGAGGCGGAGTTTTACCCCCGTGTGGAAATGGCCTGAGTCTATCTTTCGTCTTTTCATACCACATTTTACCTCCTCAAGCATTATTGTCTTTTCCAGTAAGTCATGTCTTCCCATGATACGGGAAGACCACCAGCATCTCCACCAGCCCAGGAGGAAGGTTTGTCTGCTGGCTGCCTGTTGCTTGTGTTGCTGCTGGCTGCTGGCTGAGAACCTTCCTGGAAGACTGCTGCCTGTACTGGAGATTGTACTTCTCACAGAATCAGGCCCCAGGAGCCCAGCTCCACCTGCTGACAAGCAAGAGGACCGCCTAACCCTTGTTGCTGCTGGCCACGCCCTCCTGCCTGGTCTTGTAAAAGGGAACAGACAGGAGAAGGGAGAAGAACACCAGAGGCTTCCTCTGTCTCTGTAAGGGGGTTGGACAGTGGAAGGAAGCAAGAAATATCAAAGGCAGCCTCTGCTGCTGTTGGCCACACCCTCCCCCGATTTTATAATTAAGAGAGGAAGGAAGGAAGGGGGGTAGGAGTGGGTGGGGGTATGAGCAAGCAGGGGGTATTTTTTCATGATGGGGGGCGGTTGGATGTTATAGATGAACAATGGGGAGCAACAATAAGTATTGTGCTGGGCAAAGGGAGATATGGTGATAGCAGGGTGAAATGTCATTACAGAGGAAGGAGAGATAGATGTTTAATACCTATCTCACCTTCCGTTCGCCCTGCTACCCCAAGGTGTCTGGAGAGCGAACCAAACCACCCACAGAACCTTTCCCTGCTCCTGTGCAATGCCAAGTCAATGAAAAAGAAAACTCATATCATCCATGACCTTTTAAAGGATGAAGAAGCTGACTTGGCATGCTTTACAGAGACCTGGCTGGAAGACGATAGTGGTACAACTTGGGTCCAGGCCTTGCCAGCCAGATACTCTGTCAGTGAGCAGGTAAGGGGAAGTGGGCGGGAGAGGCGGAGTAGCCTTGGTTTACAAAGACAATCTTATGCTGACCGCGATACCTGTCCAGAAAACAGACCACTTCAAGTGTATATACCTAAGCCTGAAGGCAAGGGATAGTCTAGGGATTCTGTTAGTGTACCGACCACCCTGCTCCCTATCAGACTCCCTGGCTGAGCTGACAGAGCTGGTGTCGGAGTTGGTGTTGGAGTCGCCCAGATTTCTGGTTCTGGGTGACTTCAATATCTCATTTGAGACCGGTTTGACAGGTGCAGTTCGGGAGTTCATGGCATCTATGGCAAACATGGGCCTATCCCAATTAATCTCTGGGTCAACACATTGTGCAGGTCATACCCTCAATGCGGTCTTCAGTACGGAACAGGCACGGCCGTGGGTGGAAATAATAAATGCTACCACCTTGTCATGGACGGATCATTTCCTGGTCAGGGTTAGACTTATGGCTGCTACCTGCCCCTGCAGGGGTGGTGGACCTATTAGAATGGTCTGCCCTCGAAGGTTAATGGAACCTATTGGATTCCAGAAAGCCCTGGAGGGTCTTATGGTTGGTGTTGCCGGTGATCCTGTTGAAGCCCTAGTTAATACCTGGAATTGTGATCTTACTAGGGCTATCGACACGATTGCTCCCAAGCGTCCTTTCTGACCTGCTTCAAATCGTAATCCTTGGTATACAGTAGAACTCAGGAATATGAAGCAGGTCGGACAACGACTAGAGTGCAACTGGCGGAAATCTGGACTCTTATCTGACAGGATACACTATAGAGAATTCCTTCATTCCTATGGAGTGGCAATAGATAGAGTGAGGAAGACTTTCCTCTCTGCACATATTGCATCTGCGACTTCTCGTCCGGCAGAGCTGTTCAGGGTGGTAAGGGATCTAACTCAGCCACCCACTCCCCTGAACTCATTGTTAGAACCTAGTGTAACTTGCTGTGATGCTTTGAATAATCATTTCGCAGATAAAATCTCTCAGATAAGAGCTAACTTGGACGCTGGTGTTATAGCAGAGGTTACAAATGGAGTGTCCGGCGACTCCGTGAACAGGATTATACTGGATCAGTTTCAGTCAGTGAGTACCGAGGACGTCGTCAAGCTCCTTGGAAATATAAGAAAGACAACTTGCCCTCTTGATCCCTGCCCTTCATGGCTGGTCGTCCAGGGAGGAGTTGCAATTAAGACCCATTTAAGATACATTATTAATGCATCCCTCAGCGAGGGCAATTTTCCAGCTTGTTTAAAAGAAGTGATTATATGGCCGCTTCTAAAAAAGCCCTCCCTAGATCCCCTGGATATGAATAATTATAGACCAGTCTCCCATCTCCCATTTTTAAGCAAGGTGATCGAGAGGGCTGTTGGTCTTCAGCTCCAAGCTGTCTTGGATGAAACAGATTATCTAGATCCATTTCAAACTGGCTTCAGGGCAGGATATGCAGTCGAGACTGCCATGGCTGCCTTAGTGGATGATCTTTGCCTAGGTATCGACAGGGGAAGTGTGACCCTGCTGGTACTCTTGGACCTCTCAGCGGCTTTCGATACCATAGACCATGGTATCCTTCTAGAACGCCTGAGAAGGCTAGGGATCGGGACACTGCACTTAAGTGATTCCGGTCCTATCTCTCAGGTAGATACCAGATGGTGATAATTGGGGACAGCTGCTCCTCAAAAAAGAAGCTTAAATCTGGCGTCCCTCAGGGTGCTGTCCTGTCCCCAATGCTATTTAACATCTACATGAAACCACTGGGAGAGATCATCAGGAGACATGGAGCAAGGTGCTATCAGTATGCTGATGACACCCAGATATATCTCTCCATGCCTCGGATAATAGCATCAACTAAGGGTGGCATCTCGCCTCTGAACGAATGTCTTGAAGCAGTAATGGACTGGATGAGGAAAAACAGACTGAAGCTGAATCCAGATAAGACGGAGGTACTCGCTGTTAAGGGCCCTAGGCCAGGTATGGAGGTTTGTCAACCAGTTCTAGACGGGGTCACACTTCCCCTGAAAGACTGTGTCCGCAGCTTGGGGGTGCTCCTGGACTTGCCACTTCAGATGACAGCTCAAATAGATGCGGCGGCCAGGAGTGCTTGTTATCAGCTTCGGCTGATACGCCAGCTGCGCCCCTTCCTGGAACTAGAACACCTAAAAACAGTGGTGCATGCGCTGGTAACTTCACGGCTTGACTTCTGCAATGCGGTCTACATAGGGCTACCCATGTGCTTAGTCCAGAAACTTCAATTAGTTCAGAATATGGCAGCCAGGTTAGTCAACGGTAGACCTAAAACTGACCACATAACACCAATTCTGAAGTCGTTACATTGGCTGCCTATTAGTTTCTGGGCACAGTACAAGGTGTTGGTTATTACCTTTAAAGCCCTTTATAGCTTGGGGCCAGACTACTTGCAGGATTGCCTTCGCCCATATAATCCACCCCGCACATTAAGGTCCTCTAGGAAGAAATTACTGCAGCCAGTCAGAACTAGGTTGGCTGCGGTTACCTAGAGGACCTTTTCTTCTATCGCTCCCAAGCTATGGAATGGCCTGCTGGAGGAGACCCGGCATATTACCAGCCTTGACTGCTTTAAAAAAGCAGTCAAGACTGATCTCTTCCGACAGGCCTTCCAAGACTAGTACTTCCACTGCCTCCCACCAGTTGTCCTGCTGTTCTTTTAATAGTTAATTAATTGCTAATTGTTATGTGTTTTAGGGGGTTGGTTTTAGCTGGGTTGGTGGGTGGGGAGGATTGGGTATGATTTTAATGTCTTTTAATGTATTTTAATGAATAATGTATTTCATGCTGTTCGCCGCCTCGATCCATGTGGAGAGGCGGGATACAAATAAATATTATTATTATTATTATTATTATTATTATTATTATTATTATTATTACTACTATTATTATTATTAGTCCAAAATACCACAGTTTCAGTTTAATTGTCTTGGCTTTCAGGGAGAGTTCAGGCTTGATTTGTTCTAGGATGCTTGCATTTGTCTTTTTAGCAGCCCACAATATCTGTAGAACACATTTCAAAGGAGTTGATTTTATTCCTGTCATCTTTCTTCACTGTCCAGCTTTCACAATCATACATAAAAATGGGAAATAGGATGGTATGGACAAGCCTAACTTTAATAGTCAATTATATATCTTTATCCTTCTAGATCTTGTTTAGCTCCTTCATAGCTACCCTTCCAAGTTCTAGTCTTCTTCTGATTTCTTGACTGCAGTCTCCATTCTGGTTAATGACTGAGCCAAGATATGGAAAAATCTTGACTTATTTCAGTGTCAACATTAAAGTTATACAAATCGTCTCTAGCCATTATTTTTTCCTCCCTTTTTTTTTTTTGCTAAATTTTTATTTACATTTTTCAAAAACTGTGCATAGTGTTTGTTTCTTTTTGTATTGTTTTAAAGAAGCAAATAGCTAAGCATACAAAGATACCTATAAATTAACAAATGAACTGAATAACAACAAAGAAGAAAGAAAGATAAAAAAAATAAAAGAAAGTAAGGGGGGAAGAAAAAAAGGAAAAACAAATGAATTTACTTCTCCATTCCTTTGGATGGAATATAGCTAATCTCCCCATGCCAAGCCTCGAAAGAAAGAAAGAAAGAAAGAAAGAAAGAAAGAAAGAAAGAAAGAAAGAAAGAAATCCAACTTTTTCCTCTTCCCCCTTACCACATTTTGTACCTTCTGAAAAAGAAAACATCTAAACTTTCTAGTTTTGATTACTTGCCTAACATCTTATCTATATTAATGTTTTCAGCTTCTGTTACATTCCATTCCAACATGCTTCCATAATGAAAAATAACATTACATCATGAAAAATCTTAATACAGCTAAGTAATGATGCATTTGATTCTCCAAATACTACCAACTGACATAATTATTATTTTCACTAGTCAATAATTCCATGTATGTCCATGTCCTGAATATATCTGTACCAATTTGATTTCTAAAAGCCATTACATAATCCATAAACCAATCTATTCATCATCTTTAATCCATATCATATTGGCCTATTTGTCTTCATCTTAAATTTGATGTCCCACTTCACAAAAAAAAATGAAATCCAAACAACTGCATTCCATGTCAAGGATGATATAACACCTTTGGTCCTTCCTGTTCACAGCACATTTACTGAAAAGGAAATGCTTAAGATGAGAATTCTGGGCCCACATGGGTAATCCTCCACTCCGTCTGTATTTTGGGCAGAGGAGGGTAAGAACTCCAGTCAGAGATTCCTCTGGCCGGTACTTAACCATGAAAGCTCTCCTCTCTGCGGAGCTGCAGCAGGAGCATCTGTGGAAGAAGCCCAATGGCAGTTTTCTCCATTATTTTTGTTTTCTTAAACCTGCTTTTGTACTTTCTGCCTTGACTTTCTTCAATAATCATTCCAAGTCTTTGCTATTTTCTGCTAGTAGTATGGTGTTATCTACATATTTTAAATTATTGATGTTCCTTTCTCCAGTTTTCATACCTCCATCCAACAAGTCTAATCCTGCTTTATGTATGATATGTGTTTGCAATAAGAAACTATTGGCCTCAGAAAATTCAGTCAGTCTCTCTCCTGCTTCATTTCTTGATCCTAGGCCAAATTTTCCTACAATCTTTGACTGTGCTCCATTTCCTACTTTTGTAGGAATTGCCAGTGATTAACAACAAGTCCTGTTTTATATGTGATTCCTTCAGGATTCCAGCATAGAATCTTTCAGTTTCTTCTTCTTCTCCTGCCTCTGTAGTTGGAGCATTAACTTAAATTATGGTTATATAATTTGAGTCTCCTGGGGAAAAAAGCAAGATAAAAATAAAGAGATGATGATGATGATGATGATGATGATGATGATGATGATGATGTATTGCTGGGTTTTCCCTGAAGTCTTACTGATATGATTCTGTCAGACTTTGCATTATGTCCTTTGACTGCTTTTGGTACATCTCTCCTCACTTCTCATGCCACCCCCTTTTCTTCTTAGATTTAAACTGTGCAGTTATCTGACTCAAAATGTCCCATTCCTGTCTACTTTAGCTCACTCAGCCAAATTACAGCAATGTTTATACATTCAATTTATTGTTTTACTATGTGTAGATTCTCCTGATTCCCACTTCTCACATTCAGTGTTCCTATAATATGTGTTGTGCAGCTTCAGACTTCCCTTTCACCTCTGAGGGTGTCAACACCTGAACATCCTTTTGGCTTAAATTGAGTTGCATCATTAGCCATAGTGTTACTTGTAGTTGCAATGAGATAGTGAGGCTGAACCCTGTATTCTGTTTTAAAAGTAGGGTGCAGTGATCTGAGACTCCAAGGGGAGTGGCCACGTTCTCAAGCAGCCACCCTGCTGTCTAGTTGCACCAACTGGGAAGACATCACTTCAATCCCCCTTGCTATCCAAGCATGTAAGCCTGATAGAGGTTACAGCTGATCTCTTGGTGACTGACTGGCCATTACAGGTTGAAGCAGATTGAGACCATTTCTGCCCAGAAGCAGCAGCAGCAGGAGCAGCAGCAGTTTGGGACCTTTTGGTTTTACTCCACGGCGTGATGGTGAACCTGCAGAATGGGGCTACAACAGAGAAGTCAGCAAGTTACCAAGTGCACACAAAGCAAAAGGAGTTGCCAAAAAGAAAAGCACACATTGCAAGATTGGAGAGGCACACAGCAGATATGCTATCCTAGCCAAGGGAACTTGACCCACAGATGTCTAAAACTGCAGGTGGGAGATTATTCACAGCAAGCAAATCACAGCTGAAGAGAGAGATTTTTTAAAAAAAGAGGAGGGAATTGTTGCCATTGAGGGTGGTTGCAATGCGCATATAAAAGAGAAGAAAGAAGAAGAGGAAAGTGAAGAAGAAGAAGAAGAAGAAGAAGAAGAAGAAGTAGTTATAATTATAATAAGTTAATTATAATATATATATAAATAATTATAATAACTTAATTATATACTTATAATTATAATAACTTAATTATAATAAGATGATGATGATTAACGGGTGGCAAGCACAATGGTGGAAGGAAGGCCAAGAAGCATCGGGGGGGTGGGGATTGACAAAAGGCAGCCTAGTGCTAGCAGAACCACATGGGGATGAGGTGGTCAAGGGTGAGGGGGCTCTGTAGGAAAACATGAGGGGCCAAGGGCATGACAGGGAGAGGACAGTGCTGTCTGAGGTGCAGCATGTTAGGCTGCATGATGGTCTGGCCATGAGCCACATGCTGAGCTATTGGGGGGGGGTAAGATGGCAGCACCATGCTGTGAGCTACGTGGTCGGCTATAAGGTGGTTGGGGGAAAAGACTGGAGAAAAAATGTTGGGGCCTGCCACGGCTATGACACATGCCACTTAGCCAGCTACTGGTTTCAAGAGGATCTGTATGTGGGGGAGGAAGTGGAGCAGAATGGAAAAGGAGAAAGAAGGGAAAGAGAAAGGCATGGGAGTTCGACGGGGGAAGAAGGCATGCTTCCTTCTGCCTCCACTATACCCCTGTCCCACCACTGCCACAGGGGCAGCTAAACACTGAAGCGCAGGTGGTGTGGAGGTGGTAAAAGGATGAGAGGAAGGGGGAAAGAAAACAGGGAGCGGGGGGAGAGGGAATGATCCAACCCTCCCCCAGACCCCCAACCCCTCCATCCAAAGAACAAAAAGAGATGAACCAGAGATAGGAAGAAGGAGCGAGAGAGATAAAAGGAAGAAAAGGGGGGAAAGAAGAAAAACAGAAATAAAGAATAATTGGACAGGCAGAGAGAAAAGGAAGAGAGAGAGAGAAATGTAAGGAAAGGAAACTTACCTAGAATTCTGGGTGCTCAGGCAGGCCGCGTGATGGGAAGGTATAAATCAGCCTGACATTGCACAATGTGCTTGATAGTGGATTAGACAGCAATTGCAGCTAGGAGAGCTGACAGGCCCATATATGTCCCTGTCAAACTCCCATCCAAAATCTTGTGAGATCAATAGTCTTGTGAGATTTGGGGTGAGATCTGATGTGAACTTGCTTTGAACAGGTCTAGGTCAGTGCTGGCTCCCTGAGGGATGCTTGGCACAACACTGCCTCCACCCCTCATGATAGCAAGATAGGCATCCTTTATCTTATGTTGTACCCCAGCAGCTCATTGAGTGTCATCTGACCTGAGACATTTATCTTCTGACACTATCTCTTGTTTCATTTTGGATTGTCTCATCATAGGGTTTTCATGGTGAAAGAAACTCAAAAGGGGCTTACTGTGCCTCCTTCTGCCCCATACTAACAAGCATTGGTTGCCTCTGAGAGATCCTCCACCAGTATTACCCCCAACTGCTGCTGCTGCCCAGTAGCTGTTTGGCACATTTAGTCTGGATGCTCAGCAAAAGCTTGTCTGATGTGGGAGACCCTGCCAGCAGCAACATGGCCACCAGCATAGCCTCTTGCCTCACAGGAGCACCAAATCCCACCATGGCAGAAAGTGCCATTGGTGGGTACTTTTCATAGAATCATAGAATCATAGAAATGTAGAGTTGGAAGAGACCACATGGGCCATCCAGTCCAACCCCCTGCCATGCAGGAACACCCTCAAAGCACTCCTGACAGATGGCCATCCAGCCTCTGCTTAAAAACCTCTAAAGAAGGAGACTCCACTACACTCCAAGGCAGCATATTCCACTGCCGGACAGTTCTGAAGTTCTTCCTGAGGTTCAAGTGGAATCTCCTTTCCTGCAGCTTAAATCCATTGCTCCTTGTCCTGGTCTCTGGAGCAGCAGAAAACAAGCCCTCTCCCTCCTCTACATGGCATCCCTTCAGATATTTAAACATGGCTATCATGTCCCCTCTTAACCTTCTCTTCTGCAGACTAAACATACCCAGTTCTCTAAGTCTATCCTCATAGGGTATGGTTTCCAGGCCCCTCACTATTTTGGTCACCCTCTTCTGGACGTGCTCCAGCTTGTAAAACTTGTGCAAATATTCTGCCATGTGCAAATTGTTATGCAGGGATGCAGGGATAATTGGTTGAAATCCTATTGCACAGCTGTCAAAGTGACAGGAGCCCTGACCTTCTCCACATCTGTGCAGCCCTGTTCCTGTGGCCATTGGAGAAGGACAATTAATAATATTGATCACACAGTCATATGTGGTAACTGTGGTCTAGATGGTTGACTAATGAGGTCCACTAAGTGAATGCACACATTTCAAGTAGTGTAATGTTTTCAGAAACATAGGGCTAATTCAGGGCCAGCCTCTAGTATAGACATGTCTTGAGATCCACACTGAATTTGGGGAAAGAGGCTGGCGGAGCGGGGATGGAATGCTTAAACCTTTGCTCACATGAGCTATTTCTGCTATTAAAATCATTTCTAGTCCTTTCATACTTTGTTAATCTTATGTGCCTTCCAATCAACTCTAAATGACGACCAATCTATTGTAGTGTTTTCTTGGCATGAGTTATTCCAAGGAGGTTTGCCATTGCTGTCCTTGCTCAGTGTCACCCAGTGGGTTTTCACAGCTGAGCAAGAATTTACACCTTGGTTTCCTGGAATCCTAGAGAGTTCTCTCTTTCATTCTGTCTCTCTCTTTTATGATTTTGTCTGAAGAAACAGGTAGTGGGAGAAAGGGTTAACCATCTACTTTCACACTACTGCTGTTGTGATCAAATTCCCAGTGCTAAACAGAACATTCTGCTGCTGGTTGCCATGGACTTTTCTTACCCTCCCCTCTTGCAACCTTCTGTTCTGCCCCAAAATTAATGGCCCTGGAAAGTTTCCCAGTGTTCTGGAGCTGACTTTGGGAGCACACAGGTGGCTGTAGAAAGGAGGAAGGATCATACATACCCTGCCCAGAGCTTAGAAATTGCTAGCTAATTAGCTAGTGATTTTCCAGTGTTTCAAAAATCCCAAATTAATGCTGAAGCTAATGGATTGGGTCATTAGAATCTGTTACAATTGCTAGGGTGGGTGCCTCTCTTGCTGTCAGATTCAGGAAAACAGGAAGGCCTGCTCCCTCAGGAGAAGAAGCACTAGGATTAGAGGAAATTCATCACATAACTCAGTTTTTAGACAAGCTAGTTAGGGCAGAATGGGAGAAATAGGGAGAGGGAGGAAATGGGAATGAAAACTTTGTGGAGCCAGCTGTCATATCAGCAAAAGAAACACCAATCAAAAAATGGAGAAAAAGTGAGTCTTGGAATGGCAAGGGGTTGGAGGTGTGTCAACCAGTTCTGGACAGTGTCGCACTCCCTCTGAAAGACTGTGGGAGTGTTCCTGGATCCATCCCTCCAAATGTCAACTCAGATAGATGCAAGAGGCAGGAGTGTTTATTATTATCAGCTTTGGCTGATATGGCCAACTGTGCCACTTCCTAGATTTGAATGACCTAAATATGGTAGTGCACACACTGGTAACCTCAAGGTTGGACTTCTTCAATGCGCTGTATATTGGGCTACCCTTGTACCAAGTGTAGAAACTCCCAAGTGGTCCAAAATAAGGCAGCCAGATTGACTACAGGTACAGCAAGGAGTGAACATATCACACTGATATTAAAATCACTCCACTGGCTGCTAATTAGTTTCTGGGCAAAGTACAAAGGTTTGGTTATTTCCTTTAAAGTCCTACATGGTTTGGGTCTAAATTACCTGCAAGTCTGCTTCCTCCCATACAATCCGTCTCATACACTCAGGTCCTCTGGGGGCCATTTACTTAAACCACCAAGGACTAGACTGCCAGCAGTCACCCAGAGGACCTTCTCATCAGCTGCCCCTAGATTGTGGAATGACCTACCAGAAGAGATCTGACAGCAAAATATGCTGTCCAAATTCAAAAAAGTGTTAAAGACCTGTCTCTTCCAGCAGGCCTACCCAGTCTATTTTTAATTATACTTTTAATTGTACTTTAATTGTACTTTTAATTATGATATATTTTAATTATGAGATGTTGGTATTTTAAATGGTTTTATGTTTTTAGTGTATTTTAGCTATAATTTGTTTTTAATTGTATCTACATTGTAGCCTGCCTTAAATCTTGGGGAGAGGTGGGTAACAATTGTTGTTGTTGTTGTTGTTGTTACATATGGGGGAGTGGAGATCTAGAGATCTGAAGTCCCAGAAAAATACCCAAAATTTTTTGACGGGGGATGAGTTTTCTCATTCTACCCCCCTCACATTAGTTTTCTGGAAAAAATGAAAAAAAGTTGAATTACTGGATATTTTCTTTTAGTATGATGCATAAGATGTTGAAGATAAAGTCTTCCTATATTTAATTCCCCCACATTATTTCTGGAAGAAAAAAGAAAAACCTATATAGAAGGTTTTATGTAGGACTCTGTACAGCAGTTCTTCTCAACTGGTGGTCAAACGAGTGATGCCAGTGCATGATCCTTTCACTGCCTACCTCTAATGAGTTTCCAGGAAAGAAATAATAGGCGTTGCCAATGGGTACAAGTATGATATTAGTACCCTGCTCATTAGGAGAATAAAAACAGTTCCTCCACAGCAGACGGGCTGAGAACATTGATGAACAATGTCAGATCATTGTAATTCTTGCTCCCCGTTTCCTTGTTTTCATTTTTTTTTTTTTTTTTGTTCAAATGACTGCTTCATGTCTGTTTGACGTATAGAACCCAAACATGCTTGAAGCAAAAGAGAATACTAGAGGAAATTAAACAATTTTCTTTCTTTCATTAATGTAGATTGTTTCTTCTGTTCTTACCAGGTGTTTTTCTTGATTCTGTTAGCAGCCTTCAGTTGCTGCAGACTGATTTCAACATGCAAAAGTATGAATTTGCACTCATAGTTTGTATTCAATTAACTCAGCTGGGGAAGAGGAAAAGAAGGGGCAGAATCTTGCCCTTCCTGGTAGACTCAGACAAAAGCAAACTGCTGCAGCCTCTCCCAACTTGTGTGTTCTTCCTCATTAATACCTTTTTCCATCTTGATCACACACTGATGTCACTTGGCCACATGTGTTCCAGTTTTCATCTGTGAAATGTTGGAAGATATGCAACATCCAGCAGCTTATTACTGTGTCAGGATAAATATGTGAATTAAAATCCCAGTATTTAAATACATAGATTTCCTGGGACCCTGTGCAGCCCTTGGCCTGATCTTGTGTGACCCTTGATCTAAATTTCAAAAGGCCTAGTTAGACTCAGTCTTCTATAATGAAAGGGAAATATATTATGATGATCTCTCATCTTTTACCAGCAAAAACCAAACCAAACAAGTTAGGTGGAGAAGGTGTACAGAAAACAATCCTGAGATGAGTGTAAAAGTCACAGAAGTATATGATGAGTAGTTTGTAATGGGAAGCTGAAAGGATCCTTTGACTTCATCAGAGTCAGCCAACACAGTAAAGAACAAGTAGTAGACTATGGTAGAATCCCATTGGTGACAAAGACTGGCTTAAGAAGAGCTGGGATGTAGCAGTGGCAGGGGAACCACATCAAAAGCTATCTCTAGCCCTTTTCTCACGTGGTAATTAAATCTTGCCAGGTCGACCTCGATCGTGGGCCTTTTTCACGTTAGAGAGAACCGGGTCGCATTTAATTTTTTGGATTCTCACCTCAATCCGTGCGGGGGAGCCGCCATCCAGCATTCGCGCGCTCTTTTCAAAAACCAGAAGAAATATGGTTTTTTTCGGCCAATCCGCGCTCGTCCTTTCGTGAAAAAGCGACAGTGCGTGCTGATTCATGCGGGGGATGAAGAGAGGAGGGACTTGGGCGTGGCCAGCAGAAGCCACAAGACCGCCCTCAATACAACCGGACAGCGCCATTTTCCAATCTTGCGAAAGCGGCTGCCAGAAGCAAGCAAGCAAAAGCACGGCGAGGAGGAAACATGGAGCAAAAAGGAGGTGAGGTTTGTTTTACTAAACTTCTAATCAATCCTCCGTGCCGCATCGTGATGTGCCAATTTCAGGGGGCAGTGGTTATCTCCCAGAAGGTCCCTGGGGGGGTGGTTGGCCTGCCCTGGGGAAAACACTCCGAGGGTTTTAGTTTCCTCCTGGGAAACCCCCCGTTTAGAACAAGGGGGATCCCAATGAGGTTGGAAAGACGGGGGTGCCGTCCAAGAGCTGAGGAGGGGCCGTTGTATTCCAATGCTGGAGGGCCATGTGAACTGGGCGGCGTGGTGGCTGATGAGTGGAAAACCTCGGCCAGGATGTCATTGCTCCAGCGTCCGAGCAAACAAAAGAGGCCTTCAAAAGGGCATTTGTTGCACTTAGGGAACGGAAAATGGGAAATGCTGGGGAGGGGGGCAGGGACGGATGGAGGGAACGTTCGAACCAGCCACCGCACCCCCGCCACAGGCGGCCAGTGTGATTTCGAAAGTAGCAGGCGCCATTTCTGCACTAGGCAGTTATAGCGCGACGTTCACACTTTCGAAATCTCCTGGAAAGCTGTGGTTTGCAGTTTCGAGAGGGACCGACAGGGGTTCCAATCCAACCTCCTGGAGAGGGCAGGATTCCTGGCCCAGATTTCAGTGTTCTCCCGACCAAAATGCCAAGATTCCACAGAAAGGAACAGAGGCCTGATACCGCGTGATGATCCCACTTCCAGCAGCCTCTGCTATAATGGAAATCCCACCAGGTTTCCGGATGATATTTGAAGCGGAATCATAGCGCTATAACAGGCTGCTGCAGAAATTGAGCAAGGGCTGAAACAGTGGCTGGAGGGACTTTGCTAAAAAAAATTTTTTCCTTTTTTCCCCCAGCACTTGAACCCTACCTATGCGTGCTTTTGTTTTGTTAAATTGCTCTGTGAAGTAATTGACTGCCACCGGGAAAACTGATGTCTGGAAATTAGTCATTTAATACGTGTGCCTCAAACTTGGGGTGCTGGGGAGCGTGGCTGCATTCTGCCTGCTGAAATCACATTCAGAAGGCATGGTTTTGGCCCAAAAGTGCAGGGGCGGCTGTTCTTTTTTTGCCCCCTCATCCTTTTGCTTCCCTGTTTAATCTACCTTGCCCACTTCCTGGTCCTTCCTTCCAAGCACATCCCTTTATTTTGAACGCGTCCTGGTGACTGCGTTGCCACACGTACCTCTTCCTCCATCTTCTGATTCCAGCACAGGCACGAATACGGCCAGGCCCACGGATAACCTACTTGTATATTTGCCTAATGCACCCCCCAACATGCCAAGGAAGATTTTGCTCCAGCCTGCCCTGGCAGTTCACTAGTTTTCCTTCCTTTTTTTCCAGGCTGGCACATGGCAGCGATCTATAGGGCACTGGAACCTCCCTCATTATTCGTTAAAAGCCAAGCCCCGCTCATAGTCGTCTACTACGTTTTGCTGGTAGCTGGTTTACTAGTTTTCCTTCCTTTTTTTCCAGGCTGGCACATGGCAGCGATCTATAGGGCACTGGAACCTCCCTTCTTATCTCCGCAGGCACAGAAAACCACGTGGAGTGCGCAGTGCCACCGCCAGGCGTTCCACGTGCAGTGGATCCACTGCGATAACTACACACTCCTATCCTTTTCATCACCTGGCCAAACTCGCCAAACAGTTTGGTTTGTTGGCAAACTCCTCAGGGGTGCGTGATTGCGAGACAACCATGTCACAACTGCCACGCTGACACAACTGTCCTGCAGGGGATGGACAAATGGAAGGGACCTCACACTTATTTATAAAAATAAATATTTAATAAAACTTTGAAGAAACACCAAAAACCAAAACTTTGTGCACTATACATGGGGGTGGTGCGTTAAAAAAAAAGGGGTAGAGGTTACAACATGCCAGGATCCTTGTTGGACCACTATGCCTGCATGCAGGGGTGGTCTTCCTCTGACACCTCCGCGTCCGTCCCCGGGTGCTCCTGTGCTGGGATGTTTTCTTGCTCTGCAATAAAAACCACGGGAACACATTGCATGTGATCAGCCCCAAAAACCTTTCCGAAGGAGTAAATGTAATCCAACCAGGAATAGGGCGGAAGGGGGGGAGCAGAAGGGAAGCAGAACCCCCCCCCTTGAACCAAAGCCATTCCAAAACAAAGTTGTCGTACCTTCCACCTCTGCCATGCCTTGATTGTCCACCGGTGGGTGGTGGCCAGCCCCGTGGCGTCTTCTGCCTGTGAAAGTGCAACATTTCATTAGCATTGGGTTTCATCAGCCCAGCTGCGTTTCCTTGTGCAAGGGATGTGCAACACCCATTCTCCTGGGGTTGGCATAACCGTGCAGGTGCTGTAGGTAACATTACTCACGTCTATCCCGGGATGTCCAGCTGGGGCTCCCGGCCGCCCTCCACAAGGTGCACATGATCCTGAAAAAGGGTGGCCTTGCGGGGTGGGGTGGTTGGCCGTTGTAGCTCCTCATAGCATCGTAGAATGCCAGCCTTATTTTGCGGAAACGGTGCCTGACCTCCTCCGCAGTCCTCTCATGGCCATGGCGCGTAAGGCAGTAGGCCACATTGTGGTAGTGCTCGTCGAGGCCCTTGGTGTTAGGGCGCATCAGTTCCCGCACACCGCCACACCACCTGACCATTGCCAGCATTTCCCGGGTCTCGAAGTCCGTCCACTCCCGAGCCCCCTCCTCCATCGCCCTTGGTAAAAAAAAATTTTGTGCAGCAACCACCACCTTCGTCCTGCTACACGAGTGAACCACGCGGCTGCACTTCCCGGGTTTGTCCAGTAGGGGTTTCTTCGGCGGCGCCATTTCTCGTGCGCCAGGATCACGCATGCGCGAAATGCGATGAGAGGAAGGAAACTGATCATGCCAAAACAAAGGGAGGAGCCATTTTGCGCTGGGGCGGACGTGTAGGTGGGGGAAAGAGGTTTGCAAGGGGAAGAAGCCGGGAGGAAAACAAGGTAAAATGCAATGTGGGGAGCCCTCGCAGGGTAGTGATTTTAGCGTGGAGGAGGAAGGGTTTGCTTTAAGGCAAAAGCCCTCCCGGGGAAGAGGGGTAGCCTGGCGTCACACGGAGATAAAAAATCTTTTAGACATTTGGGGAGAGTGGAGATTTCAGAGGGACCTCCAGGCGACCTATAGGAACATCGAGATTTTCGAGGATATTGCCAGAGAAATGAATAAGAGAGGGCATAGGCGGACTGCGGAGGAGTGCAGGACGAAGACCAAAAGGCTACGTGCAGCCTACCGTGATGCAGTTGCAGCAAATAAAAGGTCGGAAGCAGCTAGAGTGGAATGTCCGTACTTTGAAGAACTCTCCAGGATTTTGGGGAGGGACGCGAGTGCCACCCCCCCCAGAGTCATAGAGAGCTTGCTGGTCGCCATGGATAGCGAGCAAGCAGCGATTGATAACGTGGCAGCGGAAGGTATTTCGGGCAGAGAACCTTGAATTTATCGCACCCCACTTAATGAGTGCATAGAGCCCATCCGAATTTTTTTTCTTTTGCAGTACTGGACCAACAGATGAGCCAGGAACTGTTCGAGCAGACCTCCCAGGGCTCTTGTTCTGGAGACACATCAGGTGAGGCTGGTTGGCTGTCCCCTGTACAAGATTTGCATTTACGGCCAAAAGCGCCTTTGATAAAAATTTTGGCCAGGGAAGAAGTCACCCAAGCCGAAACTCCGGGTGGTTGGGGGCCAGAGATCTGCCATCACATGTCTGCAAGGCGCATTTCGTGTCTGGCTCTAACGGTTTCCCACGCGTGTTGCACCTCTTTAAAGCTTTATTTGTGCTGCGTGACAGGGAGCATTTAATCATCCCTTGCTCCTTTTCACTCTACTGGGTCCCACTAGGCCATTGACGTGACTGTGTTCCATTCTTTGCTAGCAGGACTGTGTGAAGGGCGGCCAGACCAAGTGCATGGTGCCGCTTTGAAAAAGCATTGTCCATGGTCATGCATTTTGAACCTCCTGGTGCAAGGGCTAAATTTTTCGTTTTCCCTCCAAGCAGGGATCGAGGACAGCTGCCCCACACCTATGCAGGTGGAAACCCCTGCACTGGGGAGTACTAGCACTACAGCTGCTGGTGAGTTAAGGTGTCCTGCACCCAAACTATTGCTGCTGTATCTTTCCATTGCAGTGCGATAACCGTGGTATGAATTGTCACCACAGGTTTGGAGATACAGAGCATGGCTTAACGCACTGGCCTTGATATGCCCATTGTACCTTTGGAGCCTTCATGGCGGGGACAACTTCAACATGCTGTGCCCTTCACCGTTAAAGTTTCGGTGCAACCATTAGTGCAGTGCCAGGAAAAAAGCATTTTCCATAAGGCCTGCTGTTGGACAGCCATGTTGCATTACTTTGCAACTGTCCTGTTGGAGGGAGA
Organism: Ctenosaura bakeri; assembly: GCA_948474755.1. Lineage (NCBI taxonomy): Eukaryota > Metazoa > Chordata > Lepidosauria > Squamata > Iguanidae > Ctenosaura > Ctenosaura bakeri. Next base: position 69,206 of record CAOLHI010002136.1, on the reverse strand, counting down.
AATCTGACATGATTCAAGGTAGAACTATGTGATCAATGTTTGGTGTTGTTAGTGTCCTTTTCAAGTGTTGGAAGTACCTTGACTTTACAAATGGCTGTATACTAACCCCTTGTCCATACATGGCATCTCAGTGATCTGATCTATGCGCATGACCACGCTATGTTGCTTGACTTTTCCTTTTGTTCCAAACAGATGAATGCCCCAGTACCACCCCGGAAAGAGAAATCGAGACGCCCACTGCAAGAATGTCCCCCCTGTCACGCCTCAGGGTGAGCAGGAACAGAACCGCGGGGGGGGGCGTGACAAGGTACTATCATATGCGAGAGCCACCTTAGACTTCATGCGCGACCAGGAAGAGACGAGCAGGCAACAGCTCGCCATGGATCGTGAACAGGTGTCTCAAGACAACGCAAGGGCAGAGGATGCGCGCCAGGAGATAATCTCCCTACTAAGGGTGTGCGCCACGGCAATGTCAAACATTTCCAGTGTGATAACGGGCATGGGCGGAGGCTGCCAACCAGTGGCTGGCCCTTCTCTGGCCCAAGCGCAAACATCCAGGGCAGACACCGAAAACATTGCCGAGGGCAGCACGGCAGCGGTTCCCAACCAGCTGCTGGAGGGAGGAAAGGGCAAGGCAGCTAGGGTCAGGAAACCACGTCAAATTTACAGCCCTTGAGCATTCTGTGGGCCATGCTGGGGAAAGCAATTAAAATTTTAGGCCTCCTCTCCCGAGTAGGGTTAATGTGGCCGCGGGTATTCCCGGACCAGGTTTTGCATGTTTTTTGCTGCAACTAATGTTTCCATATGTGCCTTTTAAAAGAAAGGAAATAAAGTAAGGACCCAGTTTATGTAAACAGATTCAATATTTATTTATTTTTACCGCTTCAGCAGGATGCATAGTAAAGAACACTAGCGGTCACAACGGTGAGGGTGCAGCTTTGAGGATAACACACTCCTTCCTGTGTGCGGGGGGCAAACACCAAAAAGGTGGGGGATAACACAGTGTCAGCTAATCGCAGTTGCCAGCAATCAGCGTGGCAATGGCGTTCCTTACCAATTCCCCTTCATGGATCCTCCTTGCAGAGTCATGAGGCCGACAATCACTGCTGGTGTGTCTCAGAGTTAGGGGGGCTGGTTTCTCTAGCTCGGGGTGGAGAATATGTCCTTTGCTCTCACAAATGTTGTGTAGGACCACACAAGCAGACACCACGGGGAGATAGTTCTTTTCAGAGACTGTCAAAGGAGCCGAAAGACACCCCCACCTGGCCTTAAGCCTTCCAAAGCACGTTCAACCACATTCCTGCAGTGGTTGAACACCCTATTGTAGGCAATCTTCTTAGGGGTGAGATGTCCGCCGTAAGGCTTCATGAGCCATCTTGAAAGGGGGTATGCGGCGCCCCCCAGGATAACAGGGCCTATGGCGACACCACCAATGGTTATGGTTGGGTTCCCAGGGACGAACTTCCCTGCCTCCATGGCATGCCAGAGTGATGAGTGCCGGAAGGGTATGCGGCGCCCCCCAGGATAACAGGGCCTATGGCGACACCACCAATGGTTATGGTTGGGTTCCCAGGGACGAACTTCCCTGCCTCCATGGCATGCCAGAGTGATGAGTGCCGGAAAACGAATGCATTGTGCGTTCGTCCAGTGTGGCCAAGCACAATGTCAACAAACCTCCCCGAATGATCCACCATTCCTTGTAGGAGTATGGAGAATGCGCTCTTCCTGTTCACAAATTCTTCCCCTCGTCCCTTTGGTGGTCTCACTTTTATGTGTGTTCCATCCACTGCCCTGATGCACTGAGGGAAACCCATCTGGCGGAAACCATCCATTATCTGTGAACGTCAAAAGCAGGAAAGAAATTAGTCAACGTATCGCTGCATCACGAGCAAACGCTTGGCTGTAGCGCATGCACATACATCCCCTCGCACCTGCTTGCCTTTGCCTGATTTCGGGGCAGTGACCACAACCACATAGCTTGGCCCATTCAAGGCATGGATACAGAACCCAAACACTTGCGCAGTTGCCACGGGAGAAGAAAATAATCATGGGGGAAAAACTAGGCAAGCCACACAGCTTGCACCTGGTGGCTTTTGGTGGCCATGTCCTATCGTTGGTGGGGCCTGGACATTTATTACAGCCGGTTAATGACGTGAGTTCTCCTTTGCAGAATCTGGCTGTAACTCTGAACATGCCCTGTGGCCCATGCTTTCTCTATATATGTTGTGTCCCGGCGGCCCAAGTGCTGCTCCAGGGGCCCTGTTGGCTGAGATGGCATACACTGGTTTTTAAGAAAAGGGATACGCAGTGGCCATTCAGACCAACCCCTGCCGAAACCCTTCCAACCCTGCCACCCACAGTTATCACCTGCAAAGAGCTCTGCAGCCTTCTGTCACGAGGAAGTGCTGCTTCAGAGGCCCAGTGGGCTGAGATGGCATAAACTGATTTTTAAGGAAATGGACACCCAGTGGACACCCAGACTGAACCCTGTTGAAACCCTCCAAACCCTGCCGCCCACAGGTTCCACCTGCAAAGTGCTCTGCAGCCTTCTGTTCCGAGGCAGTGCTGCCCCAGGGGCCCTGGTGGCCTAGATGCCCGGAACTGGCTTGCAAGGAAAGGGACACCCAGTGGCCATCCAGACTGACCCCGGCTTAAGCCCTTCCCACCCTGCCGCCCACAGGTTTCACCTTCAAAGTGCTCTGCAGCCTTCTGTTCCGAGGCAGTGCTGCCCCAGGGGCCCTGGTGGCCTAGATGCCCCGAACTAGTTCGCAAGGAAAGGGACACCCAGTGGCCACCCAGACTAACCCCGGCTTAAGCCCTTCCCACTCTTCCGCCCAGAGTTCCCACCCGTGAAGTGCTCTGCAGCCTTCTGCTATGAGCCAGTGCCGCCGAAGTTGCCCTCCTGGCCGAGATGTCATGCAGAAACAGGTTTCCCTGGCCCATCCAGACCACCTCCCTGCTGAAACGCCTCCAACCCTGCAGCTCCTACATCGCAGTCAGCACCATTTGTACTGTCAGAATGTATTCTTGCTGGATGAGCCTTCTGCTGAGAGGCCGTCATTAGAGAACTCGGAATACTGGGAACCCACTGGTCATCCATGCCAACCCCGCGGCACTCTCTTTGGGATGGTGATTCGTGTTGCGACCCTGCTGTCTTGGGGCCAGTCCCTTGCAGAACGCAACTTCTTTTCCCGGGGAAGTAACCCCCCCTCCCATCACAGTCCACTGTGTTTGGGAATTGGCGTACTTACCCTCAGATAGTCTCCTAGGCACACGGTGGACGCCAGAAGCACATGCTCGATCGCAAGACACACTTCGATCACGATAATGGACACCGTGGATACACCTAAGCCGAAAGTGTTGGCAGTCTTGCGGTATATCAGGGGCGATGTAAGCCACCACACAGTAATGGCCACCCTCTCCTCCACTGAAATGGTTTGCCGCATCTCTGTGGTCCTTCTTTCCAGGTAGGGACGCAGGCGCCCCGCGATTTCAAAGAGGGTGGCTTTGGTCATCCTGAAGTGATACAGCCACTGGTTTTCGTCCCATTTCCCCAGAACCTCCTCTGACCAACACATCCGCCGCATCCTCTCCCTAACCCACCACCTTTTTGGGCGTGGGGCTTCCTGCAAGAGAGGTGCCAGAAGTGGGAAATATGACCGTGAGCGTCTCACGGCATTGCGACGGTTCCTGGCGAGCCTGTGCCTCCTCGCTCCATCTTCGGGCCAGCAACTTTCCAGTGCCGCTATCACGGCTGAAAGGACCGTCATTAGTGGGTCAGAGCACCCCAGCGATGATCGTCAGCAGCTGGCGATCCATACACAGAAGAGCAGAAAGCAAGCAGAAAGACAGAGGGGGAAAACGCCTCCACGGCGGCTCGAAAAAAAAACGCGCGGGACAGGGTGAGGGGGCAGGTTCGTCGGAGGATGTCAGGTGACACGCGCGCGTATTGACGTCCGTGATGGTGCCCAGAATGTTTCTTTTGAAAATATCGCACAGCCAATCAAATGCCAGACAGGCGGGGAAAGGACACCTTCGGGAGCGGCCACGGAAATATTGTGTGAATGTATTGATGCTTCCCCGGCCTCTTTCCTATGGAGCCGTGAGAATGCCACTAAAAGTTCAGACCGTGTTGGTGGGGATTAAGGAAAACCCGGCTTGGATCGTAGCGGCACGATTTCTGCACCCCGTGAGAAAAGGGCCTCTGTCAGGAGATAAAACTGCCCTAATGGTGCTGAAGCAGCTCAGGAGCTGGAACAGCAGTTATCTCTTGGCAGAACCAGCTTTTGCTACTGTCCCTCCCCCTGCCCCATTGCTGCAGTGCCTGCAGCCATCTTATCTTTACCACCCACTGTTAAAGTGACATAGTTACACCAGCCAGTAGGATGTTTATCTCAGATTGCTATTCTAGGCATGGTTTCATGTAATTAGTTCACATCATCTTTTATGAGACTTACTTCTGAAAAACATACATCAGACTGAGATGCAAGTTCTCTAGATTCTCCATACCTGGGCAGAACTGACAAACCCTTGCCGGCTTGCCACCTGGGTCAGGCGTGGGCCTGCCCTGCTGCTCCATTATTCCCTCTGCAAAGTGTCCAAGAAGCACAGATGGTATTAATTAGAGCAACTGATGGTCCAGAATGAAACAGTGGGTATGACAAATATTTGGAAATATTCCTATGAAGAAAGTACAAGAGAAGAGTACCCGACAGTATTCCCTAGACAATAGACTGCTGTAGATGTTAGTTAAGCTATTTATTCTTGTCCAGAATCCACCCTCATCACATCATTTCCTCCTTCAACAGCTGCAGCCACAGGTGATAGATGAGCAGTCACCTGACTTTTGGCCATGTTTTGATCCCTTCAAATGGGGCACTGCATCCAGAAGATGAACAATCCTTGAGCACCCTTACACCAAAAGACCATTTAGCTACAGCCTTGAAAAGTTACTTTTGGGCTACATTTTGGGAAAGTTACATTTTAGACTATGGCTTCTAGAATCCCCCCAATCAGCATGGTCACTGGGGGATTCTGGAAGATGTAAGCTCTGCATTTAGCCCAGGAACTAGAAGGGTGGGAGTTGCTTGTAATCATGTCTTAGGAGAAGAATGAAGATAAATGGAGACAAGTGAATGCTTTGATATAGATATCTTTGCATCTGGAAAACAGTAGCAGGGAAAAAAATCTTAAACCTCATTGTAAAGATCACTCCAGAAGAGGAAATACTGGGTGACATCTTGGAGTGAATTTTAGAGTTTCCAAAGTGGTGGAATGAACATGTAACACAATAAACATGTAACAAAAGCACTGGGAATGTTTCTATTGCTCTCAGTGTCTAGTAGTCTAAATAGTCCTTAATCTATATACTATTAGACTGACTGACTGATCAGGGCCCACTGTAATAGTAACAGGCATAGGCCTGTTCAATAGGATGCAATTGCAATGTTTTCATGGCTTCTGCAATAAGATTTGTTGAATAGGCAAACAAGATTAGGAAACCAGTGTGAGAATGTCATTAATCAGAATTTTTATTTATTTTAGAAGGCTGGATTAGTAGGAATTCCCTTGTTCTCTGAGGAATTTAGACTGAACCCCAAAGACCACTATGGTATAGTCTGATCAATGCAACTTAATCAGTAGCTGGGGTGTACTGGTTCTTCAGGTCTAACAGTACCTTCCAAACTATGACCAGGTGTTTATACATACTTAATCTACCCACAGTATCAATTTTAATAATGTTTATTAATGATTTTTTTCTTAACACATTTCTCTGTGCTCTGCTGGATTCAAAAGTGTGGATCATTGCCATGCAAGTTCCAAAGGATCTAGCAGACAGCTAAGCAAAGCAGGACGAAGATTCTATTCATAGTGCTGCGTACACAGACAACAGTTTCTAAGAACCCTGAAAATGATTTGAAATGAGCTTTGCTTTTTGTGATGTACACATGTATCTCTTTTGTTACACTATTACTTCAAAGAAAACAGAGTCAGCAAGTTTTGAAGCAACACAAAGGCCTGGATGCCAATAGTAAAAGAGGGATGAGTTTACAATACTGTACACTGTTAGGATGAAGGCCCCCTTCAGAATCCTTTTAGCTCTATGAAAAGCCTTTCAGCCATCTCCATACTTTGGACTATAGGAAGAAAAAAGAAAGGCCATTTATCTATGCCACTGGTTCTTAACTTTTTCTTTATCAAGGACTCCCTGTAAATATAATGTTGCCAGGGAACCCCAAGACTTAGCCAAGATTTAAATATATTAAATCTAGATTTAAATATTCAAATATTTATTTAAATGTTCAGACATTTATTTATTTATTTGAGGCTTCTGGAGACAAGAATTCAAATCCCTGCTCAGACACTGGAGAAGTAACATTGTCTCAGCCTCAGAGGAAGGCAAAGGCAAACCGCATCTGAACAAATCTTGTGGGGGGGGAAGCAACTCTGGCCATTTCTGCACCAGCCTGTTATAGTGCTATTATTCCACTTTCAATATCCCATGGAATCCTGGGGTTTGCAGTTTAGGGAGAGGCCCCTGTGGTAGAGTCACCTTAGGGCTGCCATAATTCTGAAGTGACGTGAAAGCACACAACAACAAGGTGCCACTGACAGGGGGAGGTTCTTTCTAGCAGTCATTTCTCTCCCCTTTGAAAACTGATCTCTGGCAATCCTTTATCATGGGGGTTTTCTTGGCAAGATCTGTTGCCTTTGCCTTTCTCTGAGACTGAGACAATGTGACTTGCCTGAGGTCCAGTGGGTTTCCATGGCCCAGTGGGGATTCAAACCCTGGTCTCCAGAGTCATAGTAAGGGCTCAGCAGACCCCCAGGGGCCACAAGACCCCAGGTTAAGAACCACAGGTCTGTGTCATGTCTTTCCAAAAGAAAGAAAGAAACAGAGACACAGACAGGAGAGGCAGCACAAATTGATCTATCTCCCTTTATTACTAACTCTACAATTTCTGTGTTGCCCTGTAGGCAAGCCTTTCTGTTGAATGAAAAAATAATAATACCTGTTTGGCTTACTCTGTGTTTAAATTTGTTTTGTTGTTGTTTTCTAGATAGAAGGAAATGGCAGTACAGCACTGGTCCAATTAAATCAGTTAATAATGAGAAACCCAGATCTGCAGAGTGTGAATTATTCATTCAGAAGAGAGGAAGAATAGGGGCAGGGGGGTAATATTGTTACATTCCATTCCATTCCTTCCAAGGCATTCATTAAAGGTGGTGTTGGGGCTGACAGTTTTTCTTTTTGCAGAAATAGTTTCATTTATTTGAGTTTTTTATTTATTTTGTTTATATGCTGCCTTTCTCTTGGAGTGGGACCCAAGGCAGCTCACCAAAAGAATCAACTAAAATCTAACAATGCAATTTTAAAGACAATTAAAAATCATCACCTTATGCAGAGTCAGCAAGCAGGCTTTCAGCCAGACTGTTCACACAGGCATCCCAGCACCACACAACCTTTTGGCCAGTGTGCTTGCCTATACACAGCCACTGTGAGGTCAGCATGCGTAAAATGAGATGGCCACTCCATACCCAGGCAGAGCATATGCTTGTATAAAACAAGACAGCATGGAGCAAGGGGGCTGGTTTCCTGACTCTTGCATTCTATGGTTCTATGAAATTAGTACCTCATCATTTTTGGACTCCTGGTGTATGCATCTTACGTAAGTTTCCCTGTTTCTTTTTGAGCTTCACTCAAAGCAGGTTATGCCTAGTTATGGGATGAGAAACTTTGAGCCCTCCAGATGTTTTAGGACTGCAGCTCTCATCAGTCCTAGCCATCATATCCAATGAGAAGCAATGTGGGAAACTAGTCCAGAAACATATGTGGGGCATATTTGTTCATTCCTTCCTTACTCAGATCAATGGACCATGAATAAAGAGGGAGGTAGTACAGCAGAGCTAGAAGGGACTTGGACATCTAGTCCAGAGCAGAAATCTGCAGCTAACATGTCCCTGAAAGAGGTCATCTAGCCACTGTTTATAACAAAGGGGGGTTGCCACCCTCTAAATGGAGGTTTGTACAAGTAAGCAGTAGTCAAAAGCCTTCATTCCTCTCAGTGATTTATACCAATTTTCTTGGAGGCAGTAGTGCTTGTTTGCTTGTTCATTCATTCATTCATTCATTCATTCATTCATTCAATTTATACCCAGCTTTTCTCTTGGCATACAACCAAAAGTGGCTATCATTGCAATATTTAAATGTTATTTTCAGCCTTGCCTTTTGATTTAGAAGCATATCTAAAATACTGTTTAACTATTTTATGGCTTTTAATTTATTTTTGAAATTAAAAAATGGGGCTCCAGGTGTGACATATAGAAACTCCAATAATCGCCACTAGAGTTGGCCAGTTGGGCCATCCCTACCATTAGATCAAGTGAGACAATTCAGATAGCAGATTCTAGGGAGAAGCTGCAGCTTCCCAGCTGTCCCTCCTGAAACCTCTAGTAATTTCTCTCTCTTGAAGGACAGAGCTATATGTGCACAGATTGTTCTTCTGATTTTAAAACTAATTCTCCCAATGAGGTAGATTCCACATGTTCCAGAATCTTGGCTCTTGCGGCTTTTAAAAAAACCCTATCGGATATGATGACAAAGGTAGTCCAGCTATATGTGGTAATTTAATTTCTAACGTCATCTGTCCCCTTCTACAACCCAGTTAAGCCCAGTGATTGAATCAAACTAATTAAAATAAATTAAGCAATCAATTAAGTTAGAAATTTTCTAACAAAGATGGTTAACTTAATTAAATTTTTTTAATTTATTGAGTTGATTTCAGCTGGCTTTTGGACATTAACTTAATTCCAGAATTAAGTTTTTAATTCAATTATTTATGGATTAAATGAGAAACTATGCTAAAAACCAACAAACTTTACATTTTCCTGCTGGTTCTTTAATAAATGCAAATGGCTATAGGATATCTGTTTATTTTTGTTCATGATTAGAATATGATGGTTTACTTAATTCCAAGAGTAGAATATTTTAAATGGACAAGCAGAGAGGGCAGTTTTTGGTAGTCATTTTTGCATCAGATAATCCTCATTTAAATTACATGAAACCCCACACAGAGACTTCGCATCAGTCCCAAGAAAGTGAATTTTGCATTAAAGCTTTTCTACTGTTTTTATTATCTCTAGTTAAACTAGAATACCTGGATTCAAGCTATTTGAATCTAATAAATATATTTTAGGGTTCCACAGTGGAACTATATCATAATCAGTGCAATAAGGCAGCTTTACTTAAGAACGTCTAGCAAACTCATTGGCAACTACTTCTGAGATGACAGTAAAGCTCATTTTCTCCAGTCTTTTGGAAATATGGGTTTGATAGCACGTATGACAAAAGGAGTCCAGGTGCAGCCACGGTCTAGAAATCTTATGCAACTGCTCAACATGTCTGCCATCCTTAGGAAGTCTGCACATCATAGTGAAAGATAACACTCTTTTTTGCGTGACACCTCCCCTCTCTGAAATATCTTTCATTCCTTATCTGTTTGCATGAATAGCTCTAGGAAATCCACAGAGACACCTACCTCAATTGCTTCATTAATCTTTTCAACTATTGGCGGTTCAGTTTTAGTTTGACAATGCAACAGCTGGAACACATCATCAAAACTGCAATTCAGAATTTCAGCTGATTTCATGCCTCACAAACTTTAAAAGTAAAGCATGAGATACATTTCTGCACCATATAATTCACACAGATGTACAGATACTTCACAGTAAAATTGAAGACCTCATTTAAAGAGCCTAAGCTAGTGTGTGAAAAACTGTCTGAACCTGTGCCATAGACCTGGTGCATCCAGGACACATTCGACATCAACATGCAGGTGGTACCTCAATACCACCACCATATAAACAGGAAGAATAATCAAGGTTATGTGATGGGAGGGGAAAGCTGATTCCATCCTCTTTGTCTTCTGGTAGATGATCAACACATGTCAAAATTAACAGCACCACAAAACTTGTCTTAAGAGTTAATACTGTGGTCTAAGTTCTAAGGGCTTCCACCTTGCATTTATTTTAAACATATGACCATGCACATATTTAACAGTTGAATCAATAAAGCAAGACGTGCAATGTACTTTAACCCTATATGAACCATAAAACATACATTTTATTTTGTTTTTACATCACATCTGGAAAATGTGGAAAAGGTAAGGTGCAGATAGATTGCCACTTTCTTGGAAATTCTAAAACACTGTGGTTGAGTTATTTTTAAAAAGTATCAATAGGCCATCTTTCTCACACCTGAATACATGTCAATTAGATTTATGTATGTATGTATGTATGTATGTATGTATGTATGTATGTATGTATTTGCTTGCTTACTATAGTTATATACTTTGGAAATTCTGAGGCAGCTTACAACATGGGAATGGGAAAAGTGGTGATATTTTATACAGTAGCCATGGAGGGTACATTCCAGACCTTAGTGTGGATAGCAAAAAACACAGATAATACAAATGCTGGGGGTTTTTTTCAGTGAGATGAATGATGGCGGTATTGAGATAAGTATGCAGCTTGTGGAGAGGAGGCTCTGAAACTTGACAGAACTTGACAAAACTTAAGCAATTAAGACAAAGAAAGTTTTGTAGCCATTACTTTTAGTCCAAAGCCAGTGCACAACTGTGAAAAACAAAAATTAAAACAATGGGTGGTCCAAAAACAAAATGTTTTTGTACACAGAAGGTCAATAGTAACCTAACATTAGCATCTGAATGCCATAGTGTTGGGCTAGTATTGACTTTCTAAAAATATGTCAGAAGGCACATCGTCATCAAAAGGAGGATTATCAGAAAGCAATCTAAGATATTGTCATTGGTTGGATCTCAGGAGCAGACAATATTGATGTTGATGGTTGGGGATCTACTGAAGATATTTTTTTCCCCTGAATCCTGGTAATGGGAAATTTGGTCTTTTTAACTCATCCAAGTGTTGCTGCAGAAGTTGTAATCCTTCAATGACTGTATTGGTGACTTTAATACTATATTCCCTCCAAGGATTATATTCCATAATTTTGCCCTTTAGTGTCTTTACAGTTTGAAATGCTTTGGCAAATTTCTCTAAGGTCCACATGACTGGTTCTACTTCTGTTTCTCCTTCTTCTTCCTCTGAAGATGTCTTAAGCACTTTGGTCAGGGTGTTGCCTGACTCAAAAGGTAGGTTTTTGAGAGGTGACATCACCAAACTTACTTACAATGATGGAACTCTGTTACCATGGTTCCATCTAATGATTCAGGACCTTGACCAATGAGATAAACAAGATGCAAAGGAATTGTTTCACCTTGGTTAAATTTTGTATAAGTGTAATTAGGTAATTACTGAATGTTTGTACTGTGCTTCATGGATGTTTTAGAAAACACTTAATTGAAAAGAGAGAAGCAGAGTGCTGTGTTGGTACAGGGTTGGACCTAAGACCCTGCAGATCATCACTGGAATCCCCACTTGGCCATGGAAACCCACTGAGGGAACTTGCTAAAGTCACAATCCCTCTGCCTCAGAGGAAGGCAAAGGCAAACTCCCTCTGAACAAATCTTGCCAAGAAAATATAGGATAAGGCCACCTTAAGTTGGAGCAGACTACGGAGCTGATGTAGCAGAAACAGAAAAGATATACATTCCTTGCATGTCTCACTCTAAAACTACAAAAGTCTGAAAGACAGACATAAATATGAGCCATCTTTACATTAATGTTACGGATAAAAATTCAAGCAGAAATAGTGAGGTAGTTGTAGTTATGTGCAGAGAGAGAGAAGCAAACATGAACTCAGGGCATTACACTCTCTCTGGTGCAAGGGAAAAGGAAGGATTAGAGTGGTAGGAGACAGGAGAGATGGCGAGAGGTGCATAAGTCCTTTACCTGTAATAAGGAACTGCACAGTGAACATTCTCATGGCCCCCTCCCCCTCCTTCCGTCAAGACAAGTAAAGTACTACCAGTCTGAGATATGAATGGAGGTACAGGAAGAGGAGGAACTGAGGTTTTTAGAAAGATGGGTAGAGATCAGGGTTCAGTCTGTCTAAAATACAACTACAACTGGAAGAAATCAAGCAGAGGGCCAGCTTTGGCTCATGCCCATAGGTTCAACTCCACTGATTTTGATGCAGCTGAAAAGAAGTAGGATAATGTCCATACCACCCTTACTCAAGCACTACATGGAAGGAACAGAAAAGCAGCTGATTCTAAATTCAATTTGAAGTCCCAACTGAATCAATGGGAACTTGGTAAGTCAACATTGACAGAAGATCCATTAATCAGATGGTTCCTCTCTACTCTAGCATCTTGATTTTGGGCATTGTTGCCATCTTTTCCTTGATGGCTCTGGCCCAGAGACTTTGGCAGCAAAGTTTGTGTACATTTTGCTGGCTACTTTTTCCCAGCAGTGAGAAATCCTGCATTAGCTAAATATTTGAATCCCCCCCCCAAAAAAAGTGTAGCTGTTTGTCTCCCCCTTTTTTCTTGATGACACAAAATATGGAAAATAAACTTTTAGATTTTTCAGCTAGTTTGTCTTAATAATTCTGGCATCTATCTGGACAGCTGCTTCTCTTTAACAAAATGGAAAGGCAGCAGCAGAAAGCCTGGAGACTATATATTCAAGGAACTGAAGAAAAGTGGCTTCAATGCCAGCAGCCAGTACCATATTTAGCTAAATACTGTCATCTAGTGGAGGTGAGAAGTTCAGTCCATAGGTAGGGTGTGTCTCTGGGGAAGACTTTTTCCACCTATGACTTAAATAGGTCGGGAGAGAGAGAGAAGCAAACATGAAGCAAATATTTTTAACACTTGTATAATAGCAGGAGAGCATTTCTATCTCACACATCTGCAAAATCCACAAATGCCACAACTGGAAGAGTGCAGCAATCCCATTTCCAATTACATTGAGCAAAAAGAGACATGGCTGCAATGGCACCATTTTCCATAGTCCAAAGGAGAGGAGGCAGGAGAAATTCTGAAGAGAAAAGGAAAAACAGGTGGAGATTGTTGAAGAAGTGAAAATAGGAGAAGCATGTTTAAAAGATTAGAGCTGGTTCTGGATGAGAAGAGAAACATACAAGGTTCATACTGAAAATAATGCCTGTCAGGTCATAATTCTTTTATTAACAACATGAGATATATGCATACATGTGTAAAGTAACTCTTCATTTACAACATGGTACTATTCAAAACAGTCTCCTCCAGTGGCCACACATTTGGGTCCCCTTTGAACCAAGTCATCAAATCCACTTTTGAAAAACTCTTTGGGGCATTCTCCAGTCCAGTGTCTGACAGCATCTTCCACTTCACTTACATCATCAAAGCACCATCCTCAAAGGGTTTCTTTCATGTAACCAAGCAAGTGAAAGTCTGAGGGCACCAGGTCAGGGCTGGAAGGCAGATGTGGCACCACTGACCATCCTATTTGTGCAAGAATCTGTTATATTGCCAAAGAAGTGTGGGATCATGCATTATTGTGGTGCAACTGGATTGCATCCAGCTATTTCTTTTGTCTTTTCTTGCAGGTGGCTTCTTGAAGTTTCTAGAGGGGTGCATGGTAACAGCTGCTGTTCATTGTTGTTCCACACTCAAGGAAATCAAGCAAAATCATTCCTTTGTCATCCCAGAAGATATTCATCATAATCTTCTGTGCTGAACACTAGCTTTTGAATTTCTTTGGTCTAGGGAAGATAGAGTGCTGCCATTCCATGGACTGATTCTTGATTTCTGATGGTAGAGGTATGACCAGGTCTCATCACCCTAGCAAACGTTCCTGAAAAAGGTGTCCATGCAGGCTTCAATTGCTGCCAGCAGTTCCAAATACACATCCAAATACACTGTTCTCTTTCAAATCAGCTGTTAATTGATAAGGAACCCACTTGGCCTACATTTTCCTGTATTCAAGATTGTAGATATTCTGCTCAACAGCACTGTGACCACAGCCAAGTTCCCCAACAGTCTCTTGGACAGTCAGATACTGGTCTGTGCAAATGATGTCATACCCTCTGTTACCTCAAAACTTAAGTGCCATAAGAACCACCCTGCAATGCCAGATACCTCCTTGCAAAAGTGGGGAATGAATTCACTCAAAATCAGAAGGCTAACGAGAGGAGGGCAACTTAGCAAGACCTTTCTACCAATGTTTACGGGCTCACGCAGGAAAAGAACCAGCCAGAGATTCAAAAGTAAGCCAAAAATGTGTTTTATTGAGGGGAATTCACTCACACATGCACCCAAGATACACAAGTCATACATTCACACAAGAGCTAACTGAAGGATAAAGGGAGGAAAAATATGGATAGAGAGGCTGAAAGTTTGGGGTCATAATTACCAGTCCAGAATTGTAGTGAAGAAGTTGAAATGTGGCTTAGACTTGTGTCTAAGGGCAGACCAGATCAGGAGTCAGGGCAAAATAGTGGGGTCCAGCATTTCATCTGACTGCATCTGACTTCTCAAAACCAAGGGTTCGTATACTCTATTTCCCTCCCTGAAGGGGTGTGAGTTAATTGCTTTCTTGCAGAGTAAACAAAAGGGGTCTGGAATGGACTGATTGTTTCAATGTCTTGGTTGAGTGGGGTTTCTGGGTCAGGCTTCAATAGGAAATGCACACTGCAGGAGTCCTTGCCTTTGCACCTGGGCACCTTATTGTTTTCTGAGGTTGGGTAATTGGTAGGATTGGCTCAGAGCTGTTAAGTCAGGCTTTCTTGGCTAATTTCAGTGAACTTATAACCTGGCCACACTGGGATTACCTTTTGGCCTGTTTTTCATCAAGGATCCCTTCTTCCACATGGCTTCCAGTCATAATGTATATAATTTATATTTTATGCCAATTAAGCATATCTGCCAATTAATATATTTTGCCAGTTAGAGCATATCAAAATGTGGGGGTGTACAGCCTGGTAACAGCTCTGCTATTGATGGTCTTCCACTAAGTGGTTTGTCTTCAACATGGGTTCTGCTTCTTTAAACCTTTTTGCTCATCTTCGCATATTACTCTTATCAATTGCCACCTCACCATACACATTTTTGAGACTTCTGCGGATGTCAGCAACAGTACAGCCTTCTTTGGTGTACAATTCAATGACTACTCTTTGTTTCTACTTCATATCCATGGTTATGCAACACCTGGAAATACAGAAATTATGTCAGTCATGCAGTAAGAATTACTCCACTGGTGGTGCAATAGCATCCCATTTGGATGGTTTCTGAGAAAATGGCATACAGGCATACTTTCAGTACAACCCTTGAAACATTGCTTACCTTAGAGCAGAAGATGGAAAAGATAGAGAAGAAAGCATGAGGTCTACGGGAGAAGAATGAGCACTATGCCAAGAGAGAATGTGTGTGGGGGGAAGAGTCTTATAGCAGGAAGAAAAAAAAACGGAATGTGCAAAAGACTTAGGCCATTTCTGCACTACACTGATATAATGCTATTATTCCATGGGGTTTGCAGTTGTGGAAAAAGCATTTAGAATTTTCAGCCAGAGAGCACTTTGGCCTCAGTAAACTACAAACCCCAGAATTCCACAGGATGTTGAAAGTGGAATAATAGCATTATAACAGAGTAGTGCGGAAATGGTCTAAGAGTTTTCCCCAACTCAAGCACTGTTTTCGTTTTGGGAGAAGACTGAGGTGAAGAGGGTGTTGAGTAGTTCTGCCTTTTCTCTGTCCCCTGTTAGCACTTTGCCATCTTTTCCATGTAGTGGTCTTACAATGTCCTTGTTCTTCATTTTACTATGGACATAACCAAAAAAAAGCCTTTTTCATTGTTTTTAACCTTTCTAGAAAGCTTCAGCTCATTCTGTGCTTTAGCTTTACTGACCTTTCTACATTTGCTGCCTATTTGTTTGAATTCTTCAGTTATTTCCCCTTTCTTCCATTTTTTGTACATGTCCCTTTTTAATCTTAACTCATTTGAAAATTCTTTAAATATACATCCCAGATTTTTTAGATACCTCTCATTTTTTCTCTTCATTGGAATTGTTTGAAATTATGCCTTCAGTATCTCATTTGTAAGAAACTCTCATCCATCATGAACTCCCTTCTCTTTTAGTATTCCTGACCATGGGATCATGCCCAGTATTTCCCTAAGTTTACTGAAATCAGCTTTCTTAAAGTCTAGAATGCTTGTCTGACTATACTTGGCTTCCCCTTTCTGCTGTATAATAAACTCCAGGATAGTACGGTCACTTCCACCTAAGGCTCCTGCCACTTCCATCCCATTAACCAAGTCATTATTGTTGGTTAGGATCAGATCTAAAATAACTGTTGCCTTTGTTGTGTCTTCTACCATCTGAGCAACGAAATTTTCTGCAAGGTAAGTGAAGAATTTGTTGGAACTTAGGCCATTTCCACACCACACTGTTATAGTGCTATTATTCTACTTTCAACATCCTGTGGAATTCTAGGGTTTGTAGTTTACTGAGGCCAAAGAGTTCTCTGGCTGAGAATTCTAAAGGCCCCTCTCTAAACTGCAGATCCCAGGATTCAATAGTATCCAAGTCAAGAGAAGTAATAGTCCCTGTATATTTTGCTCTGGTTAGGCCTAATCTGGAGTACTGTGTTTAGTTCTGGGCACCTCATTTTTTTTTTTAAAGAAGGGTATAGAAAAGTTGGAGCAGGTTCAGAGAAGGGCAACAAGAATGATAAGAGGTATGGAGAACAAAACATATAAGGAAAAGTTGAAGAAATTGGGTTTGTTCAGCTTGGTGAAGAGAAGACAGAGAGATGATAGGACTGCACTCTTTAAAAAACCCATTGATTCAGATTACTTATACAGACCAGTATTGTTTACTGCATAGAGCCAGCCTGGTGTAGTGATTTGAGCACTGGACTACGACCAAAGAGACCAGGGTTTGATTTCCCCCTCGGCCATGGAAACCCACTGGGTGTCTTCAGTTGCATAACATGTTCTCAGTCCCAGAGAACCCTGTGGTAGGTTTGCGTTAGGGTCACCATATGTCAGAAACAACTTGAAGGCACAACAATATTGTTTACTGTGAAGTTGAAAAAAACTTGGACATGCTTAATAATTTCCACAAAGTATTTTATTTCAGTGATGTCACAAGGGTTGGTGACACACAATGTGGTCACTCACCCCATGGACTTCTTCCCGTACCAGATCATACAGAATCCTTAGTAATTTTTTTCCCCTCAGGTTACTTCTAAATAGTAATTCCTGTATATCACTGAATGTAATGGCAATAGTAGTGGCATAAATAACTAGCAAAATTAGAATTATATCTTTAAATTACAATATTGCGCAGACAGCATAAATGAATTTACACTTATATAGTTTTATGTTGTTAAAGTGCAATGGAAAACAAGAAAACAATGGAATTTGAAGCAAAATTTTTTGTTCATTTTAATGTTAAACTTTACAGTTACATGAGATACAGATTAGTTTTGCATGATCAGTAGCAGTCCAAATAATAGTTGTAGACAAATGTATATCGAAATATAATCATAAGTGAAATAACACAAAAAAATAAACAGAAATAAATACATAAGCATTTCAGTGTTTAGTGAACATCACAACTAAATCAGAACTATCCTTTCTTGGCCTCAAAGCTGCGAACTTATGAGTCATTTCATTGAAATGAATGCCTTTTGCCAACTCACTTTTCAATTGATAACATTGTAAGACCTTGACTGCTCCATGGTAGATTGCAAATAGTTCTTTAAAAATTTCAACTTTGAAAAGCTCCTTTCACATCAAGCCACAGACACACAGATCATCAGAAACAATTTGAGGCTTAATGAAAGTGTTGGGAGAGATTCTAAGAAGTGCCATGCAGCTACGAATGTCAAAATGTCAAATATTGCCCAAACTTTGGTTTCTCCCCCATCAATATCTGCTGCTTTCAGGTATCTTCTCAGCCTTGGTACTTCTCTTAAAAGCTCACTCTCAGATATCTCAGCACAGAAAGTGGTCAATTTTGGAATGGTCTTCTGCATACAGGAATACCTCAGTTAACAAAGCCTCTAACACTGAAGCACCTTTTTAAGAAAAACAAAAACAAAGTCTATTTATGCCCATCCCGACCTCACTTCTCCCCCTTGTCTTGGATGTTTTTCAGCAGCTTTAATAGGATGGTGACTTTGGTGTCAGCTTGCACCAGCACTGTCTGCAATAAACAATGCAAAAAGCAAAACTTGATCTGGTATGGGACTATATTCTAGTTGATCCTCATCTAGCTGTCTCTGCCTGCCAGAAGCAGACAAAGTAAACAGCAGCCACTCCCAGAATCCGTTACTGAGCATATGTGAATGGCAAAACAGAGAGACAAAGGGAGAGAAGATAAGCCTGCCTCACTAGCTACCCCACCCCCATGTTAAAAAAGCATAGATCTATAAGTTTGGCCAAACTGAAAATAAGTGGAGATGTTTCTTCATGTATGCAAAGTCTGCTTGAAGTTCTGCCATTGTTGCATGGGGGAAGCAAACCAGCACATGCAGACCACTGTGCTCCTGACAAGGCTGATGGAGAGGACCCCCAGCGGTGGGCTATGGAGCCACAGGAAGGGAAAGAAGGGTGCCTGTGAAGCCTTCTCTTGCTTCTGCACACGGACCTGGTGCTGGGCACCAGGTGTTAACAGGGAGCTGCAGATGTAGCATGGAGCTTCTCCCATTGACAGCAGTGGTGGCGGTTCTGTCCCCCAAGGAAGAGGCCTCAACCCTGCTGGGGCTTGGCTGTTCATCTCCTTGTGCTCTTTGTTGCTGGTGATAAGGAGCCCCTGTAAGCCCGGCTGGCACTGCTGCTGCCACTACAATTCCCACACTCACTCACTGCTGGCTGATCCATCACCCCAGCCCCTGCTTCCATTTAGAACTGCCTGCTGCTCACTGCCTCCATGCCCCCTCCACAGCTCTTCAAAGAGATGTGGTGTCAGGTCCCCAAGGCACGCTCACTGTAACCTCTTTGTCTGAGGCTTCTCTGCCAATGGCAGCCCATTCCCCGGGTGCAAGGGCATTTGGGATCACTAGGGTGGGTGTCACCCCTTTCTGGTGATGTAGCCCAGAATGGTCCACTCCCCACCCCCACACACCCCTGGGGGTGCCACTATTTTAATCATTAGATGTGCCATTGTCACAGAGAGACTTTCCCACAATGTGTAGGGAGGCACCACTGCTTGGACCATAAACTACTCCTAATTTCATTATATGGCTTCAGAAGGTACATGTGTTCCCAGTGCTAGACTGGTACTATTGACTTTTCTGTTGATGGAGAATAAGAAACAAACCAAAAGTAGTATTTACTTTTTGTCCATATGAAGTCCATGGATTTAGTTTGAACAAATTTTGCTGTGTGGTTTCATTTAAAAGTCATTTATGGCTACTAGGCTGTCTTCTGACAAAGAAGTGGTGCTTTCTTTCTTCTAAGAGACATAAGGATGGAGACTGCTGAGTAGAGAGTTCAGAGATACACAGATTCATTGAGTGTACTACATCCTGTGCACTGGTGGGAAAATTCAAGAACATAAATAAACTCAGCTTTGATTATTTTAGACAGACTTTATGAATAGTCTGAATAACCCTTTCCCTTTTATTTCCAATAGAACATTAGCCTTAGTTTTACTTTGAGTAGATCATTGATTAAACAGCAGGACAGAGCTGTATAATTAGGTTAAATTAAATCTAGTGAACTCTACACAAGGTTATGTTTTGATTGCTGATTGGAGGAAGACCTTTAATTAAGCACTGCAAATGTGCTAGGCATGATGATGCAAGGAATATATACAGCTGAAAAATCTGTAAATACCATATTGAATATTTCCAGACATAGTTTTCATGCAATATCAAATTTCAGCTCCTTTGTCTCTTGCAGTTGAATCTAATTTATCTCTGCAAAAGCTTTACTTATTGCACGAACTGTGTCCCACCTTTCCACTTAAGGACACAGGAAATTGTTTTATACTGAGTTAGACTACTGGTCTAGCTTGCTATTGTCTATGCTGTCTACACCCAAGCTTCCCGGCATAAGCTTTCCTACATCCAGTCTTAACCAAGGATCACAATGGAGCTAACAGGCCTTAAATGTTTCCTAAATTTATATCATGAAGTTGTATCGTAATTACAACTGCTATCCCTGGATAAGTTACAAAAAATATTCCCAAAGGTCACTTTACCATTACTGAAACATGCTATTTACAGACACAAGGTCTCATGAAGAAACATGTATTTGCCAAGTTGATAGTTCCTTAACATTAATGTAATGTTAATGTCATGTAATGGAGTAATGTTTACTCTAGAAATCTGACTTAGTGAGCACAGAATTGGCGCCACAGACAAAACAACTGTTGCTTAAGAAACTAAAACAGAGTATATGAATAATGTGGGAAAGAATTAAGTCTGGAAATTTTTAAAGAAATTTGGAGGTACCCCAATGAGTTTATATATACCAAGAGTCTATTCATTATTGAGAGAGCATGAAGCTTCATTGGTATGTTTCTGTCCTGAGAGGAACACAGCTTTATGAAGCTGAGACATACCACATCTTTACAAAACCAAGATGCCACATAGCTTTACAATACTGGGGCACATGCTTATGTCCATTCAGTGCCCAGGAGGCTACTTGGCATTATCGGGCTGTAGTTTTATAGGTGGGGATAAATAAGGAAGAGCTGCCATGCTCTTCTTTAGGTCCAAGAAGTTGATGGATTTTCCTTTTTTCAGGTTGCTCTTGCCTCCAGGCTATGTTAGGTATGTCCTGGTGGTGTAAAGTTGGTGTTGCACATGTGTGTGGGGGAGTCATTTTGAAAGAAGGTACCAGGGCCAAGAAAGTGCATGCGCTGATGTAACAGATTCTGCCAGGATATGTCACCAACAGGATCCTAGCCAATGTGTGGTATCAGTGAAGAATGTTTAAAAAGTTTCAGACTATTGGTAACTTGACTTCAGCTTCAACTCAAATTCAGCACATATATCATGTGAAAGACAGATCATGTTGGAAGAGATGTCCAGAACAAGACTCTTATATGTTTATAGTTGACTAAAATATTGAACCAGCATGGTGTGGTAGTTTGAGCGTGAGACTAGAAACCCTGGAGACCACTGGGTGACCTTGGGCATGTCACATATTCACATACCCCAGAAAATCCCATGACACGTTTGCCTTAGGGTCACCATAAGTCAAAAATGACTTGAAGGCATGCAACAATAACTATACAAAAATACAGGAAATTTAGGAAATTAATGTGTGTCAGCACTGAAAAGATCAGTAAGCACGAATTGCGTTTTGATCTCCCAACCATACTGCTGGGATATATTAATGGTGGTACATTTAAAAAAATCCAAAATATTCTGACAGCAGTTCTTTAAAAGTATGGTTCAAAAGTGGAAATCTATTGAATTGTTAATCGAACAACATTCCCCGTGCACACATGTGTGTCCTTTTATCAAAATGCACATATTATCATGGCAGACTCAAGGAAGACTGAAGACAGTCCTTAGAATCTCAAAAACTAATGTCCTCAATGGAGAAAAGACCAGGTTTTACAGGTTTTGAGTTGGCAATGGTGGGGGGGGATTGATGTATTTTGCTCTCTTTTATGTTACATGATCTTTGCTTTCTTTATGTTATAAAAACTTCAATATAACAATTCACCCCTTTATAAAAGAATCTATATAGGGAGGCAGGGCACACATACAACAGCTTTACTAGAGTTCTTGAGAGAGCCCAGCATTGTAAGACAAGGGCTTGCTACACATCCACCACCCCACCCCTACAAGAATTTTCAAAGGGGACATTAGTATGTTGGGGTCTCTGCCACCAACCAGATGGTTTCTGGAGTCTTTGTTAGCATCACAGCCAAACATTAACAGCTATCCAGGGTACGGAAGGAGTTGATTTGTATTAGTCACTTTTTAGATTTATTTTATTTTAATGTCAGTGTTAGCTTGGCAGTTTGAGGCTGTGAAACATATGGAGTCTGAGAAATGACTGACTGATTTCCCTCTGAGCTTAACTTGCTTGCACTGTTCTCATAGCCACAGAGGGTAGAAATGGATCATGCTTGTACACTTTCATTTTCTTTGTTTGCTTCTACACTATGCAATCCTTTGGAGTCCACTTCCATTGGTTCTGAGTTGTCCAAAAAGGGTGCACTGGGGAATTGGTAGCCAAGGATAGTCTGGGTAGAATTTGTTGTTTAGGGTCCCAGTTTTACCGTTGCCTGTGAGGGGACATGGAACACCCTCAATAAAAGGCTGGAATTCTTCTGTATTGTACATCATCTGCTGCATCATTTACTATGAAAAAAATTATCTTACAGCAGTAACATGTGCCAGTATTCAGCACTGAAAGAACTCTTGGGGAAGCCTGGAACTATACCCAGTTCCAGAACAGAATAGGGACAATGACAGTGAGGTTTCTTTTTTTAAAGCAACATGCCTTATGAAGGAGATACAACAGGGAAATGCTTTGTACCACTGCAACAATGTGTGTGTCACTGATGATCATCGAGTCTATTCCTGCTTCAGTGGAGCTGGGAGTTGTGCGCCTTTTACACCCCATATGGACAAGACACCAACTTTTGCCCAGACCTGTTGGATGTATATATTTTGATATTGTAACATTATTATTTAAGGAAGACAGGAAGCCTTTGATTGTTCCAGTGGGAACTGCATCCTTAAAACTTCAAGAGCCTTCTCATTTAACTGACGTTTTAAAGAGACAGTGCTTCTTTTTGACTGTTGTCGGAATGATGAACTATATGAGCCAAATAATTCAACCTTTATTTCCCTCCTCTCTTTTTCACTTTGAGATTTACGATGAATTTTTAAAAGACAGGACTATTAGTTCTTAAAATTGTTTTCTATCTCTCTCTCTCTCTCTCTCTCTCTCTCTCTCTCTGTCTTGGACACTTGAAGTAATGATTCTTCTTTTCTTATTGAATGAATGAACCGTCAGTGTTAAATTTTCTTTGCTTAACTCAACTGGATGATGACTTATATGTTTAATGGAATAGAATTTTATACACTATGTTTGGAATTATGAAAATGGGATTTAAGACTGGATTTTAAGGCAGTCTTGTTGATCTGCTTGCTGATCAACATTTTGCCAGTTTTTACTGTTTTTAGAAAGTTTATTTAAGAACGGCCCTTATCTTATGTTTGGGAATGCAAGCTGCCTTCTATGAGAACATAATGAACAATAGATGGCCTGTAAAAAATAACACTGGAGAAAAGGGAGGTTTTGTGTTGTTCTCCTTTCCTCTTTTTTATATATAAAATGAATATGGCTCCAACTCTGGAAAATATTAATCAAAATAGAAAAGACTTAGGTCATTTCTGCATAGTGTCGCTGTTGTGCAATGGGGACGCATTGGCAGCGATTCACAAGTCGTGCTTTTGCACAACATTGTCACAGTCCTGCTACCAACATGCCCCCACTCGTCATGATATTGATGAATATTTCATTAATGGAAAAACCCATTAATGGCCCATGATCACGCGATGCTCCTGTCACCCGTAGCCATGCAGAATGGGCAAAAGCATGATGTAGGCACTTCCTTCCCCAGCACAGCACGGGAAAGCGGCCAGCTACAGTGTGGAAGGAAGGCATGTGTCATTCACGCTCCCTTCCACAGAGAGCCAGCTGGGTGTGGAGGGTAGTGTTCACATGATGGTCCCATCTTGGCAAAGGAGCTGCTGGGATAATGATGGGAGGACAACAGAAAAGGGTAAGGTGTGGAAATGGCCTTAACTGAGGAAGATGACTTTCCAGATTATTTTGTGAACTTCCTGGCAGAATTCAGGCAATTTAAAGTCTCCATTGAAGCGATTATGGACCGAACGACAGAAGACTTTCAGTATGGGACAGACTAAGTTGCAATAATTCAACAGAGGCCTGAAAAAATATTTGTTCAAGTTCAAGACAAAGAGGAAGCTGCATGAATCCTCTCAGAAGTAAATTCTGATGTGGAGGTCATGAATAACCAAAATGAGACAAATATATACTCTGAACTGGAGAAAGCCAATACAGTCAACAAAAGAAGGATGAAGGCACCAAGTGATGCACCAGCGCAGTCCTAAATTGAGAAGAAGAAAGATCAAATCTCAGAGATTGATCAGCAGACATTAATGAAAATTTATGACAATTTGCTTGGAATTCTAAAGAATTCCAAGAAAAGAGAAAAGTACGTTCTTTTGATGGACAAATTTATCAAAAAGACCACATCTCCCAGCTGGGACTGACTTGCTGAGTTGATTTTTATTTATAAGAATGAAAGACATATGTTGAGCATGACTTATCCGACAAATGGCCCAAACTGGAAAAGGACTTGATTTTTGGAAAGCAGGAAAGAAGGAAGTAATAAAGAAGAAAAAGAATCAGGAGAAGAATCTGGGGATGCTGGGAAAAAATGGGCTCATTAATATTGTTTATTGGGAAAGGGGGGGATTTCATGATGATATTGATAAATCTGTTTAAAGATGATTTGATGGTAATAATGATAAGGTTTTTTTAAAGCCTTAATTTTAAACTTTAAGTTTTCATTTCTACTGTATGAGAAGTGTAACTAGAATTAATAGTTTACTCTGCTGTTTCTAAAGGTTATTTCCTGCAAAGAGGATTACTAACATTTTTTTTTTTTTAGGAATATTGCTGGGGTTTTTTTCCTCTTTCTCTGACTATTGTTATTATTAAACTGATATAGAATATAGAATAAGATCAATTTAAGAGAGAAGAATATAGAATATAAAGTCAGTAAATAAGTTAGTAGGTTAATAAGGACATACATACTTGTGAGTTAAGCTAATAACTAAAGAACTTAGGTGATAAACAACTATAAGCAATCAATAAGTGATTAAGTGATGATATATGTGATTTTTATTAATTAAGTTTTTGTCCTTATTATTTATTTTGTAAGTTACTAGTTTTTTTATGTTTGACTACTACTTAAAACTAATATAGAATATAGAATAAGTTGATAAGAAAGTATAATGGATTATAGGTGTTTTTTAAAATAATTAATTAATGTTGTAGATATGTAATGGGGATGATAAGTGTGATTAGCAACAAGCATTAATTTTTTGGTATAAATTTAAGGATTTAATAATTAGGTATAACTGTTTAGATATTGTGTCCTGTTGCAATGAGGACAGGAACCAATTTTTAGTTATTTTTAGTTTTTCATTTGTTTTGTTAGGTATATGTAGTCTGTTGTGTATTGTTTGTCTTTTTATTTCTATTGTTTTATTATATATATTTAGTTTTGTGTATTGTTTGGTAATGTTGTTTGATTTAGCTTAATAAAAAAAAAATTTTTTTTTAAATGGCAAAATAAGCAGAAGCTAGGAAGCATCCAGTGGGAAACTGGAGACAGCTCAAAATGCTCAAAAGATATTTATTTTATTAGCCAACAAGCCCAGGTTAGCCTCTATAGGTTAGGGCCTCTATAGGTTAGGTTTTTTACTAATAAAGTAACCATATTTTGGCAATCAATGGGACGCTAACTAGTGTAATCTTTTGAGATTTTCAAAGCTATGTATCAGTCAAGATGTTACAGAAAATAGATTGCCAGGTGAGGAGAAGAGAGATTTTATTAATATCACAAAAGAGGCATATCTGCTGCTGCATAGACCCATATTTAATGCTCCCAAAGGTACCAATGGGGCTTCCCATTTTCCTACTTCTCCCTGTCCCTTTCCATTTCCTCTGTTTCTACATCTTACCACCAGTAGCTTAGTTCTCTCTTGTTTCAAGAATGTTTCAAGAACTTCAAGAATGTTAGCAGCTGTGCCTTACATCTGTCCTGTTTTCCAACCCTTTAAAAAAAATTCTGATGAGTTTTAGTAGACTCCCCTTTTCCTACAGACACACAAACATTCTATTTTTTAAAATTAAAGATTGTTTATTTCTTTAGGAAATGTGAAATGCCCTTAATTTTAAAACAATTTACAAAAGTAAATAACTATGAATATAAAGTATAATAATCATAAAACTAAGTAGAAGAAAACACCAATAAAAAACAGCACAGTGAAGTCTAAAAATCTCTAAAGGGGTTTTGCCTGGCACCTGAAGGATAACGGACCCAAATAGGTTTTTTAAAGAAAGGTGCTCAGGCCGCAGCTGAAAACTCACTCTCCCTTCTCATTGCAGACCTCACCTTCAAAACTAGGGCCATTTCTGCACTACACTGTTACAGTGCAATTATCCCACTTCCAACATCCTATGGAATCCTGGGCTTTGCAGTTTAGGGAGGGCCATTTAGAATTCTCAGCCAGAAAGCTCTGTGGCCTCAGTAAACTACAAACCCCAGAATTCCACAGGATGCTGAAAGTGGAATAATACCACTACAACATCATCAGCTCCAAGTCATTCAGAAAGTTATCTGGAGAACAGAACTTTTTAAAATTAGCTGTAGCCTTGTTTTTATCTGGAAGGATCACCACTTCCTCATTTTGAGCCACAGCCTAGACTTTCACCTATTTCACACGCAGGCGGAGAAACAGGGGAAGCCACGCTAAAATGGGGCTTACCTCACTCCGTCACGGCATGGAGCAGCGCGAGTTCACTGCTCCACACTCGTCGGGCGTTCCGCAGCGTCCGCAGTGTCGGGCAGTGCCCAAAATGGTGGCTTTAAACTGGCAGAGGCTCTCCGCCAATCAGAGAAGCTCGCCAGCTGGAAGCCCGCCCCCCGGCCAGTCTGCAGGCGCGCACTTGCATGTGCCTGCAAATCCACACGGGCGCTGCAACGGGGCTGGACGGGGCTGCACGCCCCTTGCTTTTTGAAAACCACTTGAAAAGTGATTTTCAAAAAGCACATGGAGCACTTCCGCACTTCTGGTCACCCCGGCGTGGATTGGGGTGTAGAACTACACAAAAGTAGTCCGCCCCAATCCACGCTATGGTGTAGACAACCTCTGTTAGAGGTCACTCTACACCATTTTTTTTAACCCCGTGTGAAAAGGGCCTTTGATTATGAATAAAGAGAAAACATCAGTTTGGATCAGACTTTTTCCACTGTATCCCACTTCTATCAGTCCACAACTTTTCATCTTAAAGGAACTAATGCTCAAAGATTCCCCCCACACACTACTCACATACACTTAGTACTTTCTCTAGAGGCACACAGCATCGCTAAATCAAGCAACTGTATGTATAGGAAATAAAGACAAACACACCTTTGTCCACAGCAATCTCTTGGGGGTACTAATCTCACTTTGCAATGCTGCTTGGCACAAAAGCATTGGCTTACTAAGTGTTTTGAACGGCAGGGAACTTTTTACAAGGGAAAAAAAATCGCTCCCAGTTCACTGTGCAAGTCAAGCATGACTCCATCAGTGGGACGAAGTGACTTGAGTAGTCTGAGGTTGTTTATCTTTGCCTCCTAGTTAAACATTATAAATAAATCACCATGAATCACTAGTGGAAACATCTCTGCAGCCAACACCTTCTCACATTTATGAATAGGGCTTTGTCCTGATTTTCAAGGAAATAGGTGAAGGAGGAGGAGAGTATGACTCTTTATAGAAGTTCAAAATGTCATTTCAAAATAAGACAATTCTGTCCACAAATTATGTGTGATTACTTTCTCAACCAAGCCTATGACGTATTTGCCTCTAGTATTCCTCATAAGCCAAAAGTTTTTCTGGTGATGATGACCTAGTTCAATGGACTCTTGTAGAGTATTTGTAGCAATTGTGTGCTGCCAGAAATCTTTGCAATTTATTCCCCATTCCACAGAGCCAACTGCCTAACATAAAATCTTTTAGATAGTTAGATACAGCTTTCACTTTAATTTTATATGCACCATATAAATTAAAAATTTTCACAGATTTTTTTCCTGCCTTTAAAAAAGGAAGAATGTATTTCACAAATCACAGGGAGTCTTCTGTAGCATGGATAAATGTTATATGGTGAGGGGAAAGTATGTGATGGGATTTTACCTTCAATAGTTGAATAGAGGAGGTTTTCCAACACAAAAGCCTATGAGAAGAGCAGATTAGAAACACTGTGTGTAGGGTGCCCCCTAGTGGATATGTGTTCTCTTTAGGAAAGGATCACAGGCTAAGAAGGTAGCAGTGGGAAACTGTGAGCCAATTATCCTGTGATATCTAGGTAGCCTTGGTTCTTGCCCAAAAGCTTTTTTTATACTTTGATGAGCATAAGAATGAATAAAATTTAAAGGCATCTGTTGTGTGCATTCATCCAAATAGATGCAACATTTCTGTGCCATAGATTCCATGGCTTTCGAGTCTTCTTGGTGCTGGTGCTGTGTAAACATCATGTGCTTGCAGTAGATCATCTTCTGAATCTGTAAAAAATGCCAATTTTCCCTTACACACATCATGTGAAAGGATGAGGAAAGGGAAAACATTTCCTTTAATTGTTTCATTTTGCCATGGTTTTGGGCTTCATTAGTGATTGTAATTGCAGAAACTTGAAATTACTTTTTTCAGCTTCTTCTAATGAACTGTAGGCAGTGATGCTAATGGACTCGTTATCTGAATGCACAAATGTCAGAAATTGTTTATATAAACTTTAGTTTGAAATTATGGTGCAATTTTTAAGAAATTTTCCTGAATGAACAAGGAACAATGATTAAAATGACATTTTCAGGAAGAAATTGGCATGGCATGAAATTTGGTGTGATACAAAGAAATGTCATGAGGAGGAGGAGGAGGAGGAGGAGGAGGAGGAGGAGGAGGAAGATTTTCCAACCCACCAAAAAATCTGTTTCCATTTACTTCTAAAACTGTCTTTATTTTTTAATCTTCCAACAGTAATCCTCTCTGTATTCCTGGGGCATTCATAGCTCTGGAAGAGTACATGGAGTTCTGTTTTCGGAAAGTGGGCTGCAATGAGTATCCAGTGGTACTGAGTATCATAGATTTATAGAGCTGGAATACTATATTAATATTTAACTGCTAAGAAGGTGAAAGATGTTGTTTGGTCTTAAAAAGCTGATCATCGTTTTGTCTGGGATGGACAGAATTTTGCAGAGTATCATCTACTTTAATAGGTAGCTGGCGCTTTTGAAGCTGATGGTGCCTGTCCAGCAGAAGTTGAGAATGAGAAGACAAAGAAGCCCAAGGATCCTGGACGGGGGCCTATATTTGTTTTTCTAACCACTATGCATTTGAGTTTGGAAGGAATTGTGTGAAAAAGAGCAAGTTTTTCTTTAAAAAATTCAAAAGAAAGGCTATTGGTTTGTGTCTCTGTGAGTGTTTTATCTGTGCTTCCTCTTAAGATGAATGAATAACAATAACGCTTTGTATTTATTTAGCCATTTTCACTGTTGAAAGCACTTTAACTTGGCACCTGTGTGAAGTATTATTTCCCTCATATTGCACATGTAGCCTTTGGGCAGAAAGAATAGTGTCTTACATGAGAACACCTAAGAAAGTTCATGGCAGTGGTGATATTCAAGCAAGAGGTAGCCCAAACTGAGCGATTTTCACACTACACAGTTATAGAGCTATTATTCCACTTTCACCCTCCTATAGTATCCTGGGGTTTGCAGTTTAGGGAGGGCCCTTTAGAATTCTCATCCCAACAGCTCTTTGGCCTCTGTAAACTACAAACCCCAGAATTCCACAAGAGGTTGAAAGTAGAATAATAGCACAGTAACAGTGTAGTACGGAAAGGCCCTCAGTCTCTTTAATCAGTACGCAAACTCTCAAATGCAGTACCAGAACATGTCATGGATTGGTTTGACTTGTGTTTATTTTGTCTCCCTAACACCTTGTCTACAATATAATTTGGTCCCCTCCCGTTTGCATTTTCTGATGTATTCAGTTTGACTTTGAAGTTTTGCTGGGACTATGTCTCTGCTGAGTCATCAGCCATGGTAAAGTAGAAATATCTAGTAAGATCTGTTAACATTTTGGATTTAGCTTGTATATACTTTGGAAATTGTACCCACCAAATCTGATACACAAACATTGTGAAAAGTCTTACCAAAACGTTGTTCTGCAAATCACCGGTTAGCCCTGAACACTAGATGGCACTGGAGAATGGTTTTGATACAAACGTGATCCTCAGATCTCTTCCTCTCCCTCCACCATGTAATAGAAACAGTTAATTTTGACTTCTGTCTGAAATAAACTCCACAAATATTTACACAAACAGAAAGATGTCTGATCAAAGTAAGTTTGTCAACCAGTTAAAGGAATCTCAGCTGACTGGACTTGAGTCTTATATATGTATGTATTTCTATACATATATAAGACTCAAGTCCAATCATTTTCAGTGGGGCATAACCTTTGCTGTATATAGGCCTGGCCTAAAGAGGCGAAAGCTGTAAAGATTTTGCTGCTAACTCCATCATGTGGTTTCTAGGAACACTTCCCAAGAACTGAAATCACGCATTCACAAGATCTCAATATGTACAATCCACATCCCGTATCAGATGCTGGTCTCAAGAGCATCGTGGTCCAATGCTCAAACCACTACACAGTGCTGGCTCCACATTCAAACCTATAGCTGTGTGTATTTTGCCAATAAATTGGAACAGCTTAATTGAAAGATGAGTAACTACTACATTTTCATTAAGTGCTTTGTTACTATTTATGCAACACCATTGGCATGTGATGCTTTATCGAGTGTTATGGACAAAAAGAAGCCAGAGTGTAAGATGCACAGTGTTGAAAACAAGACTGCAAGACGTAAGAAGGAATGAATATAGACAAATCTATTTACATATCCTTAAAACTTGATAACAGGTGGGAATCAGTGTTGAGAAGATAAGCATGTTACCTGATTTATATCTATCATATCACTTAGTTTGTAACTATTTGATAATAAACTCTCCAGATTTCAATACATTAACAATAACAATTAAATTTCTATAAATTAAATTAAGATTCATTTAATAAATTTAATTAATTAAATTAATCAACTCCTGGAATTCCTGGATGAGGCAGATTATCTAGTTCCATTTTAGTCTGGTTTCAGACATGGCACAGTGTCTGCTTTGGTCGCCTTGGTGACCTATGACCTATGCAGAGAATTGGACAAGGGGAATCTATCCCTGTTCTGCTGGACCTTGTAGTGGCTTTCAGTATCATTGACCATGGTATCCCTCTGAGTCACCTCGCTGGGATGGGACTTGGAGGTACTGTTCTACAGTGGTTCTGTTTTTTCCTGGAGGAGTGCTCTCGGAGCATGGTGCCTATGGATTCCTCCTGCCCATGGCCTCTGGAGTTGCTCCAGGTTCTGTCTTGTCGCCATGACCACTGGGAGAGGTTGTCCAGAGTTTTGGGATCAGGTGTCTCCAAATATGATGATGATGCCCAACTATTTTACACCTTTCGAGTTAATACCAAGGAAGCTGTTCCTGTCCTAACCCAGTGCCTGGCAGCTGTTATGGACTGGAAAAGGGCAAATTAATTGAAGCTTCATCTAGACAAGGCAGAGGTGCTCCTGGTCAGTTGAAAGACAAGTCTAGGAACAGGGATTCAGCCTGTGTTAGATAGGGTTACATTTCTCCTGAAAAAGCAGGTTCATATTTTGGGGGTAGTCCTGCATTCAGCAATGAGCCTGGAGACCCAGGTGTCAGCAGTGACTTTTGCACAGTTAAAGCCAGTGCACCAACTGTGCCCATTCCTTAAGAATTCAGATCTGGCCACAGTGGTACATGCCTTGGTTACATGAACCTATTTGGATTACTATAATGTGCTTTGTGTGGGACTACAATTGGCCCAAAGAGCTGAAGCCAGGTTGTTAACTGAGGCTGGCTACAGAGAGCATACAACTCCCTTGCTGCAACAGATCCACTGGCTGACAGTCTGTTTCCAGACACAATTCAAAGTGCTGTTTTGGATCTTTAAAGCCCTATCCCGCTTGGACACAGATTATTTGAAGGACCATATCTCCTTTTATCAGTCCATTAGAGCCATAAGATCATCTGGAGTGGCACTTCTCTCTGTTCTACCACCTTCTCAGGCACATTTGGTGGGAATAAAGGAGAAGACCTTCTCAGTGACGAAAGGCCAGGATGGCCCCATCCTTGCTCTCTTTCCAATGGCAAGTAAAAACATCCTTGTACTGTCAGGGTTTTATAAATTGACCATGTTTGGGGCTTTTAATGCTGTTTCAAGGTTGGTACAGTTTTTAAATGTATTTTAATGTATTTAATATTTTAACATGTAAAGTTTTAACTTTATAAATAGTTTAATGGTTTTTTTTTAATGTTATATTTATACTGCTATGAATGTTTTAATTTGTAGCTATCTTGAGTCTCGTTGTTAGGAGAAAGGAGGGATATAAATGAATGAATAACAATATGCTAGCTCCAGATTTTTGGAGAGGAAATGGGTAAAGCATCATCTGAGACCCCTAAGTCGTACTGGCAGACTTAACTGGAATTTGTGGTGGCACTCTGAGCAAAACTAGATTTCTGTTTCTAGGCATCCTTTTATCTCTCCACAATGCTGCAGTATGACACCAGCCCAGTAATTGTGCAAAAGAGTAACCAGACCAAAATGCCTAGTGCTGGTTAGAATGCCAGGCTGGAAAAATTAAATTAGTGAGGGAGATGTAGGCATCAGTGGTGGACCCTGAAACCCTAGCAGCTGCCCACAGATTTCATGTGCTGACACTAAACCTACATGAGATCACAGCTTTAGCAAATCAGGTTATATCAAAAGCCACCAGATGCATTGCATGCTCGCTAGAGTGAGCTTTCATTTCTCTGCAGCCTGCCAGTCCATTCCTAGGCACTGTTAAAATCTCTATATTGGCTCCAGTCCAAGAAGTCTGAAGGACCGTATCTCCCTGTAGCAGCCTGCTTGGCTTCTAACATTTCAGGGGAGGCCCTTCTTCCAGTCCATTATTCCAGGTTTGTTTAGTGCAAATATAGGAGAAGTCCTCCTCATTACCTGCTCCCAAGCTCTAGAACTGCCTCCATGGGGAGGTTAGGAGGCTCCCTCCTTGTTGTCATTTCATCAGCAAGTCAAAACTTTTCTGTTCTGACAGACTTGCTAGAAACTGACTGCAAGGGCTTTTAATGATATGCTAAAACCCTATGAAAAAATCATAAGGTCGCCATAAGCCGACAAGCGACTTGAAGGCACCTGCTTTTTACCTTTTGTCTTTTGATGAATCTATTTTAAAGGGTTTTAATTCTGGGTATTATTTAAATGTATTTTAATAAAAAAGTTTAGGTGGTTTTGCTTCTCTTTTTCTGTTTTTAATTGCATTTAACTACTGCAAGCTGCCTGGGACCCCAATATTGGGGGAAAAGTTGGGATCTAAATGAAATGATAATAATAATATAAACTGTAACCTGAATGTACCTATTGTGTTGGCTATATGACAAGATTGCCACAATACGCCAGCCCTATAGCCCCAAAATATTTAAATACAGAAGAACTATTCTTTTAAAAATGCACTCTGAGGTGAATTTGGGGAAACATATCAGCACACTGATATACCCTCCAACATTTCACAGATGAAAACCAGGATACATGTGAATAAGCAACATCAGAATGTGGTCAAGATGGCAAAAATTATTAATGAGGATGGACAGACAAGCTCAAAGAGGAAGCAGCAGTTGGCTGTTGCCTGAATCTACAGAGAGGAGCAAGACTGTATCCCACCCCTCCTCTCCATGACCACCACCTCTCCACCACCGCTAAGTTAATTGTGTGTGAACCGCTTCTGCATTTTGAACATAGTTTGCATCAGCTGGAAGTAAACTGAGACAATGAGGGAAAGTGATAAGAGGGGAGAGAAACTGGGACACTTTTAAGAAGTGAGAAGACAGAGGATGAATCAGGATCCAGATGGTTAGAGGATATGCACTGATGCAGGACAAAAAAATGGTTCTAAACTCTATCTTTCCCATGGAAGAACAAGAGGAAGGAGACCCAGAAGAACTAATACATCAATTATCGGAAAAAGAGGAGGAGAAGGAAGATTAAGAACCAAGAAAAGTAAATAAAATAAAAAAGGAGAAATAAAGAGACGAGGATGACCATCAAGATACAATCCTGGAATATAAAAGGCCTGAACTCAGTTTTCAAAAGAAGACAAATTTTTCATTTCTTGGAAAGACAACATGTCGATATCATTTGTTTACAAGAGACCTGTCTCCAATCTCAAGATTTAAAATATGGACGCAATCCAAAACTAGGCAAATGTTATGCATCAACATATGAAAAGAGAAAAAAGCGGAGTTTTACTTTATATTAACAAAAATTACCCAACAGAAGAAATTTTCAATGACAACAAAAGACGCTTCCTTGGGGTAGAAGTGATGATACATCAAACAAAAATATTGCTAATTGGAACATATGTGCCTAATGGAAGCAAAGGTGATTTCTTTATCAGACTTCGAAATAAAATTATCAATTACTTAGACAGCTCCCAAAATAATATAGTAATGATGGATGATATGAATGGAGTGATAAATCCCATGATGGACAGATCTGCACCAAAGAAAACACAGAAAAATCAGGGTAAACTCTCAAAACGTTTTTTTTTTCCCAATGGCAGACGAATTTTCACTACTCGATATATGCGATTTAAGAATGGACAAGATCATGGATATACATATTTCTTAGATCAACATAAAACCATGTCAGGAATAGACTTAATTTTAGCATCCAAGAGTCTTTTCAATATTGGATATTTTGCCAAAACTATGTTCAGATCATAATCCCATTCAAGTAGAACTAAGATTAAAAACAAGAGAAAAATCATGGAGGTTAAATGATGCTATTTTCCAAAAAGAAGAATTTATACAAAAAGCTAAAAAATTCCATAAAACAGTATTTTCAAGAAAACATCAAAGAAGAGACATCAATGAAAATGGTGTGCGATGCCAGCAAGGCAGTACTTAGAGGATACTTTATAAAGTGGGTTTTCGAGTTGAAGAAATAAAGGAATCAAAAGAATCAACAGATACTGGATAAAATGACAGAGGTCAAGAAACAACTAAGGAGAAACCCAACAGACAAAAAAAACTATACAAAATTTCAAAAATCTCCAAACTCAATTAAACCAAGAAAATCTGATTGAAATCAAGAACAAAATAAGAGAAGCCCGACAGACATTCTTTGAACAAGCCAATAAACCTGGAAAATGGCTGGCCTATAAACTTGCAAAAAAGAGGGAGAAGAGAATAATACTGAAAATAAAGAAAGGAGACAAAGAGCTAACACAAGATCAAATTGAACAAGCCTTCGTTAAATATTACCAACAATTATCTGAGGCAAAACAACCAACTGCTACAGAAATTCAGAATATATCATCATATTTAAAGAAAAAGGAAATCATCAAATTTTCTGAAAAGTATAAAGCTATTTTGAATGGAGCAATAACACTCTTTGAAGAGTCAGATACAATTCAAAAACTAAAACTGAATAAAGCTCCCGGCCCTGATGGCTTTCAGCCAGATATTACAAAATATTAGAAGAGGAACTTGCCAAACCATTACAAGTGACCTGTAATGAGATCATTTCTTCAGATAAAGCTGAAACATGGAGCAAAGCAAACATATCGTTAATTCCAAAAGAAGGGAAGGATTTAACAGATGTTAAAAATTGCCGCCCGATCTCATTACTCAACATAGACTACAAAATATTTACAGCAATTCTAGCTAACAGGATGAAGAAAGTACTGCCAGACCTAATTCAAGACGATCAAAATGGCTTCCTTCCAAAGAGGTCTTTGAAAAGTAACATAAGAACAGTTTTGAATATAATTGAGCATAATGACACAACGAGAAAGACACAACAAGAAAAAACTTGTGATGATATTCCTGGATGCAGAAAAAGTTTTCAGTACAATTAAATGGTCTTTTTTAAAGGCTACGCTTAAGGAAATGGATCCAGGAAACAGATTTATGTTATGGATTGAAGCGATATATGAAAATCAAGAAGCACAACTACAGGTCAATGGAGACAAAACAAAAATCATAAACATCAAAAAAGACACTAGGCAAGGATGCCCTCTGTCATCCTTATTATTTATAACAGTGTTAGAAATTTTGAACAATACAATTCGAAAAGAAACAAAATTTAAAGGTGTACAGATAAACAAACATCAATATAAGTTGAAAGCATTCGCCAATGACATGGTACTCTTTCTAGATGACCCCATGGAAAGTATAATACATTTAACAACAATTCTAAGAGAATTTGGTGAACTTTCTGGTATTAAAGTAAACAAAGAGAAGACAGCAATCTTACCAAAGAACATGACAAAGCAAGAGAAAACAGACATAACTAAAATATCAGGATACAACATTAGAAAAAGAATTAAATATCTAGGAGTATGAATATGAGAATGTAATAATGAACTCTTTGAAAATAATTACACTAAAAAATAGAAGGAAATTAAGAGAGAGATGGAGACAGGGCCAAAGCTTCAATTATCTTTGATGGGAAGAATAGCTACAGTGAAAATGAATATCTTACCAAAATTTAAGTTTTTGTTTCAAAATCTACCCATCATTACAAATATGAAACCCTTTAAACAATGGCACAAAGAAATATCCAAACTTATTTGGGCCGGCCGAAAACCGAGAGTCAAATGGAAAATTATGACAGATTTAACTACAAGAGGTGGTGCTGGCATTCCTGACCTTCATGTATATTACCAAGCTTTGGCATTGATGTGCTTAACAGATTGGCTGACTTTGCAAAATGAGAAACTGCTAGCACTAGAAGGCATCAATAAAAGATTCAGATGGCATGCTTAGATATGCTACGAAAAGGCAAAAATAGATAAAGAATTTACTAACCACTACATAAGAAAAGCGTTAATAAAGACATGGAATTTATACAAACCAATGCTACTGAAGAAAATACCTTTGTGGATTTCACTGCAAGAAGCTTTCTATGGATGATGGTTGGACATTTCAAATAAATGGCTACGATACAAAGATCTAATTTAAAAAGATCTTAAGTATTAAAACTAGAGAAGAGCTTAAAAGGAAGGAATTGAACTGAATTGGTTCCCCTATCGACAACTTCACGAGAGATTTCACATAGATCTGAAATTACAAGGATTTGAAACAGTTAAAGAAACAAACCCAATAATTAAACTTTTATTGGAGAATCCACCACACCTAATGGCAAAGTTGTACAAGAATTTATTACTCTATGATAAAGAAGAAACAGTCAAAGAGGAAATGATAAAATGGCCCCAGAACATTGGACATACAATACAGTTGAATCAATGGGAGACAAGTTGAAAAAGGTCCATGAAATTTACAACAGCACAAAACTTAAAAGAAAACTATTTCAAAATCTTCCACAGATGGTATATAACTCTTGAAAAAATACAAAGAATATACAAAACCGGAACAGGAAGATGTTGGAAATGCAGCACTCAGAATGGTACAATATACCATATGTAGTGGCACAAAAATATTGGAAAGATATACATAAAAACATAGAAAACATCTTCCACATTCAATTCACTATGATCCCAGAAATTTATTTATCAAATATACTAGATGGAATAAATAACCAAATTAACAAGAAATATTGGAGAATTATATTATATATGGTAACAGCTGCAAGAATAGAATTCGCAAAACTGTGGAAAAATGAAGATGTTCCCAAAATTGAGCAGTGGTTACAAAGCATACAGGATGTGAAAATAGCAGATGTTCTATCACAAAAACTAAGAAATCAATCAGAAGAAAATATAAAAAAACAAGTGGGTTCCAATAGAAAGTTACTTCCAACATAAAGACTGAAAAAATAAAAAAATAAAAATGCAAAAGATAGTAAATATATAAAGAACATTTAAGAATGTGTAATACGGGGGAAATACATTATTAGATCTTAAAGGGATTTAAGAAAATATGTATTAAAGTAATAAAGTTATTCAATAGAATATCTAGAATATAAGGACCTGGAACAAATGATATTAAAGGACAATTGTAGAAGTACGTAAACAATTTGTAACTTTCATGAAAATACTAAGATTTTAGGTAGAATCGCAGGAAGATAAGAAAATACAGTAAACCTTCATGTATATATATAAAACTATGATGGAGAAATTGTTTTAAACTTATGTTTTGTATAAAAATGAAAATGAAATGAAAAAAATAAAATAAAAAAACCTCTATCTTTGCCATGATGTACATGCCTATAGGCAACCCAGACAGTGTATAGAAAGTAAAGAGTAGGAGGCTCTACCCACAGACCTATAGTGTTAGGACAAGAGGAGGAAGAAGAGCAATGGAGGAAGGTTAGGCCATTTCCGCACAAGGTCACTACATTGTAGTCGCCTCAAATTCTCATCCTCCTATCTGCATATTGTACTTGTTTGGCTTCATAGTTTTCCTCGTGGTTCTGCACGTTTTCAGCTCCTAGCACAGTTCAATGCAATGAGAAACCACTGTATTGTAAAACTGGAAAAACTCTGATGGAAATCTCCCAAACCATTTCTGCTTCATTTTTGCCTATGTGCAGAACTGTAACATCGATTCACAGGGTAGGAGTGGCCAGCCAGGGGCACTCCCAGGCTGTCATTTCCATCTCTATTTCTCTCCACCCATCAAAGGGCAGGCTGCCATCATTATTGTCTTCAGGTGTTAAAGGGACAACAGGAAGAGAGTGCTAATGGATTGTTAAGAGATCTTTTTTTTCCTTGCATCAGTGAACATACATACCAGACAAACGTAGCAAAGGAAATGTGAGTGTGAGCGAGGAAGAGACGATCTTGCTTGATGAATGAAGGTAACTGATTAGAGGAAGATCCCCAAGCAATTTTGTTTCTCTTTTGTTTCTCTTTCAGGCGCCTTTCTTGCCAAGGAATAGCCTTTACGCTGCAGCTTTTTCACTTTGTGAGGTAGAGAACTTATTTTGAAGTTTAATTTGACAGCTAATTGACAACTTAATTTGACACCTTACTTTGAAAGACCAGTTTGGAATTGTTTTGTACGGCTTTACCCTCTTCACATGTTGCCAGTGGATCTTTTGGATACTGATATTGATTTTCTTCCCTTTTTGGACTCTCGATGCGGTTTAGCCTGGATTTTGGGGATGTTTCCTTTTTGACCCAGCCATTTAAAATGTGTTTCTTTTTCTTTAAGAACAGATCACTCAATGAAGGGTGAGAGAGAGGGTGACAGTGACCAGGGACTTGCTGCTGCAGATGCAGCAACCACTTTTCTCCAAGGTAGTACAATGTAAGTGGGGTGTGTGCAGACAGCACAATTTCTGAATCAGAGTATAAAAACACCACTCATGAACCGCTCCTCCCCTCTCATGCAGAAATGGCCTTAATCTAATGCAAATAACCATTAACTATAGTGTTGTGCTTTGTTTTCTTTCATTTGCAAACTACTCTAAATATATGTTTTCTTCTTACCAGGTACATATTTGACTAATTGTGCCAATTCATGATAGATTTACAAATGTGACATGCAATGAAGGGTATTTCAAGGGTCAGAATTAACAGCAGAGGGACAAGTGATTAAGACTATATCTTAATCCTGACTTTTACTCAACCTTTACTCAAGCAAGTAAAAGAATGTAAGAAGATAGGTGAGCAAGGGCTGGTATATTATTTCTGAGTCAGAGACTAGGGCCCTTTTTGCACGGGCTTTCTGTCGCGCGACAGCCCCGTGAGCCTCGCAGGAGTGGGAGCGTCGCTCTGCACGACGCACTCCCACTTCCGCCGCGCTCACGAGGCTGCAAAGCGAAAATCACCCGCGCTCGCGCAACACTCCTGGCGCCCACATGCACTTACCTCCTGTGCAGAGCGTCAGGGAGGCAGTCGGGTCGCGCTTCCTTCCCTCCACCCCTGCGGAAGGAAGGAAGGAAGGGGCGCTAGCGCGATGGACGCGACAGCCTCCTGCTTCGCGCGGGTGGGGGGACGGACGCACAGCCTCCTGCTTCGCCCGGGGGGGAGGGTGGCTCGCGCGAGGCTGCCGCTTCCCCCTCGTTCCTTCGCCTGCAGAAGGAAGGAGCGGGGAAACGGTAGCCTCCCGGAGGAGCCTTCTCACGCGAGCCGCCTCAATGCGAAAAGGGCCTAAGAATATATTTTTCTGGATCTGTTTTCAAAATCAGTGTTGGCCTCCTGAATCCACCTAAAATTATGAAAGAACTTCCCCAGATCATAGACCCTGTATCATACAATATCATGTATCACAGTGGATTCCTCTTGTTAGGTGCCTTCATGTCAATTCTGACTTGTGGCAGCCCTAGGCCCTTTCTGCACCCTACCTGATCACATTGCCTGTGGTCGCAATCTTGGCAATGCCTTTGATGGGAAGGGAGTGCAATAAAATAACCAGAATCAAACCTAATCATAACAAAGATGAAAAGTGTCATCCTTGTTTTGATCTTTAGAGAGAAGGACATGGCTGCATTAATTTTTGAAAACTCCATTTTTCATCTGCCCATCTCATCAAAACCCATTCTCATACTATTGCTTGCTCCCTTCCTTACAATTTAACTCCTTGTCCTCCCATTGATTCCCACGAGGAGCCCAATGAAAGTCCCAGGGGTTAAGAGCTTCAAATGTGGATTTCGTGGAGCAGATAAAGAGTTCCTTGGGCCTATGTAGTGCTTGGTGTAGAATACAATAACCTGGTTACAAAGACCCTCTATCTTTTCAAAGTTACCTTTACCACTTGTGGCCTAACTTACGTAATTTTTGCAACCTTGAAGGCAGAAGTAGTTTTGCAAAAAATCCAAGATAACTAGGTTTTGAATAAAGCACTAACTGGATGATGTAAAATTATAGTTGGCTCTGTAGCACTGTGGCTCCTTTACTTAATGGTTTAAATTAGTCTTTAAGTTCTGGAGAAACCTGAATGCTGAAATTCCAACTTAAATCAATAATTTTCATTTTAAAAAATTAATGTAATTAACTTCCCCTTTTGATGACAGATTTCCAAGTTAACTGACAACTTAATTGATTTTAATTTATTCATTCCTGTCACTGACAATTTCAACCACTCACCCAGCCTGATGTTTCAAGTAAGTCTGCCTAGGTGTAAAGCTTCAGATGCAGGGAGGCATCCTTCATTCTGCTGCTCCTAACTGAATTATTGTTAGAAAGACAACCTGTGCTTTCTAAATAAAGATAGTAATTTGCCTTTTTGTGTGTGTGTGCATGTCTTCAGATCAATTCCAACTTATGATGACCCTAAGGTAAACTTATCATGAGGCTTTCTTGGCAAGATAGCTTTGTGATTGCCTTCCTCTGAGGCTGAGAGTGTGTGACTTGCCTAAGGCCACCCAGTGGGTTTCCATGGGATTTGAAACCTAGTCCAACATTCCAACCAATATATCACACTGCCTCTCATAATTACAGTAATACTAAATATTTAAAATCGCCATGCCGTGTATTACAAAGGTGTCCTGCTGGCTCTGACAGCCAGTGAGGTGTAGTTCTTAAGGGATCAAGTAATTAAGTAGCAAATCCTGGGTTCCTTACATATGGCTTCAACCACAGACTCAATAATAGTAATAACAGTAGAAATAATAATGAAAGCAGAAGCATTTCATACAGAATTGCTCAGATGTTGAAATCCTTATTTGCCAAGATAATATAGGTGAAGAGCTTTCCATGCTGAAGAAGCAATATATGAATGCCAAATCTCCTTAAAGATATGTGATTTCAGTCAGGCTTGATGGATCTGGGCAGGCGCAGTGGAAATATGCCATTGCATACATGTGCACGCATCTACACATACCCACACATAAAAAGTTATATGTAACACTTGAAAGACTCCCAGGAGAAAGCAATAATGATGGTATTGTGAACTGCTTTAAAAATAAACTACCTATAATAACTGGAAAGGCCAAAGCCTGCTCAGATGGATGTTACAGAAGATGGATGTTACAGAAACTTTATTCACTCAGTAAAAAGTATGCAGTAAGAACAAAAATGAACTAGTTCATGCTTCCCCCCACCCTGCCCCAACAGAAGCTATCCAGTACTTCTGGTTCTTGGTCTCTTTGATGCATGACCCCATTCTTTCTCCTGACACTGGCATTTCATCCAGATGGAAAGTGTTGAAAGGTTCGGACATGACATTCAGGGATCATGACATCACAATTAAAGCAACCAATGATCTCAGCAGCTAACTAACTACCTGTCATGAGAATTGTCATTTATCCTCATTAAAAGTGTAATCAAAATGTTAGAGGGGATAAGAGCAGGTTAACTGAAGATGATTTAAAACAAAAAAGCAGACATTTCCCCAGATGTTTTTAATTCAAATGAAGGCTGTTCTTTAAAAATCTCAACTTGTTATTGTCCGAGAAAATGAACCTAAGTATGAGCAAATGTATTTGCACACAACCAAAGGTTAATAGAAAGTATAGGCTTGCATTTATTAACAATGGTTTAAAAAGGAATGGCAAGCTTGACAACTAAAATTCATAGCATTACTGAATGCTAAATAGGGCATATTTTGATGGAGAGTCACAAGAACCAAAGTATATGAGCTACTTCTATAAAACATCTCTTGTATCCATCCTTGCTGAGAGTTTCTGTATTTAAAAGCTTTAGTCGATGATACTAATGCAATTCTGCTTTTTTACCGTTCAAGTACACTTCTCAAGCTGCTCTTCAGTGAATTCAGAAGCGGGGGGGGGGCAGGCAGCTATCCAATTAAGTGAAACTGGTCAAAAACAACCAGCTCTTATTAAATTCTTCACCATAAAGAGTAGTCTGAATCTGAATGGGCTTTCCTGTCCTAGGCTGCTGGTGCAGGGCCAATGAGATGCTGCAGTGGAGGTTCTCTCCAAACTAAACAGCCTACCAGATTGACACTTGACATTTTGTCTAGTGCCATTAATTCCAGTCTGAATATATTCACTGTACACCTTTTACTTTTTGCTGTCTACTTTGTGCATCTCCTCAGGACAGGTTGTACACAGGGCAGACATCCTTGTTGTCCTGTTGCAGTTACACTGCTGCCACTCCTAGGCCATTTCTGCACTAGACTGTTATAGTGCTATTATTCCACTTTCAACATCCTATGGAGCCCTCAAAGGCCTCAAAGGTCCCTCCCTAAACTGCAAACTCCAGGATTCCATAGGATATTGAAAGTGGAATAATTGCACTATAACAGTCTAGTGCGGAAATGGCCCCAGAGAGAGACCCCTTGGGGCCACACATCCTCTCAGCTGGCTTTGATAAACAGCCCTTGGCTCTCTTCCCAAATTGGTTATGTTCCCCAGACCACGCCAGCATGGAGCCAGGGCTGTCTCTTTGCTCCCTCCCTTTGAGCAAGCGAGAACGTTGTGTTCTCAGCAGTCATTCTTTCCGTAGTATATTAAAAAAAAAAAAAAAGCAACATTACAAATACCTAATAAACAAAACAGACCTTCAGGACTTCAAATTCAA
The DNA here is from genome assembly GCA_948474755.1 of Ctenosaura bakeri. Taxonomy (NCBI): domain Eukaryota; kingdom Metazoa; phylum Chordata; class Lepidosauria; order Squamata; family Iguanidae; genus Ctenosaura; species Ctenosaura bakeri. Next base: position 25,943 of record CAOLHI010002136.1, on the reverse strand, counting down.
ACCTGTCTCTGTGTGTAATTTTTATCTCAAAGTTGGAGAAATCCATATGCCCACAAAAGAAGCTGAAAACATTTCCACACAGTTTCCTGGGTATCAGGAATACAGACTAGTGTTGCTCCGAATCTGTTTTTTGTATCCAGACCATTTTAGCTGATGATGTTTTAGGGAGTGAGAAGGGAAGAACTGTTTCCCTTGGGGAACAATTATCTCTGAATTAGAGACAGAACAATATTTTAGCAGGAGATACACAAATATTACCACAAACGCTTGAAATGGATTTATAGAAATCATTGAGAAAGGTGGGAAGATCATCCATGAGACAGCATTTCCCTGCGGTTTCTGTTCTCCCCCTTCACATGCCCCTCCAGCTAATACTTTTTAAGGAACCGTGAATGGGTTCCTCAGAAAAACAAGGCAATGGTGCCAATTGGAAATGTTTGCTTTGGGGGTGAGCTGGGAGGCTGGCGTCAGTCAGGGCAACAGACATGCCAGTGGAATGTAATATTGAGAGGAAGCAGCAGGTCACTCAGCCACTGGCAAGATGCCTGGAAGCAACTGGATGCCTTGGTTGTTGGGTTTTTTCTTTTTTTTTTAATTGGTGGCTGCTGTCAATTTTTTCTTCTTAAACAGATCCCTCAGCAGTCTGAGACATGGAAAAGAAGAAAGATGTCTCTGAAAGGCAACAGCTTATAGGGAAGCCTTGTGAAGATCTGCTTCACCCTGGGGGCAATAGCCCTCCTCTGTGGCCATATCTACACCACAGACATAAACTGGTTTGAACACAATTCCCCCTGCTTGGTTTGCAACTGCCATCCTTCAGCAAGGAAGGGTTGAGGTCTCTTAACAGACTTAATAGCACCTTCACCAAATTCTCAGGAAGGGAGGGGAGAAGGAGGGGAGAAAGTCAGTAAAATGGAGATAAAACAGATAATACATTCTGGAGTATATTTGACTTGCCGTGGAGAGCACTGGATTTTTATTCTGGACAAAAGTCATGCAAGTTAACTAACTAATTGGTTAACTAGTTGGGAATTAACTTATTGCTAGTAATATGAAAACTATAAGAAGATGTCCTTTGAGACAGAGGCCATTTCCACACTAGACTGTTATAATGCTATTATTCCACTTTCAACATCCTATGCAATCCTGGGGTTTGCAGTTTAGGGAGGGGCCCCCTCCCTAAACCGCAAACCCCAGAATTCCATAGGATGTTGAGAGTGGAATAATAGCACTATAGCAGTGTACTGCAGAAAGGCCCCTTGACAATAATCATTTTGGTTTAGGTTTGTTTTATTACTGTTATTATCTTATAATGCTGTTCTGTCTGTGCACACACGTATAACTTAACCCTGCCCTGAATGAAAACAGTAAAACATTGGAATTCAAACAACAAGCAGTCATCCCAAAAATATGAACAAATCATCATAAAACAGATACTTTAAGGCAGTGGTTGATAAAAACAAAATCCAAGCTTGTTTAAAAGCCAAATGTAACAAGTGATTTTTAAAAATATTTTTTTAAAAATAGTTGCTGGAAAAACATTTTTTTTCCCCAGTAAGGTGACTAAATATTAAAAGAGAAGAGGCCTGACTGATATGCATTGTACATTCTAAAAGTCTGGTTGCTGTTGTTGTGCGCCTTCAAGTCGCTTCTAACTTATGTTGACCCTAAATCAAATCTACTATGGGGTTTTCTGGAACCTAGAGTGTGTGACATGCCCAAGGTCACCCAGTGGGTTTCCATGGCCAAGCAAGGAATTAAACCCTGGTACTGGTGAAATGACCATGTCATGTACACATGCCCATTTTATCCCCTATAAGGATGGAAACATAAAACCTGTGGGCAAGCTGATACAGGAGAATTGGTTTCCCAAAGTAAACTTGCTTCAAGCCATTTTGGTCTTGAAAGGTTCGAATCAGCACTTTAACTGAACTTACAAATAAATAGGGACTTAACTGAAATGTTGTAATACCACAATCTTGTCTGGATCTTGGAGCTTCACATGGTAAGTTGGCCACTGCATTCTGGGTGAGTTCTTGACTGTCTGTAGAGATAGATCCATATAGAGCTAATTAGACAACTACTCTAGCTCATGGATAACAATGGCAAGGTTATAGTTCTTCGGATAAAGTCACAGCCGATGTTTTTAGAAAATCACTAACATCACCAGTGCCAGCTGGACACCCATGGGCAGTCCTGGTTCATTCCCAGTCTACCTTCCTGCTGTCTCAAGGGAAGTGCAACACCATATTCACCCAGATTGTTGGAGCTTTGAATCAACACCACCTCTATCATATCTGGATTAAGTTTTAATTTGTTTATCCCCAGTCACTCTTGTTGTGATGGCTGGGATCACGTCATCACTTCTACTGTCTTTTGTGTCTTAGATATTGGGAATGATAGAGTCAGGTGGGTTACCATCCAGTTCAGCTCAAATTTCTGGATGAACTCACCAACAGCTTCATGGAAAAGGACATAGGGGATGAGATGCACCTTGTTCACAAAGTGGAACTAATCAGCCCAAACAACTAGAATATGGTGGCATGTGATTTTAAACACCTCAAGTTACCCAACAGTATATCATGAGCTGATAGTAGTAGAAGTCACAAAAAGGAGGAAAATTAAGAATACTACCAGCACCCAGGTGTCACCCAGCATAGATCATCTATGAAAACAACTAAGTTGATTTTGGTACCAAAATTATGAGAAACACCAGTATACCACATGGTTAACAATTTCTCAATAAAGCTTTATATGAGCTTCCACCTCATATATTATATGCAAAAGTACAACCCAGGTTTATCATTTAGCTTTATGCTCAAGGCAGGATTGCAGCCACTTAATGTTCTCTGACTTTGATATGCAGTTGCAAACTCTTGTTTGCAGCATTCACCCTTCACATTTTAGTTGTATACTAAAGCTCTCACAGGCAGGCTGGGAAACAAAAATAAAAAAAGACATCTTCAGATGAGAGGCATGCTTTGAAAGCCCATAAATCCTTACCTGATTCAAACTATGGAATACTTTCTCTCGTCTTCCTGATCTGTCTCCACTCCTTCCTCTGTCCAGAGAAGCCAAACTCACTGGTTGCCACCACCTTAATACACACACACACATACACCTCTTTTCTTTTTCTCATCTTTAATCAGTGTAACAGATGGGAGACCGCCAACAAACACAAGGTGCTTTAGGCTATATTTCAGAGGAAGGAACTGGAAAAAGGATGTCAGAGTATTCCTTGCCTAAGAAAACCCTGAGAAATTAAAGTTGCCATAAATTGACTGGCGACTGGAAGGCGCACACACACACAACAGATACCTGAGTTAAGGTGAGAGGAAGAGATGTTTTTCCCTTTCTTCCCTTCTCTTCTTCACCCTGATGTACTGGTTAATAGTGACAAAGATGGGGAAACCATGGGAGACTTATTGCTGTGATCATTAACTAGGACTACATGTTATATAAATATCTTTTTGCAGAAAAATGTAGACAAAGCTATAAGAACTCAACTTTAGATAGATATGAAAAAATGAAAATTTGCCATGTCAGAAATAAAATATCTTAATCAGAAAAAAACAGACTTTGTTAAAAAAAAAAAAAAGGTGCTTCAGTGTCAGAAGCTTTGTTAACTGAGGTATGCCTGTATGGGGAAGGCCATTCCAAAACTGACCACTTTCTATTATGAGGTTTCCAAGACTGTGCTTTTAATAGAAGTACCCAAGACTGAGAAGGTACCTGAAAGCAGCAGAAATTGACATGGAAGAAGCCAAAGTTGGAGTAATATTTGACATTTTGACATTCATAGCTGAATGGCACTTCCCAGAATCTCTCCCAACCCTTTCACTAGACCTAAAATTGTTTCTGATGATCGGTATGTTGGTAGCTTAATGTAAGAGGAGCTTTTCAAAGCTGAAACTTTTAAAGAATTATTTGCAATCTACCATGGAGCAGTCAAGGCTTTCCAATCTTATGATGTTATCAAATGAAAGGGAGTTGGTGAAAGGCATAACATTTGTTCAGAACGTCTACATTGTTTGGGCCATTATTGATTATGAAAACCTAATTCATTAATATATCTCATGTAACAGTGAAGTTTAATATTAAAATTACCATAATTATGATGTAGTTATTAAATGTTTAATAATTTCACTTTAACCACATGGAACTATGTGAATGTAACTATATTTAGGCTCTGTGTATGATATTATAATTTAAAGACATAATTTTAAGTTTGCTAGCTGTATATGTCACTACTACTGCCATTACATTACGGGAAATAGAATTTGCAAGTACCTTTACTACAGATGACATTGCTAAGGATTCTGTATGTCTAGTGTAGGAGGGAGTCCATGGGGTGACACCATGAGATACCGCATTGGGTGACACCAACTCTAGTAATGCCACTGCATCTGTAGTTTCCATTCCTACCAAAAATTGGTCCTTTATTAATGCAGAATGTGCTGACTGTTGTGTATATGCCTCCCAACCACTTTAGTCTACCCAACAAACCTATGCCTATGCCCTTGATTCATTAGACTCTATGAACAGAAATATAGTGGTGGGACAGGGGAATGCCTTGAAACGTTGAATACAATTTTTGCAAATCTGTTGCCTACTGTATATCTAAGTAACCAAAGATGACTATGCCAGTATCAGGTACATATGGCAAACACCAGCCACAGAACGAAAAAGTGCTGGTTTCTATCCCCAGTGGATATAGGACATTTTTAAGAGACCGCTGCTGATATACTCTTATATGCGTCATGATGTCTGATATGTTATTAGAAACAAAACCAAAAGAATTTCAAATAGATACAACAAATGACAAAGTTTTGCATATTCTAGAATATCCACAGAGAAAGGAATTTCAAGAAGATATCCATGCCTTTTGGAAAACATATATAATTTTTAAAATGACAGAATCATAGTACCACAAACGGTACAGTGCTTTTCTAGTCAAACTTACTCCATAGTAAGTCTTGTTAAATTCAATGGAACTTAACAAGATTGAGTGTGTTTGGAGTGCAACTCTAAGGAAACAAATACCAAATTATACACAATAGTCATTTGGGAGCTGATCTAAGAAAAAGCAATGTTCACATTGAAGACTTGAGACATTCATGTACCACATATCTAACTTTCTAAAATGAAAATCAAAAAAAAAAAATCTGTATTGCCTTACTCAATCCAAAAAAAGGGTTTTCAATAAAACATGGATGGATTGAGTTGAAGCTAATGTCATAAAGGGGAAGATATAATTGTAGTAGGAATTGCATTGCCCTCATAGTGGACACAAAGAGGCAAGCAGATCTGTGGAACAACTAAAGAGAATTCAAAATCTAGAGTTTCTATAATCTTGTCATTTATGTATTTTTTTATTTTATTAAACATTAAAGCAAAACATAAACAAACAAGAAGAGAAAACCAATAAAAATAGCATGCAATACTAAAATCTTACATACAACCAACTAAAAAAAGACAATACAACAACCATTCATTACTAAATTACACTAAACTAAGATAACAAAGATTAACAAACAGATAATTTAAAAATCTTCCAGCTCTTGTTGCAAACAGCTCCTACTATAATAATTGTACTTAGCAATCCTTTAAAAATACCACTACCATCTAAGCTATTCATTGTTGCTCATAATATATTCTATCTTAAACAGTAAAACTATCTCATAAAACAAACCCAAGCGTTATAACAAAAGTTAAAAGCTATCCCTAGTAATATTAAACATTACAGAATCTCTAACAAGTACCCAGATGTTTAATAAAATGAATCTACCAATAAAAAATTTGTTATATGTAAATCCTAACACTTACCTTCTGAATCATCTCTTAATTATTAATAGACTTCTTAACCAAATCTTATGACCCACATAGCAAATTATTCTAACTCAGCAATATTACAAAGTCCTCAGTAAGTCTTTAGTAAAACAATCTATTTCTTAAAAATTATCAGGAAATTCAAAATAATATTATTAGCTATCAACTATTCTAAAAGGCAACAATTTAAGATAGACTCGTATTTTCATAATACCTTTCTCATGTTACAGTAAACTAGAAATACAGCTTACAATTATAAATATTAAAAGCCTAATATCATCAAGTCACCCTCAGTTTTTCTTAAGTAATCAATTTCCATTCAGATTAAGAATTTATCTTCTGTTTGACTCTTTAACCTAGATGGTAATTTATACATTTTTACAATTTCCAGTCATTTATATATTTTTTGAATTTATACCCTGCCTTTCTCCCACAATGGGATCCAGTAATTTAAAAGAAGTTAATTACAGTAATTTAAAAGAAGTTTAAACTAAAATCTTATTTACAAATGTGAAAAAAGAATTAAAGAAGAGTATTACTTTTAAAAAGGTTTAAAACATAATTAAAAACTCATTTAAAACATAATTACTAGTAAAAGAAAAGAGATACAGCACACCACTCGACACACACAACTGGTAAACAATCTCAGCCTCAAAGACCTGCCTGAATAAAAATATCTTTACCTGTTGACACAAAGAGACCAGGGAGAGGACCATCCAGTAGAAGAGAGCTCTACAGCCTGGGAGAAGGCATGGAAAAGGCCCTCTCCATGTCACCAAATGTGCCTGTGAAGGTGGTGGGACTGAAAAAAGGCCCTCCTTGCAGATCCTAAAACTCAGCCTGGCTTGTATGGGGAGATGTTTTTTCAGATAGTCTGGACCCTGGAATTGTTCCTGGAAATGGACCAGTAGCTAATGAAATTGTTTAGGGGAGGGCGCGGTCACTAGCCTGGTCAACAGACTGGCCACAGCATTTTTGACCTGCTGAAATTTGTGAACGTTTTCCAAAGACAACCTCGTGTCAAGTGTGTTATGGTAATCCAAACAGGTTGTAATCAATGTATGTACTACCATAGCCAGAGCTGACTTCTCAAGGAACAGGTGCAGCTGGTGCACTACTTTTAACTGTGCAATTGCACTTCTGGTCACAGCTAAAACCTGGACATCCAGGTTTGGTTCCAAGACCAGGACTACCCCAAAGCTGTAAACCTGAAATTTCAGGGGAAGTATAACCCCACCTCGCACAGACTCTACTGTTGCCCATATTCTCCGATCTGCCTTGTGACTGACAGGAGCACCTCTGTCTTGTTTAGATTGAGTTTTAATTTGTTCACACTAATCCATTCTATTACTAGCAGCAGACACCAGTACAGTACAGAAACAACTTTCTTGGAACCAGATGCAAAAGAGAGATGGAGCAGGGTGTCATCAGTGTACTGGTGACCCTGAACCCCCATACTCCTGATAGCCTCTCCCAGCAGATTCATACAAATATTAAACAGCATGAAGAACAGAACCAAACCCTGAAAGACACTATAGGCCAGTGGCCAAGGTGTAGAACAAGCATCCGTCACCCCCATTTTCTGAGTCCACCACTCCAAGGTCCTTTTCGCACAGTATTTGCCATGTGAAAGGGCGCCTGGAGCGTCACGCAATTGTGAAGAGTGATCTGCACAACGCACTCACAATCACGTGACGCTCCAGGGTAAGGCAAGCACCACTTGCACACTTTTTCATTTTTGGTGTTCAGCCAAAAATGGTGCATGATTGCGCATTGCTCCAGGGTCCCACACGCACCTGCTGTGCGTGCAGAGTCTCTGGAGTCACAGCAGTCGCACTTCCCACCCCAGCGCAGCCTGGGAAACTCCCAGGCTCTGCTGTGGAAGGAAGAGGCAGGGCTCTCGTGCTGCCTGCTCGGGACCAGGCAGCTCATGTGGAGCTGAAGCAGCGGGGATGTGAGAGCCTCTCACTGGAGGCTGCTCGCGTGATCCCCACACCCCAGCACTGAGAAAAGGTGCATTGCGGAAAGGGCCTAAGAAGGACTGCAACTACTGTAAAACAGTGTCCCCAAGTCTCATCCCAGAAAGGCAACCCAGAAGAATACCATGACTCATGGTTATCAAAAGACAGTGAGAAGTCCAGCAGAACCAACAAGGATACTTTCTTCCTGCTTAGTTCCCTTTATAGGTCATCTACCAAAGCTACCAAAGCTATTTCTGACTCACAGTCAGCCCTGAAGCCAGATTGAAATGGATCTTGACAATCCATCTCACCCAGGAGCCCCTGGATCTGGGAGGGACCACACATTCTAGAACTTTGCCCAAAAAGAGGGATACTGGGGATTATTGTAAGGTTATGCACTACTATAAGAGTTATATGGTATTAAGCAGTATTTCAGTCTGATGTGGCATCAATTTACAAAGTTTACAGCAGCAATTCAGGAGAAATTTCTGTGATTCCTCAGGCAGCAAAGTCCAGGTGGGCAAAGGCCTTAAAGGAACTTCTTCACTGCTCAACATCTCAACAAGGAAGTTCCCTCAGGCCAGGGTGGCAAGCAACAGACCTATCAAGTCTCAGGATGCTGTGAAGAGTATTATGAACCCTAAAACTTATTAACAATGATCATAGCCCGGAAGTTTTTGCTCCTGGCTGTAAGTTAGCCTCCAAAACTGTTCCCCTATCAAGTTGAATTGAACCTGACAGTTACAAACAGCCTGCCAAAGCATTTATTGCTTCCTGCAATGTTTAGAGGACCAGGCAGATAGCAAAACCAAGAGATTTATGTAGACCTTAAGTTGTGAAAAGTTGGGTATTCCAGAATTTGGGAAGTTACTTTTCAAATAATTAGTTACAGTTATAGTTCTAGTGCCAAGAAACTACTTGATTATCATTAGAGTTACAATTGTTTTTGAAGTGTCACTTTACTTTCCTGTTTCTTCAAAAGCAATAATTGTTAATTTACATTTACAGTGCAATGTAGTTATACCTTCACAGTCTGACAAAACAAATTAGTTTACAACAAGTTGTTTATTAATAGCTCGTTACTTCCAAGTAAAGTATACTATCATTGTTCTATAGGTGCTTTCTGATGTTGAGGCCCTGTTTCTGGAGGTCTGCTTCAAAGGAGGGGGAGAAAGAGAGAGAGGCCATTTCTGCCTTAGACTGTTATAGTGCTATTATTCCACTTTCAACAACCTATGGAATCCTAGGTGGCTCCTCCCTAAACTGCAAACCCCAGGATTCCATAGGATGTTGAAAGTGGAATAATAGCACTATAAATCTAGGGCAGAAATAGCCACACAGACAGAGATAACTGAACACATAGTCAAAACTCTTCTTTTGTACAACCCTAGATCTCACATGTGTATGACGGCAAGCATATATGTGGTATCAACCAGTAAATACATACCAGATACTGTGGACAGTTGAGAGGTGACGCTAAATGTCAGCTGCACTTTGTCAGCTGTGCCTGCTGCCTAGAAGCCTGCAGTGTGCGAAGTGCAGCTGTGCCTGTCCCAGGGCCTCTCTGGTATTAACAGCCGGCGACAGGACTCTGATGTCACTCTGCTCACTTCTAGTCCTGGAGAAAAGGCGTACATTTGACACTTTGCTGTTAGTACAGAGTTGTTCTTCTGCCCACAGGGATCTAAGGGCAAATGTTCAGGCAGGTCAAATAAAGAAATGCTGATTCTAGAGTAAGAGTTGGCCTGGCAATGTGGGCTGTGTGGAAGAGAATCCCTGCCTTCTCTTCTCTTCCCTCTCCTCTGATAGCCTGAGGCCCCCCACAATGCAGTCAGGAGACAAAGTCACCCCCATCCAAACCAGACATGACTTTCTCTGTTCCCTCTAGACACTCTGCAGAACCCCTACTCATTTTAGATCTTCACTGAATGTAATTGGAGGGCTACATTTGAAAACAAAATGTAAAAGTCTACTCCTGGAAGTATTCAAGATGGAATTACTAAAAAGCAGTTTATTATTTTTCAAGCACTTGCTTTGGTAATTGTAACATCTTCATGTTTATCATTTCTACAGCAACCCTATTAACAGAGGGCAGACACTTTCTTCTAAGCAGGGATGGGCAAAAGGCAGCCAGTGGAACACATGCAGTGCCCCATGGAAATCTTATAGCCATCCAACGGTCTCCATGCCCCCCTCCACTCTCCCAATTCCCCCCCCCAATGGGCCATAACAATTTTTGCCCCCTTTCTACCTGTTTTAAGCTTGCATAGGCATTTGCCCTAAAGACAGGAAGTGACTTGTCTAATTCAGCAGAAGGATAGCAAAAATGGGGCAAAATGGTCAATTGCGCCCCTCCCTGGAGGCTTCAGGGAAGTGCTCTGGCTACATGGGGTTAACTTTTTGGAGAAAAAAATAGAACCATGAGCAGATGAAATGGGGAGGCAACATCCATGCTCTAAGAAAAGGGATCTGGGGCTGTGGGCCTAAATCTAAACGCTAGTCCCAACTACAGTAGATCCACTGAAGTAATGGAGTGTACATTAGTGTTGATTTCTGATTCAGCAATTGATTCAGTGGGTCTGTTCTAACCAGAAATTTGATTTAGTTCACAATAGACACTGGCCTACATCCTTTAGCTAACCCATAGACTCACTGAAGCAGTTGAATTCATCTAACTTTTGACTAATAAATTAATTCAGTGAATCTACTCTCATTACAACTATCATCATCATCATTGTCATCTTCATTTTCATCATCATCATGATGATAGTTTATTTATACAGCACCATCTATGTACATGGCACTTTGCAAGTAACAGAGTCCTGCCAAAGGCATACAGTTTAAAATATACAATCAGCCTTCCACATTTACTGGTTCAACTTTCACTTTGATTATTTGTGAGTTTCTCCAACCCCTGTCCCCTACTTCAAACATTTGTTTTCTAGGGGAGTCTTCCCTCTTGGTGGCTCCAACCAGGCCATGCAGCCCTTTAAAAACCTACCTGCAGTCCTGCTCCTCCTCCACCAGCCGTTGCCTGGCCAGCTAAGGACAGGTCACAGCCCAATTTCTTTGCACCATAAACCTTCTCTCAAGGCCTGACATGCATCCAGAGGAGGACATAGGCAAGAGAGGAAGTATAGGGCCACATGCTAATCTATCCCCTTTCACTCTCTTTTCTGTGACCTGGTATGGATCCTAGGTGCCCCCTCTCCTCACTATGCCTCAGTCTCCTTCCCACAGACACACACATGCACATTTTGATATTTGCAGTTTTTCTACTTTTGTGAGGGTCCTGTGCCCCTACCCTTGCAAATATGGAGGGCTGATTGTATTTGTATACACACAAATACAAAGGGAAGGAATGAATAATAAAGATATACTATACAATTGTAAAATTGTAATCAACAGTTTGTTGACTACCAATAGGATTCCAACAGTGGTGTGTTACTCTAGTGAGCTAGCCAGAGACATTCAGAATAGTGACGTCCAATCTCAAAGAACAGCCACTGTGGCACCCCTGAGCAAAAAAATCTTTTTATCTTTCATATGCATACACCTGCCTACTCACATGCTCACAATGAAAGGACAATGACACACCCTGGCTCCAACAGAGGATGGAATATATGGCTCTGTCAGCCAAAGGAGATAATATTGATGCAACACACGATTCAGCACAGGGCCTTTTTTAAAAAAGCAGGCTACTGGGAGGACTGATAAGGATACTGATGTATAACTGAGGGTTTTAGCCATTTGCTCTCTCCCATAGTCCTATTCATGACTGATAGTGAAGAGAACGGCAATTGCTTATTTATACTGGAAGGGTCCAGATCACACTGGTTCACACCAATGGAATACTTAAAAAAAAAACCACACACAACTGCAAATGGCAGCTAATATGAAAATACTGAAAGTGAGCCAGCAGTGGTGACAGAGTTAAACCCTGTCCTCTCCTTATCCCACACTAGTGTCCCTGTCTGAATTAGGTTCTCTACACCTATTAGTTACTTTTTGAAAACCATCCACACTATTGCATAAATGATGTAACGTACAGTTGGGCTGCCATGTGTTGCTGATGACTCTGGCAGAGCTAGAAACTGCAGAGGGTGAAGCCCTATAGATAGAGGTAAAATGGGGCAGTGATAGCACTGAATGGGACAGCTCAGAGTACTCTTGTGAAGGCATGACCCAGAAGGCAGTTTAAGCTAGTTTTAAGGTAGGGCACATACAGAAAGCACATCTCCTTAAATCCCCATCCATGCCTCCTTTGCAACTAACCTTTTCTTGCAAAACCAGCTTCCCCTTTGGGATGCCTGGTAGAAGGATGCTGTAACACTACTGTTAAGCTGGGCTCCTGCTGAGCCATTTGGCCCAGGCAAATGAATGTGAGAACCTCAAGCTTTTGCAGTCTTGCGTCTGAGACAGCCTGTGCTAACATTTAAGTGTGCAGCTACTGAGTGAGGTACTCATTGGACTCACAGTTTTACAGTATTTATTTAGATTTGTACATTGCATTTTGACCAAAGGCTGTTAACAATAATATATTGTGAACATTCTAACATTAAAATACAACAAAAACCACAAAAAGAGATGTTATCATAGTCTTAAATAATCAAGATAACTTGACATTTTAAAGCAGAATGAAGTAGCAACAATAAAGCGAAAAGATGAACAGCTCAGTTTAGACATCTGCCCATCACACTTTTCTCTTATTTTCTTCTTGTTTCTTTAGTTTTGTTTTATCAATTTTTACTGCTCCTGTATGATTGTGGATTATCTTCCAGACTTTTAACTTTAACAGCCCTTTCTTAAACTCCCTAATTTAGAACTATGACTTACAAAGACCCAAAGTTGAACCTATCACGAGAGTTTCTTGGCAAAATTTGTTCAGAGGAGGTTTGCCCTTGCCTTCCTCTAAAGCTGAGGCACTGTGTCTTGCTCAGGGCCACCCAGTGGGTTTCCATATCAAACAGGGATTTTAACTCTGATCTCCTGAAGTGCTGCTCCAACACTCAAACCTTTATGGCCATTTTCACACTACGCTGTTTATAGTCCTATTATTCCACTTTCAACATCCTGTGGAATCCTGGGATTTGCAGTTTAGGGAAGGGCATTTAGCATTCTCAGACAAAGAGCTCTTTGGCCTCAGTAAACTACAAACCCCAGAATTCCACAAGATGTTGAAAGTGGAATAATAGCACTATAATCGTGTAGTGTGGAAATGACCTATACTACGCTGGCTATCTTGTTTGGTCTTATTTGTTTTAAAAGGCTTTTAATGTTATTGTTGTGTGCCTTCAAGTAATTTCTGACTTACGGCAACCCTAAGGTGAACCTATCACAGAGTTTTCTAGGCTGAAAGTGTGTGATGTTCCCAAGGTCACCCAGTGTGTTTCCATGGCCAAGTGAGGAATTGAACCCTGGACTCCCAGGTCACAAGATTCTTTCCCAGGTCATAGCATTACATAAGATGTTGAAAGTGGATAAAAGCACTATAAACAGTGTAATGCGGAAATGGCCATAGTTCAACCCTCAAACCACTATATGTTACCCTGTTTACTGGGGGTCCCGGGAGGGAAACCTATATGTGCTCTCAATTAACTAAGTTTGGGGAAATTAGCTAGAGCACAAGTTAGCAATGTGAGAGGTAGGGCAACGCAGCGGAATCTTTTACCCAATGTCTACGGGGTCAGGCCAAGCCAAGGAGCACACCAAAGTTTAAGAATAATTGTGATATTTATTAAATACAGACAAACAGTGTATGCAACACACTCACATAGATAACTATAGAAAATAAAGGTTGGAGTGGAATAGAGGGATTTTTGAGAGGGATTGTTGAATTGGGTGATACGACACCTGTCCGGAAGATTGAGTTCGTTAGTATGGAGTCTCAGTACGTGGGACTGAGGGGACAGCTCGCCAAACAAAGCGGCAGCAAGGCTGGATGGAAGTCCAGAGCGATCCGAGGAAGGTCTCGGAATCAGGGGTTTTTATAGGGAGAAATGTAACTGCAGGCTATTCCGTACTTGGGGAAAACAATGAGTTTCAGGCGTGAGACAAAGCTTTGGGAAGGTCAAAATTTAACATGATTGAGTTAAGTCCAAATTGACAAAGAGGTAGACAGTATGGAAATGCTCAGTGCTTGGCAGTTGAGTATTCAGCTTGCCAAGTTACCTGCTCAGAGCAGGGAGTCCTTTGTAAACAGTGTGCATACATAATGAGGGTGTTTGCAGAGAGGTCTCCTAAAGCGGTGATCTGGCTATTTCTGGCCTGCCTGTATTGTCTTGGGATATTGCAACATTTAGTGGCCGAGCCTAGTTCTGTGCTTGTCCTGGGGCCTCACAAACGCGTGGAGAGGGATGGTGGAAGAGAGCCAAATTATTGATATCAAAATTATATCTAGCAGCCCCAAATCCAGGCTAGCAAATGCAGTAACATATACCACCGTCTTAATGGTTTGCCCTAAACTAAAAGACTATTTTTATCTTCATCACCCATCTAAAATGTCATGCACACCAATGGCTTTTTATAGAAAAAAGGTTGCTAAACCCTACCTTATGTTTATTAACCACAGTGGTCCAAACAGGGGATTGTATTGTATGTATTTTTATATTTTAACAGTTTGCATAACCGTTGGCAAATTGTATGCAGCCAATGCAGCCCATTGGTGGAGTAGAGCAGAGATCGCCAACCATGCACAGTGTACTGGATTCAGAAAACCTTGCTGGCATTTCTGTGTTACCCTGGGAATTTGGGGGTTCCACGAGGGGTGCCTGGGTTGCCGATTAAAATACAAAATTGGGGAAAATTAGCTGAGACACTGGTTTGACTAGCAAGAGGCAGGGTAACGTTGCGAGATCTTTGACCCTATGTATACAGCGGCGGGTCAGAGAGTAGCTAGACAAGGTTTTTCCAAATAATATACAATTCTTTATTAAAGGCAAAAAGACATGAAAGAAAGAACATAAACTAACTAGCTTGGAAAGAGAAACGGAGGTTTGCAAGGGAAGGCAATACAACCTGTCTCGTAGTCCTGGAGAGAAGAGGGGTTCCGGGGAAGAAAGCTCAGCGTGGGACACTGAGGGGAGTCCCTTAGACCACCGGCGGCAAGGCAGGATGGCAGTCCAAAGTGATCCAACGACTGTTCGAAAGTGAGAGGTTTTTATAGGGAATTTTGTGCCTGCCGGCAATGGCAAGCCAGGTGAGAACGAAAGGAGTTTCAGTGCTGGACAAAAGGATTTGGAAAGGTCAAGTTTAGCCTGATTGGATTTGTAATTGAAGACAATAGCATGGCTGGGACGCTGATGGCCCAACATAAAAGAGTAACTTGATTGAAAGCCATGTGACTATTGTAAGATTTGCGGCGGGAAGTTCCCTGAAGCTGTGGGCGAGGTTTGAATTGCTGGCTACAAAGAGTAATGGAATGCAAAACCATTAACGGCCGCTCTCTGTCTGTGCTTGTCCGGAGAACTCGCTAACACGTGAGATGAGGTAACTGCGAGCCAGTCCAGCTGAGGCCAAATTAAATGATATCAAAATGATATCTGGGTGTCCTCACCAGGGGCGCCATACCAGAAGTAACAAGCCCCCCCTGAAAAATGGGCGGTGTTGGGGTCAATAGCACACATTTTTCCAATTTGAACAATAACAACCAATTTGGAGCCGAATTCAGGACTACTTTGCCAGGGTCACAACAATTCACAGCAATGACGATTTATCAACATTACTAGCTAATAAAATGTTCCCTAACTATCAATATCCTAAACCTAACTACATATTTACAAACATAACAGGAATGCCAACATGGCAAGATGGCAAAATGGCAATTTCACAGAGACTGTAACAGAGAGTGGTACACAATGAATCATAACTGATACAATGATGGCAATGCAGTAATGAAATCAACAGTATTGCAAAAACATAACAGACTTGCGTTGGAGGCATTGTGAGCAAGAAAGCTGGTCTGGAGCCAATGCGGGCATGAGAAGCCATGTCTGGCGAAGAAGCAGGCATGACTTAATATCACTAGTCCGGTGAGAAGCGGGCAGAACGCCACACAGGCAAAGCAATAGTAAAGTTCCAATACAGTTCTATTTGGTGAATGGAGACATAAGTCCTGGTTTGGGGGAGGAAAGACGCAAATATCCAGGCAACCTCCCTCGATACGAAAAAGTTCAGAAATTGGGATGCAAGCAAAGAGTTCAAAAGTTTCAATGAGGTCCGCCAATGCGGGCAAACTGAGAAGAGTTCAACTGGAGCAGAGATGCAGGCAGAACAGGACTGCAACCAAATAGTCTTGAGATGAGCTAGCCCAGGCTTGCTAGCTTTGCAGGAAGCTTGTGGGGGTGGTAGATGGTAAGTCCGGGCAGTGGAAGCGGCAAATTGATGAGAACGGCTGGCATCTGGCAAGGTACGTTGGGGAGTGACTGGCACTGGATCTCCAACTGTGACAACAGGAATGGAAGGTCGTCTTGGGCTGGACACACACACCCCACGGCACCCAGGGGGTGTGGGCGAGTCCAGGCTGGTCTCGGGCACCGGAACCGTCAACCTATTGCTTTGAGTGGAAAGAACTGACACAAGTTATAGTCAAGGCGGAAATTAAATGTAAATGACTGGAAACGAGCCCGACGGGAGGTTGGTTCAAGTAGACAGACTTAACAATCTAACACTATAACTAAAGCAACTACCAAACTATAGGCGGAACTATTTCCAAATACCTGGAGCCTGGGAGGGGTTCGCCACTCCACCTCCGCTCCATGCAGGCAGGAGACGTTCAACCATTGTCAAACACCTCGTAGATGGAGACAAACGTCTCCGACAAATTAATGGCTGGTACTCCTTTGCAAGTCAAGGGAGCCTGGCAATTTAAAGAGCTCACGTTGGGTCACTGGGCACCGGGATCTTCCGGCTCTGGGGTTGCCACAGAGGTGGGATCAACCGGCTGACCCTTCCATCCCTCCAATCGCGACAGTAGGTGTGCCCCAGAATTACGGGCAAGAGCAGCAACACCCACTCCTTGCTGGAGACCCTCTTCGACAATCCAGAGTGGAGGCCTGGGTTGTGCCCATGGACCTCATAACCAACAGCCTTGCTGGGTAGGACGGCGGTTGTCAGGAGGCTATAGACCACCCTGCCACAGCTAACCATTAACAAAGTCACAATCAGGGTGCCGCCAGGGCCCTTAAAGGCAAAGCGGCGGAAAAACAGCCAAACGGAGGGGCTGGCAGTAGCCACGATTGCCTCCTCGTATGAGCACACTGTCTGTCCCAGGACTAATGGGACTGTAAGGGGGACCTCAATGGTGGCGCCGCATTGCACAGCCGGAACTACCTGATCTAATGGCCGTGGGAGCATGCTCCGGTTGCAGGGAATTGTCTCGCGGCTCCATGGGAGAATGATGTCCAAAAGGCCATCGCTTTCGGCACAGCTCCCCCAAGACAAAAACCTACAACAAAACATCTCCAGGGGCCAGGGAATGTCCTTCCAGGTTAGTGCCAGGTGACCCCCCCACCGTATCCAGAGGACTGCACACATCCGGGCGCAGGTTCGCAGCGACTAACCGGTTTGGAGTGCAGCACACTCGGTGCCGCACTGGGTTCCACTATCGGGGAGGCAGGAGATCTCCCCCCTTGGTCTCGGTGCCTGCCTGCACCTTACGTTTTCCCTTGTGGCATGGCCGCAATTTGGCCACAACACTAGGAGGAAACTTTCAGCATCCCTATTCTGAGAGCTCCAAGTCAGGGCAATATCCAGCTGGAGGAGGACTGTTGGTCACTGCACTCACGGGCTGGCTATTTCCCCACAGTAAGTGCCTTTCAAGGGCATCAATGAGCTCGCTCATGGGTCTCCCGTCGAATTGGGACATGTTCAGCCCACATCGATGTAGCAAATTCCATATTTTGGACCTAACTGAGGGGGACGTTGGGGCCATGGGATCCTGTGTGTCCGGGGTTCCCTTGGGAGGACCGGACTCAAAGGACTGTCTGGGGGCAGCAGGCTGACTATGGGAATCTCTTCCCTGCCACTGCCTGTCTTGCCGGGGAGCCGGGTGCGAATTCCAATTCCCCTTGGGGATGGAAGTCGGCGCGGACTTCCTATGTTGGGAATGGGGTCCATAGTTGGAGTAAGTAACTTCAGCTATGGGTTCCCAATTCCCGGGGTCCTTTTTCTGGGCTTTGGAGGGAGGTCTAAGGGTGCCACAACAGGTCAGCAACCCTGCGGAGGTTGCTCCCAAATTCCTCCCAGGTGGTGGTGGCCGGATCCACCAGACCCACGGCCATCTTTGTCTCATGATTCAATCCCCCATATAACAGGGTCTTGAACTCCACAGAGTCAAAGTTGTGCCCACGGTTCGTTAGGCAGACCTTCTTGGCCAGAATCGTCAGTAACTGCTTTCTAGCCACGTAAGCCTCAAGGTTCTCACGAGGACCCTGCTGCTCCATGACATAAAGCACACTAGCACTCTATCCGGGCCAAAGAATCCGAATCACTTCCCTGATCCAATCGTGCGCCTCGAGGGTAACCAAGTTTCAAGCTGCTATGGCGGATTCCAGGGCAGGGAGTTCGGCTGGGGACATGCACAGACGGGCTAGCTGCATTAGGTCCTGGCCATTGGCTGTCAGGTGAGAGTTAATCACCACGTTCAGCCACATGATGCCGGTGGACCGATTGAGGGGGCCTAGCTGTTCTGCAATGGCCTTTGCTTCCATGGCTCTCCAGGGGATTCTGGTCTTGGTGACCTGAGTCTCCTCGACCTCGGGTCCCCTGGAGTCACCGTCTCCTATCTGGACTGTCTTTTTCTTCATGGCCCGAGTTTCTACGGGCTGGACTGGGGCCTCAGAGGTGTCCCAGTCTGGGTTAAGGGGAGGTGGACCTAGAGCTTCCTCCGGGAGGAACTCAGGTTCCTGGGACAGCTTGGGGGTGAACGAAGGGAGCAACTCCGGACAGATGGCCGAGATGAGGGCTTTACGGGTCTGGAGCTGCCCTTCCAAGGTGGCAATTCGCTTATGGCAAGCCACATGGCTGACAGCCTCTTGCTGCTCTTTGACTTGCCCTACCATATACCTCGCTGCAGCTCGGGCCTGATCCAGCTCAGCCTCTAAGGCACGAGTTTTCTCCTCCCAAGTCTGGGCGACCAGGGTGAGATCGCTGAGTTTCTGCGCCGAGGACTGCGCGACGGAGGTGAAAGTTACCTTGTCCGCCTGCAGAGCCTCGACTTCGGCTTGAAGCCGGATGTTTTCCTGCTCTACTGCTGCTAGTTTGGCCCAGGTCTCAACTAAGGCTGCACTAGCATCTCTGGCTGCAAGCCACAGTCCCCAAGAGGCCAGCGAGTCCTTCGCTGGACCAAACGGATTCCGGGACTTACGCGCCAGGGTATACACTTCTCTGAGGGCAGCAAAGGGATCTGCCGTCTGGAAGACTGTGTCCTTCCAGGGGCATTTTCCTTTACTCAAAACCCACTTTTCTAGTTTTCCATGGACCTCCTCCTCACGCATGAGGTCCTTTACTACCATTTCACTAGAGCCCTCCTTAGCCATTGCTAAGGCAAGCCACTGCCTGAGGGGGACGGTTGGTTGGTGGATGGGGAGGCCACTCCCGACCTAAAGGGGCTTCTGCAGGGGTATCTGCCCATCTGCAGAAGGGGGAAGATGAGCTCAACTCCGAGGAGGAACTCGTGGCACCGTCCGGCCAAACGGCGGGGGAAGAGGGGCAAAGAACCAAAGCCCTAACCGTCCCTGACTGGTTTTCTGGGTGAGGGGTGCCTTCCTACACCTCGGGTTGAACCACTAAACCCTTACAAGACCAAGCTGGGATTCCTACCGCGTCTTGGTCAGCTAGCCAAGTGGGATTCCTACCCACAACACCGGGATTCCTACCCGAAAAGTTTCAAAGGGATTCCTACCCTCAAGTTACAGGACCGGGATTCCTACCCGTAAAGACTATACTGGGATTCTTACCCACAACACGGAGAAGTCAGGCTTCCTACCCTAATTCTCCGCTACAGAACCAAAATTCACAAAACCTCACGGGAAAGGGGGTGCCAATTGGACCGTTCCTTTCCTAAAGTGCTAAGAGCGTGTGCCTTGCCGCTAGAGTGTTGGGTGCGTGTAGACTGTTCCCTAAGTGCTAGGCCTAAAACACAAAGAGTCCAGCCCACAATAGACCCAAGAAGGGAGGTAATTCCCAGGACGGAAAGAAGGGGTACAGATTGCCACCCAAATAGAACTAAGCTACACAAAGACACGAAACACATGCACAGTCCTGCCTGACTGCGATCTAAAACCACTCTCTGACTGTTCCCTAGGTCAGTACCGCCCGATCTGAGGAGGTTCGCGATGCCTTCTCAGTTTGGGGGTACCGGGGTTGCCCGTATTCTCCACCACTCTGTTACCCTGAGAATTTGGGGGTCCCGCGAGGGGTGCCCTGGTTGCCAATTAAAATACAAAATTGGGGAAAATTAGCTGAGACACTGGTTTGACTAGCAAGAGGCAGGGTAACGTTGCGAGATCTTTAACCCTATGTATACAGCGGCGGGTCAGAGAGTAGCTAGACAAGGTTTTTCCAAATAATATACAATTCTTTATTAAAGGCAAAAAGGCACGAAAGAAAGAACATAAACTAACTAGCTTGGAAAGAGAAACGGAGGTTTGCAAGGGAAGGCAATACAACCTGTCTCGTAGTCCTGGAGAGAAGAGGGGTTCCGGGGAAGAAAGCTCAGCGTGGGACACTGAGGGGAGTCCCTTAGACCACCGGTGGCAAGGCGGGATGGCAGTCCAAAGTGATCCAACGACTGTTCGAAAGTGAGGGGTTTTTATAGGGAGTTTTGTGCCTGTCGGCAATGGCAAGCCAGGTGAGAACGAAAGGAGTTTCAGTGCTGGACAAAAGGATTTGGAAAGGTCAATGTAAAACCATTAACGGCCGCTCTCTGTCAAATTAAAACAAATTAAAACCACGCACATGTGTGGATATGTGTAAAATAAATTAAGCCCCAAATAACAGCAGCTTTGGTAACAATGCGGCATCTAAGAGGAGAGCATTCCATAACTAAGCAGGGGAGGCACTCTCCCACAGCCTCCCACAGGGTATTACACTGACTGAGGGAAGAGGTTCCTCCAGCAGACCTCAGTTCTTGGATGGGTAGATACCCAGAGAAGCATTCCTTCATGTACTAAAATCCCAAGCCATTTAGGGCTTTGCACATCATTGCTAGCACCTTGAATTCAGACCAGAGGAATATTGGCAGCCAATGTAATTCGTTTGAAACTGATGTTAGATGAGTTCTGCAGGGTGTTCTGATCAGCAGTCTAGCTGCTACATTTTGAACTAGCTGCTATTTCCAAGTCGTCTTCATGGGCAGTCCCTCATAGAGTGCATTGCAGTAATCTAATTGGGAAGTTAGCAGTGCAGAAACTACTGTGGTTAAGGTATCCTGTTCAGGAAAGGCCATAGGTGGTAGACCAGTCAAAACTATATCCAAGAAGTCAGAGCCACCTGGGTCTACCTGGGGCATCCAACAACAAAGACAGGTCTAAGTGCACTCCCAAGAGTACTGTTCAGGGGAAGTACAACCCCTCCAGAACAGGTAGATTCCTCAGTTACTGTACCTGAAAACCAACAATCAGAGACCCTCCATCTTATCCAGATTCTGCTTCAGTGTACTGGCCCTCCTCCAGCTCATTACAGCAGCCAGTCAAAGGTTCAGCACTTGCAAAACCAGAGGTGACCTGCACAACAAGGAGCAGTACAGCTGAGTATCATGAGCATTCTGATGGCACCCAATCTCAAAATTCATAATGACATCTCCCAATAGCCTTCATATGGATATTGAACAGCATGAGAGACAAGCTAGAACCCCACAGCACACCACGGCTTAATTGACATTGCACTGAACAGGACACTTCCAGTGCCAGTCTCTGGAACGGGTCCTGTAGATAAGGGTGGAACCACCATAACATAGTGCCACTTTGTACCATGCTCTAGCCTGAACCAGACTAGTATTTGTCCAAATAATCAGTTTCTTCCAAGAACATCTAAAGTTGCCCAGTCATCACACATTCAAGCACTTTGCCCCAGAAGTAAATATTGATGGCAGGACAGTAATTCTCATACAACTTTGGCTCCAGGGGGATCCTCTTCAAGAGAAGTTGCACTACAGCCTCTTCAAGGCAGCAACCACCTCCCACACAGTGAGGAATTTTCCACCACTTGGACCTACCCAATCAATCTGCTTCTGCTGGATCTAATCAGCCACAATGGGCAAGTGCCAAACCTACATGTGATGGTATGAACTGATCCAAGTGTCTTGACCACTTCATCAGGTTTCAGCAACTGAAAATGGTCCCATGAAAGTTGACTATATGGAACACTGGATACACCCCCCAAACACTGTGATAAGTGTGGTGCCAAGTTTTGAGTAAATATAAGTGACTTTGTCTTTGGAGTGCCAAGCAAATATTAACAGTGCTTGCTTACTGCTATTCATTGGTATCACAGAGATGGTTAATACATCATTTGTCCTCAGATTCTCTTCCTCTACATGTTAAACCCACTTCCTCAACTTACCGTAATTGCACTCTGTTTGAAATTAACCTACCTAATCTATGGCAGTTTGCAATGTGTGTCTGTGTTTAATGGCACCTTCTTGATGATGGTCACTGGCCCTGTATCAGAGCTTTTCCTCAGAGAGAACAGAGCACATAGGCTGCTCTGAATACCGAAGGGCATTGGCTACCCTACAGTATGTGCTGGTAGGGAAAGGGCTGACTCGTTACCTCATTTCACCAGCCATGCCCTGTTCCAACTGAATTGTTTTATAATCCTCCCTCTGTGTGCTTTCCAAGTCTCCAAACAGCTTTAAAAACCACCAGTGAGAGACCACCAGCTTTACATTTTTTAGCAATGCTTACTGTACATTTTTATGGGTATTAAGCAATGCTACAGGGCTTTTTCTAATCCAAGAGAAATTTATTTTGATTCATAATAAATTTGATCTTTTCTGATTCATACTACTTTCAATATGCTGATTTTTATAAATGTAGCCTGGTTTAAAAGAAGCATAAAAACATATCCATTGAGGAAAGCAATCTATTGTTATTGTGTGTCTTCAAGTAATTTCCAACTTATGGTGACCCTAACATGAACCTATCACAGAGTTCTCTGGAGCTGAGAGTGTGTGACTCACCCAAGGTCCCCTGGTATGTTTCCATGGTCAAGCGGGGAATCTAACCCTGGTCTCCAGGGTCATAATCCCAACAGTCAAACCACTATACCACTCTGGCTTTCATAACAATCCATAAGCATGCCAAACTATTGCGTTTTTCAAAATGTTGTCTCAGTGCTTCAGAATAAAACTGTTCCTGCAGGAATAAAACATTACTTCACCCACATGTATAATTTTCACTACATGCATTTATATATCACAGCATATGTTCAAATTAAATGCTAAAATCTTATATCCCCTGGAAACAAACCTTTGAAATGCTTATGCTGGCATATCGTTGTGTTGTAATATGTGGCATAGTAATTAAAAATTAAAGGCTGGAATACAGGAGAGACTCTCTGTCTCGTTTTCATGGCCAAGATATACGTTGATATATACCCACTGGGGCTGTTCCACTGAAATTCTGTCTTTGCTCTCTTAACACCAACATTAAAGTGTTCTTTAAAAATAAAAAATAAAAAAACTCCTTTGCTTTAAAAGGCTGGTTACATACAGAAATGGAGGAGTGGGATTGTAAGACAAATATAATTCAATCATTTTTCTTCTATCAAACAGAGCAGTGATTTCCACACTTCTGATAGTTAAGGCACATTTGTTTTCTCTGACTTTAAGCTGGAGGCATATTTCATACCTCTATCCAAAAATGAATGCGTTGGAAGAACCATCACTACCCACTCCCACAGCCACCCATGTTTCTGTGTAAATTTTCAGTGTGCCTCTTTAGGAAAGAAGAATGCCCAAAGCAATGATTCTGTAGCAGCAGAGACCCAAATGTAGGACTTCCATGCACATCATACCAGGATGGCTGACGTCCAGGATCTAGGGAGGATCTAGCCCAGAAACATTTGGAAAGTCACAGATTCCACTCCTCCTTCCCTCATTCCTAAAGGAGAGATATTGCAGGATTCCTTCCCAAACTCTCTGGAGTAGAAGAAAGAGGGTTGGCTTAGCTCCAAAACAGTGGAATTACACAATTAAGATGAGAGTGTGTCATACAATATGTTTGCATGCACACACACAAACGCACACATACAACATGTATATGAAACAATCAAACAATTTCCACACTACATTGCTATAATCCTATTATTCCACTTTCAACCTCCCATGGAATCCTGGGGTTTGTAGTTTAGGGAGGGGCATTTAGAATTCTCAGCCAGAGAGCTCTTTGGCCTCAGGAAACTACAAACCCCAGAATTCCACAGGATGTTAAAAGTAGAATAATAGCACTATAATAGCGTAGTGTGGAAATGGCCACTGATCACTAACTTAGCAGCACTACACAGTATCTTTAAATAATCAGCTGCCTAGACTAATCAGTTTTCCCTTTTTATACTTCTGAAGCATAAGTAAGAATGTGGTTTCTTGTAATAAACAGAGAACTGCAGTTACCCCCAAGAAACAGAACAAATCAGAAAAATCACACGAATAGAAAAAAAATTGCATAAAATGTATTTAGAGAATTAGAAGAGTTGCAGAAATGTGGGCAAGTGTCCCAAAGAAAGCATTACTGAACTTCAAGTGCTGTTGCTTTTAACTGCCATCAAGTCAATCTTGACTTATGGTGTCCCTATGGATGAAAGACTTCCAAGTCACTCTATCCTCAGCTGCCTTGCTCAGGTGTTGCAGGTTCAGGGACTTGTCTTCCTTGAGATAATCCATCTGTAACGTGGCCTTCCTCTTTTCTTCCAGCCTTTTACTTTACCAAGCATCACTGTCTTTTCTAGGGAGTCATGTCTTCTCATGATACAGCCAAAGTACATCAGCCTCAGTTTAGTCATCTTAGCTTCCAGGGAGAGTTCAAGCTTATTTGCTCTGGGATCCATTTGTTTGTCTTTTTTAGTACTCAGGGGTATCCACAGAACTCTTCTCCAGCACCACATCTTGAAGGAGTCCTGCACAGAGGTTACACGTCAGGACAATCAAATGTTGTGTCACACCCATTTCTTTAAGAGTGATCCATAGTTTCTCATGATCTACGCAATCAAAGGCTTTGCTATAAGCTATGAAACACAGGCTTATTTTTTTTTTAAATGCTTTGGTATACTCTATTATCCAATGTACATTTGCAATATGATCCATAGTGCTCTATCTTTCCTGAACCCAGACTGAACATCTAGCATTTCTCAGTCCATATATGGTAGAAGTCTTCAACTTTGTTAAAGCAGTCAAAACACACACACAAACACATTTTTTTTTGCTTTATACGAACATTATGCTTTATAAAGTTAAGATTATTTAAATTCTCTCTATGTAATTTGGTATAAAAGATGCAAGATGGGATATAAGATGCTCTGAATTCTCGAGGGAGGAAATGATGAAAAAATAGCTAAGTTGCAGCAGTTAATATAATGTAACAGACAGAATAAGTGATTCACACCATATTTCATCAACTGAGATATATATTTCCATATTATCCAACTAGAGAGATAATAGATGTTTTCTCTAGACACAGATGTTTTCAAAAATGTAAGTGTGGTAGAGAGACACACTTTTCATTTACTGTTTGAAAATAATGTGTTTGCATTTTCATATTATGATTTTTTTGCAATTTCTGTAATTATTCAACAGAATAGGTTTGGAATGGTATTTGCCTCCAGGAGTCTTCGCACCGATATTCTCATTTGCCCTAGCTAACATAACTAATGCTGAAAGAAGATGGGGGGTTACAGTCCAAGAGTATCTAAAATGCCACAAATTGCCTAGTCCTGCAATAGAGACTGTAAGCTACATGGGCAAAGTGAATGATACCATCAGGATGAGGGGTACATACGTACACAGCCACATACTGTCTGTCTGTCCTGCAATGTCTTCCTCAGGGTGAGGAATACAGGGCTCTCTAGATGTTGTTGGACTACAGTTCCTGCCAACCATAGCCAGCATATCAAATGCTGAGAGATATGAGATTTTGCTCATCCCTGGTCTACCAATTC